>CM022298.1:7516929-8142908 GCA_011799875.1 Thinopyrum elongatum
TTCTAGTTCATTCTTTTAGTTTATTATTTTTTCTATTAGAGTTTCATAAAAGTTGAGAGGGTTACGGCAAAAACTGGATGCACTTCGTGTACAAAATGGACAATCTCTTTCGAAGTATCAGGGTTTCGGACAAAAACTCATCTGTTACAAAGCGATTTTATTTTTTTGAACTTATATGAACTCCAGACTTTTTTTGTGCTCAAAATGAACCATTCAAAGCAACATCATCAATTTTCAACCCTTTCTGACTTCATCTGTTATTTTTCATGCATTTACTAGAGGGTTACGGCAAACACTGGAGCACTTCGTGTACAAAATGGGGACAATCCTTTTCGAAGTAGTTATAGGGTTTCGGCAACAACACTCAATTGTTACAAAGGGATCTTTTTTTGAAACTATTTGAACTCCAGACTGTTGTGTGCTCAAAAATGAACCATTCAAGCAACCAACATCATCAATGTTGTCAACCCTTTCTGACTTCATATGTTATTTGCAAGCTTACTGTGATTTTTTTTGAGCTAAAGACCCTGAAATTGAAAGCACTCAATGAACTCTGAAGAGGTGAAATGAGCATGATATATCATTCACCCAACGAGCATGTCGCAAAAAAAATGAGAGGGGTACGGGCAACTCCTACAACATGAAAATTTCTAAGTGATTGCCAAACTGTTTGCTAAACTTTTTAGCTTCATTTATATGAAGATCAATTGTCCAATAACTAGTTCGCGATATGAGGCATTGGACATTATCTAGAATACACTACCTCAAAATCAAAGGAAAAACTCTCCTCAACACAATATCGCGGTGCCCAACAATATGAAATCATTCACAAATATGTGTGTGGACTCGACTAAATATGCACCTCCATGTCCAATCAAGTATACAAGTCCGCGGTGATCAAAACACATACAAGTTACAAAAATTTCTATGTCACAAAAATATAAGCCCGAGGGGAAAATTGAAGTTATCGGGGTTATGTTATACAACAAATGGACAACTCATCTCATTTCATCTCATCTGAAAAAACATAGCACATCTAAAAAAAAAAAATACATACAACATGGAAAAAAAATTGCTATGAACAAAAAAAACATCATATATGAACATTTCTATATCCATCCATACATACATACATACATACATTGAAAAAAATGCTATGAACAAACACAATCAGTAGTAATTATTTTTAAATGATTTGGCCTCAAAAAATCTTTTATTATTATTTTCAAACTCTAGAATGACCCTGTTGCACTAGAACTATTTCAAATAATTCTTTTCAAATGCCACCAATTTTTTGAGAAGTCCCTATGAGCCTAGATCATTTTTATGCAAAAACCCACTTTGGTCATTTGTGAAACTTGAGCAGTGGCGAGCAAGGCCGAGCTCGGCGGGAGCACACGGAGAGTTCATGGGGACGGGGGTATATCGACCCCCCCCCCCTCATGTCGAAGTTATACGGGGAGGGGGTATATACGACCCCCCCCCCCTATGTCGAAGTTATCGGGGAGGGGGTATATCGAACCCCCCCTCATGTCGAAGTTAAGTGGAGGGACGATCATATGCACCCCCCCCCTCATGTCGAAGTTATCGGGGAGGGGGTTATATCCGACCTCCCCTCATGCAAAGTTATCGGGGAGGGGGTATATCGAACCCCACCCCCCTCATCATGCATATATAGCTACCACATACATAATACATTGAAAAAAATTACATCATATATATACAATGTACATCGACACCCACCCCCCCATCATGAACAAAAACATGCCTGAACAAAAAAATTATACATTATGAACATCTACATACAATAGGCACATACATAAATATATACATTATATATATATATGAACTAAAAATTAATCTAATAAAAAAAAATAGAGACGGGGGCGGCGCGGCGGCTCACAGCGGGGGCGGCTGGCGACGGCGATGGGAAGGCGAACGACGAAGAAGCGGGAGGGCGGGCGAGGCGACGGAGCCGGGGGGAGGGGATGGGAGAGGGGGACAGGGGAGAGGAGGAGGGGAGGTGGGAGGGGGAGGGAGAGGGACGAAAGAGAGGGAGGGACGGGGGGGCGACGAGGCATGAGGGATCAGGGTAGGGGGGACAGGCGACGAAGTGGAGGCAGGGGCACGACGGCGACGATGACGAGGAGCAGAGTGGGGCGCGGTCACGAAACTGGCGATGGAAATCTGAAAATTTCCTAAGTGTGGCTTATATAGCAAAGGCTTTGGTCCCGGTTAGTGGCACCAACCGGGACCAATGCCCCCCTTTGGTCTCGGTGGTGCCACCAACCGGGACCAAAGGTCTTTTTTAGCAGCCAAAGGGCGGGAAGCAGGGACCTTTTGTTCCGGTTGGTGGCACCAACCGGGACTAAAGGGGTGCATTGGTACCGGTGAACCGGTACCAATGCAACCCTTAGTCCGGTTGGTGCCCAACCGGGACAAAAAGCCTTGTGCTGCCGCGTGCGGCCAAAAGTTTAGTCCCACCTCGCTAGTTGAGAGAGCTCGAGAGTGGTTTATAAGCGCTGCTGCGCCACTCTCTCGAGCTCCTCTCAAATGCAGGCTTTCGGGCCTAAACTCTCACTATGTGGCCATGTGCCTTGGCCTACTGGGCCTGCTGCGGGCCTGAATCCTGGCCCATGGTGGGTTTCTAGTCGTATTCAGGCCGTGGTGGCCCAGTAGGCGGCACTTTTTTATTTTTATGTGTTTCTTTGTTGCTTTATTTATTTTATTTGTTTCTACTTACAACAAAATACTTACTGTGCTATTTTTATTTATTTTATTAAATTATTATTTTATTTCGTTTCTCTTATTTATTAAAGTTTATTTTGTTTCTAATTTTATTTTATTTTGTTTCTACTATTTATTTTATTTTCTTTTTACTTTTTATTTATTTTATGAAATTCTTTTTCTTTTAATGTTTTGAAGAGAAAATACTTTGATAATTTTAGTTGCATAAATTTTATATAATTTTAGTTTCATAATACAAGAGGTTTAAAAAGTTTTTAGTTGATTCCTTTAGCTATTAAAGTTTTCTAGTTATCTTTTTCTATTAGAGTTTCATCAAAGTTCAGTTCATTCTTTTTGTTTATTATTTTGCTATTAGAGTTTCATAAAAGTTGAGAGGGTTACGGCAAAAAACTGGATGCACTTCGTGTACAAAATGGACAATCTCTTCGAAGTATCAGGGTTTCGGACGAAAATCATATTGTTACAAAGGGATTTTATTTTTTTGAACTTATTTGAACTCCAGACTTTTGTGTGCCCAAAATGAAACATTCAAAGCAACATCATCAATTTCAACCCTTCTGACTTCATCTGTTATTTTTCAAGCATTTACTGATTTTTTTGAGCTAAATGACCTGAAATTGAAAAGCACTTCAAATGAACTCTGAAGAGGTTGAAAATGAGCATGATATCATCATTTCACCCACATAGCATGTGCTAAAAAATTGAGGAGGGTTACGGCAAAAAACTGGATGCACTTCGTGTACAAAATGGACAATCTCTTCGAAGTATCAGGGTTCGGACGAAAACTCATCTGTTATAAAGGGATTTAATTTTTTGAACTTATTTGAACTCCACACTTTTGTGTGCTCAAAATGAAGCATTTAAAGCAACATCATCCATTTTCAACCCTTCTGAGTTCATCGTTATTTTTCATGCATTTACTGATTTTTTGAGTTCTAGATGACCCTGGAAACCTGAAATTGAAAAGCACTTCAAATGAACTCTGAAGAGGTTGAAAATTGGCATGATATCATCATTTCACCCACATAGCATGTGCTAAAAAGTTGAGAGGGTTACGGCAAAAACTGGATGCACTTCGTGTACAAAATAGACAATCTCTTTCGAAGTATCAGGGTTTCGGACAAAAACTCACCTGTTACAAAGGGATTTCATTTTTTTTGAACTAATTTGAACTCCAGACTTTTTGTGTGCTCAAAATGAACCATTCAAAGCCACATCATCAATTTTCAACCCTTTCTGACTTCATATGTCTTCACTTTTTCTTCGCTTGTGTCCTTTGCTTATTGCGCCGTAACCATGGATATTCTTTATCGCTTAACAGGGTGCTTGGGTCAGCCTTGACTTTGAAGGGAGGAATTTCATGAAACTTTTCATAATCTTCAGACATGTCTGTCTTACCCTCCACTCCCACGATGTCTCTTTTCCCTGAAAGAACTATGTGCCGCTTTGGCTCATCGTATGATGTATTCGCTTCCTTATCTTTTCTTTTTCTCGGTTTGGTAGACATGTCCTTCACATAGAAAACCTGCGCCACATCATTGGCTAGGACGAATGGTTCGTCTGTGTACCCAAGATTGTTCAGATCCACTGTTGTCATTCCGTAATGTGGCTCTACCTGTACCCCGCCTCCTGACAGATTGGCCCATTTGCACTTAAACAAAGGGACCTTAAAATCATGTCCGTAGTCAAGTTCCCATATGTCCACTATGTAACCATAATATGTGTCCTTTCCCCTCTTGGTAGCTGCATCAAAGCGGACACCACTGTTTTGGTTAGTGCTCTTTTGATCTTGGGCGATCGTGTAAAATGTATTCCCATTTATCTCGTATCCTTTGTAAGTCAATACAGTCGAAGATGGTCCCCTGGACAACGAGTACAGCTCATCAGAAACAGTGTTGTCACCTCTGAGATGTGTTTCCAACCAACTACCAAAAGTCCTGATGTGTTCACATGTAATCCAGTCGTCACACTGCTCCGGGTGTTTGGAGCGCAGAATGTTCTTGTGTTCATCGACATACGGGGTCACCAAGGTAGAGTTCTGTAGAACTGTGTAGTGTGCTTGAGACCAAGAATGCCCGTCCCTGCATATTATTGAGTCCCCTCCTAGCGTGCCTTTTCCAGTCAGTCTCCCCTCATACCGCGATTGAGGGAGACCAATCTTCTTAAGGTCAGGAATGAAGTCAACACAAAACCCAATGAACCTCTCAAAGGGGAACATATTGTGTAGAAATACGGGGCCCAGAACGACAATCTCGTCGACTAGATGAACTAGGACGTGCGTCATGATATTGAAGAAGGATGGTGGGAACACCAGCTCGAAACTGACAAGACATTGCGCCACATCACTCCTTAGCCTTGGTACGATTTCTGGATCGATCACCTTTTGAGAGATTGCATTGATGAATGCATATAGCTTCACAATGGCTAATCGAACGTTTTCCGGTAGAAGCCCCCTCAATGCAACCGGAAGCAGTTGCGTCATAATCACGTGGCAGTCATGAGACTTTAGGTTCTGAAACTTTTTCTCTGCCATATTTATTATTCCCTTTATATTCGACGAGAAGCCAGAGGGGACCTTCATACTGAGCAGGCATTCAAAGAAGATTTCCTTCTCTTCTTTGGTAAGAGCGTAGCTGGCAGGACCTTCATACTGCTTTGGAGGCATGCCGTCTTTTTCGTGCCAACGTTGCAGGTCCTCCCGTGCTTCCGGTGTATCTTTTGTCTTTCCATACACGCCCAAGAAGCCTAGCAGGTTCACGCAAAGGTTCTTTGTCACGTGCATCACGTCGATTGAAGAGCGAACCTCTAGGTCTTTCCAGTAGGGTAGGTCCCAAAATATAGATTTCTTCTTCCACATGGGAGCGCGTCCCTCAACGTCATTCGGAAAAGATAGTCCGCCGGGACCCTTTCCAAAGATTACGTGTAAATCATTGACCATAGCAAGTACGTGACCACCGGTACGCATGGCGGGCTTCTTCCGGTGATCTGCCTCGCCTTTGAAATGCTTGCCTTTCTTTCGACATTGATGGTTGGTCGGAAGAAATCGACGATGCCCCAGGTACACATTCTTCCTACATTTGTCCAGGTATATACTTTCGGTGTCAGCTAAACAGTGCGTGCATGCATGGTATCCCTTGTTTGTCTATCCTGAAAGGTTACTGAGAGCAGGCCAATCATTGATGGTTACAAACAGCAACGCATGCAGGTCAAATTCCTCCTGTCTGTGCTCATCCCACACACGTACACCGTTTCCATTCCACAGCTGTAAAAGTTCTTCAACTAATGGCCTTAGGTACACATCAATGTCGTTGCCGGGTTGCTTAGGGCCTTGGATGAGTACTGGCATCATAATGAACTTCCGCTTCATGCACAGCCAAGGAGGAAGGTTATAGATACATAGAGTCACTGGCCAGGTGCTTTGATTGCTGCTCTGCTCCCCGAAAGGATTAATGCCATCCGCGCTTAAACCAAACCATACGTTTCTTGGCTCACCTGCAAACTCAGTCCGGTACTTTCTCTCGATTTTTCTCCACTGCAACCCGTCAGCGGGTGCTCTCAACTTCCCGTCTTTCTTACGGTCCTCTCTGTGCCATCGCATCAACTTTGCATGCTCTTTGTTTCTGAACAGACGTTTCAACCGTGGTATTATAGGAGCATACCACATCACCTTGGTAGGAACCCTCTTCCTGGGGGGCTCACCGTCAACATCACCAGGGTCATCTCGTCTGATCTTATACTGCAATGCACCGCATACCGGGCATGCGTTCAAATCCTCGTACGCACCGCGGTACAGGATGCAGTCATTAGGGCATGCATGTATCTTCTGCACCTCCAATCCTAGAGGGCATATGACCTTCTTTGCTGCGTACGTACTGTCGGGCAATTCGTTATCCTTTGGAAGCTTCTTCTTCAATATTTTCAGTAGCTTCTCAAATCCTTTGTCAGGCACAGCATTCTCTGCCTTCCACTGCAGCAATTCCAGTACGGTACCGAGCTTTGTGTTGCCATCTTCGCAATTAGGGTACAACCCTTTTTGGTGATCCTCTAACATGCGATCGAATTTCAGCTTCTCCTTTTCACTTTCGCACTATCTCCTTGCATCAACAATGACCCGGTGGAGATCATCATCAGGCACATCGTCTGGTTCCTCTTGATCTTCAGCTTCCCCCGTTGCAGCATCATCGTATTCAGGGGGCACATAGTTGTCATCGTCCTCTTCTTCTTCGCTGTCTTCCATCATAACCCCTATTTCTCCGTGCCTGGTCCAAACATTATAGTGTGGCATGGAACCCTTATAAAGCAGGTGGGTGTGAAGGATTTTCGGGTCAGAGTAAGACTTCGTATTCCCACATATAGGGCATGGACAACACATAAAACCATTCTGCTTATTTGCCTCAGCCACTTCGAGAAAATTATGCACGCCCTTAATATACTCGGAGGTGCGTCTGTCACCGTACATCCATTGCCGGTTCATCTGCGTGCATTATATATAATTAGGTGTGTCAAAAACCATTACAAAACATCATGAACAGATAAGTGACCAAATTAATAGAAGTTCATCATCACATTAAAACCAAAGTACATACATAGTTCTCATTGAACAACATATAGCTCTTCAGAGCATCTAATTAAACCATACATTATTGAAACTATGTAAAACATTTCAATGCAACAACAAATGCGATCATAATCGCAACCAAGGTAACAATTGATCCAACGGCATAATGATACCAAGCCTCTGTATGAATGGCATATTTTCTATACTTTCTAATCTTGAAGCGCATTGCATCCATCTTGATCTTGTGATCATCGACGACATCCGCAATATGCAACTCTAATATCATCTTCTCCTCCTCAATTTTTTTCAATTTTTCCTTCAAGTAATTGTTTTCTTCTTCAACTAAATTTAACCTCTCGACAATAGGGTCAGTTGGAATTTCCGGTTCACATACCTCCTAGATAAAAAAAATCTATGTCACGTTGGTCGGCATAATTGTCATAAACAACAAATGAACCAAATAGTTATAAAATATAATATATACCACATCCGAATCATAGACAGGACGAGGGCCGACGGGGGCGGATACCAAAACCATCGCACTATATAATAACAAACAATAATAAAAGTAAGAAAATTATACAAGTATCTATGTAAATCATACAAGTAAGAATTTTTTTTTTTTTAGAAAGAAGATAAGAACAAGAGGCTCACCACGGTTATGCCGGCGACGAGATCGGCACGGGCGATCGACGGCGGTGAAGACGGGGACGGGACGTGACGGACCGCTAAACCTAGACAAATCTTGAGGAAAATGGAGCTTGAAGGTCGAGTTTGGAGAGGAGAAAGCTTAAGTAGTGTTGCTCGGGCATTTCATCGAACACCTCATGTGCATAGGAGGTGAGCTAGAGCACCACAAACACCTCCCATCGCCGGCCAGAAAAAAAAGAGTAGTGGAGTGCTCTGCTCGCGGGCGAGGGGTATATATAGGCACAACATTGGTCCCGGTTCGTGGTTGGAACCGGGACTAAAGGCCACCCTTTGGTCCCGGTTCCAGCCACGAACCGGGACCAATGGATGTGGGCCAGGAGCGAGGCCCATTGGTCCCGGTTCGTGTCTGGAACCGGGACCAAAGGGTCCAGACGAACCGGGACCAATGCCCCACAAGCCCCGGCCGGCCCCCTGGGCGCACGAACCGGGACG
This sequence comes from Thinopyrum elongatum, assembly GCA_011799875.1. Lineage (NCBI taxonomy): Eukaryota > Viridiplantae > Streptophyta > Magnoliopsida > Poales > Poaceae > Thinopyrum > Thinopyrum elongatum. The sequence goes on from CM022298.1 coordinate 7,525,379, forward strand.
TATGCCCCCATGTGTCCCGGTTCCTGACTGAACCGGGACTAATGGGCTGGGCTCGCCTGGACCAAAGCCCTGTTTTCTACTAGTGAGAGAAATCTGCAGACGGGTGCAGCAAGAAGTCCTGCTATGCCATCTGTCCTGAGCTCATGCAGTGTGGATGAAACAAGCTGTGTCTGCCGCTCGTCACCTCCCTCAGCATCCTCCAAAGCCCGTCTGGGATTGGGATCCCAATCAGCAAAGAATCTAGGGCTTTTCAGGACTCTTAATTCTTTGAGCTGGCCCCCGGTGGTAAGGAGAGACTGCAAGCCCTGACATTTCAGATCCTCTCCACAACCTTGCAATTTTAATCTGGTGAGAGAGGAGAGGTTTGAGAGGGGCTCCAGTGTCCTCAAGCCTTCCACATCCCAAAGCATCAGAAACTGCAGGGAGGAAGGAAAAAGGTGAGAAAAGGAGAAGGTGGATAGAAACTCTGTGGACCACTGTATTTTTAATCTCTGGAGGGATCGCAAGGCTTGGAGCCCTCCTCCACCTGGAACAAGAGTTGGAGGGTCCACCAGGACCAGCTCTCGGCAGCTATAGAACTCCAATTCCAATAGTGAGTCACAGAGATGATGTGGGAAGAGCAGCACCCCATCATCCTCTTCCTCTGCTGCTGCTGCTGTTATTTCACCTCCCCCCATCTCTGATGCTTCTTGTGTTGTTTGTTGCATATCCACCCCCACTACCAGCTTTTTTATGTTTTTACAATACCATATTTCCAATTTGGAGAGCTTTGGGAGGTGGGGGAGGAGCTCTGTCAATTCCTTCCCACTATTACCATTTAATACACTGATCTTGATATACTCAACAGGGAGCTGCCATTCCACATCACTCTGACCTCCTCCTAGTGGTCCAACTAGACCAACTGAATCTTCTACAAGCAATGTCTTCAGCAATGTTAGCATCATAAGGTGCTTCAACTCCATAGGTGGGCACCTCTCGAGTCTCAACTTCTCAAGACTTGTTTCTTTATCAAAAACCAGCACCTGGTCTAAGCTAAGCAGATCACTCTCTCCGGTAATTTTCAATTCTGCTCCACCGGATGATTCTGAGTATGCAAACTTCTTTAGCATCTTTACACATTTCATCGTGACAGAACGCCGACTTTCGATCCAGGAGATGGGAATCACTGGCAAGAATTCGGGACAGTTGCGTACCTCAAGCTCTTGTAGCTTGGGGAACCAATCTGGGGAAACAATGTGGTTTGAGAAAGGCAACCCCAACAGTTTTGGGCACTTCCTAATAACCAGAACTTGCAAAAGAGGGAACATATGAGCATCCGGTGGCAACAAGTCTCCACTAACGGAAGACTCTTGTTCACGTGTGTAAACCCATTTTTCAAAACTTCCAAGGCCAATGAGTATAAGCTGTGTTAGCATGCAAAAGCTTTTCTCTATGATAAAATCCTTCGGTCTGGCAATGTGCTCAAACCTTAATTCACGAAGATCCCACGCCTTACCTAAAGAAGGGAAAACTTCCCAAGAAACACCATCCAGATGAAGAGATTCTAGAGCTTCAACAGCGAGTTCATCGCCCAGCCATGTTGGACAAGAAGGGCCTCTGTGCCCTCTAATGCACAGTACTTGAAGATCTCCATGTGGTTGAAGGCTCTCAAGAACCTCTGCTTCCACACCAGGCTCAACACTAGATGGCTCACTATCCCAGTTCAATGTTAAACTCCTCAAGTAATTTTTCTCTATCAGTTTTGCTTGAGCTGCTGCTTCTTTTGTATGTATTTTCTCAAGGTTGTAGATGCCAAGCTCCCTTAGCTTGGTCAAATGCTCTAGCTGCTTTGGTTCAAATGCTTCACTTTTTTTATTGACTCGAAAAACCTTTAACTCTTCTAAGAGTTTGAGTTTTCCCACATTACAAATATCACAATGAAAGTCACCATCCCTCCGGGTATAAAAATGGCACAACTTTGCAAGGTTGCTCATGTCTCCAGGCAAATCACAACTGCCATACCATCTCTTAAGATCTAGAATCCTTAGATGATAAAATTTAGAGATGTTAAGTGGTAAATGCATCTCCCTCTCCCTTGTCCCTAGACATAGCCATCGTAGGTGGACAAGTCCTGAAAAGTTATGTAGCATGGACTCCACTGGATACATCATGTTGGGCAAATAAACAACATGAAGAGCATTTACATCCCCAAAAGTATAACCAAATATCTTTGCAAAATTTTCATCCATTTTTCCAAATAAAAACAAACTTTGTAAACTTTCAACCTTCAATCTTTTCTTCAGTTCTTCCAATTCACTCTGAAGTTTTTCACTAGACACTGCATTATATTCACCTAAGTCCTTTGTGTTTATAGACAAGTGACGGATGGATGGTTGAACTGCTACTGATCCAACATCATAGAGACATAAACTAAGACAATCATGCGATGCAACCTCCAGTGCCAAATCATGCAGTAGGTCATGCATAACATAGCACGGACCAGCACGAGTTTCCTCTTTTTTGAAAAACCCATGGATGACCAAATCATTTAAATTGATCTGACCTATGTCATCAAATGTTTGATTTTGACCATCAGGTATCAAAAGATCTAGTCCGATCCACAGGCTGATGAGCTTTTCGCTTGTGAAACGGTAATCTTCAGGAAACAATGCAGAATAAGAGAAACACCGTTGCAAATGGGAAGGGAGAAAGTCATAGCTAAGCCTCAAGGCAAACATAATTCCATTGTCATCCGTTTGTTTCTCCCATTCTTTACTTTTTAGGACCTTTTTCCAGTGACGCAAACGAAGTTCTTTACTCAGTAATCTACCAACAGTTTTTGCTGCAAGAGGAGATCCCTTAAGTTTTTCCATTATCTTATCTCTAGTCTCGAGCAAAAAATGTTTATCCCTTGCACATTGCTCATCACCAAAGACAAATGCAAGGAATAACTTCCTAAACTCTTCAGATTCTAAACCATTCAGTTCTATTGAATGGGCAATTGTTTTAACCTGCTGTGCAACTACCTGAAACCGAGTTGTGACTATAATCACGCGACCCTTTTCTTGTGATTGCTTGAGTGTGGACAATAGTTTTTCCCAGTCATCCTGTCTTCTGATCCGCCATATGTCATCCAATACGATTAAGAACCTTTTGGATTTCAACCTTTCTTTAATCAGCTCTCCTGTTGTACTATCCTTCTTTTCACTTTCAACAGCAGTGGTATATTTTTTAATCTGCTCTAGCACCGTATCCAGACTAAAATTAACCGACACACATATCCATATAATGACTGGGAACTAATTCTGCACTTGCTGATTGCGATATATGTGTTGTATCAGAGTTGTCTTCCCCATTCCTGGCGGACCAACAACCGGAAGCACAGTCAGACCCTTGTGACAGTATTGACCCTTGGTGATATCATGTATGATGCTATTCATGACATGATCCCTCCCGTACAGTTTTGGCTCATCAATTCGATCACTAGTGATGGGACGATTCTGAGCAATGTCTGGGACGGTTTTAGGGTCACAATGTGTCAGAATCTTGTTAACCTCATTGCGCATAGGCTGCAGTTTCTCAACAATTTCCTTCATCTTTTGAGAGAATTCAACCCTGTTAAACTCAAGCTTCGGTGTTTCTTGCGCATTGCGAGGGTCGTCATCACCAACAGGTGGATGTGAGGACGATGAGCAAGGAAGGAGTTTAGCAAGGTAGGGCATGCATCTGCTGACCTCCTGATTTGCATCTAGGGCAGAGGAGGAACTGGCACGTGATCTCTGCTGGCACTTAGCACGCTGCCAAGGGTAACAGTTGACCGATTTGCCAACAGCTTTGGTGGTGTGGCGAGCATTGAGGGCAAGGTTGCGCAGGAAACCCTTGCCGTGCTCGTCGGTAGCATCGTACGCGCCGTGGAGGCTGTCATGGATGCGGAAGTAGTCCAGCTCGTCCAGCAAGTCCTCGGCATCGTGTGCCAAATCCCGCAGCTTCTGCAGGGCCGTCGACAAGGGTGGCCAAGGTGGGCGACCGCACAGGGCCCCCAAAAATCTGGGGCCCCAGATCGCACTAATATAACGCTAATTAATTCTCAAAAACAAATCTAACGCTAACTATGTGGCACATCCCACATGATCTTAGTGGCCAGCAATTTCTTTCCTTCTCTGGGCATGATCATGCAGTCTCTGCTTGATTATCTCCCGTGCATGCACGGGATTCTTTTCCGTCTCAAGCCTGCATTTTTTCCGGGCGCAACTGCCTAATCCATACGCCATTTATTTCCGGATCTGTTAGCTGGCATGTAATCGCATGCATGAAGATTAGGGAGGAAAGGAAATCATCAGGGAGGAAAGGAGATCCCTCCATCCGTGGGGACTTTTTGACTGTAGACTTCAAGTGGAAACAACCCACTAGCAAATTAGGGAATCAAAGAATAAACCAAATACACTTACTATTTTACCCTACAAAAATGTACACTTACTATTTTGAAATTCCATAAAAAGTTAATGCACCTAATAAAATAAAATAAGGGAAGTATGATTTTTTTTTTAATTTGGGACCCTATTTTATATTTGTTGTTCGTATCACACAAATGTGCAGCCTTAAGTACTCCAGTGCGATGTGATTCACGTGATTGGTTGCTCAACTGTGCATGCAAGAGCGGATCATAGAGTGATATCATCTTGGATGACATGGGCGGGTAGCTATCTTAAAAAAAAACAACTCAAAAAAGAAAAAAACATGGGAATTAGTCAGCCATAGGACAAACCTTTTTTATTTCGCACCGGGGCCCCAAATTCCTGGAGACGGCCCTGAGCTTCTGCAACGGCATCTCCATGTCAGTGCCGCCGAGCTCCTTGAGGCCAGCTTGTTTGAGCGTGACCTTGACCCACTGCAGTTCGTTCCCGAGAGCCTCCATGTTGGGACCCAAGTTCCTGCTGTCCGCCCAACGCCCCAGCAGGCCATCCGCGATGGGGCCTAGCGCCTTGCCCACCACCCATTGCGCCGCGCCCAGGGCCACGTCCACCATCCTCTGGTCGGATGCAGGGATGGACGACGTGCGGCACCTGCATCCAGGAATCAAAAGGAATTTGTTGGTAAATAGGCTGCTAGAAGATGCAAATGAAAGGGGAGGAGTGTGTGTATAGCACGTACGTTGGCGCAAGCGTGCCGGTGATGGGATGCCGCCTGCCTGCCTTCCTGCCTGACTTCCCTCTGCCTAGTACCTGGCTGCTGCTGCAAATGGGGGGTTGAGTTGCTGCACGGCACAGCAGTCCAGGGATGGGTACCTGTTGAGAATTTCCAATCACATGAGAAGTATAAACGAAAGCATCAGGCCAAGAATTTACAATCACAAGAGAAATATAATTAAGGCACGGAGAGAGAGTGGGGAAACATAAACAGAGCATAAAAAGATCTTGATGTTTTTTTTATGTTCATAGTATATACCAACTATGGGAAGCACGTAATGACGCTTAAAGAAAACTTGTGTATTTCTCAACCAAACCTAGACATGCATAGATCCTGGAGCATTCAAATCGGAGGAATCCAATAGTCTGGCCTAACAATGTGTTAGAGAGAGAAGAAAGAGGGACCTGCTGCTGTGCGGCGGCGCGGTGCGGGTGGTTCAGATTCGGGAGCCACCGTGGGCGTGGTGAGAGGGCGAGATGCGTTGCCGGGGAGGAGGCGGATGGAGCTGCGTTGTCGAGGAGGACGGCAACATAAGAGGGAGAGGGGGGAAGTTGAGCGGTAATCTCTTGGTTCAGATGTTTTCCTTAGCAATAGTTTGACGCAGACGTTCTTGTCTTTGGATTTTAATGACGTTGCAGCCTAACATGCATGATTCGAAAAGGGATAACATAATGGCTGGCATTCTGTAAACTTTTTTGTCGAATTGTTAGTAAACTTTTGATATAGAGCCTAAATATCAGTATTTTTTTTATTTCTTTAGTTTAATTCATTGTTCATCTTTTAGTCATATTTTTCTTTTAGTTGATCAGTGGTTGTCAGTATTGTCGTTTCTTCTGTCTATATTCAGTTTATGTGTTTTCAGTCTATTATTCACTTTATCATTTCAGTTTTTAAGTCTTCATTTTATTTTTTTTCATCATTCAGATCCCATGGATTGAATGAGGTTTCAGTGGCGTCGAATCGTACCATGATCAGATACATGCTGTGAAATCATATTTTGCGTGGGGGCGCCAACAAGCCTGCGGCGGGGCTCAAGTGGTGTCACTTTCAGTGGCTATAGCAGCCAAAAACCAAAAGCCCCCTACATTCTGATGGCAAAGATGGTAAGCATCCCAATAATGGAAGAGCTTATCACCATGACGTGTACGTGTGCGTTTTAAAAATGTGAGGCTAAGGTCAACCATCACCCTAAAATTTTGGTACAATTTTTCTTTCCATAGCGCACACTATGTTTCTCTGTCACTAACCACCTGAAATTTATGTACAACTTTTCAGTTTTTGGTTGCTCATTTTTATTGTTTGATGGATTTGTTCTTGACAAGCCTTTACGAATCTACTCTGCTTTTCTAGATAGGCCAAAAACATTATTTTTGAGTATTTCTTGCTTCAGTAGATTATTGAATGAGGTGTCAGTGCAGATTGAGAAAAATAGAGAAATGTTAGTTCTCAGTACCCATAAGGATCGGCACCCAAGTCTCAGTTTTCAGTCTTCATTCTTTTTTCAGTATTTCTTGCTTCAGTACATTATTTTTCTCTTACTACATTTCTTTGTTCTTTTCATTCCGAAAAGGCTACCTTAGCAGCACAACTATACTTTTTTCCCCTTTTCAGCTCTCAAACTGCAGCCTAGTTTTGCTGTCAGTTTTCTGTTTTTGATTTGGATCTGATATGGTTAGTCCTATCTAGTTTTTCTGTATCTGCTACGGCTAGTCATAACTACTTCCATCTTTTAACAGCAGTCCTAGTTTTATTGCTCACTGGCTAACACCTTCCTTTTCTTTTTCTCTTTTTATCAGATGTATGTACCCCACGGGGCATCACATAAATTACCATTCAAGGTAGGTTCCAGTCTGCAGATTGCAGGGGACGGTATGGCTGGAATACGCTTGGTAACAGGGAGCATTACCACTGCTGTGTACAAGACCTCTAAGGAAGACCATCGTCAATAAGCTATGAGAACAAGGGCCATTATTTTTTGCAAGTGGAGATGCAACCATTGGAAACCAGAACGATGATGCTACTTCGGCAAATGAGACTGGGAACAGGCTCGCTGGATTGTTGGCGCCAAAGAAGCGAAAAGAGATGGGTCACCCAACAACTAGCCGAGAGAAGGCGCCGTACGAGGGGCTTAGCAAACGGACAAGGTTCTGCACGATATGTCGCCAGCAGGGGCACAAGAGGACAACCTGCCCCGACCGGGGGGATATCCCCAAGCCAGTTCGTATTCGAACCTCACGAATCTGATAGTCAGCTCTAACAACAACAATAGATGGGAGAGAGGGATCGGGATCTGACCTGCAGCTGTGCGGCGGCTGTACGGTGCGGCTGATCTGGGAGCTAGCGTGGCCGTGGTGCGTTGCCAGGGAGGAGGCCAAGGTGAGGAGCAGGAGGGGCGGGGAGTGGATAGCAGAGCAGAGGAAGGGAGGTGAAGAGCGCCGGCCAGGAAGGTGATAAGGCAGCCAACCAGCTTCAGGGAGTGGCTGGGAGTGTGCTCTTACCACCCCAGTGGCTGCTGTGTAAGGGATTGAGGATAGTTTGCTTGACTTGACTTGGCGAAACACACATGCAGCTCCCTTGGTTTCAGATTGCTTCAAGATAAGCAAGAATTTTGGCCCACAACAACGGGTCGTAGATGTATGGCTGGGCGGACTTGTCCTAATAGCTACTCCCTCCGTTTCATAATGTGGTGCATATGGTTTTTTTGAAAGTCAAACATTACAAAGTTTGCCCAAGTTTCTAAAGAAAATAATTTATATGTACAATATCAAACATATACAATATAAAAATATGTCTTGTGATGTATCTTAATTATATGTATTTGGTATTCTAGATGTATATGTTTTTCTTTACAAGTTTGATCAAAGTTAGTAAAGTTTGACTTCTCAAAATATCTATACGCACTACATTGTGGAATGGAGGGAGTACATGTATGGCCATTATGAATTTCTCAACTTGTCGTCAACTCCTGATAGCTACATGTACGACTAGGCAAAATAATTTTCTTAGACTTGTCTTAAAACGTGATTTGCGCGCATCTATAATGGCCATTACTTGTATCTCTATCTGTGAAACCTTAGGAACCCTATGGCTGATTGAAGATAAGCATGGCAGGAATTTAAGGTATAGCAAGAATTGTCACCAACAGCAACGGGTGGGCCGCAGACCAACATATGGCTGCTATCTTTCTTGACTTGTCGTCGACAGCTACATGTATGGGCATTACATGCTAGTTCCCAGGGATGCACCGAGGACAGACACTAGACGGACGGACGGAGACGGCTGCGCGTGCGCGACGGGGCAGTATGGACGCGTTTGGTTGCCTAGAGCCAATAGTGCCTGCATTTCAGCCACATCTCATCAGAGCCTGGTTCAACAAAAACAGGCAACAAATCAACATCTGCATGTTGTTTGCTTGCCTGCATTGCATCAATGGTCATTTGTGCTTAAGGGGTGAGCAGATGCAAACCACAACTGTTTGACTGCATACACGTTTGTGTTCTGCTCACCCCATTCAAATGCGGTGGCCTTACCACCACATTACGCACAACAGCAGGCAGAGCACTAACATCACATAAACTAGTAGGTAAACAACAGCTAACAGCAGATAAACAAGCAACTAAACAGGCATACTGCTAACAGGCATAAGTTTAAAGACAGCAGGGGCATCCCATGCCCCCTGCTTCACCATAGGGTGCTAAACCCTGGACAAAATATTAACAAATTCAACGCAAGTTCTCCCGTCACCGTAGCAAACTAACTACAAGTTCAGAGGGCGCAATCAAGGTCACGGATGCAGTTGTGCCTGCTGCAGCGCACCCTGCACTGATGGAGCTGTCGTGGTTGTAGATTTGGACCTTGAGGCCGAGACCGGAGATGCGCAGCACGACGAGGTCACCGGGGACGATCCTGTGGCGGCGGCAGAAGTACTGCCAGCCCCGGCCAAGCACCACTGCCCCTGAAAGTTCTGGACCTGAACCCAGAACTCGCACCACTTGTTCGCCGAGAGCCTGACGAGGAGCGGGAGCTTGAGCGCCAGCCACTCCTTCATCACCTCCACGAACTTGGGAGGGATGACAAGCATGGCGAGATCCTCCTCGTCCCTGATTTGCACGTAAAAGCGGAGCGGCTGTCGGGACCCCTCCTCGTGGCCGATCCTAGGAGCTCATCCCCTTGAACGTGGCATGCTCATGAAGGCGACCCTGTCAGGCAGGTTCACCCTCTTGAGCCAGCGGTTCGTGGGGATGAAGTGCACGGCGGCCTCGGTGCCAGCGACGACATGGGCTCCTCCTCCGGCCCTGTCCCACCCCGTCTTCATCACCTTGTCAGGGAAGATGACATGGATTAGTAACAGGGCATTGGCAGCATGCTACATTTGTACTAGTACCTAAAGTAGCAAACACATTGGTCCTACCTACCTTGAAAAACATGCACGTAACGAAATCATGCAAAATAGCATGCCCATTCCAGCACCAATCTAGCTAGCATGCCCATGAACCCTAAGCATGAACATCAAACACAGAACAAGCATCATGAACACCTATCTAGCTAAGTAGCATCATGAACACTAAGCAGGAACATCAAAGATAGCACCAATATAGCTAGCATGCCCATGAACCCTAAGCATGAACATCAAACACACACCAATATAGCTAGCATGCCCATGAACACATTGTACATCATGACACTACTAGGGAAAAGCCTAGTAGTAGCGCGGGTTTAGTGCCTACTAGTAGCGCGTGTGGACGCGCTACTAGTAAGGCGCTACAGCTATTAATTACCAGTAGCGCGTGTAAGACGCGCTACTGCTAAGCAATTTAGATATAGCGTGTAGTCTGACAAGCGCTACTGATAAGACACCTAGCAATAGCGTTCTTACATACCCGCGCTACTAGTAATCTGTTTTTTATTTTTTAGTGTATTTATACGCCATTATACAAATTTTGATACAGTACCAATTAAGAGGTTGTTATATCATTATGTTCATGATGAATTATTATATCATTGTGAGGAAGAAACATGGATTTGATTCATCCAAATGAATCAAAAGTGATCAAAAATTGAATTAGTAGGACGACGATCCTACTAATTCAACTTTTGGTCACTTTTGATCCATCCACATGAATCTATTCCGCTTTCCTTCCCCCAATGATATAATAACTAATCATGATCATAGTAACAAATCATCATCATCATATTAATATAAAAACTCTTGCATCATATCATCACCAACAACACTATATAGCTAATTTTCGTCAATGATATAACAACTCCTCATGATCATCATTTTCGTCAATGAGACATCATATAACAAGTTGGTCACTAGTCATAATCACAACTCCTCCTCATCATCATCAACTCTTAACACATTGTAGCACATAATAACACATTCTACTTAGGACCTACTCCTCTCTCATAGGACCTACTCTACCCTCTCTTAGGTAAAATATCATAAAACAAGATAGGCCTTGACTCTTCATTAAGGAGAATGGACTCTCCATAATGGAGAACGAAGATCATCCTGTCTCTAAGTCTTGGCCTACGCACAATGTTGCTTCCAAGTAGCTCTCTACGATGGTCGAAACATTTTTTCCAATCATTGATTATCATGGCTTCCTCGCTTTTAGAAATCCGGTATGGACATGAGTGATGTGGATACTGCGGCTGACCTGGCCGTGGTGGCCGTAAGCTCATAACATCAACTCGACCTCTCGGCAACATCAGATCAGGCACACAATCCATCGGGATTTTCTGTTCAAAAACAAAGTAATAACTTTGTAGTTAGCAATGTAGTTTAGTTTTAGAAGAATTTATGGAAAAGATGCACGGATGTCGTAATAGTAGAAAATCTTACCATGCTATCTCCATTGATGTTACCGTAGCACACCGCGTGCACTAGTGACACGTATTGACCATAATTTTGAGGAGTTCGATAATAGCTATTGTAATTCTCAAGATCAATAAAAAATGCGATAAGACCATCTTTCTCCTTATAAGTTAATTGTGCTTCATCATTGTAGTAGTAGGTTCTGTCTACCATCTTCCGTACATTTTTTGAAGAATGAAAATAAGCTGTCAATGGAAATAAGCTGGCAACTATTTTGAAATAAACAATATAAATTACTTAATAAATATGTTTGAGAAACTCACACAGCGGTAGAACTGGAAACGTGTCAACAAGGACCCAAATGGTCATATTCTTTTCGTCGATGTTAGGATCACCAAGATCAAAAGTGAGAAGCATACCCTCGTGAAAATCATACGCCTTGCAAAGTGCTTCCCAATTCGGGCAACCAAAATTGGATGAGTTCAGAGAATTGTATAGATTTACAGCAAAATCATAACCATGATGGGTCCTTAGATGAATTATCTTTGTCTTCATGCTTTCATGATCTTCAAAACCCATCTTCTCCAAGACATACCGTCTTGCATGGCATGGGATAAGCTAGTCAAATTGTAAAAGACGGAAATTACACATTGAAGAAGCAGAAGTCGTGCTTTTTTACGAAAAAACACTTGTCGTCGTTGCGTACCGTATCAACATCAAAGGTCTCCTAGAGCACAATATTGAGCGCCGACCTTCTACCAAGTGAGGCATGTCGCACAGACCACACTCGTCTTCGCAGTAATCGCACGGCGCGAATTCCCTTTCGTCGTTAGACATTTCCTATGTTCATAGTTGAAACATTAAAAATCGATCGAAGGCAACACACAGATCACTATTACTCAATATATGCAATGGGTTGACTTTAGGTCTGTCGAGTCTTCCTTGCTAAACTCTCATCTCACGTATATGGTGGGCACTCCCTCTCTGATATTTCGACCGTCGGTGATGGTCGCTCCTCCCTTCATTTCCGAGTGCATTACATCACAATGTCTTAGCACACGGAAACGAAGGAGAAGCGACCCCCACGACAACAGTCGGGATTCTTCCTCTCTCATATTTCGACCGTCGGTGATTGTCGCTACTCCTTCTTTCCCTAGTGCATTACAAATATCTAGCACAAGGAAAAGAAGGAGAAGTGACCCCCACGACAACAGTTGGAATTCTTCCTCTCTCATATATATATGGTGGACACTCTCCCTCACTGAAAGTCAGACAAGGAGCCAAAACAGACCGAGTCAACCCGTTGCATATATCGAGCAATGACATAGAAAAAATGCCCTATGTTTTGCCGGAATATCGTTGAATTCCCGTTCTGGCAAATCACAAGCACTCGATATGTCCTACATTGTAGCACAAGTCATGCTAAAATTCATGAAAAAAATCGGCATGACCTTTGCTAAAAACAGGACATATCGAGCGCCTGAAATTTGCCGGAACGGAAACGAATCAACATTCCGGCAAAACATAGGCCACTCGGAAAAATATGACATGTCCAAAATGTGACATGTTCAAAATATGACATGTCCACTTCAACAATTGCTTTAACTAATAAAATAGCAACAATTGCTTTAACTAAAAAAATACCTAAAATTCAGTTAACTACACCTAAAATACCTAGAACCAACATTCAAATAACTAGGTTTTTTTTAACTAGGGTTCATACCACCTAATTAACTAGGGTTCATAACCTACATTCGAATAACTACTCTAAGAACCTACATTATTCTAAGAACCAACATTTTTTAACTAGGGTTCATACTACTCTAATTAACTAGGGTTCATAACCTACATCACAACTACTCATCACAATCAATTCATCCATCAATCTACATTCAAATAATTTACATTCTAAATAACAGAGAGAGAAGGGAGGGAGGGAGGGAGGCAGAAGGGAGGGAGGAGGGAGGCAGGAGGGAGGGAGGAGGAGGGAGGTAGGCTACCTCGCTCTGTGGCGGCCGACGACGGCGGTGGTGGTGTGGGCGGCGGTCCTCCTGGCGGCGGTGGCAGATCGAGAGCAGTGAGTGTGAGGGGGAGAGTGAGGGAGAGGGGGGCGCGCGGGTGGATAAGGTGGGCTTAGTAGTAGCGCTTGTTTGTGGAACGGGCTACTGCTAATTGGACTAGCAGTAGCGCGGGCCGAGGAACGCGCTACTGCTAAACAATGTACCTGTAGCGCCGAGCGCACGGCACGCGAGGGGGTGAAAAACATGTTCGGTTGGCGAGGTGGACTAAACGTAGCAGTAGTGATAGTTGGAGAAGGAGCCGGAGTAGCAACAGTAAACGTAGCAGTAGCGCGGGTTACGTAAAACGCGCTACAACTACAGCGTTAGTTGTAGCGCGTGTTCTGCGCCAGCGCTGCTACAAATGCTCCACCACGAGGGGCACCTGGGCCTTTGTTAGCAGTAGCGCCTGTTTGAAAAGACGCGCTACAGGTCGACGAGTAGCAGTAGCGTGTTGGTTTCTAGCGCGCTACGGATAAGTATCAGTAGCGCCCGTAATGTAAACACGCTACTGCTAAGCTTCTGTCTATAAGGTTTTCCCTAGTAGTGTGAGCACTAAGCACACGCCAATCTTGCATGCCTATAAACACTACTAAGCATGCACATCAAACACAGAACAAGCATGAACACTACCCTGCCTATGAACAAGACCACGGAAGAAGGGATCGAATCCAATCGATTAATTGGCATGCTAATGATGAAAACCCTAATCTACAAATCTATGAGCAGAGGGGAGATTTGGTTCTTACCGGAGCGGGTAGAGCTCGAGCGTACGCCGGCCGGGGAGAAAAGCCCGGCGGGAAGGAGATGGCGAGCGAAGAGGAGGAGAAGCCACCAATGCCGACGGCCGTCGGCATTGGCCCGGTGCTCGTGGCCATGCGCGCGGTCGAGGAGGAGGGCGCCGTCGTCCATGGGCCTGCCGCGCTGCTCGTTGAAAACCCTCGGATGGGGGTAAAAAAAAACCGGCAACCCACCTCTCGTGGATGTGGTTGGTGCCGGCGCTGATGGGGGTCAGCGGACGGCGCGGCGGCGGGCGACTCATCGAAGGAGAGGAGAGCAAGGGGCGGTGAGAGGAGAGTGAGGAAGCGTGGTGTGAAAGGGATTGGGCGGTGACACGAGAGGGGGGGGGGGGGGGGTTATGAGGCGTCCCGTCCGTCTCCCGCGCTTCCCGAGGCATGCAGCGGAGAGCCACGCGTGGCCGCGCTCAGCCTGGCTGCGGAGAAACTGCCGATTCGGCAGTAGCTCGCGGGCCTGATCCGGGACTGCTTTAAGTTTCGTGCATGCCGAGACGTGGGTGCAGCCCAGGCAACCAAACAGCTCATTTTCGTCCCGCGCGGGCCTGGTTGGCCCAAATGCGAGCAACCAAACGCGTCCTATCTTTCTCTTGCGTCCTATTTTTAAATTCAGCAGCATTTTTATAAGTAGATAAAATCAAAAATGAAAAGAAAAACCAAACAGAATAGAAATAAGAATTTAGGTAAAGACGGTACAGAAAAGACACGACATTTACTCGCGATGAGCCGCAATCGGATTTGCCCTGGTCGCTTGCACAGCCCTTCCACGGGCTATGAAGAGAGAGCCTGCATGACCTGACTGCAGACGGTGGTCTAGCCAGAGAGCGAGCAACATGTTTTTTTGGAGTGCCGCCGCACGAGTTGCCGTGGGGAAGGACAACGCGGGGGCCAACCACTGTTTTTTCCGGTCGCAAGATCTGATTAGCTTGAAAAACCTTCAGAGCAGCCAGTGGCCAACAGTCACTCCATTGACCTTTCGACCCTCCAATGTGGCATCCAACAGGGAAGATAGAGCGAATAACTTGGCAACAAATTTTTTTTTTGTGAGAACCGGCAACAATTATTCGTGCATGAGCATAGTGTTGCTCATAAATCATAATGCACGGTGCATGACTAAAAGTAGCATTCAACTATACAATCCGAGAGTAGCTTAGGCCCACATCTTCATATAGATTGTTTCCCCACCTAAAGTCAACATAAGAGAACTATTCAATTATTCACTAAAATTATCATAGCTAATATAGATCACACTAAAATCATTGTTTCCGCACTGGCGCAGCCGGGCTCGATGCATTGTTACTAAGATGTAGCCTACGTACCCAGAGTGGCCATGATGGCCGCTCTACGGCGCGCGCGCACACACACACGCCATTCTATTGCGAACGTAGTTTTGTGTGCGAGAATTTCCTAAAACCCTCCTTCTATCAATGCAATCATGCGCAAATCTTTTGCGCATTTGATAGAACCCACACAAACAAAGATTTTTTTTTCAAAATCACAACATTTTTTAATTTCACTAACATTTTCTAAAATTTGTGGTTTGTTTTTAAATTCTTGAACATTTTTTTAATCAGCAAATATTTTTAAATTTTGGAATTTTTTTTAGTTATTTTGTACATTTTTATACGTGAATGTTATTTTAAAATTTATGAATATTTTTAATTTCCAAATAATATTATTAATAATTTTTTTATTAAATATAACATTTCTCAGAAATAAAAACTAGGCCAAGTTCGTTCAAGAAAAAGGCAGGATCACTTATTGGGCTGTCCCACTGCACACTAGGTTTCGGAGAAACACAATCTTGCAGAACATGGAGTTTATAAACTCGAGCTCAAATGCTTCTGCATGAACAATAAATTCAGAAAAAATAGAAAAAAAATCAAAAAATTCTGAAATTTTTATGTGGTAAACGTTAAAGAATGTTTGAAGTGCATGCAAAAATTCATCATGAAAATCACAACGGTGCAAGGCGTGGTAAAAAACAAAATTGATGCTCTGAAAATGTTACTTTCAAACGCATTTTGGAGCTCTGAATTTCTTTTTCCACGACTTGCTCGAATGTGATTTCGTGATGAAACTATGCATGCACTTCAAACATTTCTTAAAGTTTGCTGCAAAAAAAATTCAGAAACTTTTGAATTTTTTCCTATTTTACTGTTCACAGCAGGAGCATTTGAGCTCGAGATTAGAAGCATACTTTCGAATCTCGCATCCATTCAAGAATTTCCTAAAACCCACCTTCTATCAATGCAGTGATGTGCAAATTTTTTGCATATTCGGGAAAAAATGATCGAACTAAGTCCATGCCCAAGCATGATAGAGCCCATGCAGACAAAGAGGCTTGAATTTCTTTTTTTTCAAATTCGCAACATTTCTTTTTAATTTCACTAACATTTTGTAAATTTTGTGATTTGTTTTTAAATTATTGAACATGTTTTTAATCCGCAAATCCTTTTTAATTTTGGAACATGTTTTTAGTTATTTTGTTACTTTTTTGTAAATTTGTGAATGTTATTAAAATTCATGATTTTTCTAATTTCCAAATAATATTTTAAATACTTTTTATTATATTAACATTTCGCTGAAATAAAAACCAGGCCAAATTCCGTCAGGAAAAAGGTAGGATCACTTATTGGGTATATACGGGTTATTAATCAGGAAATTGTGATAAATGTCTTCTTCAGGCCTATTTTTTGCACGTCAGGCCAATGGAAAATCGTGTCCACCTGACCGATGCAAACGGACAAAAACTAGACAAATCGGCCGTCCGTGTGTGTCCCCGCATTGGAGTTGGCCTGACTGAACGAGTCTTGTGTGGGTGGTTCTTTTGTGTGAGGCGTTGGAGATGGCAGTGGCATTTAGGCCGTAATTATCTGCTCCAATAGGGGTAATATATAATTTGAAACTTTTTCTTCTGGGGGACTTTTCTGAATCCAAGCTTCTTTGGTATTTTGGAAGAATTCTCTCAAGATTTTCGAAGGCAAATCGAGTTCTTCTCGCTCAGGATTGTCCATACCGAGATTCCATAATCAACTTCAAAGAACTGGCCTGCAGCAGAGGGCAACTGCAGTAAGTGACTAAACATTTTCATTGATACACTGGTTTTGTGTTGACACAGTTTGATTGTTGCTGCTCCGGGGCACGAGGTGGAGAGTGAGGTTGCTGATTTGCTTCCACACTTGTCTTATTCGGCCCCATTTGCTATATATCACCAATATCTTCAGGTAACTACAGAATTGACACAGGAGCATGCCAGTTTCTACTGAATGTTTGTCTCACCATATCTATACAGCGAGCTTAACTTTCCAGGTAGAAGTTTCTTAAAAAATAATCCTGTCGCTTCCCCGGAATCATTAGCTTATGTGTTAAATTGACATTGTAGTTGTCTCATCCTAATTTCTGTATTTCTGTTTGCTATTCTGCAAAATGTGGTTTTGCTGTCACTCATTTTTTGTTTTCTGGTATCTACATGCATGCAGCCTCTTGCGACTTGCATGCATAGTTTGCAAGTATCAAAGATGGCTATCGGGTTACAGATTACTGAACCCTGGCTTCGAGAGTATCAGGTCAGTACATTAGCAATGAGGATGTTGCACCGGAAATAATTACCGGGCTTTTTTTTCTCCTTGTTTTATAAGCCTGATTAATAATACCTCTTGCCAGTAAGGAATGTAGAGTAATCAAACGTTTCAAGGTCCATATATGGATACAGTTTTGTTGCCATTATAGTTGTGAAAACTAACAACTAGTGAGATGAGATGTATATATGGCATGTGATGGACATGCTTAATACTAAGAACATCTGAGCTTAATTATTAGCCTTGAAATGCAAGAAAGGATCTGTGATTTGTGGTTGCTACTTTTGCATGTAAAACATATATAAAAACCGGAAACCGTTTTGATTTCTTTGTTTTGATGCAGGTCCTTCCATCGCGCAACCACCCACACATGCAGATGAATGCGTTTGGTGGGTATATATTGAGCGGCATCCGGATACACAAGCCAGACCCGCAGTAAGCGTGTGAGTGGCAGAGAAGTCATCTGGCATGACGGAGAGCGTGCTTGTCTCGTGATTTATACTTGATTCACGCAGTTGTAGTTCTATTTTTCGTATGGGTTGCGGTAATACGGTTTTGTCGCGGCCTAGCTATGTCCGGGGAAGATTTGCATGTGTGTACTTGAAAACAGGCATGTCATCCCTAACCTGTGAGAAGGGCATGTAACATATGCCGGCATTGTATACTTGTTGTAACTGTGGTCGATTCACATCCCAGTTTTCATTAATTCACTTTTCTACAAGTGGAACATTGTCTTACAAAAGAGCGCACAATGGAATGATATGCCATGGACATGGTTTCCCATCATCCATTTACCTCTGAGAATTTACCTGGTACTCCCTCTGTAAACTTAATATTTTGAGCATTTTTTTCATTAAGTTTTGATATTTTTTCACTGTATTTAAATCTGATTTGAATCGAGTCTAAAAATTTGATTTTTTTAATAGCCCCTGAAGTTACCAAAAATGAAAATTTTGAACTCTGGTTATTTGTTGCTTTGACAATAATTTTGGGCCAAGACTCCAGCCCGTGGAAATTACCCCACCAACTGTGAATTCTCACCGCATAAATCTATGCCACATTTGCTCGAAAACTACATACGAGTGTGATTTATCCGATATAACATATTTGAGAGGGCGTAAATCAGACCAAATTTCTTCAGGTGGTTGTTGCTCCCCTAAGATTTTTTTGGAAGGGGGGGGGGGGGGGGGGGGGGTGAAAAGTAATACCTTTTTATAAAATAAAGTGAATGACAAGCCATCATCCAGTGAATATTATCAGCAGAACTACGTGTGTGTTTCGACAGTGAGCAGTCCTACAAGTTCAGAGAACACAATGGTGATTCTGAGAAACCGTTGATGGATTTCTTGACATATTTCCTGCCCTCTAATCATACCTAGTTGGAGGTGACAAACATAGTAACAGTTCAGTACAATAAGAAGGTAAGGCACACCGTTATGACTCAGACGTGAATATGGATGTTGATAGAATGTTTTATCAGATGATGAAAATGAGATACATAGAATGTCTAAGGTGTGGTGAACATCAATCATCTTCTTACTTCAAGACAGAAACTTGACTCTGTACAGCATCACAAGCTTAACAATTTCATATCCCGTGCTTCTGCACCCATTCCATACCCCGTGCTTCTGACGGCGAAATAGGATGGTTCTGCTTCTGCACCCATTCCATACCCCGTGCACACAAGGTCTGAGCCCTAACACCTTGTTCGTCTTCCCAAAAGCGGTCGACGGATACCATTACCAATTCTGGGACACAAGATCCTGCAGCTGATGCCAAAGAAGAAGCTCATTTGACGAGCATCTTGAGCTGCTTGATGGCGTGATTTGCAGTAAATGGTGCTCCTCTCCTCTCTGGTGACGATATCTTGGAACTTCACTACCCTAACTTGGTGATGATCGACACCATGTGCTCCAGTAAGCAGGAGCGCAGAACAGGAGTGACAAGACCCAACTAGTTCACAAAACTAAATCACTCGCAGATCACACGAAGTAGCCAAGTAGGTGAATTCAGAGGATGACCGCAAGAGAAATATAGGGAATAGAGGACCGTCGTTTACGCTAGCATAGGGTTTACGCTAAGTTCAGGAAGATGAGCCCCAGGGCTCTGAGATCCTGGGTTTTATACCCATTACAACCAGTGAAAAGGGTAACTTTATAATAATGCTACTAAAGTAAGGCAGGTCAACAAGGAGGCAGCGGAAGGTAATTCAAATTGCGACAGCTCCAGTCTTCAGAGCCGTTTTGTTGGATGCGCGATCAAGGGTGGCGGTGTGTCGTAACTCGGGGCGAGGCGGTAAGTTGCCGCTAGATGAAGATCGGATGGTCGACAATGTGCCTGGTTTGGCGCCTACCGTTGGGTGTCGATTTCTTCAGTTAACAACATGACAAGTGTCGATTTCTTCAGAAGATGCAGTCTCGTTCCTGACAAAGAGTGGGATGTGTAAGTAATTGCCATGGTTCTGTCGGTCAGGGTCAGTATATTTTGTGCTACACAGCCTACACTAGTACTGAATGACCGAAATACTAACCATCGCACACACGATATGGACCTACTCATTGCAGCAATTTAATTCTAAGCGGCATAACAAGGCTGACAGGCTTCAGATATACCAGGCTGGGCTGTGTTTCTGCTGCTTCTTCCTTAGCATGGCTTCAGATATTCCACGGAATATTCCTTATGCCTTAGCAATTTCACCCTCCTTGGCGGCTGACTATGAAATGTTTTCAAGTCAATTAACCTGATAAGAACATATGTAGCTATCTTGCAGAGTTGAAGTTCACTGGGGCCTATTTACCTCACATGAATGAACCTCTGCAGTGCTTTAAGCACACCCTGCTGGAGTCATCGAGCAGGTGTATAGCGATCCTTCTCCAGATATAGCTAATTATGCCCCTCTTCTGGTACTCAGAGCAGACATGAATAATCCCTTCTTACCTTTGCAGTGCAAGCTTTCGATAATAAGCTGCATCTTAAGGAAATAATAATAAGTCACTCACTTATGGCTTGTTTGTCATTATGACCTGCACAGAGGAGTCACTTATAAGCATCGTTCCTCCATGCGACTAAAATGAAGCAGATCTGAATATTTAAACCTGACCTTGATACTTTTCTTGCACAAACCTGACCATCAAAAAAATCTTTCTGCAACAACTTGACAATGTGCCTTGGGGGATGCTATTGGCAATGACTGCAGCAATTCCTGGGCGACTAGTGTGTACTTAGACAGGTTTGATTGGTACACTGCGTCCAAGGAAGAATAGAATGAGGGGCAAGGTATATCAAGGATGTCACAAGGGAACAGTTGAAAGTTAAAACTGCATCCACCGAACAGCACCATTCGCGTGTGGCTATTTCAGTGGAAGAAGACTGCCTCAGTCAACCACACCTTTCCCCCAACTCAATCTGTTGCTTCCGAGGAGATTGATCTACAAAACAGAGAAAACATCATAACTGAGATTAGCTACTGATAGTACATGCATGTCTGACTGAAATAGGTAAAAATATATCAGGCAAGGTACTTACAGTTCCATCACTAGATAGGCAGGTTTCACATGTAAATAGTTGGGGGCACCAAGTAAATTTCCGGCATTAATCGACATCCTGATTCACTGTTAATAAAGGTAATTTACATATTAATGTTGTACCGAGATGGAACAACGTAATAAACTAGTGTTATTTATAAATAGGCAGCGATCATGCACCTTAGTGCCATAGTGGAATTTTACAATTTCAAAATTGTACATGACCTGCAATGCATTATTACCTTGAGACTGCTACTACTGCCTATGATGATCTGAACTGGCTCCACACGTGCACTGATATGCTATGCCGGTTATTCTTCTGAAGATCCTATACGCCATTAAATTTCGTTAAACAACAACAGTTATGACAGATGCAAGAATACCTGGTATTAGTAGAACGTAGACTGAATTGAAAAACCGCAAACCTATCAATTGCAAGTATACCTGGATGGCAAAACTGCAAAACACTGACAATTCATCGTTTTCCATAGTTATGCCAGATGATCCTTTGATCCCTAAAACTGAAGATTTTCCAGGCACACCTTCAGTCTTCATGAGTTTTGGACAAAATGTAAACACAAGTGGCTTGAAATGTTATCAATAGGTTTCGGAGAGACGAGCAATGATTGCTTGACGATCTTCACTGCATGAGACTAGACTTGACTCAAGATATGTGCTGACCAACCACCAATCATCTTCTCCTCTCCCTGCCTTTTTTATGAAACAGAAATTTCAGTCTGTACAACATCACAGGTTTACCAACTGCTTCAAGGCCTGATGAGATGGCAAACTTGGATTTGAATTGCATGATTCTGCGCCCATTCCAACTCCATACACCACTACCACGTGGGTCATCTTCCCAGAGGCGATCGACAGACATTGTTACCACCAAGTCTGGTACACAAGATCCTACAGTCGATGCCGAAGAAGCAACTCATCATTTGAAGAGCATCTTGAGCTGCTCGATGGCAGAGAGTGCCAGTGAATGGTGCTCATCTCTTCTCTGGTGATGATGACATCTTGGAACTTCACTGCCTTGATTTGGCGATGATCGATGCCGTGTGCTCCAGTAAGCCCCTGCAGGAGCACGGAACAGGAATTCTGGGGTACAACTCGAGGCCAGGACCTCAAGCAAGCAAGATGAGATGAGCAGCATTCTTTCTTCTGCTGAGAAGAACACAAGTTGGCCATTTATTTCACCAACAGGCAGGCAAGGTACCCTCCGTTCCAAGTTCACATCTGTCAGGCAAATTTTTTTTTTAAGAGAAGGAGGTTGTCCCCCCGCCTCTGCATCAAAATGATGCATATGGCCATATTATTAATAAGCAAATAGTTCAACAAAGTCTCCAAGTCTCAAACAATAAAAAGGCTCAGAAAGAGCTGAAAATAAAGAAAGCGAAATAGCCACAACCGGCGGTATAAAAGAAGATTAGTAGAACGCCCGTGCGTTGCTACGGGCTTTTAATTTATTTATTTTTCGACTGCACCTATGAATACAATGTATATCATCTCACATATATAGAAAAGATAGCTTGCAACAATTAAAAATAATTGAAATCTACTTCACCTGCAATGTAACTCGACGATGTATACATAGAGAGCAATGATCCAAATAATTATATGTTACAAACTAAGATCTACTTGATGTGTTTATGAGCATCTACAGCCGGACTTGGCAAATGCGGCCCCTCAAACTCCCGCAAACGTCAGTGTCCGGGCGTGTCCGTTTTGACTCCCTATTTGTCCGTCCATGCAGCCATGTCCCTCATTTTTCCCCCCTATATATCCGGTCACATGCATCTATGGGTGAAGAAGAGAGAGAAAGAAAAGAAATAATAAAGAAAGGAAAAAAGATGCACTGTTGTGGGTCAAATCCTATGTGCGGCTGTAGGACTACTGACCGAACATGCCCGAACACTCCTCATACCGATCACATATATGAGGCTAATATGAGGAGTGTCGGATAGCCCCCACATTTAAGGAGGCTTTGAGGGGTCCTGTTGGGTCAACGTTTTCCCTCTCTCTCCTATCTGTTAGTGATCCTGCATTCGTCCGGACAATTTGGGGAGTCCGGCTGTAGATGCTCTAAGATATTCCCATACAAAAGGTCTGGAATGTTGTCTTTAGCTTCATTTGCACGGTACTTCAGCAAGTATCACTAGTAGAAAACAGGGCTTTCGTCACAGCCGGATCGGAGCAATAGTCCCGGTTGCGTTACGAACCGGGACTAATGTGACCTTTAGTCCCAGTTCGAGCGGCGCAGGCATCAGTCCCGGTTCGAACGGGACCTTTAGTCCCGGTTGGTATCTCCAACCGGTACTAAAGGGTCTATTTTTAGTCCCGGTTGGAGATACCAATCAGGACTGGGAAAATAATTCAAATTTTTTTTCAAATTTTTTTTAAAAAAATTCTCATCCCTTTAGTCCTGGTTGGTGTCTTCAACTGGGACTAAAGGTCTATCTTTAGTCCCAGTTGGAGATACCAACCGGGACTGAACATTTTTTTCTCTAAATTTTTCAGCGGCCGTCCTCCACCCACCCCCCCCCCCCCCCCCGTGGATTGCCTTTTTCAGTGTTCAAAAAATCACAGAAAATTATAAAAACTTCAAAAAATAAAATCCTACAAGTGCGGTGGAGAAAAACATACCGGCAAAATACCTGAACAGAGCACCGAAAGGACAAGGCATATGAGCACCACCTGGACAGTCTTCATCCTTGATTTGTAGAAAAACTATGTTATGTAGGAGGTTTTTGTTTTACTTAGGAGTTGTGTTTCCGGCGGTTGTATCTGTAGCTTTCTATCTTTGTGGATATGCAATGGATCTATACAGGTTGGGTGCTTTATAGCAGCCATGCTCTGGTTATACTAAGTGGAATCAATTAATAACATATATTGAAACATTAAAACAGGTAAATGGGTGGACGCGAAGCTTATTATTATTCTAGTTCGTTAGTATAAATTTATAGTTTTGCTAAGTATAGGGGATAAACTGGATCCTATTAGTATCTCATTTTATGGTGGTTAATTAAGACATGCTTATCCGCACCTATTATTTTGGCTATGGATATGAACATATGAAGTACTGACATCATACTAATATCGTGTATGAGCCTACGATCCGGCGTACGCACTACACAGGTCCTGGGCGGTCATGCGGCACACACGAGGTCATGTTGATCTGTAGCCTTGATTTTTTTTCTTGATGTAATGTGTGTCTCATTTATAAAATAAATATCAAATTACGATCCACTTAAACACCAACTTGACAGAACAAAAAAGATAGGACAACCCTGGCTATTGCAAAAAGTACCCTTAAAACACCGACTTGACAGAACAAACATGAGGTCATGTTCATACTAGTATCTCCTTTTGAACACTGAAAAAGGAGATACCAACCGGGACTGAACATTTTTTTCTTTAAATTTTTCTGCAGCCGTCCACCCCCCCCCTATCGCCTTTTTCAGTGTTCAAAAAATCATAGAAAAATTTAAAAACTTCAAAAAATAAAATCCTTTGAACTGTACTTATATTAAGTGATATAGTTGTGTTGAAAATTAACAAACACAAATTTTGACTTATTTTGCAAAAAACGGTGATGAGAAATTCAAATGGCCCCCATTTCTGCATACGATGTCGAAAAAAAAGTATAATATATCAAAATGTTCAGCATGAGAAGCCGGTTCCCCAGCCGATGATCGTCGCTGCAGACCCTCAGGGACACTCTCTTTGTGATTCAAGTTGCCTTTCAGACGACCACCGAGGACCCAAGGGCTTCTTCTCGACCAGATTTGAACTGGCTTGCCATGTTTATGGTGTGAAGTGATGGGTCTGATAGTTTTGACGAGATCAGAACAAACTTGCTTATGGAGCTATTTATTCACTATCTTGGCTGTGAATCTCCCATCCACATGCAAATTGCATGGAGGACCGATTCCGATGGTTTGGTAATGTTCTCAACATGGAGAAAAAAAAAATCCACAAACGTATTTTCATGGCCACTCGCAATGAAAGGATATTTATACATCCTCTACGGTGTCCAATTGATTAATCATGCATTTCGCCAAAGAGCGCTCAATATTAATAGGATGGTATTTTGCCTCGCGGGTCCTTGCTACATGATACACCGATACAATGTTGTCGGTACGAGAAAAATACATTAATCAGACACTGTTTTTTTCTATTTAGGCAGAAAGGGAAGCAAGCGATATCCTTTAATTCCCTGCAGGCGCAATCTGGGCTGCAGACGCAGGTTGAGCTGCAGTTGTTATCACGCAGACTACGCACCAGCATCCGTTATCAGCACATAAACCATAAACCTTGTCCGCCTTATATTTATAGGTGCACACTGCTGTGCATGAAGCTATGCATGGACATGCCTTGGAGACGTTGTACTGGTCACAGTGAGCAGCGATGCCTGCGGGGTTTTGAGAGCAGGAGCACGGATAAGCCGAAATATATTTCCTACAAGTGCGGTGGAGAAAAACATACCGGCAAAATACCTGAACAGAGCACCGAAAGGACAAGGCATATGAGCACCACCTGGACAGTCTTCATCCTTGATTTGTAGAAAAACTATGTTATGTAGGAAGTTTTTGTTTTAATTAGGAGTTGTGTTTCCGGCGGTTGTATGCACCTTTAGTCTCGGTTCGAGCCACGAACCGGGACTAAAGGGGTTTTGAAATTTGTTTTTTGTTTTTCCATTTGTTCTTTGTGTTTAGTTTCTGTTTTAAATTGCTTATATCTTTTAGGATATTTGATGTTTTTGAGTGATTCTTTTTGCATTAGATTCAAAATTTTGTCTAGTTTCTGTTTGTGCCATTAGTTTTCAAATTTGATTGATTTAAATATGATTTGTTCAAATTTGCTTCAAACCCTAGATTGTGAATAATTTGAGTTTAAAAATAGTTTTGAATTTAATTCTTTTTGCTCCTAGTCACATGTTAGATTCTTTTCACCCACATAGCATCTGCAAAAAAGTTCAGAGGGTTACGGCAAAAACTGGATGCACTTCGTGTACAAAATGGACAATCTCTTTCGAAGTATCAGGGTTTCGGACAAAAACTCATCTGTTACAAAGGCATTTCATTTTTTTAAATTTTTTTCAACTCCAGACTTTTTGTGCATTCAGTATGCACCATTCGAAGCCATGTCATCAATTTTCAACCCTTTCTGACTTCATTTGCTATTTTTCATGCATTTACTATTTTTTTGAGCTAAATGACCCTGAAATTGAAAAGCACTACAAATGAACTCTGAAAAGTTTGAAAGTTGGCATGGTATCATCATTTCACCCACATAGCATGTGTAAAAAAGTTGAGAGGGTTACGGCAAAAACTGGATGCACTTTGTGTTCAAAATGGACAATCTCTTTCGAAGTATCAGGGTTTCGGACGAAAACTCATCTGTTACAAAGGCATTTCATTTTTTTTAAATTATTTTGTACCATGAAAATGAGGAGGTCATTGAATTTTGTCTAGTTTCTGTTTGTGCCATTAGTTTTCAAATTTGAATGATTTAAATATGAATTTGTTCAAATTTGCTTCAAACCCTAGATTGTGAATAATTTGAGTTTAAAAATAGTTTTTAATTTAATTCTTTTTGCACCTAGTCACATGTTAGATTGTTGTCACAGTAAGATTTATTTGTTTATTTTTAGAATAATTTATATTATGATTTTAATTAAAACAGTACTGTTTTGCTTATATAGTTGTTTTAGTCCTTTAATTGTTGTTTTCAATTATTTTTAGTTAGTTCTTTCTGTAGATTTTAAGATGATGTAGTATGCTTCTGTTAGACAACAGTAGATAAATTCTTATAATTAATTAATATTAATTTTGGTAAAGTTTTGTATTAGTAGTTGTTTAGCCTTTAATAATAGTTGATAAAATTAGTTTTGCTATATTAAAAGTAATTCTTTTTGCCACTTTAATATAACGTGACTCTGGCTTGGTTAACCTTAGTTGTGACTCTGGCTGGGACGGTGCTAGCAGATGTAGTCGACGGTAGGATTGGATGGACACCATCCCAGACCAAAGAGGTTCAAACTCTACCCACCTGTGTATCGCCATTTTAGTTTTGTAAAAAACAAAAGAAAATGATAAAAACTCCAAAAATTAAAATCCTTCGAGATGTAGTTATGTTACTACATCTACTAGTTAGGAAAATTAAAAAACTTAAATTTGGACATGTTTTGCAAAAAAGTGTTATCCAAAGTAAAATGACCATATCTTTTGCATACGATGTCGAAAAAAATGCATAATATATCCAAAAAATCAGCACAAAAATCCACATCCGATTTCGACAGCCACAGGCGGTTTTGCAAATTTTAGAATCCTTAAATTCTTAAAGGAAAAAAAGTTATGCTCAAATTTCAGTTTTTTTTGAATTTTGGTTAAATCTTGTCAAACTATGGTTAAACTACTTATTCAAGAAATATTAGTGTTACTAAATAATTATTTTAGTTTTTTTTGAATTTTGGTCAAACTATGGTCAAATCTGGTAAACTGTGGTCAAACTATGGTCAAACTACTTATTCAAGAAATATTAGTGTTACTAAATAATTATTGATTTTTAGAATAATAGTTTCAAATTCAAACGGTGCTTAATGCTTAAGTTCAACTCCTAAGGGTTAATAGGATTGACAGCTTAGTATTGTCAGGAAAACAACAAGTGCAGACTTGGAAACTAGGGGGAATAGAACTCGAAAGTTAAGCGTGCTCAGGCTGGAGTAGTGAGAGGATGGGTGACCGGCCGGGAAGTTAGACGATTTGGAATGAGTTCTGATTAGAGATTAAATCCTGAAGCAGTGAGGAGGGAGGGGTGATTAGAGATTAAATTATCAAATAATTCAAAGATATGAAAATCAGAAGAAAAAAAATAAAAAAAATACAATTTTTTTTTAAAAAAAATTCTTTTAGTCCCGTTTGGTGTTACCAACCGGGACTAAAGGCTCCACCTGCCGATGATGACAAATTCTGACTTATTTGGCAAAACACGATGATGACAAATTCAAACGACCGCCATTTCTGCATACGATGTCGGAAAAAAAACGTATAATATATCAAAATGTTCAGCACGAGAAGCCGGTTCCCCTGCCGATGATCGTCGCTGCAGACCCTCAGGGACACTCTCTTTGTGATTCAAGTTGCCTTTCAGACGACCACCGAGGACCCAAGGGCTTCTTCTCGACCAGATTTGAACTAGCTTGCCAGGTTTATGGTGTGAAGTGATGGGTTTGATACTTTCGACGAGATCAGAACAAAGTTGCTTATGGAGCTGTTTATTCACTATCTTGGCTGTGAATCTCCCATCCACGTGCAACTTGCATGGAGGACCGGTTCCGATGGTTTGGTAATGTTCTCAACATGGAGAAAAAAAATCCACAAACGTATTTTCATGGCCACTCGCAATGAAAGGATATTTATACATCCTCTATGGTGTCCAATTGATTAATCATGCATTTCGCCACAGAGCGCTCACTATTAATAGGATGGTATTTTGCCTCGCGGGTCCTTGCTACATGATACACCGATACAATGTTGTCGGTACGAGAAAAATACATTAATCAGACACTTTTTTATTCTATTTAGGCAGAAAGGGAAGCAAGCGATATCCTTTAATTCCCTGCAGGCGCAATCTGGGCTGCAGACGCAGATTAAGCTGCAGGTGGTATCACGCAGACTACGCACCAGCATCCGTTATCAGCACATACACCATAAACCGTGTCCGCCTTATATTTATAGGTGCACAGTGCTGTGCATGAAGCTATGCTTGGACATGCCTTGGAGACATTGTACTGGTCACAGCGAGCAGCGATGCCTGCGGGGTTTCGAGAGCAGGAGCACGGATAAGCCGAAATATATTTTCTACAAGTGCGGTGGAGAAAAACATACCGGCAAAATACCTGAACAGAGCACCGAAAGGACAAGGCATATGAGCACCACCTGGACAGTCTTCATCCTTGATTTGTAGAAAAACTATGTTATGTAGGAGGTTTTTGTTTTACTTAGGATTGGTGTTTCCGGCGGTTGTATCTGTAGCTTTCTATCTTTGTGGATGTGCAATGGATCTATACAGGTTGGGTGCTTTATAGCAGCCATGCTATAGTTATACTAAGTGGAATCAATTAATAACATATATTGAAACATTAAAACAGGTAAATGGGTGGACGCGAAGCTTATTATTATTCTAGTTCGTTAGTATAAATTTATAGTTTTGCTAAGTATAGGGGATAAACTGGATCCTATTAGTATCTCATTTTATGGTGGTTAATTAAGACATGCTTATCCGCACCTATTATTTTGGTTATGGATATGAACATATGAAGTACTGACATCATACTAATATCGTGTATGAGCCTACGATCCGGCGTACGCACTACACAGGTCCTGGGCGGTCATCCAGGACACACGATGTCATGTTGATCTGTAGCCTTGATTTTTTTTCTTTATGTAATGTGTGTCTCATTTATAAAATAAATATCAAATTACGATCCACTTAAACACCGACTTGACAGAACCAAAAAAGATAGGACAACCCTGGCTATTGCAAAAAGTACCCTTAAAACACTGACTTGACAGAACCAACACGAGGTCATGTTCATACTAGTATCTCCTTTTGAACACTGAAAAAGGAGATACCAACCGGAACTGAACATTTTTTTCTTTAAATTTTTCTGCGGCCATCCACCCCCTTGATCACCTTTTTCAGTGTTCAAAAAATCACAGAAAATTATAAAAACTTCAAAAAATAAAATCCTTTGAGTACTTATACACTAGTAGAAAACAGGGCTTTCGTCACAGCCGGATCGGAGCATTAGTCCCGGTTGCATTATGAACCGGGACTAATGTGAGCATTAGTCCCGGTTCGAGCGGCTAGGGCGCTGGGCAGGCATTAGTCCCGGTTCAAATGGGACCTTTAGTCCCGGTTCGAGCCACGAACTGGAACTTAAGGGTGCGATGCCCTTTAGTCCCGGTTCGTGGCTCAAACCGGGACTAAAGGTTAGACCTTTAGTCCCGGTTCGAGCCACGAACCGGGACTAAAGGGGTTGAGGCTTTAGTCCCGGTTGGTGGCTCCAACCGGGACTAAAGGTTACACCTTTAGTCCCGGTTCGAGCCACGAACCGGGAATAATGGGGTTTTGAAATTTGTTTTTTGTTTTTCCATTTGTTCTTTGTGTTTAGTTTCTGTTTTAAATTGCTTATATCTTTTAGGATATTTGATATTTTTGAGTGATTCTTTTTGCATTAGATTCAAAATTTTGTCTAGTTTCTATTTGTGCCATTAGTTTTCAAATTTGCATGATTTAAATATGATTTGTTCAAATTTGCTTCAAACCCTAGATTGTGAATAATTTGAGTTTAAAAATAGTTTTCAATTTAATTCTTTTTGCTCCTAGTCACATGTTAGATTCTTTTCACCCATATAGCATCTGCAAAAAAGTTCAGAGGGTTACGGCAAAAACTGGATGCACTTCGTATACAAAATGGACAATCTCTTTCGAAGTATCAGGGTATCGGACGAAAACTCATCTGTTACAAAGGCATTTTATTTTTTTAAATTTATTTCAACTCCAGACTTTTTGTGCGTTCAGTATGCACCATTCGAAGCCACGTCATCAATTTTCAACCCTTTCTGACTTCATTTGCTATTTTTCATGCATTTACTATTTTTTTGAGCTAAATGACCCTGAAATTGAAAAGCACTACAAATGAACTCTGAAAAGTTTGAAAGTTGGCATGGTGTCATCATTTCACCCACATAGCATGTGTAAAAAAGTTGAGAGGGTTACGGCAAAAACTGGATGCACTTTGTGTTCAAAATGGACAATCTCTTTTGAAGTATCAGGGTTTCAGACGAAAACTCATCTGTTACAAAGGCATTTCATTTTTTTTAAATTATTTTGTACCATGAAAATGAGGAGGTCATTGAATTTTGTCTAGTTTCTGTTTGTGCCATTAGTTTTCAAATTTGAATGATTTAAATATGAATTTGTTCAAATTTGCTTCAAACCCTAGATTGTGAATAATTTGAGTTTAAAAATAGTTTTTAATTTAATTCTTTTTGCTCCTAGTCACATGTTAGATTGTTGTCACAGTAAGATTTATTTGGTTATTTTTAGAATAATTTATATTATGATTTTAATTAAAATAGTTCTGTTTTGCTTATATAGTTGTTTTAGTCCTTTAATTGTTGTTTTCAATTATTTTTAGTTAGTTCTTTCTGTAGATTTTAACATGTTGTAGTATGCTTCTGTTAGACAACAGTAGATAAATTTTTATAATTAATTAATATTAATTTTGGTGAAGTTCTGTATTAGTAGTTGTTTAGCCTTTAATAGTAGTTGATAGAATTAGTTTTGCTATATTAAAAGTAATTCTTTTTGCCACTTTAATATAACGTGACTCTGGCTTGGTTAACCTTAGTTGTGACTCTGGCTGGGACGGTGCTAGCAGATGTAGTCGACGGTAGGATTGGATGGACACCATCCCGGACCAAAGAGGTTCAAACTCTACCCCCCCTGTGTATCGCCATTTCAGTTTTTTAAAAAAACAAAAGAAAATGATAAAAACTTCAAAAATTAAAATCCTTCGAGATGTAGTTATGTTACTACATCTACTAGTTAGGAAAATTAAAAAACTTAAATTTGGACATGTTTTGCAAAAAAGTGTTATGCAAAAGTAAAATGACCATATCTTTTGCATACGATGTCGAAAAAAAACGCATAATATATCAAAAAAATCAGCACGAAAATCCACATCCGATTTTGATAGCCAAAGGCGGTTTTGCAAATTTTAGAATCCTTAAATTCTTAAAGGAAAAAAAGTTATGCTCAAATTTCAGTTTTTTTTGAATTTTGGTTAAATCTTGTCAAACTATGGTTAAACTACTTATTCAAGAAATATTAGTGTTACTAAATAATTATTTTAGTTTTTTTGAATTTTGGTCAAGCTGTGGTCAAACTATGGTCAAATCTGGTCAAACTGTGGTCAAACTGTGGTCAAACTATGGTCAAACTACTTATTCAAGAAATATTAGTGTTACTAAATAATTATTGATTTTTAGAATAATAGTTTCAAATTCAAACGGTGCTTAATGCTCAAGTTCAACTCCTAAGGGTTAATAGGATTGACAGCTTAGTATTGTCAGGAAAACAACAAGTGCAGACTTGGAAACTAGGGGGAATAGAACTCGAAAGTTAAGCGTGCTCAAGCTGGAGTAGTGAGAGGATCGGTGACCGGCCGGAAAGTTAGACGATTTGGAATGAGTGCTGATTAGAGATTAGAGATTAAATCCTGAAGCAGTGTGGCGCCCCCGACTCAATCGTACACTAATCATACACGCAAACGTGTACGATCAAGCACAGGGACTCACGGGAAGATATCACAACACAACTCTAACACAATTTAAACGGAGGTCCACAATATTACAAACCAGGGATCAGAAGATCCGAATACATAAGTCAGTCATACAAATATTATCTGAGTACAGACATAGTTAGACAAGTTTTGCCTTAAGAAGGCTAGCACAAACAGTGACACTAGATCGAAAGGCGTTGGCCTCCTGCCTGGGAGCCTCCGATCCTACTCCTGGTCAGCTGGCTCGATCCAGTAGTAAGTACTCTCTGGACCCTCCTGGTAGTAGGCTCCGGTGGTGGCTTCTGACTCCTGGACTCCATCGTCTGTTTGTATCATCAATGTGGGATATATGGGGAAAAGAGAAAGTAAAGCAACCGTGAGTACTCATCCGAAGTACTCAGCAAGCAAGGATCTATACTACATATGCAACATTATCAATGGAGAAAGGCTGTATATTTGGAAAGGCTGCAGAAATGCCAGAATAGAGAGAAGGCCTAGTCCTATCGAAGACTAGCATCTTCAAACATCTTCACAAGGCCATCATCTTGCAGCAGTAGAAGAGAGTAGAATAGCATTTTATTTAGCAAACATGTTGAAGTACAGCTTAAAGATCCTTCCTCGACTCCCAAGCGAGAAAGCGATCCCGAAGCTTCAATTAAGTAACAAGTATCCAGTTTAAGTAGTAGATCGGGATACACAAACTGAGCGTCCTTTACCGTAGGACCGGCTATCGATAGAAAATTCATCCCAGCAGGGGTGCACTACTGTTACCCAACACGCTCGATCAACTCTGGCCGGACACACTTGCTGGGTAATGCCCGTCCTCGGAAGATCAACACAAAGCAGCGCCCTACCTAGGCTCGGCAGAGAGGTCAGCACGCCGGACTAACCTATGCACCCAGAGGTCTCGGGCCATCGCCCTGGGCACCCTGCGCGTTGCGAGACTGGCCGGGGTGTAGGCGCGACACTGAACTCGTCAGTGAAGTATCCAGCCCAATCCCGACAATCAGCCCGCACGGTGAATCGTGACGTCAGACGAGCTTTCGGAGAAACGTACTTTGCAGAGGGTCCCATAACCATTATCCCGCGTGGTGGTAGTGCGTATAGGGCACGTCGACCCACTCAGATCACACACCCAAATCCAATAGGCTCAATTAGTATCAAGCGGAGACAATCAGAGTCTCTGATGCTCCACCACAATGTCACACTTGAGTGCCCTTCCGGCACACCCGAAATCATAGATCCCCAGCAGGTACCCACCAGGGTGGACCCGCCTGTAACAGAGGTCAAGTAATCGTGTGGTCATAACATCAAGGGAGAAACCCGAGGAATCACCCTCGGCGGATTCCACTCTACGAAATCATCAGGGCGAACGTATGAGGTATCACCCTCGAGGTTCACAATGAGGGTTGCACGACAGAGTCGTGTCGAAAGTGGAGAAGGAGGAATCACCCTCGATGACCACGACCGAACAGCTACACTGCAGAGTATTCATCAGGAGTGCGTTACGAGGTATCACCCTCGGCACTCGATAGTTACTACGCAGAGTCGTACAACTAAGGGGGGTGTGAAGTGAGGTGTCGGTCTCTGGTCGACGATCACATTGATCGAGTCGTCGATGATCAAGCAGGGGCATCAAGGATAAGGTGGTGGGGTCACTGATGGTTCATCACCAACATATACTAAACAGTTTATCATAGGCAGGTAAGGTAGCAATGAACAGGTTACAACAGCAGGCTATGCATCAGAATAGGAGCATACATTAACAGTAGCAAAATCTAATGCAAGCAGGAGAATAGAATGGGCGATATCTGGAATGCTCAAGGGGGGGGGCTTGCCTGGTTGCTCTGGCAAGAGGGGAAGGTCGTCAACGGGCTGCTCGTCGGTAGAGTAGTCGTATCCTGGTGCAGCGCCGTCGGTCTCAGCGTCTATCGAGAGAGAGAAGGAGGGGGAGAGAAACAATAAATTCACGGCGATAATGCAAACAACATGTATGACATGCCTAAATGATATGCCGGGGTGTTCTACTGCCTAACTAAATGATTTAGTTAATTTAGGAATTTATTTGGATTTATTTAATTAAAGTTGGGCACTATTCATTTACTGCAATCGGTCTAAAAGTTCAATGTTCTTATAGCTGCGGGCGTCTGACGGGAATACGGAGGACGTATTCAGATTCGTATCGTCGTTCTGAGCAAGTTTCATGTATAAAATATTTTCATCGGAGTTACGGTTTATTTAATATGATTTTCTAAATTTTTTATTAATTTCTGTAATTTAATTAATTATTTAATTCAACATTATCCGAAATAGTGCTGATGATGACATCAGCATGACATCATGCTGATGTCAGCGGTTAATTAAGTTAATTACGAATTACTGTTTAATTAACACTAATTAGTTAATTAGATTAACCTAATCAGGATTAATTAAATAATTAATTAACTAATTAATTAATTATTTATTTTAATTATTTATTTTTATTTCTTTCTTTTTTTTAAAAAGTTTTTAGGGCGTGGGCCCGTTCTGTCATTGGGCCAGGGGGGAAGCAGGGCCCACTGGCCAGTGGCACTGGGGCACTAGGCCCCACTGGTCAGTGGCACGAGGGCCACAGGCGAGCACGGGTGGCGGGCGCGGCGCGCGGGCGCGGGCGTGCGTGCGCGCGGGCGACGGCAGGGGCGCGGCGAGGCGGGGCCAGGGGAGGCAGGGCAGCGGCTAGAGCGGGGCGAGGCCAGAGGGGGTGTGGGGCGCGCGAGGCGCGCGGGCGCGGGGCGGCGCGCGAGCAGCAGCAGCGGCGAGCGCAACCGCAGCGACGAGTGGGCATGCGGCGAGCAGGCACGGGCGAGGCCGCGCGCGGGCGCGGTGCGGGGTCGGGCGAGCGCGCGATGGGCGTGCCGGAGCGCGGCCAGAGGGAAGAGGAGGCCGGGGGGTTCCTCACCCCCGATGCAGAGAAGAGGGCGGCGAGGCTCGGTGGAGACGGACGAGATGGAGAGGCGGGGCAGTGCGCCAAGTGAAGATCATGGCGGGAGGTGGGGGTGGCGAGGGGGGAAGAAGAGAGGGGGGAGGGTCGCAGCGAGAAGGACGATCCAGTTCTGGATCGGGGAGGGGGGGGGGGAGAGGGGGGGGAGAGGGGACGTGAGCGAGGGGGTGAGTGGGGGTTAGGGTTTCGGTGGCCTCCAGGGGGAGGCCAAGTAGGTGCGGGGTGGGCCGGGAGCTGGGCCAGCCGGCTGGGCTGGGCGCCCAGTTGGGGCCGGGGGGAAGGGGGGGGTCTTTTTCTTCTTTTTGTTTCATTTCTTTTATCTTTTTCTTTATTCTCCTTTCTCAGTTTAGTAAATAGTCAGGCCTCCTAATGGTTTTGTAAAACACAACAATTGCCCCAACAAATACTAGGTATTATCCACCACTACCAAAAATTAGTTTGGAGACAATTGGAGCTCCCACAAATTTTTATAATATGAAAATGCATTAATCCTCGCTGTTTTATTATGTTAGAGCCACCTAATTATTTTATTATTTATTGGTTTCAATTTTAGACTAGCCTCTGCAATATTTGTTATTTATCGAACATTTTAGTTTTTATGGCACAACTTTTATATTTCACTTTCATTTAAATTTGAATTGGCTTGGGAGTTGAAATGCAATATGATGCTAATGATGATTATGCACTGTTAACCTCGCTGACATGCATTATCAAAAGTGATTACTGTTGCTAATCACCGGGGACCGATATGCACTGTTAACCTCGTGATTAGCAACAGTAACACTTTTGATAATGACATGTCAGCGAGGTTAACAGTGCATAATCATCATTAGCATATTGCATTTCAACTCCCAGCCAAATTCAAATTAAATGAAATGAATATAAAAGTTGTGGCAACATAAAAACTAAATGTTCGATAAATAACAAATATTGCAGAGGCTAGTCTAAAATTGAAACTAACAAAATAAAAATATGGGTGGCTCTAACATAATTAAAACAGCTAGGATTAATGCATATTAATTATTATAAAATGTGTGAACTCCAATTGTCTCCAAACTAATTTTTAGTAGTGCTAGGTAATACCTAGTATTTGTTGGAGCAATTGTTATGTTTTACAAAAATCATTGGTGGCCTAACTATTTACTTAACTGAGAAAAGAAAATAAATAAAAGAAAAGACAAAAGAAAAACAGAACAAAAAGAAAAGAGAAGAAAAAGGAAACCCCCCCCCCTCCACGGCCCAACTGGGCCACCGGCCCACCTCCCCTATAGGCCTCCCCCAGGAGGCCAAACCTAATCCCCTCCCACCCCCTCGCTCACTCCCCCCCACCCGATCAGAACCGGATCGGGCCAGCCCCCGCTCCCCCGCGCACTCGTCCGAACAGCGCACGCCGCGCGGCGCGAGTCCCCATCGCGACGACCGCGCCCGCGCGGCCTCGCCCCCGCCTCGCCGGACACGCCGCCTCGCCCCGACCCCGACCCCGTCGGCTCGACGCCATCGCCTCTCCACCACCGTCCGCCGTCGTCCCCGGCTCCTCTCGCGCCCTGCCCTGACCCTGCCCCCCCCCACGGTGAGGCCCGGCCCCGGCCTCTCCCCTCTCATGCCCGAGTCGCCTCGCTCGCCGTTGTTGCCCGTCCCTGCTCGCCCGCAGCGACCGAGCCCGCGCCCCGCACCGCCCACTCGCGCCCCGCATCGCCGTCGCGCGCTCGCCGACCCCGCACTCGCGCGCGCGCCCGCCTGCGTCCTCCCGCTCGCCCCTTGCTGTTATCGCGCCGCGCAACGGCCGAGCCCGTCGCCCGCGCCTCGCCGCGCCCGCTCCGGCCCCGCCTAGCCTCCGCGCGCCTGACATCGCGCCGCGCCCGCGCCGCTCCGGCCAACGCGCCGCGCCGCCCGCCTCGGCCGCCGCCCCGCCTCCGTTCCGCTTGCGCTCGCCTGCCCCGCGCCCGGCGGCCCAGCGCCCGCCGCGCCCTGCGCCCGCTATGGCCCAGGGCCACTGAGGCGGCCCCACCCCCCAGGGCCTATCCAAAGGGGGCCCACCCCAAAAACATTTTAAAAATAAAAATAAAAATAAAATAATTAAATTAATTAATTAGTTAATTAAAGTTAATTAATCCTGATTAGCTTAATCTAATTAACTAATTAGTGTTAATTAAACAGTAATAGTAATTAGCTTAATTAACCTTGCTGACATCAGATGATGTCATGCGATGTCATCATCAGCACTGTTGGATAATGTTGAATTAAATAATTAATAAATTCCAGAAATTAATAAAAAGTTTAGAAAATCATATTAAATAACCGTAACTCCGATGAAATAACTATACATGAAACTTGCTCAGAAAGACGATACGAACCCGAATACGCCCTCCGTATTCCCGTCCGACGCCCGCAGCTATAGAACGTTGAACTTTTAGACCGTTTTCAGTAAATGAATAGTGCCCAACTTTAATTAAATAAATCCAAATAAATTCCTAAATTAACTAATTCATTTAGTTAGGCAGTAGAACACCCGGCATATCATTTAGGCATGTCATACATGTTGTTTGCATATTGTCGTGAATTATTGTTTCTCTCCCCCTCCTCTCTCTCGATAGACGCTGAGACCGACGACGCTGCACCCGGGTACAATTACTCTACGACGAGCAGCCCGTTGCAGACCTTCCTCTCTTGCCAGAGCAACCAGGCAAGCCCCCCTTGAGCATTCCAGATATCGCCCATTCTATTCTCTGCTTGCATTAGATTGCTACGGTTAATGTATGCTCCTATTCTGATGCATAGCCTGCTGTTGTAACATGTTCATTGCTACTTACTGCCTATGATAAACTGTTTAGTTTAGGTTGGAATGAACCATCAGTGACCCCACCACCTTTCCTGTTGCCCCTGCTTATCATCGACGACTCGATCAACGTGATCGTCGACCAGAGACCGACACCTCACTTCACACCCCCTTAGTTGTACGACTCTGCGTAGTAACTATCGAGTGTCGAGGGTGATACCTGTAACGCTCCGGATGAATACTCCGCAGTGTAGCTGTTCGGTCGTGGTCATCGAGGGTGATTCCTCCTTCTCCACTTCCGATACGACTCTGCGTGCGACCCCTCAGTGTGAACCTCGAAGGTGATACCTCATACGTTCGCCCTGATGATTTCGTGAGTGGAATCCGCCGAGGGTGATTCCTCGGGTTTCCCCCTTGATGTTATGACCACATGATTAGACCTTTGTTCAGGCGGGTCCACCCTGGTGGGTACCCGCTGGGGATCTATGATTTCGGGTGTGCCGGAAGGGCACTCGAGTGTGACATTGTGGTGGAGCATCAGAGACTCTGATTGTCTCCGGTGATACTAATTGAGCCTATTGGATTTGGGTGTGTGATTGAATGGGTCGACGTGCCCTATACGCACATACCACCACGCGGGATAATGGTTATGGGACCCTTGCGAAGTACGTTTCTCCGAAAGCTCGTCTGACGTCACGATTCACCGTGCGGGTGATTGTCGGGATTGGGCTGGATACTTCACTGACGAGTTCAGTGTCGCGCCTGCACCCCGGCAGTCTCGCAACGCACAGGGTGCCCAGGGCGATGGCCCGAGACCTCTGGGTGCATAGGTTAGTCCGGCGTGCTGACCTCTCTGCCGAGCCAAGGTAGGGCGCTGCTTTGTGTTGATCTTCCGAGGACGGGCATTACCCAGCAAGTGTGTCCAGCCAGAGTTGATCGAGCGTGTTGGGTAACAGTAGTGCACCCCTGCAGGAGTGAATCTTCTATTGATAGCCTGTCCTGATAAAGGACGCTCAGTTTGTGTATCCCGATCTACTACTTAAACTGGATACTTGTTACTTAACATGAAGCTTCGGGATCGCTTTTCGCTTGGGTCGAGGAAGGATCTTTAAGCTGTACTTCAACATGTTGCTAATAAAATGTTATTCTACTCTCTTTACCGCTGCAAGATGATGGCTTTGTGAAGATGTTTGAAGATGCTAGTCTTCGATAGGACTAGGCCCTCTCTTATTCTGGCATTTCTGCAGCCCAGTCCACATATACAGCCTTTCTCCATTGATAATGTTGCATATGTAGTATAGATCCTTGCTTGCTGAGTACTTCGGATGAGTACTCACGGTTGCTTTACTTTCTCTTTTCCCCATATACCCCATGATGATACCACAGACGATGGAGTCCAGGAGTCAGATCCACCACCGGAGCCTACTACCAGGGGGTCCAGAGGGTACTTACTACTGGATCGAGCCAGATGACCAGGAGTAGGATCGGAGGCTCCCAGGCAGGAGGCCAACGCCTTTCGATCTAGTGTCGCTGTTTGTGCTAGCCTTCTTAAGGCAAAACTTGTCTAACTATGTCTGTACTCAGATAATATTTGTATGACTGACTTATGTATTCGGATCTTCGGATCCTGGTCTGTAATATGTGGACCTCCGTTTAAATTGTGTTAGAGAGTGTTGTGATATCTCCCGTGAGTCCCTGTGCTTGATCGTACACGTTTGGTGTATGATTAGTGTACGATTGAGCCGGGGACGCCACAAGTTGGGATCAGAGCCGACTGCCTGTAGGAAGCCCCCCTCCAAATTCCTTGGCCGAAGTCGAGTCTAGACATCGAAAAACTAATTTACTAACTTGGCTGTGGGGCTACGGGCCACATCGCCAACTGGTGGTATTAGGATCTTTTATTCCTTGTTATACTCGGGACTCTGATCTCTCTTCTACTCGGGTTAAATAAATTTACTAACGCCGACACTTAGGATCTCGAAAATTCCGTCTACCCGGAGAGCTGGATATTGTGCGATTTCCCTGTATTGATCTGATTAGTCTGATAATCATTTTCCTTTCCATGTTTTGTTAACCTTTCTTCCGAGTTGTGTTAAACTTCTCATTGTCATTTGACAAATCTGAATTTCCTCTGTTTCAGATGGACCATTTTTTTCCACCGCGTCCTACGACACAGCTTGTGCTTCGCACTTGGGCTCGTAATACCCTGGGTTTCCAGCTGTCCTGATCGCTCTCATGAACAGAATGGCTACCGTTGGTATCCCGAGTACATGGTCTATGAGGTTTACCGCGAGCAACCAGGAACAGTACTATGTGAAGTTCGGATTATGATCAGCAGAACAACTCAAGCACCGAGTACACCTTTTTCACGGATTAGGCGTGACGATTGAGATGGCAGTATGATGCCGCCTACTCTGCTGTCGTACGTCTCCGAGGAGAGCACAATGCTAACTTGGATGATACTGTGTTTCGGTACATTCCGTATGCCACTATTGGAGATGCTACTGGATACTACACAGCATATGTGCCCTGTACGAGTCTCGATGCTACGCCCCGCAGGTTCTGATCAGTGCACTCAGGCTCTGGATCGCCATGTTCGGGCTCTTGCCGTCGAGTTGTTCGCCACTAGCACGTCTCTACGAGGCTATGACACAGTTGCTACCAGTTGTCGTGCAGGGACATCCGGAGTATATTCTTTACCACGCAGACCGAGATGCCGCCAGGTATTGATTGGCCTGCGGTGGGAGGTCACACGCCTGCACGTGGACCTCTTCTACAGTTCGAAACCGGGTTTGCATCAGAGTGCACACGGAGCACAGGATCCTGCCGCGAGAACATCCGTCGTCCGCACTTGCAGTTACCCCGTTTCGGTGGTTTTCTCTGACGTTGATGTAGCCTTTGCTATGTCTCGTTGTGTACTTCTTACCGCATGCCTGCGCGCCGCCTAGTATGTCTAGCTTTTGAATTTGGCCGTTATGCTGCCCGATTTTAACCGACTGTGTATGGATTGTATGTCTTAATCGACTACTGTTATGTATCTGATACACTGCTTAAAGAATTGTCGTGTACAATCATGTTTGTCACTAAATGCTGCAATTGCTTTTACTAAACTACCCCTGTTGATACTTAGCCGGATGGTTAGACCAGGGGGGTCGTGGTCGTGGTCGTGCCCCTGAACGCCCACCACCGCCAGACTATATGGCGGCTATGATGCAACAGTTTGAGCTTAACCGTCAGTTCATGGTTGGAATCATGGCTCAGTTTCCGCATCGAAACAACCAGAACCAGAACCCAACTTCAATAACTTTGACAGAGTTTATGTGACTCAACCCAACGCAGTTCCGCAATTCTGACAAACCACTGGATGCAGATGACTGGCTCCGCGACATCACTCACGAGATGGAGTCAGCTAATGTCGTCCCTGCCAACTTCGTCAACTTTGCGGCCTTTCTTAAAGGGACCCGCTGCTCAATGGTGGGACACACAAAAGCGTACTCTGCCTGTTGGAACAGTCATTACCTGGTATGAGTTCCAGGCGTGCTTTCCGTACACGTTACATCCCTCAAGCAATTATGGAACGATGAGACCCAGTTCCGTAACCCACTCAGGGCAACAAGGCCGTCGAAGCTTATCAGCAGGAATTTCTAGACCTCTCCCGCTATGCTGAAAGAGACATCCACAGATGCACGCAGACAAGAGAAGTTCCGTAGTGGACTACACCCCGACCTCAAGCTTGCACTAGCTGCTCAAGACTTCAATGAACTTTTCAACTCTGACGAACAAGGCTATTCTTGTTGAGACCGCTCAGATGGAACACAAGGACTCGCAGAAGCGCTATCATGATGCTGGCTCATCTTCGGGCTCAGCATCGAAGCGGAGTTTGGATCCCAACAGTGCATTCCGTTCCAATGCCTCTACGCAAAAGAACAACTATGCTGCACCACGTCTGCCTCCTCCACCACCGAGGCAGCCAAAGCTCAAGCTATTCAAAACAATGCTCCTCTTCGTCCTGAAGATGGTCTGTGCTTCAAGTGCCGCAAACCAGGTCACCAGCGTAAAGTCTGCCACCAGAATCAGAATCAGTTAGCTTTTCTTGTACTGGCCGTGGCAATGGTCGTGGCAACAACTGACCCGCAACTATAATACTGGGTCTGCTGCACATGGTGGACACGCCTACAACATTGACATTGAAGAAGTCCAGGATCAACCTGCTACTGTGATGGGTACCCTTCTTGTTAACTCAGTACCTGCTTCTGTTTTATTTGATTCAGGAGCATCACATTCATTCATCTCTGGAAAATTTGCATTTATGCATGGCATTCGATATGAGAAAAGTGCATACTCGTTAGTCATAAAACTCCCGAGATCACTGTCATGCTGACGTAATAGCACCTGAGTTACCGTCGAAATTAAAGGATTGGAATTCCTTGCTAGCCCATCGTTTGAAATCTTCCACCATAGACCTCATTCTTGGAATGGATGGTTGAAGGCTCACATGCTTCGATCAATTGTGCCACTAAAGTCGTCCAACTTCTTCACCCCACCGATGAGATAGTGAACTATACCGCCCGCATACTCGGACGCTGAAGCTAGATATATGCTCTGAATGCTTTGAACGCCTCACCTTGGAAGGGATCGAGAACGTTCCTGTCGTTCGAGAATTTCCAGACGTCTTTCCAGAAGAACTTCTAGGAATACCCCGGCTAGAGCTGAGTTGAGTTTGTCATCGACTTGAAGCTGGCACCGTCCCATTGCCAAGCGACCTTATAAGATGCCTCCGCATCATCTACTCGAGCTTAAGGAAGAAATCGACAAGTTTTAAGAGTGGTTTCATCCGCCCCAGTTCCTCTGCTTGGGGAGCACCTTCACTCTTCGTTAAGAAGAAGGAGGAACTAACCGTTTGGTTCAGGATTATCGGCCCATTAACCAAGCCACAATCCAGAATAAATACCCACTGCCCCGGATCAATGATCTTTATGTAACTCGCAGGATCATCGGTGTTCTCTAAACTCGACTGAGGTTGGGTTATCACCAGATCGTGTCCGGTGAAGAGGATTTCCAAGATGCATTCGTCACTCGTTATGGCTCCTATGAGTACACCGTCATGTCATTTGGCCTAACGGATGCTCCAGCAACTTTCTCCCGTCTGATGAATTATATATTCATGGATTACCTCGACAAATTGTCGTGGTTTATTGGATGATATCTTATCTATTCTAAGAATAAAGAAGAACATGCTGAACACCTCCGTTTGGTACTAGAAAGGCTTCGAGAACACCAGTTGTATGCCAAGTATTCAAATGTGAATTTGGCTTTCTGAAGTAACTACCTGGTCATGTAATTTCCAAGGATGGAATTGCTGTTAACCCCGAACGAGTTCAGGCTATCTTGACTGGACTCCCCAGAAGAATGTCAAGCAAGTTAGAAGTTTTCTCGGACTTGCTAGTTATTGCGACGATTCGTTGAGAATTTTCCAAGATTGCAAAACCATTGACAAATCTGCTTCACAAAGGTTTTAAATTTGAGTGGACAGAAAAATGTCAAGAAAGCTTTCAGACACTAAAAGATAAATTGACATCTGCCCAGTAACTAGCACCCCCGGATTCCCAAAAGGATTTCGTGGAATAACTGTGATGCCTCCCGTCAAGGATTAGGCTGTGTCCTAATGCAAGAACGCAAGGGGATTGCTTATGCCTCCCGACAATTGCGTCCTCACGAAGAAAATTACCCAGTGCACGATCTCGAACTTTCTGCGGTTATTTATGCCCTGAAGCTATGGCGACATTACCTTCTCGGTAACCGTTGTGAGATATTACGGATCATCAAAGTTTGAAGTATTTATATACTCAACCGGATCTGAACCTTCGTCAACAAAGATGGCTCGAGACAATAGCGATTATGATATGATATCGCATACACCCCTGGCAAGGCAAATGTAATGGCCGATGCTTTGAGCCGTAAGACTTATTGCAGCAACCATATGGTTCAGGAATCACAAACCTCTTCTTATGAAGAGTTTCGTAAATTGAACCTCCATATTGTTCCACAGGGTATCTCAATACCCTCGTTGTCGAACCAATTAG
Source organism: Thinopyrum elongatum (assembly GCA_011799875.1). Classification (NCBI taxonomy): domain Eukaryota; kingdom Viridiplantae; phylum Streptophyta; class Magnoliopsida; order Poales; family Poaceae; genus Thinopyrum; species Thinopyrum elongatum. The sequence continues at coordinate 7,569,520 of CM022298.1, forward strand.
AACACAGCATCAAAACTATGCAACGGTATGACTCTGAAGTTGAAAGGATCAAGCGGTACCTTGAAAAAGGAAACCGTCGGAGTTCCATCTTGATAATGATGGGATCCTATTTTTCAACACCGTTCTTCGTACCTAAGTTCAAAGATGACAGAAAACACGTTATGATGGAAGCTCATGACACTCCTCTGTCAATTCATCCTGGTAGCACAAAGATGTACCGTGACATTTGTCAGATGAATGGTGGCCTAATATGAAGCGAGATATTGCTCGTTATGTTTCTGAGTGTGACGTTTGTCGCTGCGTTAAAGCTCAAAATCAAAGGCCGCTGGAAATCTGCAACCCCTTTCAATTCCTGAATGGAAATGGGACAAGGTCCAAATGGATTTCATTACTGGTTTTCCAAATCCCAGAAGGGTAATGATGCTATATTTGTCGTCATTGACCGATTCTCTAAGGTTGCCACTTTCTGCCAGGTAAAGAGACAATCACTGCTAGCCAGTTAGCAGACTTGTATGTTTCCCGAATTGTGTCATTCCACGGTGTTCCGTGGAGATCAGTTCTGATCGTGGCAGCCTCTTGACCTCCAGATTCTGGAATAGTTTCCAAGAAGCTATGGGAACACACCTGTCTTTCAGCACCAATTTTCACCCTCAGTACCAGGGTCAAGTTGAACGAGTTAATCAAGTGCTCGAAGATATGTTCGAGCTTGCGTCATCTCCTTCGGTAAGAAATGAGGAATCTCTCCCGTATGCCGAATTCTCTACAACAATAGCTATCAGGCTAGTCTGAAGATGGCACCGTTTGAAGTTCTTTACGGTCGAAGTGTCGAACCCCTCTGAATTGGTCAGAAAATCGGGGAATGCTCATGTCGGACCGGACATTATTCAGCAAGCAGAAGACCAAGTCCGCATGTCTGTGTGAACATTTGAAAGTGCTCAGTCTCATCAGAAGAGCAACTATGACCGAAAGCACCAGGAAATGGTCTATCAACCTGGCGAACAAGCTTACCTCCGCGTCACTCCGTGAAAGGCACTCATAGGTTCGGAATCAAAGGCAAGTTAGCCCCTCGCTACATTGGCCCGTTCCGTATTCTTGCCCGTCGAGGAGAAGTGGCATATCAATTGCAATTTCCGCCAAACCTTCTCAATACATGAGTTTTCATGTATCCCAACTCCGTCGCTGCTTCAAGGATCCTATTCGAGCTGTGGATCACGAAGTGCTTGAATTACGGGAAGATCTGTCTTATCCAAATATCCCATCCGTATTCTGGATGAAGCTGAACGCGGACTCGTCAAAAGTCAATCAAATTCCTCAAGATTCAGTGGTCAAATCATTCTGAAGATGAGGCCACTTGGAACGCGAGGATCGTCTTCGCGAAGAATACCCCTCTTCTTTCAGTCTTCTCTTAATTCTCGGGACGAAATTCTTAATAGATGAGGAGAATTGTAACACCCCGGTGATTAGCAACAGTAACCACTTTTGATAATGACATGTCAGCGAGATTAACAGTGCATAATCATTTGCATCATATTGCATTTCAACTCCTAAGTCAAATTCAAATTAAATGAAAGTGAAATATAAAAGTTGTCCAACTAAAAACTAAAATGTTCGATAAATAACAAAATATTGCAGAGGCTAGTCTATAATTGAAACTAACAAATAATAAAATAATTGGGTGGCTCTAACATAATTAAAACAGCTAGGATTAATGCATTATTATTATAAAAATGTGTGAACTCCAATTGTCTCCAAACTAATTTTGGTAGTGCTAGGTAATACCTAGTATTTGTTGGAGCAATTGTTATGTTTTACAAAAAATCATTTGGTGGCCTAACTATTACAAACTGAGAAAGAAAAATAAATAAATAAAAGAAAAGACAAAAGGAAAACAGAACAAAAAGAAAAAGGAAACCCCCCCTCCCTCCCCACGGCCCAACTGGGCACACGCGCCCACCTCTCCCCTATATGGCCTCCCCCAGGAGGCCAAACCCTAATCCCCTCCCCACCCCCTCACTCACTCCCCCCCCTCACCCGATCCAGAACCGGATCGGGCCAGCCCCTCGCTCCCCCGCGTGCTCTCCCCCGACCGCGCGCACGCCGCGCCGACGCCGCACGTCCCCCTCGCCGACGACCGCGCCCGCGCGCTCGCCCCGCCCTCGCGGACACGCCGCCTCGCCCTCGACCCCGACCCCGTCGCCGCTCGACTCCGTCGCCTCTCCACAACCGTCCGCGCCGTCGTCCCCGGCTCCTCTCCGCGCCACTGCCCTGACCTGTCCCCCCCCGGTGAGGCCCGGCCGGCCTCTCCCCTCTCATGCCCGAGTCGCCTCGCTCGCCGCTGCTTGCCGTCGCTCTCGCCCGCAGCGACCGAGCCCGCGCCCAGCACCGCCACTCGCGCCCCGCATCGCCCGTCGCGCGCTCGCCGACCCCGCACTCGCGCGCGCACCCGCCTGCCGCTTTTACGGGATGATGGTTGGGCGGAAGAGAGGTGGGTCTGCCGGCGGCGGCCGCTCGCCTGCCGCGCCCCTGCACCCGCGTCCCGCGTGCCGCTCCCGGCCAAGGCCAGCGACTGCCTCGGCCGCCGCCCCGCTTCCGGCCCGACTTGCGCTCGCCTGCGGCCCGCCGCCCGCGGCCCAGCGCCCGCCGCGCCCTGCGCCCGCTATGGCCCAGGGCCACTGACGGCCGGCCCCCACACCCCCAGGGCTATGACAAAGGGGGCCCACCCCAAAAAGTTTTAAAATAAAAATAAAAATAAAAATAATTAAATTAATTAATTAGTTAATAATCCTGATTTAGGTTAATCTAATTACTAATTAGTGTTAATTAAACAGTATTAGTAATTAGCTTAATTAACCTTGCTGACATCAGCATGATGTCATGCTGATGTCATCATCAGCACTGTTTCGGTTAATGTTGAATAAATAATTAAATAATCCAGAAATTAATAAAAACTTTAGAAAATATATAAAATAACCGTAACTTGTGATGAAAATACTTATACAGAAACTTGCTCAGAACGACGATACGAACCCGAATACGCCCTCCGTATTCCCGTCAGACGCCCGCAGCTATAAGAACGTTGAACTTTTAGACCGTTTTCAGTAAATGAATAGTGCCCAACTTTAATTAAAAATCCAAATAATTCCTAAATAACTAAATCATTTAGTTAGGCGAGTAGAACACCCCGGCATATCATTTAGGCATGTCATACATGTTGTTTGCATTATTGCGTGAATTTATTGTTTCTCTCCCCCTCCTTCTCTCTCTCGATAGACGCTGATGAGACCGACGACGCTGCACCCGGGTACAAACTATTCTACCTACGAGCAGCCGTTGACTGTAGGAGATATGCCTAGAGGCAATATAAATGTTATTGATTATCTCCCTGTTATAATTGGTTTATGTTCCATGCTATAACTGCTATGGTTCTCGAGTCTGCAAATAAAACGAGGCTCGGAGGAGAAGACTCATATGCACGTGTGGAAAATAAAGGTAATATGTATTCCTAGTCTGGCCTCTAAGACTAGCTCAAGTATTGCATAGGTTCTGTTTTACCTGATCATGGGCATGTCTATGCCAGCAATTTTGAGGGCACGAGTGTTAGAAGAAACATGTGTTGAATCGACCCAACTTGATGTTATGCATGAGTTACATTCGTCACATATTAATGGTTACATAACACAGAGATGGTATGTTTGCAAAATTCCTTAGACCATGAGAGTGTCGAGTTTCTTCATACTTGCTTCATGAACTTTGGGGTTGTTAAACGTCATCCGTAGGGTGGCTATTACGGCGGCTTACGGGTTCATGGAAAAGTGTGTCAAGTAACTTGATAGCTCGAGATTGGGATTTGCTCCTCCGACGATGGAGAGATATCTCTGGGCCCTCTCGGTGGTTACGGATCCATCATCGTCTGGCCAGACACTTTGTGATTTGATCACAGGGATGCCGGAACACGGTAACGAGAAAAGAGAACAATACCGGTACGAGGTAACTGGCATAGTGGACAAGTTGTTGATCCACGGAAATGCCTACATGTTCTAACCTCGGGTATTATGAACATATCGGGAAGCAACAGGAATAGCACACGGCAACTGAGGTTCACTCGAATATTCATTCGTGTGGGTATAGGGGTCAATAGGTGTCCACGGCTCCGATGTTGATCATTGATCGGAAGGTGTTCCGTGTCATGTCTATACTTCTCCGAACCTATAGGGTCACACGCTTAAGGGTCATCTATCTGCTGAATACTAGACAGGGAGTTGAGAGAAAATCACCGAAAAGTTTCGGAGACAACGGAAGAGTTCCGGGAGAGAGACACTGAAAAAGTTCGGTAAAAACCGAAAATTGTTTCGGATAAAACCATATGTCCAAAAAGGTTTCGGCAAGCACCGGGAATGTTTTGGAGGCTGCCAGATTGGTCTGGTAATTTCTGGAATTTTTCTGGAGAAAAAACGAAAAAAAGTTTCGGAGCTGCCGGAGTGTTTACCGGGTAAACAAAGATGGTTTTAAATTAAACCACCATGCTGGAATGTTCCAGAGCGGTCCAGATATTTTAGAGGGTGCCGGAAATGTTCTGGGACCTTCTGGAATTTTTCAGAAATAATAGTCGCGGAAACATCTTGTCCCAGCGTGAGGGGACAAGATCCCCGGATGTGTGGGCTGTTTTGGGCTGTTTTTGGGGGGGCCCCCTTGGGAGCAGCCCCCTTGTGGCTGGACAAAATGTTGGGGGGGGCCCCCATGGTGGGGGGCAGCCCCCACAAATGGTGGAGAGTGTTGGGAGGAAGGTGGGGGCCCCATGGGGGAACACCATGCAAGGAACATGTTTTTCCCTTGTTTGGTGGGACTGTTCTCTGTTTTGTGGGAACATGTTTCCCCATGTTAGTGGGCTGAATTTCAGCCCCCTCCACCCTTCCACCCACTATATAAGGAGGAGGAGGTGTCTCTCCACTCCACTCCAACTCTCTCACACAAGCCATGCATGATCCTGGCATTCTCTCTCCCTCCCCGAAATAGTTTCGTAGTGCCGAAAGGCTGTCTGGGTTCCGGTGGGAACTACGTCTGGACGGCGAAGCCCTGCCGGATAGAGGCACCGTAGTGTGCAACTCTGTGAGAGGTCGTGTTTCGATCTTAGTGCCCGAGGGGTGTTCGTGAGTGGCCTCCCAAAGGGCTGTCCAAGTGACGGTCCGAGTTTGTGAGTCTCCGAAGGGCTGTCCGAGTGGGACCGTTCGAGTTTCGAAGGTCCTCCGAAGGGCTGTCCGCGACACCTCGGGGGGACTGTTCGACCGCCTCCCGGAGGGCTGTCCGAAGGGAAGACGAGGTATACATCCTCGCGGTTGGGAGGTTGTAAATCCTAGCTGCGGGGATCTGCACCGCGATCATCATCGACTCTTCTTCCGCTGCGCTGTAGAGTCGGTAACGAAAATGATCAAACCTTGTATGCAGTCTCATAGTGGTCCTGGGCTGGTGCGTAGGTCGGAAAATTTTGTTTTCTGCTGCGTTCCCTACAGTGGCATCATGAGCCGTGCTATGCGTAGATGCAGGTTGCGATCTAGAATAATGAGATGTTATGGGTGTTGCACAATATAATTAGGTAGTAGATGAGTTCTATTACTAAAATTATTGTGCGGGTGCAGATGAAATCTGTTACCCGATGTTCTTGTTACTTCCCTTGAATTTGCGTTCTGATCTTGACAGCATTGTGGAATCTCACAAAGTTCTGGCAATCCGCGATCCTTCATGCTGCTCCTGAGTATGCTGATTGACAGATCACGAAGTGCTAACAGTTCTTTGGGTTCCACTTTAGTTAAAGAAAGATGGATGTTTCGCAGACGAAAGGGCAATGCAGATATGATCTGCACGGGGGTCCATGCGTATGACGAAGTTTAGTATGGGCTCGAGATTTTATTATCTCGTTTCATACACCTGGAAAGTTAATCTAGCAACTGAATATCATACTTGATGATGGACATTGGTAGCTTCGGTTTGTTTCAAAACCTTAGAAGCACGTAAAAAAAAGTTTTTGATGAACCGATTAGAGGCGTCTAACTTGGTTTTGCAGGAGGGTTTGCATGTGCATATGATGTGGTATAGCACGTGCTCATAATAATTGATTAGTATGAGAGACTATATGATGTAAATTGATTAACATGACCTGCGTGTCCATGATTTGGCATGATGGCTGGAGCCATATGATTGCATTAAATGACCTGCTGTGTCAACCTTGTGAATGCACTTATTTATTAGCTTAGGGATAGCAATATATTCTGGTGCATCGACAAGGTGGTGGCAATCTTCGCAAAGGTGAACACCGACGCGAATGCCGAAGACGAAGAAATAGAAGATCTCTCCGTCAGAAAGGGCTATACCATATACATGCTATTATGAATTGCCTGAGATGTTTATCCTTATGATGCAACCCTTCTTGAGTTGCGCGGTAGTCGCTTTTATAGGGTGATCTCTCACAAAATATCAAGTAGTTAGGTGTTCTCCAAGTGTAGCACCGTCACGGCACCTAACTTTTCGGGGTGCGCCATGTCTAACATGGGTACGAACGATTAGGGATGTGTGAGGCGGTTGAGTTAGGAGACCTCGCGCGAGATCACTTGGTTTTCTTGACGTCAGGCATGAAAGTCATGAGCTCAGAACACACGCATCGAAAGATGAACAAGAGTCACATAGAGATGTGATCGGCAAGTTTGCCTAACGATTTGAAGTTCTCGTCATCAGTGATGCTCACCATCAATGGCGATTGAATTGAAATTGTGTCTGAATCGCTCACAATCAATAGAGAGATATTGATTTGAGGGGAGACGCGCTGTAGAATTAATTCTTTTAATTCTCAGTGCAATAATTTTGAACACTGTCTAAAGTGTTTTGCATAATAGTTGTAGAATTATGGCTCGCCATTTCACCTTCCTATTAAATTTGAATAGCTGTTAAATATATGGTTAAACTTACGGTTGGTAACGTAATGTGAGGATTGTCCTCAAGAGTGCCGAGAGGACTTTGTCCTATCGCATACTTTCGGTATTCTCTGCTTATGCTATGGATCATGTGACTCTTCGTCCTTCGATCCAAAGCTGGAATCCATTTCAGTAAGTGCAATATGTTGCTTTCCATGAGACCCGAACTTCGAAAGTTGGTAGTTATGTGATATTATGGAATCTGAAATCATTTTCAGAGACAGACAAAGGCTAAAAGATATGAGATATCCAAAGAAATGTTTGTTTGCAAACTATTAGTAAAGGAGTTACTATGCATTAGACTGATAAGAGAGGGATCCGAAGAACGCTGTCATATGATGAAAGGTGAATGAATAAAACAACAACTTAAAGAGAAAAAGGTGCCGAAGGGTGTCAGTGAAACTTTCACGCCTAGGACAGTCCAGGCTGATGCCACTCTTAAGTTGTGTGCTTCTTCTGAGAGTAGGAGAAATACTAAAAGGTAAACTGTTTAGAAGTATAAAGGTCAATGAGAAAGAAGACTGGAATATCCAGCTCATGTATGAATGTCATACAAGTTTTTGTGTATAGTAAGGCTGGTCAAAGATATAGTCTTGGGAATTATGATTAAATTGTTAATCACGATTCTTGGGTATTGTAGTTATCACAAAGATACCCGCTCGATTGCATTCTGTTGCAACTCGATTGTAAGAACTACTATGGCCTGAAGACTAGCCAGGATGAGGTTTAGGTATACACAAGGGAAACATAGTAAATGTTACTGTACCTTCATCGGTGTATTACCGTCTGTGTTATTTTCCTAATTCAATTAGAGTTTTACACACTCTAGCCCCATTGCATAAGTTATCTTGCAAGAAGGTGTTCATAAGAGAACTTTGATGTTCGGTGTTATGATAACATAAGGGCATACTTTCATTATGAATGAGATGTATGTTATGAATATTGATAATAATACATTACCTCCGTATTAACTTTGATATTCATTTTAGAGTTTTACACACTCTAGCCCATTGCACAATGTTTGTTGCAAAAGGGTTGTTCATAGAAGAACAATTGCTGTTCAGTAGTATGAATAACATGAGGGCCACACTTCCATCATCGATGGACGTATGTTAGATATTGATGGTAATATGATACATTCAACATGACGCTAAATGTCATAAGACTAAAAGAATACCACACAAGTGTGGCCTGCATTTGGTCACATTGGAGAAACCCGCATGGAAAATTCCATTATGAGGATTTTGAAGTCGTTTGATTTTGAATCACCTGAACTTGCAATTTCCTCCGAAAAGTGAAGTGACTAAAATACCGTTCACAGCCATAAGGAACGAGCAAGAACTTATTGGTGATCATACATTTTGATGTATGTAGTCGATAAATGTTGTTGCAAGTATGGATTTATCTATCTTCAGAAATGACTCAAGTAATAATATGGATATTTACTTGATGAGAACGTAAGTCTGGATCTTTGGAAATCATTTGAAAGGTTTTCAAATGAGAGTAGAAGTTATTGTAAAAAAATTATGTTCTACAATTCGATTGTAGAAAGAAAAATATTTGAGTTACAGTTTAGCGAATGCTGATGCGTTGTGAAAGGGGTTTTAAACTTGCACCTCCCGGAACACCATGCAAGTGGAAGTCCGTGAGGATGTAATCTGAACCATTTATGACATGGTTAAGATCAAGATGACATAAATAAAATTTGCCATATCCCTTTTAAAAGGTGATGCTTTAGAGACTGCGGCTTTTACACTGAAAAGAGCTCCATCAGGTCTGTTTGAAAGACACCATGGTATGGTACGCCCAACCATGTTATATCTTTTCTACATTTGGAATATGGGGCTTGTGTAAAGGTAAACACCTATCCAAATCAGACAAGTGCTTACTTTGTAGGTGTATCCCAAGTCATTGGGTATTCCCCCACCTATTACCGAGGCAAAAGTTTTTGCCACAAAATGGTATGCTTTTGTGAAGAAAATGGTTCTTTGAAAAAGGTGAGGGGAGAATAGTGCAACTCGACAGATAAACAGTATCTTCTCGCCATCAGATAAAGGAAAGAGACCTTGGAAGTAATTCCGGAGTTTCCTACTGCGACTGATACGGAAGTCTCTACAATAAAATGTATGGACTTCGGTCGAACTGCAGCTGAACCACGTAGGCAAGGCTCGTGCAAACCTCTCAGTGGCCGCAAACGAGATATTGTTGTCTAGACAACAGTATACTACGATACACAAGGAAGGTTGATGGCCCTAACTCGGAATTGGCTAATTGCCAATACATCCGAGATAGTTTCCAATAAGTGATTCAAGATTAAACCTTGATACACCTTTCGGAGACTTAGAGTCTGACGAATATTTATGGAACTAAACTGATATGAATAAAAATGTTTTATCCATAAAGCTCGACTTGTTTGCAATATACAAGTTCAAGGAGTTACTACGATGAGGTTGCTTCATCGTAGCGATGCTTAAATTCGGTTCGGGTTGAACTAGCAATTAATACATATTTCATTCATGAGATATAAAACAATGGATGACAAAAGGATTTCCATCTGATGGAATGAAACAAGGACCTGCATGTGTTACAGTCCAAGGTATTTCTCAATCCGGTGGATGCTAGAAAGGGTGCAAACTTCAGAGTTCCACGATGGACAGAAGAGGAGCAAGTGGAGTTGTTGGAATCTTTGTGTTTTGATGAAATGGTCAAAGGAGTTTTGACTTCATCAATGGATACGAAGATCTTGTAATTCAAGAAAGTAAGTGGGAGCCTAATAACATTTCTAAAAACCTTGTGTGCTTGACACATGTTAATTGGAATAAAATTCTTGACAACGAATTAGACTTCATTTGAAAATAGTTTTTCGATGAAGTGCTTGGGCTAATAGCCTAATATTAGGCATGATGATCTATGAAGATAGATTTACCTAAGGGCTAAGCAATAATCATATTGACAAGATGCTAAAACTTTTAGCATTACAAAACGCCAAGGAGTGATTCTTGCCGAAGTCACATGGAAAGAGTTTTTGCAAGACTCGGTGTCCAAAAACACTGATGAGCAAAATACATGATGGGGATTCCACACACTCTTGTTTGGGATTAATCATGGATCCATGGATGTATAACAACCAGATATGTCCAATACTCCCAAGTGTTTGCGAGTATAGATACCAAAGTGATCAAAAGTATTGATCAAGGAACAGTGAAAAAAGGGTCATTGAGTACTATAGTAGCACTGATGACAAGTTTTTCTCGAGTTAGAGATCATGAAGAGTCGTGTTTAAAAGGTTACATCGATCATCGTCTTCATTTCTCCATGCGATTTTCGATTTAAATGACGGTTTTGTGTAACACACAATATGGTGGCACAGTTAGTTGGAATTTGTTTCAAACAAGTTACTGTGGCGAATTCTTAACAGAGGCAAAGATGTTGCCGCTTTAAAGCGACAAAGAAGATGTTGAATCATATAGTTTCATTCATGACTTAGTATGGTTCCAAGATGGCTTTGTCAATGGGACACTACTGCAAGTAGTTGCTCCATAACTCAGTCTGAGGAATCCAGGTTCGACCTGTGATTCGCATACATATCAAGCCAAGTCCACACAAATATGACTTTTGTGAAAGCGTGAAAACGCGAGGTATGGCAAAGATACACACGGAGCTGAAGTCGTCAGATCCGTTGAACATTCAGGCTATACCACAAGCGAGCATATTTACACACGTGTGGCACAGGTGTAAAGTGCATTAGCATTAACTAGATTATGACGCTAGTGCAAGTGGGAGTCTGTAGGAGAATGCCCTAGAGGCAATAAAAATGTTATTGATTATCTCCCTGTTCATAATTAGGTTTATGTTCCATGCTATAACTGCTATGGTTTCTCGAGTCTGCAAATAAAACGAGGCTCGGAGGAAGATACATATGCCGTGTGGAATAATAACGGTAATATGTATTCCTAGTCTGGCCTCTAAGACTAGCTCAAGTATGCATGATGGTTTGTGTTTCCTGATCATGGGCATGTCTATGCCAGCAATTTTGAGGGCACAGTGTTAGAAGAACATTTGTGTTGAATCGACCCAAATTGAGTTATCTATGAGTTACATTCGTCACATATTAATGGTAATAACACAAGAGTGGTTATGTTTGCAAAATTCCTTAGACCATGAGAGTGTCGAGTTTCTTCATACTTGCTTCAGAACTTGGGGTTGTAAACGTCATCCGTAAATGGGTGGCTATTACGGCGGCTTACGGGTTCATGGAAAAGTGGTGTCAAGTAACTTGATAGCTCGAGATTGGGATTTGCTCCTCCGACGATGGAGAGATATCTCTGGGCCCTCTCGGTGAAACGGCTATCCACATCGTCGGCCAGACCTTTGTGATTTGGTCACAGGGATTGCCGGAACACGGTGAACGAGAAAAGAGAACAATACCGGTAAGACGGGTAACTGGCATGTGGACAAGTTGTTGATCCACGGAAATGCCTACAGTCTAAGCTCGGGTATTTGTAAATATCGTGAAGCAAACGAATAGCACACGGCAACTGGAGGTGTCACTCGAATATTCATTGGGGGGTATAGGGTCATATGGGTGTCCACAGGCTCCGATGTTGATCATTGATCGGAAGGTTTTCGTGTCATGTCTATAACTTCACCGACACTATAGGGTCACACGCTTAAGGGTCATCTATCTGCTGAATACTAGACGGAGTCTGAGAGAAATCACCGAAAAGTTTCGGAGACAAGGAAGAGTTCCGGAGAGAGAACACTGAAAAAGTTTCGGTTAAAACCGAAAGTTGTTTCGGATAAAACCATTGATCAAAAGGTTTCGGCAAGCACCGGGAATGTTTTGGAGGTTGCCAATTGGTCTGGTAATTCTGGAATTTTTCTGGAGAAAAAACCGAAAAAAAGTTTCGGAGCTGCCGAGTTGTTTATCGGGAAACAAAGATGGTTTTAAAAACCACCATACTGGAAATGTTCAGAGCGCGTCAGATAATTTTAGAGGGTGCCGAAATGTTCTGGGACCTTCTGGAATTTTTCAGAAATAATAGTCCGGAAAACATCTTGGTCCCAGCGTGAGGGACAAGATCCCACGGATCGTGGGGGGGTGTTTTGGGCTGTTTTTGGGGGGGGCCCCTTTGGGAGCAGCCCCCTTGTGGCTGACAAAATGTTGGGGGGGGGGGCCCCATGGTGGGGGCAGCCCCCACAAATGGTGGAGAGTGTTGGGAAGGTGGGGCCCATGGGGGAACACATGGACAAGGGACATGTTTTTTCCTTGTTTGGTGGGAACAGTTCTCCTTGTTTTGTGGGAACATGTTTTACCCATGTTTAGTGGGCTGATTTTCAGCCCCCTCCACCCCTTCCACACTATATAAGGAGGAGGAGAGGTGCTTCCAACTCCACTCCAACTCTCTACACAAGCCATGCTATGATCTGGCATTCTCTCTCCTCTCCACGAAATAGTTTCGTAGTGCCGAAAGGCTGTCTGGGTTCCGGTGGGAACTAGTTCTGGACGGCGAAGCCTGCCGGATAGATGGAACCGTATGTGTGCACTCTGTAGAGAGGTCGTAGTTTCGATCTTAGTGCCCGAGGGGCTGTTCGTGAGTGCCTCCCGAAGGGCTGTCCAGTGGACGGTCCGAGTTCTGTGAGTCCTCCCGAAGGGCTGTCCGAGTGACCGTTCGAGTTTCGAAGGTCCTCCCGAAGGGCTGTCCGCGACCACCGTCCGGGGGACTGTCGACCGCCCTCCCGGAGGGCTGTCCGAAGGGAAGACGAGGGTATACATCCTCGTGGTTGGGAGGTTGTAAATCCTAGCTGCGGGATCTGCACCGCCGATCGTCATACGACTCTTCTTCCGCTGCGCTACGAGTCGGTAACGAAAATGATCAAACCTTGTATGCAGTCTTCCATAGGGGTCCCGGGCTGGTGGGTAGGTCGGAAAATTTTGTTTTCTGCTGCGTTACCCTACATGACGACCTTCCTCTCTTGCCAGAGCAACCAGGCAAGCCCCCCCCCCCTCGAGCATTTCAGATATCGCCCATTCTATTCTCCTGCTTGCAATTAGATTTTGCTACGGTTAATGTATGCTCCTATTCTGATGAGAGCCTACTGTTGTAACCTGCCTATGATAAACTATTTAGTTTAGGTGGAATGAACCATCAGTGACCCCACCACCTTTCCTTTGTTGCCCTGTTGATCATACGACACTCGATCAACGTGATCGTCGACCAGAGACCGACACTCACTCTCACACCCCTTAGTTGTACGACTCTGCGTAGTAACTATCGAGTGGAGGTGAGACCTCGTAACGCACTCCGGATGAATACTCGTAGTGTAGCTGTTCGGTCGTGGTCATCGAGGGTGATTCCTCCTTCTCACTTCCGACGACTCTGTCGTGCCGACCCTCAGTGTGAACCTCGAAGGTGATACCTCATACGTTCGCCCTGATGACTTCGTCGAGTGGATTCCCGCCGAGGGTGATTCCTCGGTTTCCCCCTTGATGTTATGAGCACACATTATTGACCTGTTTGTTACAAGGCGGGTCCACCACCTGGGGGGTAACCCGCTGGGGATCTATGATTTTCGGTTTGCCGGAAGGGCATCGAGTGTAAATGTGGGCGAAGCATCAGAAGACTTCTGATATGTTCCTCCGCGTGTCATAACTATTGAGCCTATTGGTTGTGGTGTGTGGATCTGAGTGGTCGAGTGCCCTTAACGCACTACACCCGCGGGATAATTGGTTATGGGACCCTCTGCGAAGTACGTTTCTCCGAAGACTCGTCTACGCAGATTCACCGTCGGCTTGCTGAATTGTCGGGAATGGGACTGACTATCTCACTGACGAGTTCAGTGTCGCGCCTATGCACCACGGCCAGTCTCCCAATGCGCAGGGTGCCCAGGGCGATGGACCGAGACCTCTGGGTGCATAGGTTAGTCCAGGCATGCTGACTCTCTGCGAAGAGCCTAGGTAGGGCCGCTGGCTTTGTGTGATCTTCCGAGGACGGGCATTACCAGGCAAGTGTGTCCTGGCCAGAGTTGAGAAAAGTGGGACAGTAGGTAGAAATACACAACCCTAATAGTCAGGGATGAATCTTCTATCGATAGGCCGGTCCTACGGTAAGGACGCCGCAGTTTGTGTATCACCGATCTACTACTAAACTGGATATTGTACTTAACTGAAGCTTCGGGATCCTTAGCTTTCTCGCTTGGGGGAGTCGAGAATGGATCTTAGCTGTACTTCAACAGTTTTGCTAAATAAAAGGTTATTCTACTCTCTTCTACTGCTGCAAGATGATGGCCTTGTGAGATGTTTGAAGAATGCTAAGTTTCGTCGACTAGGCCTTCTCCTATACTTCGGCTTTGCAAGCCAGTCCCACATATACACACTTCTCCATTGCATATGTTCATATGTAGTTGAGTAGAGATCCTGTTGCTGAGTTAACTTCGGATGAGTACTCACGGTTGCTTTACTTCCTTTTCCCCATATACCCACGCCTTGAATGATACCACAGACGATGGAGTCAGGAGTTCAGATGCCACACCGGAGTCTACTTACCCGGATGCGTCCAGAGGGTACTTACTAAGATGATCGTAGCCAGATGACCAGGAGTAGGATCGGAGCTCCAAGCAGGAGGCCAACGCCTTCGATCTAGTGTCGCTGTTTGTGCTTGCCGCTTAAGGCCCCCAAACTTGTCTACTATGTCTGTACCAGATAATATTTGAATATGACTGACTTATGTATTCGGAAATCTTCGGATCCTGGTCTGTACATACTTGTGGACCCTCCGTTAAATTGTGTTAGAGTTGCTGTTTGTGATTATCTTACGTTGGTCCCATGGCCCTTCGACGTACAAGTGTGCGTGTAGATTAGTGTACGTATGAGCCGGGGCGCCACAATGGTGATTAGAGATTAAACTCTCAAATAATTCAAGATATGAAAATAAAAAAAATAAAAAATTTTTTAGTTCCCGTTTGGTGTTACCAACCGGACTAAAGGCTCCACCTGCCACGATTGACAATCAATTCTGACTTATTTGGCAAAACACGTGATGACAAATTCAAACGGCCGCCATTCTGCATAGCATTCTGTCGGAAAAAAACGTATAATATATCAAAGTTCAGCACGACGAAGCCGGTTCCCCTGCCGATGATCGTCGCTTCAGACCCTCAGGGACACTCTCTCTTGTGATCAAGTTGCTTTCGACGACCACCCGAAGACCAAGGGCTCTTCTTGACCAGATTTGAACTGCTTGCCAGGTTATGGTGTGATGTGATGGGTTTGATAGTTTCGACGAGATCAGAACAAGTTGCTTATGGAGCTGTTTATTCACTATCTTGGCGTGAATCTCCCATCCACGTGCAACTTGCATGGAGGACCGGTTTCCGATGTTTGGTAATGTTCTCACATGGAGAAAAAAAAAATCCACAAACGTATTTCATGGCCACTCGCACTGAAAGGATATTTATACATCCTCTTACGTGTGTCCAATTGATTAATCATGCATTCGCCAAAGAGCGCCAATATAATAGGATGGTATTTTGCCTCGCGGGTCCCTGCTACATGATACACCGCTACAATGTTGTCGGTACGAGAAAAATACATTAATCAGACACGTTTTTATTCATTTAGGCAGAAAGGGAGCAGCGATCCTTTATTCTGCAGGCGCAATCTGGGCTGCAGACGCAGATTGAGCTGCAGGTGGTATCACGCAGACTACGCACCCAGCATCCGTTATCAGCACATACACCATAAACCGTGTCCGCCTTATATTTATAGGTGCACAGTGCTGTGCATGAAGCTATGCTTGGACATGCCTTGGAGACGTTGTACTAGTCACAAGCGAGCATCGATGCCTGCGGGTTTCGAGAAGCAGGAGCACGGATAAGCCGAATATATTTCTACAAGTGCGGTGGAGAAAAACATACCGCAAAATACCTGAACAGAGCACCGAAAGGACAAGGCATATGAGCAAAAACCACCTGGATAGTCTTCATCCTTGATTTGTAGAAAAACTATGTATTAGGAGGTTTTGTTTTACTAGATAGGTGTTTCCGGCGGTTGTATCTGTAGCTTTTATCTTTGGGAGTGCAATGATCTATACAGGCTGGGTGCTTTATAGCAGCCATGCTTAGTTATTTAAGTGGAATCAATTAATAACATATATTGAAACATTAAAAACAGGTATGGTGGACGCGAAGCTATATTATTCTAGTTCGTTAGTATCAATTTCAAGTTTTGCTAAGTATAGGGATAAACTGGATCCTATTAGATCTCATTTTATGGTGGTTAATTAAGACATGCTTATCCGCACCTATATTTGGTTAGGATATGAAATATATGAAGTACTGACATCATACTAATACCGTGTATGAGCAGACGATGGCGTACGCACTACACAGGTCTGGGCGGTCATCCAGGACACCGAGGTCAGTGATCGTACCTTGATTTTTCTTAGGTAAGTGTGTCTCATTATAAATAATATCAAATACGATCACTTAAACACGACTTGACAGAACCAAAAAAGATAGGACAACCCTGGCTATTGCAAAAAGTACCCTTAAACACCGATGCTTGACAGAACCAACACGAGGTCTGTTCATACTAGTATCTCCTTTTGAACACTGAAAAAGGAGATACCAACCGAAACTGAACATTTTTTCTTTAAATTTTTCTGCGGCCATCCACCCCGCTGCCTGTATCACTTTTCAGTGTTCAAAAAAATCACAGAAAATTATAAAAACTTATAAAAATAAAATCCTTTGAGTACTTATCACTAGTAGAAACAGGGCTTTCGCCACAGCCGGATGGAGCATTAGTCCGGTTGCATTATGAACCGGACAAATTGGCATTAGTTCCCGTTCGAGCGGCTAGGGCGCTGGGCAGGCATTGTCCCGTTTCAATGGAACTTTAGTCCCGGTTCGAGCCACGAACTGGAACTTAAGGGTGGATGCCCTTTAGTCCCGTTCGTTGCTCAAACCGGGACTAAAGGTCAGACCTTTAGTCCCGGTTCGAGCCACGAACCGGGACTAAAGGGGTTGAGCTTTAGTCCCGGTGGGTCCCAACCGGGACTAAAGGTTACACCTTTAGTACCGGTTCGAGCCACGAACCGGACAAAGGGGTTGTTAAATTTGTTTTTTTGTTTTTCCATTTGTTCTTTGTGTTTAGTTTCGTTTAAATTGCTTATATCTTTTAGGATATTTGATGTTTTTGAGTGATTCTTTTTGCATTAGATTCAAAATTTTGTCTAGTTTATTGTGTGCCATTAGTTTTAAATTTGAATGATTTAAATATATTTGTTAAATTTGCTTTCAAACCCTAGATTGTGAATAATTTGAGTTTAAAAAATTGTTTTTATTTAATTCTTTTGCTCAGTCACATGTTATGAGTTCTTTCACCCACATAGCAATCTGCAAAAAGTTCAGAGGGTTACGGCAAAAAACTGTGATTCACTTCGTGTACACAAATGGACAATCTCTTTCGGAAGATCAGGGTATCGGACGAAAACTCATATGTTACAAAGGCATTTCATTTTTTTAAATTTATTCAACTCCAGACTTGTTTGTGCGTTGCATAGACCATTGAGCACGTCATCAATTTTCAACCTTTTCTATTCATCTATTTTTCATGCTTTACTATTTTTTTGAGCTAAAGACCCTGAATTGAAAAGACACTACAATGATCTGAAAAAGTTTGAAAGATTGGCATGGATGCATCATTTCACATCTAGATGTGTTAAAAAAGTTGAGAGGGTTACGCGCAAAAATGGAGACCTTGTGTTTTCAAAATGCGACAATCTCTTTTGAAGTATCAGGGTTCAGACGAAACTACACTGTTAAAAAAGGGCCATTATTTTTGTTAAATTTTCTGTACAATGAAATGAGGATGGGCCGGGAGCTGGGCCAGCCGGCTGGGCTGGGGCCCAGTTGGGCCGGGGGGAAGGGGGGGGTCCTTTTTCTTCTTTTCTGTTTCATTTTTCTTTTATCTTTTTCTTTATTCTCCTTTCTCAGTTTAGTAAATAGTCAGGCCTCCTAATGGTTTTTGTAAAACACAACAATTGCCCCAACAAATACTAGGTATTATCCACCACTACCAAAAATTAGTTTGGAGACAATTGGAGCTCCCACAAATTTTTATAATAATGAAAATGCATTAATCCTCGCTGTTTTAATTATGTTAGAGCCACCTAATTATTTTATTATTTATTGGTTTCAATTTTAGACTAGCCTCTGCAATATTTGTTATTTATCGAACATTTTAGTTTTTATGTTGCACAACTTTTATATTTCACTTTCATTTAAATTTGAATTTGGCTTGGGAGTTGAAATGCAATATGATGCTAATGATGATTATGCACTGTTAACCTCGCTGACATGTCATTATCAAAAGTGATTACTGTTGCTAATCACCGGGGACCGATTATGCACTGTTAACCTCGCTGATTAGCAACAGTAATCACTTTTGATAATGACATGTCAGCGAGGTTAACAGTGCATAATCATCATTAGCATCATATTGCATTTCAACTCCCAAGCCAAATTCAAATTTAAATGAAAGTGAAATATAAAAGTTGTGCAACATAAAAACTAAAATGTTCGATAAATAACAAATATTGCAGAGGCTAGTCTAAAATTGAAACTAACAAATAATAAAATAATTGGGTGGCTCTAACATAATTAAAACAGCTAGGATTAATGCATATTAATTATTATAAAAATTGTGTGAACTCCAATTGTCTCCAAACTAATTTTTAGTAGTGCTAGGTAATACCTAGTATTTGTTGGAGCAATTGTTATGTTTTACAAAAATCATTTGGTGGCCTAACTATTTACTAAACTGAGAAAAGAAAATAAATAAAAGAAAAAGACAAAAGAAAAACAGAACAAAAAGAAAAAGAAGAAAAAGGAAACCCCCCCCCCTCCACGGCCCAACTGGGCCACCGGCCCACCTCTCCCCTATATGGCCTCCCCCAGGAGGCCAAATAATCCCCTCCCCCACCCTCGCTCACTCCCCCCACCCGATCCAGAACCGGATCGGGCCAGCCCCTCGTCCCCCGCGCACTCGTCCCCCGACCACGCGCACGCCGCGCCGAGGCACGTCCCCCTCGCCGACGACCGCGCCCGCGCGCTCGCCCCGCCCTCGCCGGACACGCCGCCTCGCCCCCGACCCCGACCCCGTCGCCGCTCGACGCCATCGCCTCTCCACCACCGTCGCCGCCGTCGTCCCCGGCTCCTCTCCGCGCCCACTGCCCTGACCCTGCCCCCCCCCACGGTGAGGCCCGGCCCCGGCCTCTCCCCTCTCATGCCCGAGTCGCCTCGCTCGCCGTTGCTTGCCCGTCCCTGCTCGCCCGCAGCGACCGAGCCCGCGCCCCGCACCGCCCACTCGCGCCCCGCATCGCCCGTCGCGCGCTCGCCCGACCCCGCACTCGCGCGCGCGCCCGCCTGCCGCTCCTCCCGCTCGCCCCTGCTGCTGTTATCGCGCCGCGCAACGGCCGAGCCCCGTCGCCCGCGCCTCGCCCGCGCCCGCTCCGGCCCCCGCCTAGCCTCCGCGCGCCCTGCACTGCGCGCCGCCGCCCGCTGCCGCTCCGGCCAACGCGCCGCGCCGCCCGCCTCCGGCCGCCGCCCCGCCTCCGTTCCCGCTTGCGCTCGCCTGCGCCCGCGCCCGGCGCCCAGCGCCCGCCGCGCCCTGCGCCCGCTATGGCCCAGGGCCACTGACGGCCGGCCCCACCCCCCCAGGGCCTATCCCAAAGGGGGCCCACCCCAAAAACATTTTAAAAATAAAAATAAAAATAAAAATAATTAAATTAATTAATTAGTTAATTAATTAGTTAATTAATCCTGATTAGCTTAATCTAATTAACTAATTAGTGTTAATTAAACAGTAATTAGTAATTAGCTTAATTAACCTTGCTGACATCAGCATGATGTCATGCTGATGTCATCATCAGCACTGTTTCGGATAATGTTGAATTAAATAATTAAATAAATTCCAGAAATTAATAAAAAGTTTAGAAAATCATATTAAATAACCGTAACTCCGATGAAAATACTTTATACATGAAACTTGCTCAGAACGACGATACGAACCCGAATACGCCCTCCGTATTCCCGTCAGACGCCCGCAGCTATAAGAACGTTGAACTTTTAGACCGTTTTCAGTAAATGAATAGTGCCCAACTTTAATTAAATAAATCCAAATAAATTCCTAAATTAACTAATTCATTTAGTTAGGCAGTAGAACACCGCGGCATATCATTTAGGCATGTCATACATGTTGTTTGCATTATTGTCGTGAATTTATTGTTTCTCTCCCCCTCCTTCTCTCTCTCGATAGACGCTGAGACCGACGACGCTGCACCCGGGTACAATTACTCTATCGACGAGCAGCCCGTTGACGACCTTCCTCTCTTGCCAGAGCAACCAGGCAAGCCCCCCCCTTGAGCATTCCAGATATCGCCCATTCTATTCTCCTGCTTGCATTAGATTTTGCTACGGTTAATGTATGCTCCTATTCTGATGCATAGCCTGCTGTTGTAACATGTTCATTGCTACCTTACCTGCCTATGATAAACTGTTTAGTTTAGGTTGGAATGAACCATCAGTGACCCCACCACCTTTCCTTTGTTGCCCCTGCTTGATCATCGACGACTCGATCAACGTGATCGTCGACCAGAGACCGACACCTCACTTCACACCCCCTTAGTTGTACGACTCTGCGTAGTAACTATCGAGTGTCGAGGGTGATACCTCGTAACGCACTCCGGATGAATACTCCGCAGTGTAGCTGTTCGGTCGTGGTCATCGAGGGTGATTCCTCCTTCTCCACTTCCGATACGACTCTGTCGTGCGACCCCTCAGTGTGAACCTCGAAGGTGATACCTCATACGTTCGCCCTGATGATTTCGTCGAGTGGAATCCGCCGAGGGTGATTCCTCGGGTTTCCCCCTTGATGTTATGACCACATGATTACTTGACCTTTGTTACAGGCGGGTCCACCCTGGTGGGTACCCGCTGGGGATCTATGATTTCGGGTGTGCCGGAAGGGCACTCGAGTGTGACATTGTGGTGGAGCATCAGAGACTCTGATTGTCTCCGCGTGATACTAATTGAGCCTATTGGATTTGGGTGTGTGATCTGAATGGGTCGACGTGCCCTATACGCACTACCACCACGCGGGATAATGGTTATGGGACCCTCTGCGAAGTACGTTTCTCCGAAAGCTCGTCTGACGTCACGATTCACCGTGCGGGCTGATTGTCGGGATTGGGCTGGATACTTCACTGACGAGTTCAGTGTCGCGCCTGCACCCCGGCCAGTCTCGCAACGCACAGGGTGCCCAGGGCGATGGCCCGAGACCTCTGGGTGCATAGGTTAGTCCGGCGTGCTGACCTCTCTGCCGAGCCAAGGTAGGGCGCTGCTTTGTGTTGATCTTCCGAGGACGGGCATTACCCAGCAAGTGTGTCCAGCCAGAGTTGATCGAGCGTGTTGGGTAACAGTAGTGCACCCCTGCAGGGATGAATCTTCTATTGATAGCCTGTCCTACGATAAAGGACGCTCAGTTTGTGTATCCCGATCTACTACTTAAACTGGATACTTGTTACTTAACTGAAGCTTCGGGATCGCTTTCTCGCTTGGGAGTCGAGGAAGGATCTTTAAGCTGTACTTCAACATGTTTGCTAAATAAAATGTTATTCTACTCTCTTCTACCGCTGCAAGATGATGGCTTTGTGAAGATGTTTGAAGATGCTAGTCTTCGATAGGACTAGGCCCTCTCTCTATTCTGGCATTTCTGCAGCCCAGTCCACATATACAGCCTTTCTCCATTGATAATGTTGCATATGTAGTATAGATCCTTGCTTGCTGAGTACTTCGGATGAGTACTCACGGTTGCTTTACTTTCTCTTTTCCCCATATACCCCACCTTGATGATACCACAGACGATGGAGTCCAGGAGTCAGATGCCACCACCGGAGCCTACTACCAGGAGGGTCCAGAGGGTACTTACTACTGGATCGAGCCAGATGACCAGGAGTAGGATCGGAGGCTCCCAGGCAGGAGGCCAACGCCTTTCGATCTAGTGTCGCTGTTTGTGCTAGCCTTCTTAAGGCAAAACTTGTCTAACTATGTCTGTACTCAGATAATATTTGTATGACTGACTTATGTATTCGGATCTTCGGATCCCTGGTCTGTAATATTGTGGACCTCCGTTTAAATTGTGTTAGAGCTGTGTTGTGATATCTTCCCGTGAGTCCCTGTGCTTGATCGTACACGTTTGCGTGTATGATTAGTGTACGATTGAGCCGGGGACGCCACAAGTTGGTATCAGAGCCGACTGCCTGTAGGAAGCCCCCCTCCAAATTCCTTGGCCGAAGTCGAGTCTAGACATCGAAAAACTAATTTACTAACTTGGCTGTGTGGCTTACGGGCCCACATCGCCAACTGGGTGGTATTAGGATCTTTTATTCCTTGTCTATACTCTGGGACTCTGATCTCTCTTCTACTCGGGTTAAATAAATTTTACTAACGCCGACACTTAGGATCTCGAAAATTCCGTCTACCCGGAGAGCTGGATATCTGTGCGATTTCCCTGTCATTGATCTGATTAGTCTGATAATCATTTTCCTTTCCATTGTTTTGTTTAACCTTTCTCTCCGAGTTGTGTTAAACTTCTCATTGTCATTTGACAAATCTGAATTTCCTCTGTTTCAGATGGACCATTTGTTTCCACCGCGTCCTACGACACAGCTTGTGCTTCGCACTTGGGCTCGTAATACCCCTGGGTTTCCAGCTGTCCTGATCGCTCTCATGAACAGACTTGGCTACCGTTGGTATCCCGAGTACATGGTCTATGAGGTTTACCGCGAGCAACCAGGAACAGTACTATGCTGAAGTTCGGATTTATGATCAGCAGAACAACTCAGACACCGAGCTACACCTTTTTCACGGATTAGGCGTGACGATTGAGATGG
This sequence comes from Thinopyrum elongatum, assembly GCA_011799875.1. Classification (NCBI taxonomy): domain Eukaryota; kingdom Viridiplantae; phylum Streptophyta; class Magnoliopsida; order Poales; family Poaceae; genus Thinopyrum; species Thinopyrum elongatum. Next base: position 7,592,438 of record CM022298.1, read on the forward strand.
CAGTCCATGATGCCGCCTACTCTGCTGTCGTACGTCTCCGAGGAGAGCACAATGCTAACTTGGATGATACTGTGTTTCGGTACATTCCGTATGCACCTATTGGAGATGCTACTGGATACTACACAGCTATCTGTGCCCTGTACGAGTCTCGATGCTACGCCCCGCAGGTTCTGATTCAGTGCACTCAGGCTCTGGATCGCACTGTTCGGGCTCTTGCCGTCGAGTTGTTCGCCACTCGAGCACGTCTCTACGAGGCTATGACACAGTTGCTACCAGCTGTTCGTGCAGGGATACATCCGGAGTATATTCTTTACCCACGCAGGACCGAGATGCCGCCAGGTATTGATTGGCCTGCGGTGGGAGGTCACACGCCTGCACGTGGACCTCTTCTTACAGTTCGAAACCGGGTTCTGCATCAGAGTGCACACGGAGCACAGGATCCTGCCGCGACGAACATCCGTCGTCCGCACTTGCAGTTACCCCGTTTCGGTGGTTTTCTCTGACGTTGATGTAGCCTTTGCTATGTCTCGTTGTGTACTTCCTTACCGCATGCCTGCGCGCCGCCTAGTATGTCTAGCTTTTGAATTTGCGCCGTTATGCTGCCCGATTTTAACCGACTGTGTATGGATCTGTATGTCTTAATCGACTACTGTTATGTATCTGATACACTGCTTAAAGAATTGTCGTGTTACATCATGTTTGTCACTAAATGCTCGCAATTGCTTTTACTAAACTACCCCCTGTTGATACTTAGCAGGATGGTTAGACCAGGTGGTCGTGGTCGTGGTCGTGCCCCTGAACGCCCACCACCGCCAGACTATATGGCGGCTATGATGCAACAGTTTGAGCTTAACCGTCAGTTCATGGTTGGAATCATGGCTCAGTTTCCGCATCAGAACAACCAGAACCAGAACCCAACTTCAATAACTTTGACAGAGTTTATGTGACTCAACCCAACGCAGTTCCGCAATTCTGACAAACCACTGGATGCAGATGACTGGCTCCGCGACATCACTCACGAGATGGAGTCAGCTAATGTCGTCCCTGCCAACTTCGTCAACTTTGCGGCCTTCTTCTTAAAGGGACCCGCTGCTCAATGGTGGGACACACACAAGCGTACTCTGCCTGTTGGAACAGTCATTACCTGGTATGAGTTCCAGGCTGCTTTCCGTACACGTTACATCCCTCAAGCAATTATGGAACGCATGAAGACCCAGTTCCGTAACCTCACTCAGGGCAACAAGGCCGTCGAAGCTTATCAGCAGGAATTTCTAGACCTCTCCCGCTATGCTGAAGAAGACATCGCCACAGATGCACGCAGACAAGAGAAGTTCCGTAGTGGACTACACCCCGACCTCAAGCTTGCACTAGCTGCTCAAGACTTCAATGACTTTTCAACTCTGACGAACAAGGCTATTCTTGTTGAGACCGCTCAGATGGAACACAAGGACTCGCAGAAGCGCTATCATGATGCTGGCTCATCTTCGGGCTCAGCATCGAAGCGTCGAGTTTGGATCCCCAACAGTGCATTCCGTTCCAATGCCTCTACGCAAAAGAACAACTATGCTGCACCACGTCTGCCTCCTCCACCACCGAGGCAGCCAAAAGCTCAAGCTATTCAAAACAATGCTCCTCTTCGTCCTGAAGATGGTCTGTGCTTCAAGTGCCGCAAACCAGGTCACCAGGCTAAAGTCTGCCACCAGAATCAGAATCAGTTAGCTTTTCCTTGTACTGGCCGTGGCAATGGTCGTGGCAACAACTAGACCCGCAACTATAATACTGGGTCTGCTGCACATGGTCGTGGACACGCCTACAACATTGACATTGAAGAAGTCCAGGATCAACCTGCTACTGTGATGGGTACCCTTCTTGTTAACTCAGTACCTGCTTCTGTTTTATTTGATTCAGGAGCATCACATTCATTCATCTCTGGAAAATTTGCATTTATGCATGGCATTCGATATGAGAAAATGCATACTCTGTTAGTCATTAAAACTCCCGGAGATCACTGTCATGCTGACGTAATAGCACCTGACGTTACCGTCGAAATTAAAGGATTGGAATTCCTTGCATCGCCCATCGTTCTGAAATCTTCCACCATAGACCTCATTCTTGGAATGGATTGGTTGAAGGCTCACATTGCTTCGATCAATTGTGCCACTAAAGTCGTCCAACTTCTTCACCCCACCGATGAGATAGTGAACTATACCGCCCGCATTACTCGGGACGCTGAAGCTCAGATATATGCTCTGAATGCTTTGAACGCCTCACCTCTGGAAGGGATCGAGAACGTTCCTGTCGTTCGAGAATTTCCAGACGTCTTTCCAGAAGAACTTCTAGGAATACCCCCGGCTAGAGCTGTTGAGTTTGTCATCGACTTGAAGCCTGGCACCGTCCCTATTGCCAAGCGACCTTATAAGATGCCTCCGCATCATCTACTCGAGCTTAAGGAAGAAATCGACAAGTCATTTAAGAGTGGTTTCATCCGCCCCAGTTCCTCTGCTTGGGGAGCACCTTCACTCTTCGTTAAGAAGAAGGATGGAACTAACCGTTTGGTTCAGGATTATCGGCCCATTAACCAAGCCACAATCCAGAATAAATACCCACTGCCCCGGATCAATGATCTTTATGATCAACTCGCAGGATCATCGGTGTTCTCTAAACTCGACCTGAGGTTGGGTTATCACCAGATCCGTGTCCGTGAAGAGGATATTCCCAAGACTGCATTCGTCACTCGTTATGGCTCCTATGAGTACACCGTCATGTCATTTGGCCTAACGAATGCTCCAGCAACTTTCTCCCGTCTGATGAATTATATATTCATGGATTACCTCGACAAATTCGTCGTGGTTTATTTGGATGATATCCTTATCTATTCTAAGAATAAAGAAGAACATGCTGAACACCTCCGTTTGGTACTAGAAAGGCTTCGAGAACACCAGTTGTATGCCAAGTATTCCAAATGTGAATTTTGGCTTTCTGAAGTAACTTACCTTGGTCATGTAATTTCCAAGGATGGAATTGCTGTTAACCCCGAACGAGTTCAGGCTATTCTTGACTGGACTCCACCGAAGAATGTCAAGCAAGTTAGAAGTTTTCTCGGACTTGCTAGTTATTGCCGACGATTCGTTGAGAACTTTTCCAAGATTGCAAAACCATTGACAAATCTGCTTCACAAAGGTGTTAAATTTGAGTGGACAGAAAAATGTCAAGAAAGCTTTCAGACACTAAAAGATAAATTGACATCTGCCCCAGTACTAGCACCCCCGGATTCCCAAAAGGATTTCGTGATATACTGTGATGCCTCCCGTCAAGGATTAGGCTGTGTCCTAATGCAAGAACGCAAGGTGATTGCTTATGCCTCCCGACAATTGCGTCCTCACGAAGAAAATTACCCAGTGCACGATCTCGAACTTTCTGCGGTTATTTATGCCCTGAAGCTATGGCGACATTACCTTCTCGGTAACCGTTGTGAGATATATACGGATCATCAAAGTTTGAAGTATTTATATACTCAACCGGATCTGAACCTTCGTCAACAAAGATGGCTCGAGACAATAGCCGATTATGATATGAATATCGCATACACCCCTGGCAAGGCAAATGTAATGGCCGATGCTTTGAGCCGTAAGACTTATTGCAGCAACCATATGGTTCAGGAATCACAACCTCTTCTTTATGAAGAGTTTCGTAAATTGAACCTCCATATTGTTCCACAGGGTTATCTCAATACCCTCGTTGTCGAACCAGATTTAGAACACAGCATCAAAACTATGCAACGGTATGACTCTGAAGTTGAAAGGATCAAGCGGTACCTTGAAAAAGGAAAACCGTCGGAGTTCCATCTTGATAATGATGGGATCCTATTTTTCCAACACCGTCTCTTCGTACCTAAGTTCAAAGATGACAGAGAACACGTTATGATGGAAGCTCATGACACTCCTCTGTCAATTCATCCTGGTAGCACAAAGATGTACCGTGACATTTGTCAGAGATACTGGTGGCCTAATATGAAGCGAGATATTGCTCGTTATGTTTCTGAGTGTGACGTTTGTCGCTGCGTTAAAGCTCAAAATCAAAGGCCCGCTGGAACTCTGCAACCCCTTTCAATTCCTGAATGGAAATGGGACAAGGTCCAAATGGATTTCATTACTGGTTTTCCCAAATCCCAGAAGGGTAATGATGCTATATTTGTCGTCATTGACCGATTCTCTAAGGTTGCCCACTTTCTGCCAGTTAAAGAGACAATCACTGCTAGCCAGTTAGCAGACTTGTATGTTTCCCGAATTGTGTCATTCCACGGTGTTCCGTTGGAGATCAGTTCTGATCGTGGCAGCCTCTTGACCTCCAGATTCTGGAATAGTTTCCAAGAAGCTATGGGAACACACCTGTCTTTCAGCACCAATTTTCACCCTCAGTCACAGGGTCAAGTTGAACGAGTTAATCAAGTGCTCGAAGATATGCTTCGAGCTTGCGTCATCTCCTTCGGTAAGAAATGGGAGGAATCTCTCCCGTATGCCGAATTCTCTTACAACAATAGCTATCAGGCTAGTCTGAAGATGGCACCGTTTGAAGTTCTTTACGGTCGTAAGTGTCGAACCCCTCTGAATTGGTCAGAAACTGGGGAATGCTCACTCGTCGGACCGGACATTATTCAGCAAGCAGAAGACCAAGTCCGCATTGTCCGTGAACATTTGAAAGCTGCTCAGTCTCATCAGAAGAGCAACTATGACCGAAAGCACCAGGAAATGGTCTATCAACCTGGCGAACAAGCTTACCTCCGCGTCACTCCGTTGAAAGGCACTCATAGGTTCGGAATCAAAGGCAAGTTAGCCCCTCGCTACATTGGCCCGTTCCGTATTCTTGCCCGTCGAGGAGAAGTGGCATATCAATTGCAATTGCCGCCAAACCTTTCTCAAGTACATGATGTTTTTCATGTATCCCAACTCCGTCGCTGCTTCAAGGATCCTATTCGAGCTGTGGATCACGAAGTGCTTGAATTACGGGAAGATCTGTCTTATCCAGAATATCCCATCCGTATTCTGGATGAAGCTGAACGTCGGACTCGTCAAAAGTCAATCAAATTCCTCAAGATTCAGTGGTCAAATCATTCTGAAGATGAGGCCACTTGGGAACGCGAGGATCGTCTTCGCGAAGAATACCCCTCTTTCTTTCAGTCTTCCTCTTAATTCTCGGGACGAGAATTCTTAATAGATGAGGAGAATTGTAACACCCCCGGTGATTAGCAACAGTAACCACTTTTGATAATGACATGTCAGCGAGATTAACAGTGCATAATCATCATTTGCATCATATTGCATTTCAACTCCTAAGTCAAATTCAAATTTAAATGAAAGTGAAATATAAAAGTTGTCCAACATAAAAACTAAAATGTTCGATAAATAACAAATATTGCAGAGGCTAGTCTATAATTGAAACTAACAAATAATAAAATAATTGGGTGGCTCTAACATAATTAAAACAGCTAGGATTAATGCATATTAATTATTATAAAAATTGTGTGAACTCCAATTGTCTCCAAACTAATTTTTGGTAGTGCTAGGTAATACCTAGTATTTGTTGGAGCAATTGTTATGTTTTACAAAAATCATTTGGTGGCCTAACTATTTACTAAACTGAGAAAAGAAAATAAATAAAAGAAAAAGACAAAAGGAAAACAGAACAAAAAGAAAAAGGAAACCCCCCCTCCCTCCCCCACGGCCCAACTGGGCCACCGGCCCACCTCTCGCCCTTACTCTCTTGCCAGAGCAACCAGGCAAGCCCCCCCCTTGAGCATTCCAGATATCGCCCATTATATCTCCTGCTTGCATTAGATTTTGCTACGGTTAATGTATGCTCCTATTCTGATGCATAGCCTGCTGTTGTAACAGTGTCATTGCTACCTACCTGCCTATGATAAACTGTTTAGTTTAGGTTGGAATGAACCATCAGGGACCCCACCACTTTCCTTTGTTGCCCCTGCTTGATCATCGCGACCGATCAACGTGATCGTCGACCAGAGACGACACTCACTTCACACCCCCTTAGTTGTACGACTTGCGTAGTAACTATCGAGTGTCGAGGGTGATACCTCGTAACGCACTCCGAGTGATACTCGCAGTGTAGCTGTTCGGTCGTGGTCATCGAGGGTGATTCTCCTTCTCCACTTCCGATACGACTCTGTCGTGCGACCCTCAGTGTGAACCTCGAAGGTGATACCTCAACGTTCGCCCTGATGATTTCGTCGAGTGGAATCCGCCGAGGGTGATTCCTCGGGTTTCCCCGATGTTATGACCACATGATTACTTGACCTTTGTTACAGGCGGGTCCACCCTGGTGGGTACCCGCTGGGGATCTATGATTGGGTGTGCCGGAAGGGCACTCGAGTGTGACATTGTGGTGGAGCATCAGAGACTCTGATTGTCTCCGCGTGATACTAATTGAGCCTATTGGATTTGGGTGTGTGATCTGAATGGGTCGACGTGCCCTATACGCACTACCACAGCGGGATAATGTTATGGGACCTCTGCGAAGGACGTTCTCGAAAGCTCGTCTGACGTCACGATTCACCGTGCGGGCTGATTGTCGGGATTGGGCTGGATACTTCACTGACGAGTTCAGTGTCGCGCCTGCACCCCGGCCAGTTCGCAACGCACAGGGTGCCCAGGGCGATGGCCCGAGACCTCTGGGTGCATAGGTTAGTCCCGTGCTGACCTCTCTGCCGAGCCAAGGTAGGGCGCTGCTTGTGTTGATCTTCCGAGGACGGGCATTACCCAGCAAGTGTGTCAGCCAGAGTTGATCGAGCGTGTTGGGTAACAGTAGTGCACCCCTGCAGGGATGAATCTTCTAGATAGCTGCTACGATAAAGGACGTCAGTTGTGTATCCCGATCTACTACTTAAACTGGATACTTGTTACTTAACTGAAGCTTCGGGATCGCTTTCTCGCTTGGGAGTCGAGGGAGATCTTTAAGCTGTACTTCAACATTGTTGCTAAATAAAATGTTATTCTACTCTCTTCTACCGCGCAGAGATGGCTTTGTGAAGATGTTTGAAGATGCTAGTCTTCGATAGGCTAGGCCCTCTCTCTATTCTGGATTTCTGCAGGCCAGTCCACATATACAGCCTTTCTCCATTGATAATGTTGCATATGTGTTAGATCTTGCTTGCTGAGTACTCGGATGAGTACTCACGGTTGCTTTACTTCTCTTTTCCCCATATACCCCACCTTGATGATACCACAGACGATGGAGTCCAGGAGTCAGAGCCACCACCGGAGCCTACTACCAGGAGGGTCCAGAGGGTACTTACTAATGGATCGAGCCAGATGACCAGGAGTAGGATGGAGGCTCCCAGGCAGGAGGCCAACGCCTTTCGATCTTAGTGTCGCTGTTTGTGCTAGCCTTCTTAAGGCAAAACTTGTCTAATCTGTCTGTACTCAGATAATATTGTATGACTGACTTATGTATTCGGATCTTCGGATCCCGGTCTGTAATATTGTGGACCTCCGTTTAAATTGTGGTTAGAGCTGTGTTGTGATATCTTCCCGTGAGTCCCTGTGCTTGATCGTAACGTTTGGTGTATGATTAGTGTACGATTGAGCCGGGGACGCCACAAGTTGGTATCAGAGCCGACTGCCTGTAGGAAGCCCCCCTCCAAATTCCTTGGCCGAAGTCGAGTCTAGACATCGAAAAACAATTTACTAACTTGGCGTGTGGGCTTACGGGCCCACATCGCCAACTGGTGGTATTAGGATCTTTTATTCCTTGTCTTAATCTGGGACTCGATCTCTCTCTACTCGGGTTAAAATAAATTTTACTAACGCCGACACTTAGGATCTCGAAATTCCGTCTACCGGAGAGCTGGATATCTGTGGCGATTTCCCTGTCATTGATCTGATTAGTCTGATAATCATTTTCCTTTCCATGTTGTTGAACCTTTCTCTCCGAGTTTGTGTTACATTCTCATTGTCATTTGACAAATCTGAATTTCCTCTGTTTCAGATGGACCATTTGTTTCCACCGCGTTCTACGACACAGCTTGTGCTTCGCACTTGGGCTCGTAATACCCTGGGTTTCCAGCTGTCCTGATCGCTCTCATGAACAGACTGGCTACCGTTGGTATCCCGAGTACATGGTCTATGAGGTTTACCGCGAGCAACCAGGAACAGTACTATGCTGAGTTCGGATTTATGATCAGCAGAACAACTCAGACAACGCGCTACACCTTTTTCACGGATTAGGCGTGACGATTGAGATGGCAGCATGATGCCGCCTACTCTGGTGTCGTACGTCTCCGAGGAGAGCACAATGCTAACTTGGATGATACTGTGTTTCGGTACATTCCGTATGCACCTATTGGAGATGCTACTGGATACTACACAGCTATCTGTGCCGTACGACGTCTCGTGCTACGCCCCGCAGGTTCTGATTCAGTGCACTCAGGCTTGGATCGCACTGTTCGGGCTCTTGCGTCGAGTTGTTCGCACTCGAGCACGTCTCTACGAGGCTATGACACAGTTGCTACCAGCTGTTCGTGCAGGGATACATCCGGAGTATATTCTTTACCCACGCCGGACCGAGATGCCGCCAGGTATTGATTGGCTGCGGTGGAGGTCACACGCTGCACGTGGACCTCTTTTACAGTTCGAAAACGGGTCTTGCATCAGAGTGCACACGGAGCACAGGATCCTGCCGCGACGAACATCCGTCGTCCGCACTTGCAGTTACCCCGTTTCGGTGGTTTTCTCTGACGTTGATGTAGCCTTTGCTATGTCTCGTTGTGTACTTCCTACCGCATGCCTGCGCGCCCGCCAGTATGTCTAGCTTTTGAATTTGCGCGTTATGCTGCCCGATTTTAACCGACTGTGTATGGATCTGTATGTCTTAATCGACTACTGTTATGTATCTGATACACTGCTTAAAGAATTGTCGTGTTACATCATGTTTGTCACTAAATGCTCGCAATTGCTTTAATAAACTACCCCCTGTTGATACTTAGCAGGATGGTTAGAACAGGTGGTCGTGGTCGTGGTCGTGCCCTGAACGCCCACCCCACCGCAGACTATATGGCGGCTATGATGCAACAGTTTGAGCTTAACCGTCAGTTCATGGTTGGAATCATGGCTCAGTTTCCGCATCGAACAACCAGAACCAGAACCCAACTTCAATAACTTTGACAGAGTTTATGTGACTCAACCCAACGCAGGTCCGCAATTCTGACAAACCACTGGATGCAGATGAATGGCTCCGCGACATCACTACGAGATGGAGTCAGCTAATGTCGTCCCTGCCAACTTCGTCAACTTTGCGGCCTTCTTCTAAAGGGACCCGCTGCCAATGGTGGGACACCACACAGCGTACTCTGCCTGTGGAACAGTCATTACCTGGTAGAGATCCAGGGCTGCTTGTACACGTTACATCCCTCAAGCAATTATGGAACGCATGAAGACCCAGGTCCGTAACCTCACTCAGGGCAACAAGGCGTCGAAGCTTATCAGCAGGAATTTCTAGACCTCTCCCGCTATGCGAAGAAGACATCGCCACAGATGCGCAGACAAGAGAAGTTCCGTAGTGGACTACACCCCGACCTCAAGCTTGCACTAGCTGCTCAAGACTTCAATGACTTTTCAACTCTGACGAACAAGGCTATTCTTGTTGAGACCGCTCAGATGGAACACAAGGACTCGCAGAAGCGCTATATGATTTGCTCATCTCGGGCTCAGCATCGAAGCGTCGAGTTTGGATCCCCAACAGTGATTCCGTTCCAATGCCTCTACGCAAAAGAACAACTATGCTGCACCACGTCTGCCTCCCCACCACCGAGGCAGCCAAAAGCTCAAGCTATTCAAAACAAGCTCCTCTTCGTCGAAGATGGTCTGTGCTTCAAGTGCCGCAAACCAGGTCACCAGGCTAAAATCTGCCACCAGAATCAGAATCAGTTAGCTTTTCCTTGTACTGGCCGTGGCCAATGGTCGTGGCAACAACTAGACCCGCAAATATAATACTGGGGGCTGCACATGGTCGTGGACACGCCCTACAACATTGACATTGAAGAAGTCCAGGATCAACCTGCTACTGTGATGGGTACCCTTCTTGTTAACTCAGTACCTGCTTCTGTTTTATTTGATTCAGGAGCATCAATTCATTCATCTCTGGAAAATTTGCTTATGCATGGCATTCGATATGAGAAAAATGCATACTCTGTAGTCATAAAACTCCCGGAGATCACTGTCATGCTGACGTAATAGCACCTGACGTTACCGTCGAAATTAAAGGATTGGAATTCCTTGCATCGCCCATCGTTCTGAAATCTTCCACCATAGACCTCATTCTGGAATGGATGGTTGAAGGCTCACATTGCTTCGATCAATTGTGCCACTAAAGTCGTCCAACTCTCACCCACACGATGAGATAGTGAACTATACCCCGCATTACTCGGGACGCTGAAGCTCAGATATATGCTCTGAATGCTTTGAACGCCTCACCTCTGGAAGGGATCGAGAACGTTCCTGTCGTTCGAGAATTTCCAGACGTCTTTCCAGAAGAACTTCTAGGAATACCCCGGCTAGAGCTGTTGAGTTGTCATCGACTTGAAGCCTGGCACCGTCCCTATTGCCAAGCGACCTTATAAGATGCCTCCGCATCATCTACTCGAGCTTAAGGAAGAAATCGACAAGTCATTTAAGAGTGGTTTCATCCGCCCCAGTTCCTCTGCTTGGGGAGCACCTTCACTCTTCGTTAAGAAGAAGGATGGAACTAACCGTTTGGTTCAGGATTCGGGCCCATTAACCAAGCCACAATCCAGAATAAATACCCACTGCCCCGGATCAATGATTTTGATCAACTCGCAGGATCATCGGTGTTCTCTAAACTCGACCTGAGGTTGGGTTATCACCAGATCCGTGTCCGTGAAGAGGATTTCCCCAGACTGCATTCGTCACTCGTTAGGCTCCTATGAGTACACCGTCATGTCATTTGGCCTAACGAATGCTCCAGCAACTTTCTCCCGTCTGATGAATTATATTCATGGATTACCTCGACAAATTCGTCGTGGTTTATTGGATGATATCCTTATCTATTCTAAGAATAAAGAAGAACATGCTGAACACCTCCGTTTGGTACTAGAAAGGCTTCGAGAACACCAGTTGTATGCCAAGTATTCCAAAGGAATTTTGGCTTTCTGAAGTAACTTACTTGGTCATGTAATCCAAGGATGGAATTGCTGTTAACCCCGAACGAGTTCAGGCTATTTGATGGACTCCACCGAAGAATGTCAAGCAAGTTAGAAGTTTTCTCGGACTTGCTAGTTATTGCCGACGATTCGGTGAGAACTTTTCCAAGATTGCAAAACCATTGAAAATTGCTTCACAAAGGTGTTAAATTTGAGTGGACAGAAAAATGTCAAGAAAGCTTTCAGACACTAAAAGATAAATGACCATGGGCCAGCCCCTCGCTCCCCCGCGTGCTCTCCCCCGACCGCGCGCACGCCGCGCCGACGCCGCACGTCCCCCTCGCCGACGACCGCGCCCGCGCGCTCGCCCCGCCCTCGCCGGACACGCCGCCTCGCCCTCGACCCCGACCCCGTCGCCGCTCGACGCCGTCGCCTCTCCACAACCGTCGCCGCCGTCGTCCCCGGCTCCTCTCCGCGCCCACTGCCCTGACCCTGTCCCCCCCACGGTGAGGCCCGGCCCCGGCCTCTCCCCTCTCATGCCCGAGTCGCCTCGCTCGCCGCTGCTTGCCCGTCGCTGCTCGCCCGCAGCGACCGAGCCCGCGCCCCGCACCGCCCACTCGCGCCCCGCATCGCCCGTCGCGCGCTCGCCCGACCCCGCACTCGCGCGCGCACCCGCCTGCCGCTTTTACCGCTGGCCCCTGCTGCTGTTGCCGCGCCGCGCAACGGCCGAGCCCCGTCGCCAGCGCCTCGCCCGCGCCCGCTCCGGCCCCCGCCTCGCCTCCGCGCGCCCTGCACCACGCGTCGCCGCCCGCTGCCGCTCCGGCCACCGCGCCACGCCGCCTGCCTCCGGCCGCCGCCCCGCTTCCGGCCCCGCTTGCGCTCGCCTGCGCCCGCGCCCGGCGCCCAGCGCCCGCCGCGCCCTGCGCCCGCTATGGCCCAGGGCCACTGACGGCCGGCCCCCACCCCCCCAGGGCCTATGACAAAGGGGGCCCACCCCAAAAATGTTTTAAAAATAAAAATAAAAATAAAAATAATTAAATTAATTAATTAGTTAATTAATCCTGATTAGGTTAATCTAATTAACTAATTAGTGTTAATTAAACAGTAATTAGTAATTAGCTTAATTAACCTTGCTGACATCAGCATGATGTCATGCTGATGTCATCATCAGCACTGTTTCGGTTAATGTTGAATTAAATAATTAAATAAATTCCAGAAATTAATAAAACTTTAGAAAATCATATTAAATAAACCGTAACTCTGATGAAAATACTTTATACATGAAACTTGCTCAGAACGACGATACGAACCCGAATACGCCCTCCGTATTCCCGTCAGACGCCCGCAGCTATAAGAACGTTGAACTTTTAGACCGTTTTCAGTAAATGAATAGTGCCCAACTTTAATTAAATAAATCCAAATAAATTCCTAAATTAACTAAATCATTTAGTTAGGCAGTAGAACACCCCGGCATATCATTTAGGCATGTCATACATGTTGTTTGCATTATTGCCGTGAATTTATTGTTTCTCTCCCCCTCCTTCTCTCTCTCGATAGACGCTGAGACCGACGACGCTGCACCCGGGTACAACTATTCTACCTACGAGCAGCCCGTTGACTGTAGGAGATATGCCCTAGAGGCAATAATAAATGTTATTGATTATCTCCCTGTTCATAATTAGGTTTATGTTCCATGCTATAACTGCTATGGTTCTCGAGTCTGCAAATAAAACGAGGCTCGGAGGAAGACTCATATGCACGTGTGGAATAATAAACGGTAATATGTATTCCTAGTCTGGCCTCTAAGACTAGCTCAAGTATTGCATGATGGTTCTGTTTTCCTGATCATGGGCATGTCTATGCCAGCAATTTTGAGGGCACAGTGTTAGAAGAACATTTGTGTTGAATCGACCCAAATTGATGTTATGCTATGAGTTACATTCGTCACATATTAATGGTTAATAACACAGAGATGGTTAATGTTTGCAAAATTCCTTAGACCATGAGAGTGTCGAGTTTCTTCATACTTGCTTCATGAACTTTGGGGTTTGTTAAACGTCATCCGTAAATGGGTGGCTATTACGGCGGCTTACGGGTTCATGGAAAAGTGTGTCAAGTAACTTGATAGCTCGAGATTGGGATTTGCTCCTCCGACGATGGAGAGATATCTCTGGGCCCTCTCGGTGTTACGGTATCCATCATCGTCTGGCCAGACACTTTGTGATTTGGTCACAGGGATGCCGGAACACGGTAACGAGAAAAGAGAACAATACCGGTAACGAGGTAACTGGCATAGTGGACAAGTTGTTGATCCACGGAAATGCCTACATGTCTAAGCTCGGGTATTTGTAACATATCGTGAAGCAACAGGAATAGCACACGGCAACTGGAGGTTCACTCGAATATTCATTCGTGTGGGTATAGGGGTCAATATGGGTGTCCACGGCTCCGATGTTGATCATTGATCGGAAGGTGTTCCGTGTCATGTCTATACTTCACCGAACCTATAGGGTCACACGCTTAAGGGTCATCTATCTGCTGAATACTAGACAGGGAGTCTGAGAGAAAATCACCGAAAAGTTTCGGAGACAACGGAAGAGTTCCGGAGAGAGAACACTGAAAAAGTTTCGGTAAAACCGAAAAGTTGTTTCGGATAAAACCATTGATCCAAAAAGGTTTCGGCAAGCACCGGGAATGTTTTGGAGGTTGCCAGATTGGTCTGGTAATTTCTGGAATTTTTCTGGAGAAAAAACCGAAAAAAAAGTTTCAGAGCTGCCGGAGTTGTTTACCGGGTAAACAAAGATGGTTTTAAATTAAACCACCATACTGGAAATGTTCCAGAGCGCGTCCAGATAATTTTAGAGGGTGCCGGAAATGTTCTGGGACCTTCTGGAATTTTTCAGAAATAATAGTCGCGGAAAACATCTTGTCCCAGCGTGAGGGGACAAGATCCCACGGATCGTGGGGGCTGTTTTTGGGGGGGCCCCCTTTGGGAGCAGCCCCCTTGTGGCTGGACAAAATGTTGGGGGGGGGCCCATGGTGGGGGGCAGCCCCCACAAATGGTGGAGAGTGTTGGGAGGAAGGTGGGGCCCCATGGGGGAACACCATGGACAAGGGAACATGTTTTTCCCTTGTTTGGTGGGAACATGTTCTCCTTGTTTTGTGGGAACATGTTTTCCCCATGTTTAGTGGGCTGAATTTTCAGCCCCCTCCACCCCTTCCACCACTATATAAGGAGGAGGAGAGGTGCTCTCCAACTCCACTCCAACTCTCTCACACAAGCCATGCATGATCTGGCATTCTCTCTCCCTCCCACGAAATAGTTTCGTAGTGCCGAAAGGCTGTCTGGGTTCCGGTGGGAACTAGTTCTGGACGGCGAAGCCCTGCCGGATAGATGGCACCGTATGTGTGCAACTCTGTAGAGAGGTCGTAGTTTCGATCTTAGTGCCCGAGGGGCTGTTCGTGAGTGCCTCCCAAAGGGCTGTCCAAGTGACGGTCCGAGTTCTGTGAGTCCTCCCGAAGGGCTGTCCGAGTGACCGTTCGAGTTTCGAAGGTCCTCCCGAAGGGCTGTCCGCGACACCGTCCGGGGGACTGTTCGACCGCCTCCCGGAGGGCTGTCCGAAGGGAAGACGAGGGTATACATCCTCGCGGTTGGGAGGTTGTAAATCCTAGCTGCGGGGATCTGCACCGCCGATCATCATCGACTCTTCTTCCGCTGCGCTACGAGTCGGTAACGAAAATGATCAAACCTTGTATGCAGTCTCCATAGTGGTCCTGGGCTGGTGCGTAGGTCGGAAAATTTTTGTTTTCTGCTGCGTTACCCTACAGTGGCATCATGAGCCGTGCTATGCGTAGATGCAGGTTGCGATCTAGAATACATGAGATGTATGGGTGTTGCACAATATAATTAGGTAGTAGATGAGTTCTATTACTAAAAATTATTTGTGCGGGTAGCAGATGAAATCTGTTACCCGATGTTCTTGTTACTTCCCTTGAATTTGCGTAGTCCTGATCTTGACAGCATTGTGGAATCTCACAAAGTTCTGGCAATCCGCGATCCTTTCATGCTGCTCCTGAGTATGCTGATTGACAGATCAACGAAGTGCTAACAGTTCTTTGGGTTCCACTTTAGTTAAAGAAAGATGGATGTTTCGCAGACGAAAGGGCAATGCAGATATGATCTGCACGGGGGTCATGCGTATGACGAAGTTTAGTATGGGGCTCGAGATTTTATTATCTCGGTTTTCATACACCCTGGAAAGTTAATCTAGCAACTTGAATTATCATACTTGATGATGGACATTGGTAGCTTCGGTTTGTTTCAAAACCTTAGAAGCCACGTAAAACAAGTTTTTGCATGAACCGATTAGAGGCGTCTAACTTGGTTTTGCAGGAGGGTTTGCATGTGCATATGATGTGGTATAGCAGTGCTCATAATAATTTGATTATGTATGAGATGACTATATGATGTAAATTGATTAACATGACCTGCGTGTCATGATTTGGCATGATGGCTGGAGCCATATGATTGCACTTTAAATGACCTGCGTGTCAACCTTGTGTAATGCACTTATTTTATTAGCTATAGGGATAGCAATATTATCTGGTGCATCGACAAGGTGGTGGCAATCTTCGCAAAGGTGAACACCGACGCGAATGCCGAAGACGAAGAAATAGAAGACTTCTCCGTCAGAAAGGGCTATACCATATCATGCTATTATGAATTGCCTGAGATGTTTATCCCTTATGATGCACCCTTCTTGATTGCGCGGTAGTCGCTTTTATTAGGGTGATCTCTCACAAAAATATCAAGTAGTTAGTGTTCTCCCAAGTGTAGCACCGTCACGGCACCTAACTTTTCGGGGTGCGCCATGCTAACATGGGTACGAACGATTAGGGATGTGTGAGGCGGGTGAGTTGAGACCTCGCAGCGAGATCACTTGGTTTTCTTGACGTTCAGGCATGAAAGTCATGAGCTCAGAACACACGCATCGAAAGATGAACAAGAGTCACATAGAGATGTGATCGGCAAGTTTGCCTAACGATTGAAGTTCTCGTCATCAGTGATGCTCACCATCAATGGCGTTGAATTGAAATTTGTGTCTTGAATCGCTCACAATCAATTATGAGAGATATTGATTTGAGTGGGAGCGCGCTGTAGAATTAATTCTTTTAATTCTCAGTGCAATTAATTTTGAACACTGTCTAAAGTGTGTTTTGCATAATAGTTGTAGAATTATGGCTCGCATTTCCACCTTCCCTATTAAATTTGAATAGCTGTTAAATATATGGTTAATACTTTACGGTTGGTAACGTAATGTGAGGATTGTCCTCAAGAGTGCCGAGAAGGACTTTGTCCTATCGCATACTTTCGGTATTCTCTTGCTTATGCTATGGATCATGTGACTCTCGTCCTTCGATCCAAAAGCTGGAATTCCA
The DNA here is from genome assembly GCA_011799875.1 of Thinopyrum elongatum. Taxonomy (NCBI): domain Eukaryota; kingdom Viridiplantae; phylum Streptophyta; class Magnoliopsida; order Poales; family Poaceae; genus Thinopyrum; species Thinopyrum elongatum. Next base: position 7,609,047 of record CM022298.1, read on the forward strand.
TTTCAGTCAAGTGCAATATGTTTGCTTCCATGAGACCCGAACTTCGAAAGTTTGGATAGTTATGTGATATTCATGGAATCTGAAAATCATTTTCAGAGACAGACAAAGGCTAAAAGATATGAGATATCCAAAGAAATGTTTGTTTGCAAACTATTAGTAAAGGAGTTTACTATGCATTAGACTGATAAGAGAGGGATCCAGAAGAACGCCTGTCATATGATGAAAGGTGAATAAAACAACAACTTAAAGAGAAAGGAAGTGTCCGAAGGGTGTCAGTGAAACTTTCACGCCTAGGAAGTCCAGGGCTGATGCCACTCTTAAGTTGTGTGCTTCTTCTGAGAGTAGGAGAAATACTAAAAGTTAAACTGTTAGAAGTATAAAGGCAATGAGAAAGAAGACTAGAATATCCAGCTCATGTATGAATGTCATACAAGTTTTTGATGTATAGAAGGCTGGTCAAAGATATAGTTCTTGGGAATTATGATTAAATTGTTAATCACTGATTCTTGGGTATTGTGAGTTAATCACAAAGATACCCGCTCGATTGCATTCTGTTGCAACTCGATGTAAGAACTACTATGGCCTGAAAGACTAGCCAGGAATGAGGTTTAGGTATACACAGGGAACATAGTAAATGTTACTGTACCTTCCATCGGTGTATTACCGTCTGTGTTTATTTTCCTAATTCAATTAGAGTTTTACACACTCTAGCCCATTGCATAAGTTATCTTGCAAGAAGGTTGTTCATAAGAGAACTTTTGATGTTCGGTGTTATGAATAACATAAGGGCCATACTTTCATTATGAATGAGATGTATGTTATGAATATTGATAATAATACATTACCTCCGTATTAACTTTGATAATTCATTTTAGAGTTTTACACACTCTAGCCCATTGCACAATGTTTGTTGCAAAAGGGTTGTTCATAGAAGAACAATTGCTGTTCAGTATTATGAATAACATGAGGGCCATACTTCCATCATCGATGGGACGTATGTTATGAATATTGATGGTAATATGATACATCCATAACACTGACGCTAAATGTCATAAGACTAAAAGAATACCACACAAGTGTGGCACTGCATTTGGTCACATTGGAGAAACCCGCATGGAAAATTCCATTATGATGGATTTTGAAGTCGTTTGATTTTGAATCACCTGACACTTGCAACTTTCCTCCGAAAAGTGAAGTGACTAAAATACCGTTCACAGGCCATAAGGAACGAGCAAAGAACTTATTGGTGATCATACATTTTGATGTATGTAGTCCGATAAATGTTGTTGCAAGTAGTGGATTTATCTATCTTCAGAAATGACTCAAGTAGATATATGGATATTTACTTGATGAGACGTAAGTCTGGATCTTTTGAAATCATTTGAAAGGTTTTCAAAATGAAGTAGAAGTTATTGTAACAAGAAAATTATGTTTCTACAATTCGATTGTAGAAAGAAATATTTGAGTTACAAGTTTAGCGAATGTCTGATGCGTTGTGAAAGGGGTTTCATAACTTGCACCTCCCGGAACACCACTGCAAGTGGAAAGTCCGTGAGGATGTAATCGAACCATTTATGACATGGTAAGATCAAAGATGACATAAATAAATTTGCCATTATCCCTTTTAAAAGGTGATGCTTTAGAGACTGCGGCTTTTACACTGAAAAGAGCTCCATCAGGTCTGTTGAAATGACACCATGGTATGGTACGCCCAACCATGTTATATCTTTTCTTAACATTTGGAATATGGGGCTTGTGTAAAAGGTTACAAACCTATTCCAAATCAGACAAGTGCTACTTTGTAGGTTATCCCAAGTCATTGGGTATTCCCCCACCACTATACCGAGGCAAAAGTTTTTGCCACAAAATGGTATGCTTTTTGAAGAAAATGGTTCTTTGAAAAAGGTGAGTGGGAGAATAGTGCAACTCGACGAGATAAACAGTATCTTCGCCATCAGATCAAAGGAAAGAGACCTTGGAAGTAATTCCGGAGTTTCCTACTGCGACTGATACGGAAGTCTCTACAATAAAATGTATGGACTTCGGTCGAACTTGCAGCTGAACCACGTAGGCAAGGCTCGTGCAAACCTCTCAGGTGCGCAAACGAGATATTGTTGTTAGACAACAGTATACCTACGATACACAAGGAAGCGTTGATGGGCCCTAACTCCGGAATTGGCTAATTGCCAATACAATCCGAGATAGTTTCCATATAAGTGATTCAAGATTAAAACCTTGATACACCTTTCGGAAGACTTAGAGTCTGACGAATATTTATGGAACTATAACTGATATGAATAAAAATGTTTTATCCATAAAGCTCGACTTGTTGCAATATACAAGTTCAAGGAGTTGACTACGATGAGGTTGCTTCATCGTAGCGATGCTTAAATTCGGTTCGGGTTGAACTAGCAATTAATACATATTTCATATCATGAGATATAAAACAATGGATGACAAAAGGATTTCCATCTGATGGAAATGAAACCAAGGACCTGCATGTGTTACAGTCCAAGGTATTTTCTCAATCCGGAGGATGCTAGAAAGGGTGCAAACTTCAGAGTTCCAGCGATGGACAGAAGAGAGCAAAGTGGAGTTGGAATCTTTGTGTTTTGATGAAATGGTCAAAGGAGTTTTGACTTCATCAATGGATAACGAAGATGCTTGTAATTCAAGAAAGTAAGTGGGAGCCTAATAACATTTCTAAAAACCTTGTGTGCTTGACACATTGTTAATTGGAAATAAAATTCTTGACACGAATTAGGACTTCATTTGAAAATAGTTTTTCGATGAAGTGCTTGGGCTAAATAGCCTTAATATTAGGCATGATGATCTATGAAGATAGATTTACCTAATGGGGCTAAGCAATAAATACATATTGACAAGATGCTAAAACTTTTTAGCATTTAAAACGCCAAGGAGTGATTCTTGCCGAAGTCACATGGAAAGAGTTTTTGCAAGACTCGGTGTCCCAAAAACACTGATGAGCAAAATACATGATGGGGATTCCACACACACTTGTGTTTGGATTAATCATGTATTCCATGGTATGTATAACAACCAGATATGTCCAATACTCCCAAAGTTGTTGCGAGTATAGATACCAAAGTGATCAAAAGTATTGATCAAGGGACAACAGTGAAAAAGGGTCATTGAGTACTATAGTAGCACTGATGACAAGTTTTCTCGCAAGTAGAGATCATGAAGAGTTCGTTGTAAAAGGTTACATCGATACAGTCTTCATCATTTCTCCATGCGATTTTCGATTTAAATTGACGGTTTTGTGTAACACACAATATGGTGGCACAGTTAGTTGGAATTTGTTCAAACAAGTTACTGTGGCGAATTCTATAACAGAGGCAAAGTATGTTGCCGCTTTTAAAGCGACAAAGAAGATGTTGAATCATATAGTTCATTCATGAACTTAGTATGGTTCCAAGATGGCTTTTGTCAATGGGACACTACTGCAAGTAGTTGCTCCATAACTCAGCCTGAGGAATCCAGGTTCGACCTGTGATTCGCATACATATCAAGCCAAGTCCACACAAAATATGACTTTTGTGAAAGCGTGAAAACGCGAGGATATGCAAAGATACACACGGAGCTGAAGTCGTCAGATCCGTTGAACATTCAGGCTATACCACAAGCGAAGCATATTTACACCGGTGTGCCACAGGTGTAAAGTGCATTAGCATTAACTAGATTATTGACTCTAGTGCAAGTGGGAGTCTGTAGGAGATATGCCCTAGAGGCAATAATAAATGTTATTGATTATCTCCCTGTTCATAATTAGGTTTATGTTCCATGCTATAACTGCTATGGTTCTCGAGTCTGCAAATAAAACAAGGCTCGGAGGAAGACTCATATGCACGTGTGGAATAATAAACGGTAATATGTATTCCTAGTCTGGCCTCTAAGACTAGCTCAAGTATTGCATGATGGTTCTGTTTTCCTGATCATGGGCATGTCTATGCCAGCAATTTTGAGGGCACAGTGTTAGAAGAACATTTGTGTTGAATCGACCCAAATTGATGTTATGCTATGAGTTACATTCGTCACATATTAATGGTTAATAACACAGAGATGGTTAATGTTTGCAAAATTCCTTAGACCATGAGAGTGTCGAGTTTCTTCATACTTGCTTCATGAACTTTGGGGTTTGTTAAACGTCATCCGTAAATGGGTGGCTATTACGGCGGCTTACGGGTTCATGGAAAAGTGTGTCAAGTAACTTGATAGCTCGAGATTGGGATTTGCTCCTCCGACGATGGAGAGATATCTCTGGGCCCTCTCGGTGTTACGGTATCCATCATCGTCTGGCCAGACACTTTGTGATTTGGTCACAGGGATGCCGGAACACGGTAACGAGAAAAGAGAACAATACCGGTAACGAGGTAACTGGCATAGTGGACAAGTTGTTGATCCACGGAAATGCCTACATGTCTAAGCTCGGGTATTTGTAACATATCGTGAAGCAACAGGAATAGCACACGGCAACTGGAGGTTCACTCGAATATTCATTCGTGTGGGTATAGGGGTCAATATGGGTGTCCACGGCTCCGATGTTGATCATTGATCGGAAGGTGTTCCGTGTCATGTCTATACTTCACCGAACCTATAGGGTCACACGCTTAAGGGTCATCTATCTGCTGAATACTAGACAGGGAGTCTGAGAGAAAATCACCGAAAAGTTTCGGAGACAACGGAAGAGTTCCGGAGAGAGAACACTGAAAAAGTTTCGGTAAAACCGAAAAGTTGTTTCGGATAAAACCATTGATCCAAAAAGGTTTCGGCAAGCACCGGGAATGTTTTGGAGGTTGCCAGATTGGTCTGGTAATTTCTGGAATTTTTCTGGAGAAAAAACCGAAAAAAAAGTTTCAGAGCTGCCGGAGTTGTTTACCGGGTAAACAAAGATGGTTTTAAATTAAACCACCATACTGGAAATGTTCCAGAGCGCGTCCAGATAATTTTAGAGGGTGCCGGAAATGTTCTGGGACCTTCTGGAATTTTTCAGAAATAATAGTCGCGGAAAACATCTTGTCCCAGCGTGAGGGGACAAGATCCCACGGATCGTGGGGGCTGTTTTTGGGGGGGCCCCCTTTGGGAGCAGCCCCCTTGTGGCTGGACAAAATGTTGGGGGGGGGCCCATGGTGGGGGGCAGCCCCCACAAATGGTGGAGAGTGTTGGGAGGAAGGTGGGGCCCCATGGGGGAACACCATGGACAAGGGAACATGTTTTTCCCTTGTTTGGTGGGAACATGTTCTCCTTGTTTTGTGGGAACATGTTTTCCCCATGTTTAGTGGGCTGAATTTTCAGCCCCCTCCACCCCTTCCACCACTATATAAGGAGGAGGAGAGGTGCTCTCCAACTCCACTCCAACTCTCTCACACAAGCCATGCATGATCTGGCATTCTCTCTCCCTCCCACGAAATAGTTTCGTAGTGCCGAAAGGCTGTCTGGGTTCCGGTGGGAACTAGTTCTGGACGGCGAAGCCCTGCCGGATAGATGGCACCGTATGTGTGCAACTCTGTAGAGAGGTCGTAGTTTCGATCTTAGTGCCCGAGGGGCTGTTCGTGAGTGCCTCCCGAAGGGCTGTCCAAGTGACGGTCCGAGTTCTGTGAGTCCTCCCGAAGGGCTGTCCGAGTGACCGTTCGAGTTTCGAAGGTCCTCCCGAAGGGCTGTCCGCGACACCGTCCGGGGGACTGTTCGACCGCCTCCCGGAGGGCTGTCCGAAGGGAAGACGAGGGTATACATCCTCGCGGTTGGGAGGTTGTAAATCCTAGCTGCGGGGATCTGCACCGCCGATCGTCATCGACTCTTCTTCCGCTGCGCTACGAGTCGGTAACGAAAATGATCAAACCTTGTATGCAGTCTCCATAGTGGTCCCGGGCTGGTGCGTAGGTCGGAAAATTTTTGTTTTCTGCTGCGTTACCCTACATTGACGACCTTCCTCTCTTGCCAGAGCAACCAGGCAAGCCCCCCCCCCCCTCGAGCATTTCAGATATCGCCCATTCTATTCTCCTGCTTGCATTAGATTTTGCTACGGTTAATGTATGCTCCTATTCTGATGCATAGCCTACTGTTGTAACCTGCCTATGATAAACTATTTAGTTTAGGTTGGAATGAACCATCAGTGACCCCACCACCTTTCCTTTGTTGCCCCTGCTTGATCATCGACGACTCGATCAACGTGATCGTCGACCAGAGACCGACACCTCACTTCACACCCCCTTAGTTGTACGACTCTGCGTAGTAACTATCGAGTGCCGAGGGTGATACCTCGTAACGCACTCCGGATGAATACTCCGTAGTGTAGCTGTTCGGTCGTGGTCATCGAGGGTGATTCCTCCTTCTCCACTTCCGATACGACTCTGTCGTGCGACCCCTCAGTGTGAACCTCGAAGGTGATACCTCATACGTTCGCCCTGATGACTTCGTCGAGTGGATTCCGCCGAGGGTGATTCCTCGGGTTTCCCCCTTGATGTTATGAGCACACAATTACTTGACCTTTGTTACAGGCGGGTCCACCCTGGTGGGTACCCGCTGGGGATCTATGATTTCGGGTGTGCCGGAAGGGCACTCGAGTGTGACAATGTGGCGAAGCATCAGAGACTCTGATTGTCTCCGCGTGATACTAATTGAGCCTATTGGATTTGGGTGTGTGATCTGAGTGGGTCGACGTGCCCTATACGCACTACCACCACGCGGGATAATGGTTATGGGACCCTCTGCGAAGTACGTTTCTCCGAAAGCTCGTCTGACGTCACGATTCACCGTGCGGGCTGATTGTCGGGATTGGGCTGGATACTTCACTGACGAGTTCAGTGTCGCGCCTGCACCCCGGCCAGTCTCGCAATGCGCAGGGTGCCCAGGGCGATGGCCCGAGACCTCTGGGTGCATAGGTTAGTCCGGCATGCTGACCTCTCTGCCGAGCCTAGGTAGGGCGCTGCTTTGTGTTGATCTTCCGAGGACGGGCATTACCCAGCAAGTGTGTCCGGCCAGAGTTGATCGAGCATGTTGGGTAACAGTAGTGCACCCCTGCAGGGATGAATCTTCTATCGATAGCCGGTCCTACGGTAAAGGACGCTCAGTTTGTGTATCCCGATCTACTACTTAAACTGGATACTTGTTACTTAACTGAAGCTTCGGGATCGCTTTCTCGCTTGGGAGTCGAGGAAGGATCTTTAAGCTGTACTTCAACATGTTTGCTAAATAAAATGTTATTCTACTCTCTTCTACTGCTGCAAGATGATGGCCTTGTGAAGATGTTTGAAGATGCTAGTCTTCGATAGGACTAGGCCTTCTCTCTATTCTGGCATTTCTGCAGCCAGTCCACATATACAGCCTTTCTCCATTGATAATGTTGCATATGTAGTATAGATCCTTGCTTGCTGAGTACTTCGGATGAGTACTCACGGTTGCTTTACTTTCTCTTTTCCCCATATACCCCACCTTGATGATACCACAGACGATGGAGTCCAGGAGTCAGATGCCACCACCGGAGCCTACTACCAGGATGGTCCAGAGGGTACTTACTACTGGATCGAGCCAGATGACCAGGAGTAGGATCGGAGGCTCCCAGGCAGGAGGCCAACGCCTTTCGATCTAGTGTCGCTGTTTGTGCTAGCCGTCTTAAGGCAAAACTTGTCTAACTATGTCTGTACTCAGATAATATTTGTATGACTGACTTATGTATTCGGATCTTCGGATCCCTGGTCTGTAATATTGTGGACCTCCGTTTAAATTGTGTTAGAGTTGTGTTGTGATATCTTCCCGTGAGTCCCTGTGCTTGATCGTACACGTTTGCGTGTATGATTAGTGTACGATTGAGCCGGGGGCGCCACAATGGGTGATTAGAGATTAAACTATCAAATAATTCAAAGATATGAAAATAAAAAAAAATAAAAAAATTCTTTTAGTCCCGTTTGGTGTTACCAACCGGGACTAAAGGCTCCACCTGCCGATGATGACAAATTCTGACTTATTTGGCAAAAAACGGTGATGACAAATTCAAACGGCCGCCATTTCTGCATACGATGTCGGAAAAAAACGTATAATATATCAAAATGTTCAGCACGAGAAGCCGGTTCCCCTGCCGATGATCGTCGCTGCAGACCCTCAGGGACACTCTCTTTGTGATTCAAGTTGCCTTTCAGACGACCACCGAGGACCCAAGGGCTTCTTCTTGACCAGATTTGAACTGGCTTGCCAGGTTTATGGTGTGATGTGATGGGTTTGATAGTTTCGACGAGATCAGAACAAAGTTGCTTATGGAGCTGTTTATTCACTATCTTGGCTGTGAATCTCCCATCCACGTGCAACTTGCATGGAGGACCGGTTCCGATGGTTTGGTAATGTTCTCAACATGGAGAAAAAAAAATCCACAAACGTATTTTCATGGCCACTCGCAATGAAAGGATATTTATACATCCTCTACGGTGTCCAATTGATTAATCATGCATTTCGCCAAAGAGCGCTCAATATTAATAGGATGGTATTTTGCCTCGCGGGTCCTTGCTACATGATACACCGCTACAATGTTGTCGGTACGAGAAAAATACATTAATCAGACACTTTTTTATTCTATTTAGGCAGAAAGGGAAGCAAGCGATATCCTTTAATTCCCTGCAGGCGCAATCTGGGCTGCAGACGCAGATTGAGCTGCAGGTGGTATCACGCAGACTACGCACCAGCATCCGTTATCAGCACATACACCATAAACCGTGTCCGCCTTATATTTATAGGTGCACAGTGCTGTGCATGAAGCTATGCTTGGACATGCCTTGGAGACGTTGTACTAGTCACAGCGAGCAGCGATGCCTGCGGGGTTTCGAGAGCAGGAGCACGGATAAGCCGAAATATATTTCCTACAAGTGCGGTGGAGAAAAACATACCGGCAAAATACCTGAACAGAGCACCGAAAGGACAAGGCATATGAGCACCACCTGGATAGTCTTCATCCTTGATTTGTAGAAAAACTATGTTATGTAGGAGGTTTTTGTTTTACTTAGGAGTTGTGTTTCCGGCGGTTGTATCTGTAGCTTTCTATCTTTGTGGATGTGCAATGGATCTATACAGGCTGGGTGCTTTATAGCAGCCATGCTTTAGTTATACTAAGTGGAATCAATTAATAACATATATTGAAACATTAAAACAGGTAAATGGGTGGACGCGAAGCTTATTATTATTCTAGTTCGTTAGTATAAATTTATAGTTTTGCTAAGTATAGGGGATAAACTGGATCCTATTAGTATCTCATTTTATGGTGGTTAATTAAGACATGCTTATCCGCACCTATTATTTTGGTTATGGATATGAACATATATGAAGTACTGACATCATACTAATATCCTGTATGAGCCTACGATCCGGCGTACGCACTACACAGGTCCTGGGCGGTCATCCAGGACACACGAGGTCATGTTGATCTGTAGCCTTGATTTTTTTTCTTTATGTAATGTGTGTCTCATTTATAAAATAAATATCAAATTACGATCCACTTAAACACCGACTTGACAGAACCAAAAAAGATAGGACAACCCTGGCTATTGCAAAAAGTACCCTTAAAACACCGACTTGACAGAACCAACACGAGGTCATGTTCATACTAGTATCTCCTTTTGAACACTGAAAAAGGAGATACCAACCGAAACTGAACATTTTTTTCTTTAAATTTTTCTGCGGCCATCCACCCCGCCTGATCACCTTTTTCAGTGTTCAAAAAATCACAGAAAATTATAAAAACTTTAAAAAATAAAATCCTTTGAGTACTTATACACTAGTAGAAAACAGGGCTTTCGCCACAGCCGGATCGGAGCATTAGTCCCGGTTGCATTATGAACCGGGACAAATGTGAGCATTAGTCCCGGTTCGAGCGGCTAGGGCGCTGGGCAGGCATTAGTCCCGGTTCAAATGGGACCTTTAGTCCCGGTTCGAGCCACGAACTGGAACTTAAGGGTGCGATGCCCTTTAGTCCCGGTTCGTGGCTCAAACCGGGACTAAAGGTCAGACCTTTAGTCCCGGTTCGAGCCACGAACCGGGACTAAAGGGGTTGAGGCTTTAGTCCCGGGTGGTGGCTCCAACCGGGACTAAAGGTTACACCTTTAGTCCCGGTTCGAGCCACGAACCGGGACTAAAGGGGTTGTTAAATTTGTTTTTTGTTTTTCCATTTGTTCTTTGTGTTTAGTTTCTGTTTTAAATTGCTTATATCTTTTAGGATATTTGATGTTTTTGAGTGATTCTTTTTGCATTAGATTCAAAATTTTGTCTAGTTTCTGTTTGTGCCATTAGTTTTCAAATTTGAATGATTTAAATATGATTTGTTCAAATTTGCTTCAAACCCTAGATTGTGAATAATTTGAGTTTAAAAATTGTTTTTAATTTAATTCTTTTTGCTCCTAGTCACATGTTAGATTCTTTTCACCCACATAGCATCTGCAAAAAAGTTCAGAGGGTTACGGCAAAAACTGGATTCACTTCGTGTACAAAATGGACAATCTCTTTCGAAGTATCAGGGTTTCGGACGAAAACTCATATGTTACAAAGGCATTTCATTTTTTTAAATTTATTTCAACTCCAGACTTTTTGTGCGTTCAGTATGCACCATTTGAAGCCACGTCATCAATTTTCAACCCTTTCTGACTTCATTTGCTATTTTTCATGCATTTACTATTTTTTGAGCTAAATGACCCTGAAATTGAAAAGCACTACAAATGAACTCTGAAAAGTTTGAAAGTTGGCATGGTATCATCATTTCATGCACATAGCATGTGTAAAATAGTTGAGAGGGTTACGGCAAAAACTGGATGCACTTTGTGTTCAAAATGGACAATCTCTTTTGAAGTATCAGGGTTTCAAACGAAACCTCATCTGTTACAAAGGCATTTCATTTTTTTAAATTATTTTGTACCATGAAAATGAGGAGGTCATTGAATTTTGTCTAGTTTCTGTTTGTGCCATTAGTTTTCAAATTTGAATGATTTAAATATGAATTTGTTCAAATTTGCTTCAAACCCTAGATTGTGAATAATTTGAGTTTAAAAATAGTTTTTAATTTGATTCTTTTTGCTCCTAGTCACATGTTAGATTGTTGTCACAGTAAGATTTATTTGGTTATTTTTAGAATAATTTATATTATGATTTTAATTAAAACAGTACTGTTTTGCTTATATAGTTGTTTTAGTCCTTTAATTGTTGTTTTCAATTATTTTTAGTTAGTTCTTTCTGTAGATTTTAACATGTTGTAGTATGCTTCTGTTAGACAATAGTAGATAAAATTTTATAATTAATTAATATTAATTTTGGTAAAGTTTTGTATTAGTAGTTGTTTAGCCTTTAATAATAGTTGATAGAATTAGTTTTGCTATATTAAAAGTAATTCTTTTTGCCACTTTAATATAACGTGTCTCTGGCTTGGTTAACCTTAGTTGTGACTCTGGCTGGGACGGTGCTAGCAGATGAAGTCGACGGTAGGATTGGATGGACACCATCCCGGACCAAAGAGGTTCAAACTCTACCCCCCGTGTGTATCGCCATTTCAGTTTTGTAAAAAACAAAAGAAAATGATAAAAACTTCAAAAATTAAAATCCTTCGAGATGTAGTTATGTTACTACATCTACTAGTTAGGAAAATTAAAAAACTTAAATTTGGACATGTTTTGCAAAAAAGTGTTATGCAAAAGTAAAATGACCATATCTTTTGCATACGATGTCGAAAAAAAACGCATAATATATCAAAAAAATCAGCACGAAAATCCACATCCTATTTTGACAGCCAAAGGCGGTTTTGCAAATTTTAGAATCCTTAAATTCTTAAAGGAAAAAAAGTTATGCTCAAATTTCAGTTTTTTTTGAATTTTGGTTAAATCTTGTCAAAATATGGTTAAACTACTTATTCAAGAAATATTAGTGTTACTAAATAATTATTTTAGTTTTTTTGAATTTTGGTCAAACTGTGGTCAAACTATGGTCAAATCTGGTCAAACTGTGGTCAAACTATGGTCAAACTACTTATTCAAGAAATATTAGTGTTACTAAATAATTATTGATTTTTAGAATAATAGTTTCAAATTCAAACGTTGCTTAATGTTCACGTTCAACTCCTAAGGGTTAATAGGATTGACAGCTTAGTATTGTCAGGAAAACAACAAGTGCAGACTTGGAAACTAGGGGGAATAGAACTCGAAAGTTAAGCGTGCTCAGGCTGGAGTAGTGAGAGGATGGGTGACCGGCCGGAAAGTTAGACGATTTGGAATGAGTGCTGATTAGAGATTAGAGATTAAATCTTGAAGCAGTGAGGAGGGAGGGGTGTTAGAGATTAAATTATCAAATAATTCAAAGATATGAAAATCAGAAAAAATAAATAAAAAAAATACAATTTTTTTTTTAAATTTCCTTTAGTCCCGTTTGGTGTTACCAACCGGGACTAAAGGCTCCACCTGCCGATGATGACAAATTCTGAATTATTTTGCAAAAAACGGTGATGACAAATTCAAACGGCCGCCATTTCTGCATACGATGTCGGAAAAAAAAACATATAATATATCAAAATGTTCAGCACGAGAAGCCGGTTCCCCTGCCGATGATCATCGCTGCAGACCCTTAGGGACACTCTCTTTGTGATTCAAGTTGCCTTTCAGACGACCACCGAGGACCTAAGGGCTTCTTCTCGACCAGATTTGAACTGGCTTGCCAGGTTTATGGTGTGAAGTGATGGGTTTGATAGTTTCGACGAGATCAGAACAAAGTTGCTTATGGAGCTGTTTATTCACTATCGTGGCTGTGAATCTCCCATCCACGTGCAACTTGCATGGAGCACCGGTTCCGATGGTTTGGTAATGTTCTCAACATGGAGAAAAAAATCCACAAATGTATTTTCATGGCCACTCGCAATGAAAGGATATTTATACATCCTCTACGGTGTCCAATTGATTAATCATGCATTTCGCCAAAAAGCGCTCAATATTAATAGGATGGTATTTTGCCTCGCGGGTCCTTGCTACATGATACACCGATACAATGTTGTCGGTACGATAAAAATACATTAATCAGACTCTTTTTTATACTATTTAGCCAGAAAGGGAAGCAAGCGATATCCTTTAATTCCCTGCAGGCGCAATCTGGGCTGCAGACGCAGATTGAGCTGCAGGTGGTATCACGCAGACTACGCACCAACATCCGTTATCAGCACATACACCATAAGCCGTGTCCGCCTTATATTTATAGGTGCACAGTGCTGTGCATGAAGCTATGCTTGGACATGCCTTGGAGACGTTGTACTGGTCACAGCGAGCAGCGATGCCTGCGGGGTTTCGAGAGCAGGAGCACGGATAAGCCAAAATATATTTCCTACAAGTGCGGTGGAGAAAAACATACCGGCAAAATACCTGAACAGAGCACCGAAAGGACAAGGCATATGAGCACCACCTGGACAGTCTTCATCCTTGATTTGTAGAAAAACTATGTTATGTAGGAGGTTTTTGTTTTACTTAGGAGTTGTGTTTCCGGCGGTTGTATCTGTAGCTTTCTATCTTTGTGGATGTGCAATGGATCTATCCAGGCTGGTTGCTTTATAGAAGCCATGCTCTAGTTATACTAAGTGGAATCAATTAATAACATATATTGAAACATTAAAACAGGTAAATGGGTGGACGCGAAGCTTATTATTATTCTAGTTTGTTAGTATAAATTTATAGTTTTGCTAAGTATAGGGGATAAACTGGATCCTATTAGTATCTCATTTTATGGTGGTTAATTAAGACATGCTTATCCGCACCTATTATTTTGGTTATGGATATGAACATATGAAGTACCGACATCATACTAATATCGTGTATGAGCCGACGATCCGGCGTACGCACTACACAGGTCCTGGGCGGTCATGCAGGACACACGAGGTCATGTTGATCTGTAGCCTTGATTTTTTTTCTTTATGTAATGTGTGTCTCATTTATAAAATAAATATCAAATTACGATCGACTTAAACACCGACTTGACAGAACCAAAAAAGATAGGACAACCCTGGCTATTGCAAAAAGTACCCTTAAAACACCGACTTGACAGAACCAACACGAGGTCATGTTCATACTAGTATCTCCTTTTGAATGCTGAAAAAGGAGATACCAACTGGGACTGAACAATTTTTTCTTTAAATTTTTCTGCGGCCGTCCACCCCCCCTCTAATCGCCTTTTTCAGTGTTCAAAAAATCACAGAAAATTATAAAAACTTCAAAAAATAAAATCCTTTGAATTGTACTTATATTAAGTGATATAGTTGTGTTGAAAATTAACAAACACAAATTTTGACTTATTTTGCGAAAAACGGTGATGAAAAATTCAAATGGCCGCCATTTCTGCATACGATGTCGGAAAAAAATGTATAATATATCAAAATGTTCAGCACGAGAAGCCGGTTCCCCTGCCGATGATCGTCACTTCAGACCCTCAGGGACACTCTATTTGTGATTCAAGTTTCCTTCCAGACGACCACAAAGGACCCAAGGGCTTCTTCTCGACCAGATTTGAACTGGCTTGCCAGGTTTATGGTGTGAAGTGATGGGTTTGATAGTTTTGACGAGATCAGAACAAAGTTGCTTATGGAGCTGTTTATTCACTATCTTGGCTATGAATCTCCCATCCACCTGCAACTTGCATGGAGGACCGGTTCCGATGGTTTGGTAATGTTCTCAACATGGAGAAAAAAAATCCACAAACGTAATTTCATGGCCACTCGCAATGAAAGGATATTTATACATCCTCTACGGTGTCCAATTGATTAATCATGCATTTCGCCAAAGAGCGCTCAATATTAATAGGATGGTATTTTGCCTCGCGGGTCCTTGCTATATGATACACCGATACAATGTTGTCGGTACGAGAAAAATACATTAATCAGACACTGTTTTATTCTATTTAGGCAAAAAGGGAAGCAAGCGATATCCTTTAATTCCCTGCAGGCGCAATCTGGGCTACAGACGCAGGTTGAGCTGCAGGTGGTATCACGCAGACTACGCACCAGCATCCGTTATCATCACATACACCATAAACCATGTCCGCCTTATATTTATAGGTGCACAATGCTGTGCATGAAGCTATGCTTGGACATGCCATGGAGACGTTGTACTGGTCCCAGCGAGCAGCGATGCCTGCGGGGTTTGGAGAGCAGGAGCACGGATAAGCCGAAATATATTTCCTACAAGTGCGGTGCAGAAAAACATACCGGCAAAATACCTGACCAGAGCATCGAAAGGACAAGTCATATGAGCACCAGCTGGACAGTCTTCATCCTTGATTTGAAGAAAAACTATGTTATGTTGGAGGTTTTTGTTTTACTTCGGAGTTGTGTTTCCAGCGGTTGTATCTGTAGCTTTCTATCTTTGTGGATGTGCAATGGATCTATATAGGTTGGGTGCTTTATAGCAGCCATGCTCTGGTTATACTAAGTGGAATCAATTAATAACATATATTGAAACATTAAAACAGGGAAATGGGTGGACGCGAAGCTTATTATTATTCTAGTTCGTTAGTATAAATATATAGTTTTGCTAAGTATAGGGGATAAACTGGATCCTATTAGTATCTCATTTTATGGTGGTTAATTAAGACATGCTTATCCGCGCCTATTATTTTGGTTATGGATATGAACATATGAAGTACTGACATCATACTAATATCTTGTATGAGCCTACGATCCGGCGTACGCACTACACAGGTCCTGGGCGGTCATGCGGGACAGACGAGGTCATGTTGATCTGTAGCCTTGATTTTTTTTCTTGATGTAATGTGTGTCTCATTTATAAAATAAATATCAAATTACGATCCACTTAAACACCGACTTGACAGAACCAAAAAAGATAGGACAACCCTGGCTATTGCAAAAAGTACCCTTAAAACACCGACTTGACAGAACCAACACGAGGTCATGTTCATACTAGTATCTCCTTTTGAACACTAGAAAAGGAGATACCAACCGTGACTGAACATTTTTTTCTTTAAATTTTTCTGCGGCCGTCCCCCCCCCTGTGGATCGCCTTTTTCAGTGTTCAAAAAATCACAGAAAATTATAAAAACTTCAAAAAATAAAATCCTTTGAACTGTACTTATATTAAGTGATATAGTTGTGTTGAAAATTAACAAACACAAATTTTGACTTATTTTGCAAAAAACGGTGATGAAAAATTCAAATGGCCGCCATTTCTGCATACGATGTCGGAAAAAAACGTATAATATATCAAAATGTTCAGCACGAGAAGCCGGTTCCCCTGCCGATGAACGTCGCTCAAACCCTCAGGGACACTCTCTTTGTGATTCATGTTGCCTTTCAGACGACCACCGAGGACCCAAGGGCTTCTTCTTGTGACACCCGGGTAATCACGCTATAGTAATTTCCTGCTAATGATGCCACATCACCACGATTACTGTTGTTAAACTCGCGTTGGTTCAACCCCGTTCAAATTCAAATTTAACATCAAAGTCAACTTTGAAGTTTTTCAATTGTCAGAACAAAAATGTTCAACATGTGGCAAATATTCTCTGGATATTTGTCATACAAGTTCCAAGTTTAATTAACATATTTAAATTGTCCAAACATTTAAAACAGTGGCCAATTCTATTTTAAAATGGCCTTATGATTATTAAAAATATCAAACAGATTCTAAAATGCTCTAAACTATTTGTAGCAATGGACAGAATGCTACTGGTATTTTAGAGTGTGGTCTCACATTTTTCAATGACCAAAACAATTGTGAAATGAATTAAATCTTAGTTGCAAAACAGTAATACTTTACGGATAAAAACAAGACTGATAAAACAGAAAAAACCCCGAGCACCCCAGGACCACTTGGGCTAGCCCATCCCGCCAGCCCACTTAGCCCCACACTACCAGCCCCCCTACAAGACTCCCCAACCCAGCCCAATGGGGAGAAAATATCCCCCCACTGACACTTTCCCCTCCCCCCCCCCCCGCGCCTGAACCAGATCGGGCCAGGAGAGGAGCTCCTGGCGCCGACCGATCCCTCCCGCCGTCGCCTCGACCCGCCGATGCCTCGCCAGCGCAGGCCACCACCGCCGGCCACTGTCTCCTCCCCCTTAACGGCCAGCCTCGCCCCTGCCCATTGTGAGCTCCCCCGCCGGTCCGGCTTCCCCCCTCCCCCCCGCTCGCCCCTTGCCCCCGCATGCCTCCGCAAGCCTCCGGCCGCTCGGGCCCTGGCCACGCGCCGCCGCCCGGCCTTCACTGGCCGTGCCGGCCCTGCTCCCCGTCTGCTGCATCCCGGCCGCGGCTCGCCCACGCCGGCCGACCAAGGCCCGGCCTCGGCCCTTGCCCTGGCTGCTCGCCTGTTTACCTCGCCCCTTGGCCGCGCACGGCCCTCACCGGCCGCCGGCGTGCGCCCTGGCCGGACCTCCGGCCACGGCCACCATGGCCCCGATTCCCCCCACTGCTCCGGCTGGCCTTGGCCATGGCGGCGCCACTGGCCTCTGGCCTAGCCGCCCTGGCGCCCGATCCCCTTTTATTTGCCCGGACATTGTCCGGTGTGGTATGGGCAGGGTCCAGACATGTCCGGCCTGTCCACTGGACAGTGGCCCAGTGCCCCTTTTAACTGATAAAAAAAAGAGAAATGTTAAAAGAAAATAAAAAAAAAATTGTTTAAACTAATTAATTAATTAAGTTAATTGTTTCAGTTAATTAATTCTGTTTAATTAGTCTAAGTTAATTGGTTAACCTAAATTAGTTAGTTAAACTATTGTTAGGGTAATTAGACAATGACATGTGGGTCCAAGTTTGACCCTGTTGACCAGTCAACATTGACTGGTCAACTGTTGACCGTTGACTGAATTATTACTAATTCATAAATCATTTTAAACTTTAGAAATTAATAGAAATTAAACCGTAGCCCGGATCGAAAAACTTTGAACATGAAAGTTGCTCAGAACGTCGAGACGAACCCGGATACACTACCCGCGTATCCGTGCGATGCCTCTAAATACCTGAACATGGAACAATCCCCCTCTGGTCATCTGTCTGACAAATGTCCGGAACCGGGAAAACTTTCCCGGATGGGTTCCACCTTTATCGGTAACATGTAGCACAGCGATAGGACACACCCGGCACTGCCTATTGTATTGTCATGTATTGTGTTACAATTGTTTGCTTGTATTTATTGTTTCTCCCCCCTCCTTCTCTCTCGATAGACCCCCGAGACCACCGCCGCCGACGTTGCTGTGTACGGCTACGTCGTCGACGACCAGATCATTTCAACAGAGCTTCCAGGCAAGCATTTCCCCCCTCTTTGATCATCCAGATATCGCCTATTTCTATCTACTTCTTGCATTAGAGTCGAATTGCTGTTACTGTTATCGGTAGACCCTACCCTGATGCATAGTCTATTTTTGATAACTGCTGTTGATACATTTACCTGCAATCCTAATTGCCTATTATAGGATGCTAGAATATTTCATCAGTGGCCATTTATCTTGTCCGTCTGCTATGCTTTAGTATTGGGCCGTGATCGCCATCGGCGGCGATCGCGGATATATATACTTGTTACCTGTGACACATGTTGGATACTAAAGTCGGGTCGGCTCGTGGAGTACCCGCAGATGGATCACGATGGGGGGCTGAAAGGACAGGTGGTTCCATCCAGGTAGTAATGGGCCTGGGATCCCGACGCCCCTCTGAGTGACACTTGGTGGCGGAGCGATAGGGCAGGTTGAGACCACCTAGGAGAGAGGTGGCGCCTAGCCCTAGTCGTGTCCGCGGATGTTTCAAATAACACGATTAACGAGATTTAGATATTTGATCTAAGTAGGCCACTGGCCTATACGCACTAACAAACAACGCGGGTGTGAATGGGTGCTCAGCGTCGTAGTGTCAGCCAAAGCTTGATGTGATGTCGGGGACTTAGCGGCGTGTGCCGGGTTGGACCGCGTAAAGAAACCGCCCTGATGGGGTTGGGTTGCGAGGTCTACTCACCGGTACCGTTCGCAACGCTTAGGAGCACGCAGGAAGTTTGGCCCAAATCCCTACGTGCATAGGGTTTAGTCCGGCGTCCTAACCCCTCCATTAAGCCTAGACCGGGCTACGTTCGTGTTGATCTTCGAGGGCGGTTTGGTGCTACTCGAGAAGACAAGCGTGTTGGGAAATGTGGTGCACCCCTGCAGGGAAGTTTAACTATTCGAATAGCCGGGTCCTTTTGGTAAAAGGACGACTTGGAGTTGTATCTCTATCTTAAGATAACTAGAACCGGATACTGAATAAAATACACCTTTACAAGTGCCAGATACGCCCGGTGATCGCTTTCCGACAGGGCGATGAGGAGAGGATTATCGGGTTAGGATTATGCTATACGTGTTACTTGGCTACTCGCCAACTCTGATTCTCACCCCCTGCTTCAAGATGGAGGCAACCAAAAGCATAATCTTCGATAGCGGTTACATGGTTAATTTACCATCTATTTCTCTTCCCCTGCTTCAAGATGGAGGCAGCAAGAAGCGTAGTCTTCGAGAAGACTAGTTTTCCCCCCTTGTTCCGGCATTCTGCAGTATAGTCCACATATACTAGCCCCAGTTCATTTGATACAATTGCATAAGTAGCATAGTTCCTTGATGTCAGTCTTGCGAGTACTTCGGATGAGTACTCACGGTTGCTTTGCTCCCCCTTTTCCCTCTTCATATAAATGATGCGATCAGATGTTGGAGCCCAGGAGTCAACTGCCACCGCCGACGGATACTACTACCCCGACGGAGCCTTCTGCTACATGGAGGATGCCGACACTCAAGAGTAGTTAGGTGGCAACTAGGCAGGAGGCCTTGCCTTTTTGATTGTCGTTGATGTTTGTGCTAGCCTTCTTAAGGCAGATCTTGTTAACTAATGTCTGTACTCAGATATTGTTGCTTCCGCTGACTCGCTGGTTATCGAGCTTTTGTATTCGAGCCCTCGAGGCCCTTGGCTTGTAATATGGATCTTATTTTATGTTAATTTGTGTTTACAGTTGTGTTGTCATATCTTCCCGTGAGTCCCTGATCGGGTCGTACACATTTGCATGTATGATTAGTGTAAGATCAAATCGGGGGCGTCACAAGTTGGTATCAGAGCCGACTGCCTGTAGGTAGCCCCCTTTTCCAACTCCTTGGCCGAAGTTGAGTCTAGTATTTGAAAAACAAATCTACTAACTTGTTGTGCGGCTTACGGGCCCACAACACCAATGGGTTGTATTAGGATCTTTTATTCCTCTTCTATACTCTGGGACTCTGATCTCTCTTCTATTCGGGTTAAAAGATTTTACTAACACTGACTCTAGGTTCTCGTAACTACTTCTCCCGGAGAGCCTTCATTCCAGGAGATCACCTACTACACCAGAAGATTTTGAAGATACCCATTGATGCTATCCCGAGCCCTTTGTGCTCATCGCCTTTGTAATTCCTACCACCGATATAACCCGATGGATATCTACATACACTTGTCATTCTCACGATCATTCCTCGTCGCTCTTGTTGTTACAAGATGACTCAAAATATTCTCCGTTGTCCCAAAAATCCTTTGAGTTACTCCCTTGCAGTTCTTTCGGCATGAAAAACCTTACGGTTAAATCCTCACATTTATCGAGGATCCGTTCATCCCAGTTGTTCTTGTGTTTCACAAAAATTCTTTGGAATGCCTTTCGATCTTCCGAAAATCCCCTGCAGCCTATTGCTCTTGGAATTCTTGCCTACTTGCATTATGGTTAATTCCATATGTCTAGTAGTCTTCGTTGGCACCCCTTGACTTCGCCACTTTGAGCCAAATGATTCAATGTGTGCTTGTGCGCACGATCATCATGTTATCCTTTTTATATTGTCTTTCCGGCTCAGATGTCCTTCCGGACATAAGTTGGTTCTCGGCAATTCAAACCTTTATTGATTGCCCAACCAAGTCTTCTCAACTTATCCATCCTTGATCAGAGCGTGTGCTTCTGATCCTTCGTTTTGGAAATCGTAATTCCTTTGTATTTTAAGCATCAGGCTATTCGGGTGTTTCTTGAATCCGATGCCTCTGCATTCCTTATTCCTCTGATTGAGTACCGATACTCACATCAGCTCCGTGTGGATCGCCCGATCCATTGTTGGATTATTATCCGACAGTGTCCTTCATTGTCAATCACCTTGTGAGTTCTTCCCCTGATACATAATGCCTTTGGTAAATTGTATCCTCTGTTTTGCCAACCATGCTCTACCTTTGAGCTTGTGTTAATTACTCTTGAAGCTTGTGGTATATGTTCTTATGATACCCCGATGGGTTGAACCTATGCTTTCACTAATTCGTGTGAACCCGAAAGTTTTTCACGAGTCATACTCTTCTGGTGTCTTGCCAGATAGAATTTGAACACTACAATTTCATCGAAGCGAGAAATGAATGAAATGTTATGCATTGGAGGAGTGGGAGTCGACCTTGAACTTTGTGTTCATGCCCATGGAAACAATGTAGACCGTCTCGGAAGCTTCTTGCAAAGTGATTTTTCCATCTGCATAATTCTTTCGGTATCCTTAAATTGAACCTTGCAGTTATGGTTCGACAATGCTGTCCTTATTCAATATGTTTAAAAGAAATTCATTCCAGTGCCTGGTCAAATTTTGACAAGGTTAAAGTATCTGCTGTCGTCGGTCAACGACCCAGTTCAACTTCTATCATGTTCTACCTTCGAGTATTACCCCCTAGTATCTCGAAGATGTCTTGTCATTGCACCACATCTTACTAACTTTGTTGAAGTAATGCCTTTCCTTGTCGTAATCACTCTACGGGTTCTAGGTTGTTGTCAACCGAGAACATCGACTAGTGAAATTATTCCGCACTACAATTCAAATACCCCTGGCATTTTTACTAGGAAATTTTAAACTCAATCTGGTCATTCCTAGACTATCGGCTGCATCCTTTGTCTTGCTATCCTTGACTGTGCTACCTCGTCCTTCTCTGGTGCATGAATTCTTTAGAGTGTGAGCACGATTTACGTCGAGCTTTCAATATCATATTGCTTGTTTTGAAAGGCAACTTTGATTCCAAGCTTGCATCTTATCTGTTGTTCCTATGACTACCACTTCGTCATTTCCTTGCTTGTTGCTGTTGTTGTTTGATTGCATCCTCTTGAAACCTCCCGATAAAGGTGTCGTGATCATCGTCCCTATTTTGAGTTCTTCTAAGATGTCAGCTGGGTTCACGATGAGAAATACCCTCCTTGCCCTCGATGATTTTTGTTACCATCAACAACATCCTTGACTTCCTTTCGTCGCGAACATATCCATGTTATGGGTGAAACTTGCCCTCCTGCTTGTATTGTGTTCTACCTTGAAGTATTACTGCCTTATTTGTCAAGTATGTTGTGAGGATTGCTCCACCTCTTGAAATTCTTGGCATAGTGATACTTCTCATCATCATCGTTCCTTCTTGGTCCCCGTGTGGATTCTAACCAGGATTCCAATATGCAAGCGATGCTGCTTGGATTCTATACTTCTAGCAACCCTATTGCTCTGAAGTTAATGATCGACAGTTCGTTCTTAGACTGTTGATTATTGAATCGTCACTCTAACATTGATCTTGCTGCCTATGGTCATATTTCGGATGCACCTTTCAACCGCTGATTAATGGTGTATGTGACAATTATCATCTCCTTGTTCACATAATTGTGGAAATCCATCCGTTTGGAATTCTCGATGAATTGTCGCTGAGTCCATCAGCCACCTCCTCATCCTCTCCTTGGTTTAATGATGAACTATTATTTTGAGAGCCCGCTTCCATAGTTCATTTCCCGAGAATCTTACAATGTCATCTCGTCGATGTGTGTTGCACCTTTTCTTCTCGGACATCCTGAGTCCGTGGTATCTTGGCACCAATCAGATCTGATTCTCGGTCAGACATGATGGTTGGAACATAATTCCAGGGATTATAGTATTGGTACTTTGATAACCGGTAAGGTGATGTCATGCCTGGCACACCTGACTGGAACACCTATTATTATAGTTTCTTTCTTTTGCAAGGTTAACCATTCTTCCAGGAGGAAATTGTAAAACTTATTTTATATGTTGCTCCTGATGGATCATTTGTGTATCCAAAGTCTGGCCCTTGCTTAAAACACCATATCATTGCTACCTCGAAGCATGACTATGATGTCCCGATCTTCAACAAGAACATTGAAGCACGATGCTAAATGTTTCTTGGTCAGTTATCCAAACACCGTTGTACGGATAACCTCATGATTATTCCTTGCCTCTTTATCTAAATGGTTGGGTACTTGCTCTCCTACCCTATATACCCTATTCTGCTTGTTCCTGGGAAGGATATACTCCTACTACTTGTGTTGAGCCACATTTTCCTTTCCATTGTTCTGATTAATGTGTTGATCACATTTTTCCTTTCCATTGTTCTGTTTAACCTTCTTGATCTATATGATCTAAGCAGTAATAATTCTCTGCTTATGAAAATACCTCGGTGTACAACTCTGTCAGTAAGACCTTGCTACTATTGTTGATAACATTCCGGTACTGCCGGTGGACGAGAACTTTGCCTATCGGTCCGCCTCGTTTCAACGAGCGGGAAAATGATTCTCTTCGTCCCCCGTCCTTGGTACCGACATTGTTGCCGACATAGCTGACAGACTATCCTCTGACATGCCTCCCTGTGGTGGCTGTGCAAGATGTCACCACTCTTCCTACTTTCATCCCACATGGTGGGCCCATAACCCACAGGTCCCAGGATTGAAACCTGACTCTTCCGTATAACCTTGATTCTGATGTATCCTTTGCACTTGACTTGTATGTGATTCACGAGCTAATTTCTATGCCATGTTTCGTCCTGGTATCAAACACCATGTTATTCTCGTTGTTCAAGCCCCCATTTCAGCTTCTGTCTAGGCATCGAATGATGGCCTACCCGTTTGAAACTTTTGGTACCATCGTTTATTGCACTCAACGAATTCATTGAAATACAACTCGTGGGGTACTTCGTGTATTTCCCCTTGAGTTCACCGTCAGATGCACAAACTTTGTGGAGAGGCATTCTTCCAGAGTTTCTCCCCCTCGTCGCGTTCGTAGGACGATGGAGATCCCGAAGAAAAGATGACGACTTCATCATGATGACCTGAAGCAGAGAAATGAAGACATCAACGAGAGGAATCAACCCCTTCGATGAAGGGCAACCAAGACCGAGAAGACCCGTTAGAATTTCGCAACCAAAACTTCCCCCCCCCCCCTACTCCACCGCTTAAATCTCGGGACGAGATTTCTTGTAGTGGAGGGGAATTGTGACACCCGGGTAATCATGCTACAGTAATTTCCTGCTAATGACGCCACATCACCACGATTACTGTTGTTAAACTCGCGTTGGTTCAACCCTGTTCAAATTCAAATTTAAAATCAAAGTCAACTTTCAAGTTTTTCAATTGTCAGAACAATAATGTTCAACATGTGGCAAATATTCTTTGGATATTTGTCATACAAGTTCTAAGTTTAATTAACATATTTAAATTGTCCAAACATTTAAAACAGTGGCCAATTCTATTTTAAAATGGCCTTATGATTATTAAAAATATCAAACAGATTCTAAAATGCTCTAAACTATTTGTAGCAATGGACAGAATGCTACGGGTATTTTAGAGTGTGGTCTCACATTTTTCAATGACCAAAACAATTGTGAAATGAATTAAATCTTAGTTGCAAAACAGTAATACTTTATGGATAAAAACAAGGCTGATAAAACAGAAAACCCCCCGGCCACCCCAGGCCCACTTGGGCTGGCCCATCCCGCCAGCCCACTTAGCCCCCCTACAAGACCCCCCAACCCAGCCCAATGGGGAGAAAATATCCCCCCCACCGACTCCTTTCCCCTCCCCCCCCCCCCCCCCCCCCGGCCCCTCCCCCCCCCCCCCCCCCCACCCCCCCCCCACCCCCCCCCGCCTCTGCTTCCCTGAAACCAGGATCGGGCCAGGAGAGGAGCTCCTGGCGCCGACCGATCCCGCCCGCCGTCGCCTCGACCCGGCGATGCCTCGCCGGCGCAGGCCACCACCGCCGGCCACTGCCTCCTCCCCCTCAACGGCCAGCCTCGCCCCTGCCCATTGTGAGCTCCCCCGCCGGTCCGGCTCCCCCCCCGCTCGCCCCTTGCCCCCGCATGCCTCCGCACGCCTCCGGCCGCTCGGGCCCCGGCCACGCGCCGCCGCCCGGCCTACACTGGCCATGCCGGCCCTGCTCCCCGTCTGCTGCATCCCGCCCATGGCTCGCCCGCGCCGGCCGACCATGGCCCGGCCGCGGCCCTTGCCCTGGCCGCCCGCCTGTTCGCCTCGCCCCTTGGCCGCGCCCGGCCCTCACCGGTCGCCGGTGTGCGCCCTTGCCGGCCCTCCGGCCACGGCCAACACGGCCCCGTTTCCCCCCACTGCTCCAGCCGGCCTTGGCCATGGCCGCGCCACTGGCCTCTGGCCTAGCCGCCCTGGTGCCCGATCCCCTTTTATTTGCCCGGATATTGTCCGGTGTGGTATGGGCAGGGTCCGGACATGTCCGGCCTGTCCACTGGACAGTGGCCCAGTGCCCCTTTTAACTGATTAAAAAAAAGAGAAATGTTAAAAGAAAATATAAAAAAATAAATAATAATTGTTTAAACTAATTAATTAATTAAGTTAGTTGTTTTAGTTAATTAGTTCTGTTTAATTAGTCTAAGTTAATTGGTTAACCTAAATTAGTTAGTTAAATTATTGTTAGGGTAATTAGACAATGACATGTGGTTCCAAGTTTGACCCTGTTGACCAGTCAACATTGACTGCTCAACTGTTGACCGTTGACTGAATTATTACTAATTCATAAATTCATTTTAAACTTCAGAAATTAATAGAAATTAAACCATAGCCCGGATCGAAAAACTTTGAAAATGAAAGTTGCTCAGAACATCGAGACAAACCCGGATACGCTACCCGCGTATCCGTGTGATGCCTCTAAATACCTGAACGTGGAACAATCCCCCTCCGGTCATCTGTCTGAGAAATGTCCAGAACCGGGAAAACTTTCCCGGATGGGTTCCACCTTTATCGGTAACATGTAGCACTGCGTTAGGACACACCCGGCACTGCCTATTGTATTGTCATGTATTGTGTTACAATTGTTTGCTTGTATTTACTATTTCTTCCCCCTCCTTCTCTCTCGATAGACCCCCGAGACCACCGCCGCCGACGTTGCTATGTACGGCTACGTCGTCGACGACCAGATCATTTTAACAGAGCTTCCAGGCAAGCATTCCCCCCCTCTTTGATCATCCAGATATCGCCTATTTCTATCTACTGCTTGCATTAGAGTAGAATAGCTGTTACTGTTATCGGTAGACCCTACCCTCAAGCATAGCCTATTTTTGATAACTGTTGTTGATACATTTACCTGCAATCCTAATTGCCTATTATAGGATGCTAGAATATTTCATCAGTGGCCATTCATCTTGTCCGTCTACTATCCTTTAGTATTGGGCCGTGATCGCCATGGGCGGCGATCGCGGATATATATACTTGTTACCTGTGACACATGTTGGATAATAAAGTCGGGTCGGCTCGTGGAGTACCCGCAGATGGATCACGATGGGGGGCTGAAAGGACAGGTGGTTCCATCCAGGTAGTGATGGGCCTGGGATCCCGACGCCCCTCTGAGTGACACTTGGTGGCGGAGCGATAGGGCAGGTTGAGACCACCTAGGAGAGAGGTGGCGCCTGGCCCTAGTCGTGTCCGCGGATGTTTCAAATAACACGATTAACAAGATTTGATTATTTGATCTAAGTAGGCCACTGGCCTATACGCACTAACCAACAACGCGGGTGTGAATGGGTGCATAGCGTCGTAGTGTCAGCCGAAGCTTGATGTGACGTCGGGGACTTAACGGCGTGTGCCGGGTTGGACCGCATAAAGCAACCGCCCTGATGGGGTTGGGTTGCCAGGTCTGCTCACCGGTACCATTCGCAACGCTTAGGAGCGCGCAGGAAGTTGGGCCCAAATCCCTACGTGCATAGGGTTTAGTCCGGCGTCCTGACCCCTCCATTAAGCCTAGACCGGGCTACGTTCGTGTTGATCTTCGAGGACGATTTGGTGCTACTCGAGAAGACAAGCGTGTTGGGAAATGTGGTGCACCCCTGCAGGGAAGTTTAACTATTCGAATAGCCGGGTCCTTTTGGTAAAAGGATGACTTGGAGTTGTATCTCTATCTTATGATAACTAGAACCGGATACTGAATAAAATACACCTTTAAAAGTGCCAGATACACCCGGTGATCGCTTTTCGACAGGGCGACGAGGAGAGGATCATCGGGTTAGGATTATGCTATACGTGTTACTTGGCTACTCGCCAACTCTGATTCTCACCCCCTACTTCAAGATGGAGACAACCAGAAGCGTAGTCTTCGATAGCGGTTACATGGTTAATTTACCATCTGTTTCTCTTCCCCTGCTTCAAGATGGAGGCAGCAAGAAGCATACCCTTCGAGAAGACTAGTTTTCCCCCCTTGTTCCAGCATTCTGCAGTATAGTCCACATATACTAGCCCCAGTTCATTTGATACAATTGCATAAGTAGCATAGTTCCTTGATATCAGTCTTGCGAGTACTTTGGATGAGTACTCACGGTTGCTTTGCTCCCCCTTTTCCCTCTTCATATAAATGCTGTGATCAGATGTTGGAGCCCAGAAGTCAACTGCCACCGCCGACGGATCCTACTACCCCGACGGAGCCATTTGCTACATGGAGGATGCCGACACTCAGGAGTAGTTAGGTGGCACCCAGGCAGGAGGCCTTGCCTTTTCGATCATCGTTGATGTTTGTGCTAGCTTTCT
Organism: Thinopyrum elongatum; assembly: GCA_011799875.1. Lineage (NCBI taxonomy): Eukaryota > Viridiplantae > Streptophyta > Magnoliopsida > Poales > Poaceae > Thinopyrum > Thinopyrum elongatum. Next base: position 7,636,856 of record CM022298.1, read on the forward strand.
TAAGGCAGATCTTGTTAACTAATGTCTGTACTCAGATATTGTTGCTTCCGCTGACTCGCTGGTTATCGAGCTTTTGTATTCGAGCCCTCGAGGCTCTTGGCTTGTAATATGGAGCTTATTTTATGTTAATTTGTGTTTAGAGTTGTGTTGTGATATCTTCCCGTGAGTCCCTGATCGGGTCGTACACATTTGCGTGTATGATTAGTGTACGATCAAATCGGGGGCGTCACACTTCTCAACCAGATTTGAACTGGCTTGCCAGGTTTATGGTGTGAAGTGATGGGTTTGATAGTTTTGACGAGATCAGAACAATGTTGCTTATGGAGCTATTTATTCACTATCTTGGCTGTGAATCTCCCATCCACATGCAACTTGCAAGGAGGACCGGTTCCGATGGTTTGGTAATGTTCTCAACATGGAGAAAAAAAATCCACATACGTATTTTCATGGCCTCTCGCAATGAAAGGATATTTATACATCCTCTACGGTGTCCAATTGATTAATCATGCATTTCACCAAAGAGCGCTCAATATTAATAGGATGGTATTTTGCCTCGCGGGTCCTTGCTACATGATACACCCATACAATGTTGTCGGTACGAGAAAAATACATTAATCAGACACTGTTTTATTCTATTTAGGCAGAAAGGCAAGCAAGCGATATCCTTTAATTCCCTGCAGGCGCAATCTGGGCAGCAGACGCAGGTTGAGCTGCAGGTGGTATAACGCAGACTATGCACCAGCATCCGTTATCAGCACATACACCATAAACTGTGTCCGCATTATATTTATAGGTGCACAGTGCTGTGCTGTGCATGAAGCTATGCTTGGACATGCCTTGGAGACATTGTACTGGTCATAGCGAGCAACGATGCTTGCGGGGTTTCGAGAGCAGGAGCACGGATAAGCCGAAATATATTTCCTACAAGTGCGGTGGAGAAAAACATACCGGCAAGATACCTGAACAGAGCATCGAAAGGACAAGGCATATGAGCACCACCTGGACAGTCTTCATCCTTGATTTGTAGAAAAAATATGTTATGTAGGAGGTTTTTGTTTTACTTAGGAGTTGTGTTTCCGGCGGTTGTATCTGTAGCTTTCTATCTTTGTGGATGTGCAATGGATCTATACAGGTTGGGTGCTTTATAGCAGCCATGCTCTGGTTATACTAAGTGGAATCAATTAATAACATATATTGAAACATTAAAACAGGTAAATGGGTGGACGCGAAGCTTATTATTATTCTAGTTTGTTAGTATAAATTTATAGTTTTGCTAAGTATAGGGGATAAACTGGATCCTATTAGTATCTCAGTTTATGGTGGTTAATTAAGACATGCTTATCCGCACCTAATATTCTGGTTATGGATATGAACATATGAAGTACTGACATCATACTAATATCGTGTATGAGCCTACGATCCGGCGTACGCACTACACAGGTCCTGGGCGGTCATGCGGGACACACGAGGTCATGTTGATCTGTAGCCTTGATTTTTTTCTTGATGTAATGTGTGTCTCATTTATAAAATAAATATCAAATTACGATCCACTTAAACACCGACTTGACAGAACCAAAAAGGATAGGACAACCCTGGCTATTGCAAAAAGTACCCTTAAAACACCGACTTAACAGAACCAACATGAGGTCATGTTCATACTAGTATCTCCTTTTGAACACTGAAAAAGGAGATACCAACCGGGACTGAACATTTTTTTTCTTTAAATTTTTCTGCGGCCGTGCACCCCCTCGGGTGGATCGCCTTTTTCAGTGTTAAAAAAATCACAGAAAATTATAAAAACTTCAAAAAGTAAAATCCTTTGAACTGTACTTATATTAAGTGATATAGTTGTGTTTAAAATTAACAAACACAAATTTTGACTTATTTTGCAAAAAACGGTGATGAAAAATTCAAATGGCCGCCATTTCTGCATACGATGTCGGAAAAAAACGTATAATATATCAAAATGTTCAGCATGAGAAGCCGGTTCCCCTATCGATGATCGTCGCTGCCGACCCTCAGGGACACTCTCTTTGTGATTCAGGTTACCTTTCATACGACCACCGAGGACCCAAGGGCTTCTTCTCGACCAGATTTGAAATGGCTTGCCAGGTTTATGGTGTGAAGTGATGGGTTTGATAGTTTTGACGAGATCAGAACAAAGTTGTTTATGGAGCTGTTTATTCACTATCTTGGCTATGAATCTCCCATCCACATGCAACTTGCATGGAGGACCGGTTCCGATGGTTTGGTAATGTTCTCAACATGGAGAAAAAAAATCAACAAACGTATTTTCATGGCCACTCGCAATGAAAGGATATTTATACATCCTCTACGGTGTCCAATTGATCAATCATGCATTTCGCCAAAGAGCGCTCAATATTAATAGGATGGTACTTTTGCCTCGCGGGTTCTTTCTACATGATACACCGATACAACGTTGTCGGTACGAGAAAAATACATTAATCAGACACTGTTTTATTCTATTTAGGCAGAAAGGGAAGCAAGCGAAATCCTTTAATTCCATGCAGGCGCAATCTAGGCTGCAGACCCAGGTTGAGCTGCAGGTGGTATCATGCAGACTATGCACCAGCATCCGTTATCAGCACATACACAATAAACCGTGTCCGCCTTATATTTATAGGTGTACAGTGCTGTGCTGTGCATGAAGCTATGCTTGGAAATGCCTTGGAGACGTTGTAGTGGTCACAGCGAGCAGCGATGATTGCGGGGTTTCGAGAGCAGGAGCACGGATAATTCGAAATATATTTCCTACAAGTGCGGTGGAGAAAAACATACCGGCAAAATACCTGAACAGAGCACCGAAAGGACAAGGCATATGAGCACCACCTGGACAGTCTTCATCCTTGATTTGTAGAAAAACTAGGTTATGTAGGAGGTTTTTTTTTACTTAGGAATTGTGTTTCTGGCGGTTGTATCTGTAGCTTTCTATCTTTGTGGATGTGCAATGGATCTATACAGGTTGGGTGCTTTATAGCAGCCATGCTCTGGTTATACTAATTGGAATCAATTAATAACATATATTGAAACATTAAAACAGGTAAATGGGTGGACGTGAAGCTTATTATTATTCTAGTTTGTTAGTATAAATTTATAGTTTTGCTAAGTATAGGGGATAAACTGGATCCTATTAGTATCTCATTTTATGGTGGTTAATTAAGACATGCTTATCCGCACCTATTATTTTGGTTATGGATATGAACATATGAAGTACTGACATCATACTAATATCGTGTATGAGCCTATGATACGGCGTACGCAGTACACAGGACCTGGGCGGTCATGCGGGACACACGAGGTCATGTCGATCTGTAGCCTTGATATTTTTCTTGATGTAATGTGTGTCTCATTTATAAAATAAATATCAAATTACGATCCAATTAAACACCGACTTGACAGAACCAAAAAAGATAGGACAACCCTGGCTATTGCAAAAAGTACCCTTAAAACACCGACTTGACAGAACCAACACGAGGTCATGTTCATACTAGTATCTCCTTTTGAACACTGAAAAAGGAGATACCAACCGGGACTGAACATTTTTTTCTTTAAATTTTTCTGCGGCCGTCGACCCCCCCTGTGGATCGCCTTTTTCAGTGTTCAAAAAATCACAAAAAATTATAAAAACTTCAAAAAATAAAATCCTTTGAACTGTACATATATTAAGTGATATAGTTGTGTTGAAAATTAACATACACAAATTTTGACTTATTTTGCAAAAAATAGTGACGAAAAATTCAAATGGCCGCCATTTCTGCATACGATGTCAGAAAAAATGTATAATATATCAAAATGTTCAGCATGAGAAGCCGGTTCCCCTGTCGATGATCGTCGCTGCAGACCCTCAGGGACACTCTCTTTGTGATTCAAGTTGCCTTTCAGACGACCACCGAGGACCCAAGGGCTTCTTCTCGACCAGATTTGTACTAGGTTGCCAGGTTTATGGTGTGAAGTGATGGGTTTGATAGTTTTGACGAGATCAGAACAAAGTTGCTTATGGAGCTATTTATTCACTATCTTGGCTGTGAATCTCCCATCCACATGCAACTTGCATGGAGGACTGGTTCCGATGGTTTGGTAATATTCTCAACATGGAGAAAAAAAATCCACAAACGTATTTTCATGGCCACTCACAATGAAAAGAAATTTATACATCCTCTACGGTGTCCAATTGATTAATCATGCATTTCGACAAAGAGCGCTCAATATTAATAGGATGGTATTTTGCCTCGCGGGTCCTTGCTACATGATACACCGATACAATGTTGTTGGTACAAGAAAAATACATTAATTAGACACTGTTTTATTCTATTTAGGCAGAAAGGGAAGCAAGCGATATCCTTTAATTCCCTGCAGGCGCAATCTGGGCTGCAGACGCAGGTTGAGCTGCAGGTGGTATCACGCAGACTACGCACCAGCATCCGTTATCAGCACATACACCATAAACTGTGTCCGCCTTATATTTATAGGTGCACAATGTTGTGCATGAAGCTATGCTTGGACATGCCTTGGAGATGTTGTACTGGTCACAACGAGCAGCGATGCCTGCGGGGTTTCGAGAGCAGGAACACGGATAAGCCGAAATATATTTCCTACAAGTGCGGTGGAGAAAAACATACCGGCGAAATACCTGAACAGAGCACCGAAAGGACAAGGCATATGAGCACCACCTGGACAGTCTTCATCCTTGATTTGTAGAAAAACTATGTTATGTAGGAGGTTTTTGTTTTACTTAGGAGTTGAGTTTCCGGCGGTTGGCTCTGTAGCTTGCTATCTTTGTGGATGTGCAACGGATCTATACAGGTTGGGTGCTTTATAGCAGCCATGCTCGGGTTATACTAAGTGGAATCAATTAATAACATATATTGAAACATTAAAACAGGTAAATGGGTGGACGCGAAGCTTATTATTATTCTAGTTCATTAGTATAAATTTATAGTTTTGCTAAGTATAGGGGATAAACTGGATCCTATTAGTATCTCATTTTATGGTGGTTAATTAAGACATGCTTATCCGCACCTATTATTTTGGTTATGGATATGAACATATGAAGTACTGACATCATACTAATATCGTGTATGAGCCTACGATCCGGCGTACGCACTACACAGGGCCTGGGCGGTCATGCGGGACACACGAGGTCATGTTGATCTGTAGACTTGATTTTTTTCTTGATGTAATGTGTGTCTCATTTATAAAATCAATATCAAATTACGATCCACTTAAACACCGACTTGACAGAACCAAAAAAGATAGGACAACCCTGGCTATTGCAAAAAGTACCCTTAAAACAGCGACTTGACAGAACCAACACGAGGTCATGTTCATACTAGTATCTCCTTTTGAACACTGAAAAAGGAGATACCAACCGGGACTGAACATTTTTTTCTTTAAATTTTTCTGCGGCCGTCCACCCCCCCTGTGGATCGCCTTTTTCAGTGTTCAAAAAATCACAAAAAATTATAAAAACTTCAAAATGGCCGCCATTTCCGCATACGATGTCGGAAAAAACGTATAATATATCAAAATGTTCAGCACGAGAAGCCGGTTCCCCTGCCGATGATCGTCGCTGCAGACTCTCAGGGACACTCTCTTTGTGATTCAAGTTGCCTTTCGGAGGACCATCGAGGAGCCAAGGGCTTCTTCTCGACCAGATTTGAACTGGCTTCCAGGTTTATGGTGTGAAGTGATGGGTTTGTTAGTTTTGACAAGATCAGAACAAAGTTGCTTATGGAGCTGTTTATTCACTATCTTGGCTGTGAATCTCCCATCCACATGCAACTTGCATGGAGGACCAGTTCCAATGGTTTGGTAATATTCTCAACGTGGAGAAAAAAATCCACAAACATATTTTCATGGCCACTCGCAATGAAAAGATATTTATACATCCTCTACGGTGTCCAATTGATTAATCATGCATTTCGCCAAAGAGCGCTCAATATTGATAGGATGGTATTTTGCCTCGCGGGTCCGTGCTACATGATACACCAATACAATGTTGTCGGTACGAGCAAAATACATTAATCAGACACTGTTTTATTTTGTTTAGGCAGAAAGGGAAGCAAGCGATTTCCTTTAATTCCCAGCAGGCGCAATCTGGGCTGCAGACGCAGGTTGAGCTGCAGGTGGTATCATGCAGACTACGCACCAGCATCCGTTATCAGCACATACACCATAAACCGTGTCCGCCTTATATTTATAGGTGCACAGTGTTGTGCATGAAGCTATGTTTGGACATGCCTTGGAGACGTTGTACTGGTCACAGCGAGTAGCGATGCCTGCGGGGTTTCGAGAGCAGGAGCACGGATAAGCCAAAATTAATTTCCTACAAGTGCGGTCGAGAAAAACATACCGGCAAAATACCTGAACAGAGCACCAAAAGGACAAGGCATATGAGCACCACCTGGACAGTCCTCAACCTTGATTTGTACAAAAACTATGTTATGTTGGAGGTTTTTGTTTTACGTAGGAGTTGTGTTTCCGGCGGTTGTATCTGTAGCTTTTTATCTTTGTGGATGTGCAATGGATCTATACAGGTTGGGTGCTTTATAACAGCCATGCTCTGGTTATACTAAGTGGAATCAAATAATAACATATATTGAAACATTAAAATAGGTAAATGGGTGGACGCGGAGCTTATTATTATTCTAGTTCGTTAGTATAAATTTATAGTTTTGCTAAGTATAGGGGATAAACTGGATCCTATTAGTATCTCATTTTATGGTGGTTAATTAAGACATGCTTATCCGCACCTATTATTTTGGTTATGGATATGAACATATGAAATATTGACATCAAAGTAATATTGTGTATGAGCCTACGATCCGGCGTACGCACTACACAGGTCCTGGGCGGTCATGCGGGACACACGAGGTCATGTTGATCTGTAGCCTTGATTTTTTTTCTTGATGTAATGTGTGTCTCATTTATAAAATAAATATCAAATTACGATCAACTTAAACACCGACTTGACAGAACCAAAAAAGATAGGACAACCCTGGCTATTGCAAAAAGTACCCTTAAAACACCGACTTGACAGAACCAACACGGGGTCATGTTCATACTATTATCTCCATTTGAACACTGAAAAAGGAGATACCAACCGGGACTGAACATTTTTTTCTTTAAATTTTTCTGCGGCCGTCCACCCCCTGTGGATCGCCTTTTTCAGTGTTCAAAAAATCACAGAAAATTATAAAAACTTCAAAAAATAAAATCCTTTGAACTGTACTTATATTAAGTGATATAGTTGTGTTGAAAATTAACAATCACAAATTTTGATTTATTTTGCAAAAACGGTGATGAAAAATTCAAATGGCCGCCATTTCTGCATACGATGTCAGAAAAAAACGTATAATATATCAAAATGTTCAGCACGAGAAGCCGGTTCCCCTGCCGATGATCGTCGCTGCTGACCCTCTGAGACACACTTTGTGATTCAAGTTGTGTTTCAAACAACCACCGAGGACCCAAGGGCTTCTTCTCGAGGACATTTGAAATGGCTTGCCAGGTTTATGGTGTGAAGTGATGGGTTTGATAGTTTTGACGAGATCAGAACAAAGTTGCTTATGGAGCTGTTTATTCACTATCTTGGCTGTGAATCTCCCATCCACATGCAACTTGCATGGAGGACCGGTTCCGATGGTTTGGTAATGTTCTCAACATGGAGAAAAAAAATCCACAAACGTATTTTCATGGCCACTCGCAACGAAAGGATATTTATACATCCTCTACGGTGTCCAATTGATTAATCATGCATTTCACCAAAGAGCGCTCAATATTAATAGGATGGTATTTTGCCTCGCGGGTCCTTGCTACATGATACACCGATACAATGTTGTCGGTACGAGAAAAATATATTAATCAGACACTCTTTTATTCTATTTAGGCAGAAAGGGAAGCAAGCGATATCCTTTAATTCCCTGCATGCGCAATCTGGGCTGCAGACGCAGGTTGAGCTGCAGGTGGTATCATGCAGACTACGCACCAGCATCCGTTATCAGCACATACACCATAAACCGTGTCCGCCTTATATTTATAGGTGCACAGTGCTGTGCATGAAGCTATGCTTCGACATGCCTTGGAGACGTTGTACTGGTCACAGCGAGCAGCGATGCCTGCGGGGTTTCGAGAGCAGGAGCACTGATAAGCCGAAATATATTTCCTACAAGTGCGGTGGAGAAAAACATACCGGCAAAATACCTGAACAGAGCACCGAAAGGACAAGGCATACGAGCACCACCTGGACAGTCTTCATCCTTGATTTGTAGAAAAACTATGTTATGTAGGAGGTTTTTGTTTTACTTAGGAATTGTGTTTCCGGCGGTTGTATCTGTAGCTTTCTATCTTTGTGGATGTGCAATGGATCTATACAGGTTGGGTGCTTTATAGCAGCCATGCTCTGGTTATACTAATTGGAATCAATTAATAACATATATGGAAACATTAAAACAGGTAAATGGGTGGACGCGAAGCTTATTATTATTCTAGTTCGTTAGTATAAATTTATAGTTTTGCTAAGTATAGGGGATAAACTGGATCCTATTAGTATCTCATTTTATGGTGGTTAATTAAGACATGCTTATCCTCACCTATTATTTTGGTTATGGATATGAACATATGAAGTACTGACATCATACTAATATCGTGTATGAGCCTACAATCCGGCGTACGCACTACACAGGTCCTGGCGGGCATGCGGGCCACACAAGGTCATGTTGATCTGTAGCCTTGATTTTTTTTCTTGATGTAATGTGTGTCTCATTTATAAAATAAATATCAAATTACGATCAACTTAAACACCAACTTGACAGAACCAAAAAAGATAGGACAACCCTGGCTATTGCAAAAAGTACCCTTAAAACACTGACTTGATAGAACCAACATGAGGTCATGTTCATACTAGTATCTCCTTTTGAACACTGAAAAAGGAGATACCAACCGGGACTGAATATTTTTTTCTTTAAATTTTTCTGCCGCCATCCACCCCCTGTGTGGATCGCCTTTTTCAGTGTTCAAAAAATCACAGAAAATTATAAATACTTCAAAAAATAAAATCCTTTGAACTGTACTTATATTAAGTGATATAGTTGTGTTGAAAATTAACAAACACAAATTTTGACTTATTTTGCAAAAAACGGTGATGAAAAATTCAAATGGCCGCCAATTCTGCATGCGATGTCGGAAAAAACGTATAATATATCAAAATGTTCAGCACGAGAAGCCGGTTCCCCTGCCGATGATCGTCGCTGCAGACCCTTAGGGACACTCTCTTTGTGATTCAAGTTGCCTCTCAGACGACCACCGAGGACCCAATGGCTTCTTCTCGACCACATTTGAACTGGCTTGCCAGGTTTATGGTGTGAAGTGATGGGTTTGATAGTTTTGACGAGATCAGAACAAAGTTGCTTATGGAGCTGTTTATTCACTATCTTGGCTGTGAATCTCCCATCCACATGCAACTTGCATGGAGGACCGGTTCCGATGGTTTGGTAATGTTCTCAACATGGAGAAAAAAAATCCACAAACGTATTTTCATGGCCACTCGCAATGAAAGGATATTTATACATCCTCTACGGTGTCCAATTGATTAATCATGCATTCCGCCAAAGAGCGCTCAATATTAATAGGATGGTATTTTGCCTCGCGGGTCCTTGCTACAAGATACACCGATACAATGTTGTCGGTACGAGAAAAATACATTAATCAGACACTGTTTTATTCTATTTAGGCAGAAAGGGAAGCAAGCGATATCCTTTAATTCCCTGCATGCGCAATCTGGGCTGCAGACGCAGGTTCAGCTGTAGGTGGTATCACGCAGACTATGCACCAGCATCCGTTATCTGCACATACACCATAAACCATGTCCGCCTTATATTTACAGGTGCACAGTGCTGTGCATGAAGCTATGCTTGGACATGCCTTGGAGACATTGTCCTGGTCACAGCGAGCAGCGATGCCTGCGGGGTTTCGAGAGCAGGAGCACGGATAAGCCAAAATATATTTCCTACAAGTGCGGTGGAGAAAAACATACCAGCAAAATAGCTGAACAGAGCACCGAAAGGACAAGGCATATGAGCAGCACCTGGACAGTCCTCATCCTTGATTTCTACAAAAACTATGTTATGTAGGAGGTTTTTGTTTTACTTAGGAGTTGTGTTTCCGGCGGTTGTATCTGTAGCTTTCTATCTTTGTGGATGTGCAATGGATCTATACAGGTTGGGTGCTTTATAGCAGCCATGCTCTGGTTATACTAATTGGAATCAATTAATAACATATATTGAAACATTAAAACAGGTAAATGGGTGGACGCGGAGCTTATTATTATTCTAGTTCGTTAGTATAAATTTATAGTTTTGCTAAGTATAGGGGATAAACTGGATCCTATTAGTATCTCATTTTATGGTGGTTAATTAAGGCATGCTTATCCGCACCTATTATTTTGGTTATGGATATGAACATATGAAGTACTGGCATCATACTAATATCGTGTATGAGCCTACGATCCGGCGTACGCACTACACAGGTCCTGGGCGGTCATGCGGGACACACGAGGTCATGTTGATCTGTAGCCTTGATTTTTTTCTTGATGTAATGTGTGTCTCATTTATAAAATAAATATCAAATTATGATCAACTTAAACACAGACTTGACAGAACCAAAAAAGATAGGACAACCCTGGCTATTGCAAAAAGTACCCTTAAAACACCGACTTGACAGAACCAACATGAGGTCATGTTCATACTAGTATCTCCATTTGAACACTAAAAAAATTGATAACAACCGGGACTGAATATTTTTTTTCTTTAAATTTTTCTGCGGCCGTCCACCCCCCCATGTGGATCGCCTTTTTCAGTGTTCAAAAAATCACAGAAAATTATAAAAACTTCAAAAAATAAAATCCTTTGAACTGTACTTATATTAAGTGATATAGTTGTGTTGAAAATTAACCAACACAAATTTTGACTTATTTTGCAAAAAATGGTGATGAAAAATTCAAATGGCCGCCATTTCTGCATACGATGTCGGAAAAAAACGTATAATATATCAAAATGTTCAGCACGAGAAGCCGGTTCCCCTGCCGATGATCATCGCTGCAGACCCTCAGGCACACTCTCTTTGTGATTCAAGTTGCCTTTCAGACGACCACCGAGGACCCAAGGGCTTCTTCTCGACCACATTTGAACTGGCTTGCCAGGTTTATGGTGTGAAGTGATGGGTTTGATAGTTTTGACGAGATCAGAACAAAGTTGCTTATGGAGCTGTTTATTTACTATCTTGGCTGTGAATCTCCCATCCACATTCAACTTGCATGGAGGACCGGTTCCGATGGTTTGGTTATGTTCTCAACATGGAGAAAAAAAAATCCACAAACGTATTTTCATGGCCACTCGCAATGAAAGGATATTTATACATCCTCTACGGTGTCCAATTGATTAATCATGCATTTCGCCAAAGAGCGCTCAATATTAATAGGATGGTATTTTGCCTCGAGGGTCCTTGCTACATGATACACCGATACAATGTTGTCGGTACGAGAGAAATACATTAATCAGACACTGTTTTATTCTATTTAGGTAGAAAGGGAAGGAAGCGATATCCTTTAATTCCCTACATCCGCAATCTAGGCTGCAGACGCAGGTTGAGCTGCAGGTGGTATCACGCAGACTATGCACCAGCATCCGTTATCAGCACATACACCATAAACCGTGTCCGCCTTATATTTATAGGTGCACAGTGCTGTGCATGAAGCTATGCTTGGACATGCCTTGGAGACATTGTACTGGTCACAGCGAGCAGCGATGCCTGCGGGGTTTCGAGAGCAGGAGCATAGATAAGCCGAAATATATTTCCTACAAGTGCGGTGGAGAAAAACATACCGGCAAAATACCTGAACAGAGCACCGAAAGGACAAGGCATATGAGCACCACCTGGACAGTCTTCATCCTTGATTTGTACAAAAACTATGTTATGTAGGAGGTTTTTGTTTTAGTTAGGAGTTGTGTTTCCGGCGGTTGTATCTGCAGCTTTCTATCTTTGTGGATGTGCAATGGATCTATACAGGTTGGGTGCTTTATAGCAGCCATGATCTGGTTATACTAATTGGAATCAATTAATAACATATATTGAAACATTAAAACAAGTAAATGGGTTTACGCGAACCTTATTATTATTCTAGTTCGTTAGTATAAATTTATAGTTTTGCTAAGTATAGGGGATAAACTGGATCCTATTAGTATCTCATATTATGCATGTTAATTAAGACATGCTTATCCGCACCTATTATTTTGGTTATGGATATGAACATATGAAGTACTGACATCATACTAATATCGTGTATGAGCCTACAATCCGGCGTACGCACTACACAGGTCCTGGGAGGTCATGCGGGACACACGAGGTCATGTTGATCTGTAGCCTTGATTTTTTTTCTTGATCTAATGTGTGTCTCATTTATAAAATAAACATCAAATTACGATCAACTTAAACACCGACTTGACAGAACCAAAAAAGATAGGACAACCCTGGCTATTGCAAAATGTACCCTTAAAACACCGACTTGACAGAACCAACACGGGGTCATGTTCATACTAGTATCTCCATTTGAACACTGAAAAAGGAGATACCAACCGGGACTGAACATTTTTTTCTTTAAATTTTTCTGCGGCCGTCCACCCCCCTGTGGATCGCCTTTTTCAGTGTTCAAAATATCACAGAAAATTATACAAACTTCAAAAAATAAAATCCTTTGAACTGTACTTATATTAAGTGATATAGTTGTATTGAAAATTATCAAACACAAATTTTGACTTATTTTGCAAAAAACGGTGATGAAAAATTCAAATGGCCGCCATTTCTGCTTACGATGTCGGAAAAAAACGTATAATATATCAGAATGTTCAGCACGAGAAGCCGCATCCCCTGCCGATGATCGTCGCTGCAGATCCTCACAGACACTCTTTGTGATTCAAGTTGCCTTTCAGACGACCACCGCGGACCCAAGGGCTTCTTCTCGACCACATTTGAACTGGCTTGCCATGTTTATGGTGTGAAGTGATGGGTTTGATAGTTTTGACGAGATCAGAACAAAGTTGCTTATGGAGTTGTTTATTCACTATCTTGGCTGTGAATCTCCCATCCACATGCAACTTGCATGGAGGACCGGTTCCGATGGTTTGGTAATGTTCTCAACATGGAGAAAAAAAATACACAAACGTATTTTCATGGCCACTCGCAATGAAAGGATATTTATACATCCTCTACAGTGTCCAATTGATTAATCATGCATTTTGCCAAAGAGCGCTCAATATTAATAGGATGGTATTTTGCCTCGCGGATCCTTGCTACATGATACACCGATACAATGTTGTCGGTACGAGAAAAATATATTAATCAGACACTGTTTTATTCTATTTAGGCAGAAAGGGAAGCAAGCAATATTCTTTAATTCCCTGCACGCGCAATCTGGGCTGCAGATGCAGGTTGAGCTGCAGGTGGTATCACGCAGACGATGCACCAGCATCCGTTATCAGCACATACACCATAAACCATGTCTGCCTTATATTTATAGGTGCACAGTGCTGTGCATGAAGCAATGCTTGCACATGCCTTGGAGATGTTGTACTGGTCACAACGTGCAGCGATGCCTGCGGGGTTTCGAGAGCAGGAGCACGGATAAGCCGAAATATATTTCCTATAAGTGCGGTGGAGAAAAACATACCGGCAAAACTGGATCCTATTAGTATCTCATTTTATGGGTGTACGCGACGCTTATTATTATTCTAGTTCATTAGTATAAGTTTATAGTTTTGCTAAGTATAGGGGATAAACTGGATCCTATTAGTATCTCAGTTTATGGTGGTTAATTAAGACATGCCTATCCGCACCTATTATTTTGGTTATGGATATGAAGATATGTAGTACTGACATCATACTAATATCCTGTATGAGCCTACGATCCGGCGTACGCACTACACAGGTCCTGGGCAGTCATGCGGGACACACGAGGTCTTGTTGATCTGTAGCCTTGATTTTTTTTCTTTATGTAATATGTGTCTCTTTTATAAAATAAATATCAAATTACGATCAACTTAAACACCGACTTGACAGAACCAAAAAAGATAGGACAATCCTGGCTATTGCAAAAAGTACCCTTAAAACAGCGACTTGACAGAACCAACACGGGGTCATGTTCATACTAGTATCTCCATTTGAACACTGAAAAAGGAGATACCAACCGGGACTGAACATTTTTTTCTTTAAATTTTTCTGCGGCCGTCCACCCCCCTGTGGATCGTCTTTTTCAGTGTTCAAAAAATCACAGAAAATTATAAAAACTTCAAAAAATAAAATCCTATGAACTGTACTTATATTAAGTGATATAGTTGTGTTGAAAATTAACAAACACAAATTTTGACTTATTTTGCAAAAAACGGTGATGAAAAATTCAAATGGCCGCCATTTCTGCATACGATGTCAGAAAAAAACGTATAATATATCAAAATGTTCAGCACGAGAAGCCGGTTCCCCTTCCGATGATCGTCGCTGCAGACCCTCAGAGACACTCTTTGTGATTCACGTTGCCTTTCAGACGACCACCGAGGACCCATGGGCTTCTTCTCGACCACATTTGAACTGGCTTGCCAAGTTTATGGTGTGAAGTGATGGGTTTGATAGTTTTGACGAGATCAGAACAAAGTTGAAGTACTGACATCGTACTAATATCGTGTATGAGCCTATGATCCGGCGTACGCACTACACAGGTCCTGGGCGGTCATGCGGGACACACAAGGTCATGTTGATCTGTAGCCTTGATTTTTTTTTCTTGATGTAATGTGTGTCTCATTTATAAAATAAATATCAAATTATGACCCACTTAAACATCGACTTGACAGAACCAAACAAGATAGGACAACCCTGGCTATTGCAAAAAGTGCCCTTAAAACACCGACTTCACAGAACCAACACGAGGTCATGTTCATACTAGTATCTCCTTTTGAACACTGAAAAAGGAGATACCAACCGGGACTGAACATTTTTTCTTTAAATTTTTCTGCGGCCGTCCACCCCCCCCCCCCCCCCCCGCCTTGGATCGCCTTTTTCAGTGTTCAAAAAATCACAGAAAATTATTAAAACTTCAAAAAATATAATTCTTTGAACTGTACTTATATGAAATGATATAGTTGTGTTGAAAATTAAAAACACAAATTTTGACTTATTTTGCAAAAAACGGTGATGAAAAATTCAAATGGCCGCCATTTCTGCATACGATGTCGGAAAAAAACGTATAATATATCAAAATGTTCAGCACGAGAAGCCGGATCCCTTGCCGATGATCATCGCTGCAGACCCTCAGGGACACTCTCTTTGTGATTCAAGTTGCCTTTCAGACGACCACCGAGGACCCAAGGGCTTCTTCTCGACCAGATTTGAACTGGCTTGCCAGGTTTATGGTGTGAAGTGATGGGTTTGATAGTTTTGACGAGATCAGAACAAAATTGCTTATGGAGCTGTTTATTCACTATCTTGGCTGTGAATCTCCCATCCACATGCAACTTGCATGGAGGACCAGTTCCGATGGTTTGGTAATGTTCTCAACATGGAGAAAAAAATCCACAAATATATTTTCATGGCCACTCGCAATGAACGGATATTTATACATCCTCTACGGTGTCCAATTGATTAATCATGCATTTCACCAAAGAGCGCTCAATATTAATAGGATGGAATTTTGCCTCGCGGGTCCTTGCTACATGATACACTGATACGATGTTGTCGGTACGAGAAAAATGCATTAATCAGACACTGTTTTATTTTATTTAGGCAGAAAGTGAAGCAAGCCATATCCTTTAATTCCCTGCAGGCACGATCTGGGCTGCAGACGCAGGTTGAGCTGCAGGAGGTATGACGCAGACTACGCACCAGCATCCGTTATCAGCACATACACCATAAACCGTGTCCGCCTTATATTTATAGGTGCACAGTGCTGTGCATGAAGCTATGCTTGGACATGCCTTGGAGATGTTGTGCTGGTCACAGCGAGCAGCGATGCCTGTGGGGTTTCGAGAGCAGGAGCACGCATAAGCCAAAATATATTTCCTACAAGTGCGGTGGAGAAAAACATACCGGCAAAATACCTGAACAGAGCACCGAAAGGACAAGGCATATGACCACCACCTGGACAGTCTTCATCCTTGATTTGTAGAAAAACTATGTTCTGTAGGAGGTTTTTGTTTTACTTAGGAGTTGTGTTTCCGGCGGTTGTATCTTTAGCATTCTATCTTTGTGGATGTGCAATGGATCTATACAGGTTGGGTGCTTTATAGCAGCCATGCTCTGGTTATACTAAGTGGAATCAATTAATAACATATATTGAAACATTAAAACAGGTAAATGGGTGGACGTGAAGCTTATTATTATTCTAGTTTGTTAGTATAAATTTATAGTTTTGCTAAGTATAGGGGATAAACTGGATCCTATTAGTATCTCATTTCATGGTGGTTAATTAAGACATGCTTATCCGCACCTATTATTTTGGTTATGGATATGAACATATGAAGTACTGACATCATCCAATATCGTGTATGAGCCTACGATCCGGCGTACGCACTACACAGGTCCTGGGCGGTCATGCGGGACACACGAGGTCATGTTGATCTGTAGCCTTGATTTTTTTTCTTGATGTAATGTGTGTCTCATTTATAAAATAAATATCAAATTACGATCCACTTAAACACCGACTTGACAGAGCCAAAAAAGATAGGACAACCCTGGCTATTGCAAAAAGTACCCTTAAAACACCGACTTGACAGAACCAACACGAGGTCATGTTCATACTAGTATCTTTTTTTGAACACTGAAAAAGGAGATACCAACCAGGACTGAAATTTTTTTTCTTTAAATTTTTCTGCGGCTGTGAATCTCCCATCCACATGCAACATGAAGTACTGACATCATCCAATATCGTGTATGAGCCTACGATCCGGCGTACGCACTACACAGGTCCTGGGCGGTCATGCGGGACACACGAGGTCATGTTGATCTGTAGACTTGATTTTTTTTTCTTGATGTAATGTGTGTCTCATTTATAAAATAAATATCAAATTACGATCCACTTAAACACCGACTTGACAGAAACAAAAAAGATAGGACAACCCTGGCTATTGCAAAAAGTACCCTTAAAACACCGACTTGACAGAACCAACACGAGGTCATGTTCGTACTAGTATCTCCTTTTGAACCTTGAAAAAGGAGATACCAACCGGGACTGAATATTTTTTTCTTTAAATTTTTCTGGCTCCGTCCACCCCCCCCGGGTGGATCGCCTTTTTTAGTGTTCAAAAAATCACTAAAAATTATAAATACTTCAAAAAATAAAGTCCTTTGAACTGTACTTATATTAAGTGATATAGTTGTGTTGAAAATTAACAAACACAAATTTTGACTTATTTTGCAAAAAACGGTGATGAAAAATTCAAATGGCCGCCATTTCTGCATACGATGTCGGAAAAAACGTATAATATATCAAAATGTTCAGCACGAGAAGCCGGTACCCCTTCCGATGATCGTCGCTGCAGACCCTCAGGGACACTCTCTTTGTGATTCAAGGTGCCTCTCAGACGACCACCGAGGACCCAAGGGCTTCTTCTCGAACACATTTGAACTGGCTTGCCAGGTTTATGTTGTGAAGTGATCGGTTTGATAGTTTTGACGAGATCAGAACAAAGTTGCTTATCACTATCTTGGCTGTGAATCTCCCATCCACATGCAACTTGCGTGGAGGACCGGTTCCGATGGTTTGGTAATGTTCTCAACATGGAGAAAAGAATCCACAAACGTATTTTCATGGCCACTCGCTGTGAAAGGATATTTATACATCCTCTACGGTGTCCAATTGATTAATCATGCATTTCGCCAAAGAGCGCTCAATATTAATAGGATGGTATTTTGCCTCGCGGGTCCTTGCTACATGATACACCGATACAATGTTGTCGGTACGAGAAAAATATATTAATCAGACACTGTTTTATTCTATTTAGGCAGAAAGGGAAGCAAGCGATATCCTTTAATATCCTGCTTGCGCAATCTGGGCTGCAGACGCAGGTTGAGCTGCAGGTGGTATCACGCAGACTACGCACCAGCATCCGTTATCAGCACATACACCATAAACCGTGTCCGCCTTATATTTATAGGTGCATAGTGCTGTGCATGAAGTTATGCTTGGACATGCCTTGGAGACGTTGTACTGGTCACAGCGAGCAGCGATGCCTGCGGGGTTTCGAGAGCAGGAGCACGGATAAGCCAAAATATATTTCCTTCAAGTGCGGTGGAGAAAAACATACCGGCAAAATACCTGAACAGAGCACCGAAAGGACAAGGCATATGAGCACCACCTGGACAGTCTTCATCCTTGATTTGTAGAAAAACTATGTTATGTAGGAGGTTTTTGTTTTACTTAGGAATTGTGTTTCCGGCGGTTGTATCTGTAGCTTTCTATCTTTGTGGATGTGCAATGGATCTATACAGGTTGGGTGCTTTATAGCAGCCATGCTCTGGTTATACTAATTGGAATCAATTAATAACATATATTGAAACATTAAAACAGGTAAATGGGTGGACGTGAAGCTTATTATTATTCTAGTTTGTTAGTATAAATTTATAGTTTTGCTAAGTATAGGGGATAAACTGGATCCTATTAGTATCTCATTTTATGGTGGTTAATTAAGACATGCTTATCCGCACCTATTATTTTGATTATGGATATGAACATATGAAGTACTGACATCATACTAATATCGTGTATGAGCCTATGATCCGGCGTACGCAGTACACAGGACCTGGGCGGTCATGCGGGACACACGAGGTCATGTCGATCTGTAGCCTTGATATTTTTCTTGATGTAATGTGTGTCTCATTTATAAAATAAATATCAAATTACGATCCAATTAAACACCGACTTGACAGAACCAAAAAAGATAGGACAACCCTGGCTATTGCAAAAAGTACCCTTAAAACACCGACTTGACAGAACCAACACGAGGTCATGTTCATACTAGTATCTCCTTTTGAACACTGAAAAAGGAGATACCAACCGGGACTGAACATTTTTTTCTTTAAATTTTTCTGCGGCCGTCGACCCCCCCTGTGGATCGCCTTTTTCAGTGTTCAAAAAATCACAAAAAATTATAAAAACTTCAAAAAGTAAAATCCTTTGAACTGTACATATATTAAGTGATATAGTTGTGTTGAAAATTAACATACACAAATTTTGACTTATTTTGCAAAAAATAGTGACGAAAAATTCAAATGGCCGCCATTTCTGCATACGATGTCAGAAAAAATGTATAATATATCAAAATGTTCAGCACGAGAAGCCGGTTCCCCTGTCGATGATCGTCGCTGCAGACCCTCAGGGACACTCTCTTTGTGATTCAAGTTGCCTTTCAGACGACCACCGAGGACCCAAGGGCTTATTCTCGACCAGATTTGTACTAGGTTGCCAGGTTTATGGTGTGAAGTGATGGGTTTGATAGTTTTGACGAGATCAGAACAAAGTTGCTTATGGAGCTGTTTATTCACTATCTTGGCTGTGAATCTCCCATCCACATGCAACTTGCATGGAGGACTGGTTCCGATGGTTTGGTAATATTCTCAACATGGAGAAAAAAAAATCCACAAACGTATTTTCATGGCCGCTCACAATGAAAAGAAATTTATACATCCTCTACGGTGTCCAATTGATTAATCATGCATTTCGACAAAGAGCGCTCAATATTAATAGGATGGTATTTTGCCTCGTGGGTCCTTGCTACATGATACACCGATACAATGTTGTTGGTACAAGAAAAATACATTAATTAGACACTGTTTTATTCTATTTAGGCAGAAAGGGAAGCAAGCGATATCCTTTAATTCCCTGCAGGCGCAATCTGGGCTGCAGACGCAGGTTGAGCTGCAGGTGCTATCACGTAGACTACGCACCAGCATCCGTTATCAGCACATACACCATAAACTGTGTCCGCCTTATATTTATAGGTGCATAATGTTGTGCATGAAGCTATGCTTGGACATGCCTTGGAGATGTTGTACTGGTCACAACGAGCAGCGATGCCTGCGGGGTTTCGAGAGCAGGAACACGGATAAGCCGAAATATATTTCCTACAAGTGCGGTGGAGAAAAACATACCGGCGAAATACCTGAACGGAGCACCGAAAGGACAAGGCATATGAGCACCACCTGGACAGTCTTCATCCTTGATTTGTAGAAAAACTATGTTATGTAGGAGGTTTTTGTTTTACTTAGGAGTTGAGTTTCCGGCGGTTGGCTCTGTAGCTTGCTATCTTTGTGGATGTGCAACGGATCTATACAGGTTGGGTGCTTTATAGCAGCCATGCTCGGGTTATACTAAGTGGAATCAATTAATAACATATATTGAAACATTAAAACAGGTAAATGGGTGGACGCGAAGCTTATTATTATTCTAGTTCATTAGTATAAATTTATAGTTTTGCTAAGTATAGGGGATAAACTGGATCCTATTAGTATTTCATTTTATGGTGGTTAATTAAGACATGCTTATCTGCACCTATTATTTTGGTTATGGATATGAACATATGATGTACTGACATCATACTAATATCGTGTATGAGCCTACGATCCGGCGTACGCACTACACAGGTCCTGGGCGGACATGCGGGACACACGAGGTCATGTTGATCTGTAGACTTGATTTTTTTTTCTTGATGTAATGTGTGTCTCATTTATAAAATAAATATCAAATTACGATCCACTTAAACACCGACTTGACAGAACCAAAAAAGATAGGACAACCCTGGCTATTGCAAAAAGTACCCTTAAAACAGCGACTTGACAGAACCAACTCGAGGTCATGTTCATACTAGTATCTCCTTTTGAACACTGAAAAAGGAGATACCAACCGGGACTGAACATTTTTTTCTTTAAATTTTTCTGCGGCCGTCCACCCCGCCTGTGGATCGCCTTTTTCAGTGTTCAAAAAATCACAAAAAATTATAAAAACTTCAAAAAATAAAATCCTTTGAACTGTACTTATATTAAGTGATAGAGTTGTGTTGAAAATTAACAAACACAAATTTTGACTTATTTTGCAAAAAACGATGATGAAAAATTCAAATGGCCACCATTTCTGCATACGATGTCGGAAAAAACGTATAATATATCAAAATGTTCAGCACTTGAAGCCGGTTCCCCTGCCGATGATCGTCGTTGCAGACCCTCAGGGACACTCTCTTTGTGATTCAAGTTGCCTTTCAGAGGACCATCGAGGAGCCAAGGGCTTCTTCTCGACCAGATTTGAACTGGCTTCCAGGTTTATGGTGTGAAGTGATGGGTTTGTTAGTTTTGACAAGATCAGAACAAAGTTGCTTATGGAGCTGTTTATTCACTATCTTGGCTGTGAATCTCCCATCCACATGCAACTTGCATGGAGGACCAGTTCCAATGGTTTGGTAATGTTCTCAACGTGGAGAAAAAAATCCACAAACATATTTTCATGGCCACTCGCAATGAAAAGATATTTATACATCCTCTACGGTGTCCAATTGATTAATCATGCATTTCGCCAAAGAGCGCTCAATATTAATAGGATGGTATTTTGCCTCGCGGGTCCGTGCTACATGATACACCAATACAATGTTGTCGGTACGAGCAAAATACATTAATCAGACACTGTTTTATTCTATTTAGGCAGAAAGGGAAGCAAGCGATATCCTTTAATTCCCAGCAGGCGCAATCTGGGCTGCAGACGCAGGTTGAGCTGCAGGTGGTATCATGCAGACTACGCACCAGCATCCGTTATCAGCACATACACCATAAACCGTGTCCGCCTTATATTTATAGGTGCACAGTGTTGTGCATGAAGCTATGTTTGGACATGCCTTGGAGACGTTGTACTGGTCACAGCGAGTAGCGATGCCTGCGGGGTTTCGAGAGCAGGAGCACGGATAAGCCAAAATAAATTTCCTACAAGTGCGGTCGAGAAAAACATACCGGCAAAATACCTGAACAGAGCACCGAAAGGACAAGGCATATGAGCACCACCTGGACAGTCCTCAACCTTGATTTGTACAAAAACTATGTTATGTTGGAGGTTTTTGTTTTACTTAGGAGTTGTGTTTCCGGCGGTTGTATCTGTAGCTTTTTATCTTTGTGGATGTGCAATGGATCTATACAGGTTGGGTGCTTTATAACAGCCATGCTCTGGTTATACTAAGTGGAATCAATTAATAACATATATTGAAACATTAAAATAGTTAAATGGGTGGACGCGGAGCTTATTATTATTCTAGTTCGTTAGTATAAATTTATAGTTTTGCTAAGTATAGGGGATAAACTGGATCCTATTAGTATCTCATTTTATGGTGGTTAATTAAGACATGCTTATCCACACCTATTATTTTGGTTATGGATATGAACATATGAAATATTGACATCACAGTAATATCGTGTATGAGCCTACGATCCGGCGTACGCACTACACAGGTCCTGGGCGGTCATGCGGGACACACGAGATCATGTTGATCTGTAGCCTTGATTTTTTTTCTTGATGTAATGTGTGTCTCATTTATAAAATAAATATCAAATTACGATCAACTTAAACACCAACTTGACAGAACCAAAAAAGATAGGACAACCCTGGCTATTGCAAAAAGTACCCTTAAAACACCGACTTGACAGAACCAACACGGGGTCATGTTCATACTAGTATCTCCATTTGAACACTGAAAAAGGAGATACCAACCGGGACTGAACATTTTTTTCTTTAAATTTTTCTGCGGCCGTCCACCCCCTGTGGATCGCCTTTTTCAGTGTTCAAAAAATCACAGAAAATTATAAAAACTTCAAAAAATAAAATCCTTTGAACTGTACTTATATTAAGTGATATAGTTGTGTTGAAAATTAACAATCACATATTTTGATTTATTTTGCAAAAACGGTGGTGAAAAATTCAAATGGCCGCCATTTCTGCATACGATGTCAGAAAAAAACGTATAATATATCAAAATGTTCAGCACGAGAAGCCGGTTCCCCTGCCGATGATCGTCGCTGCTGACCCTCTGAGACACTCTTTGTGATTCAAGTTGCCTTTCAAACAACCACCGAGGACCCAAGGGCTTCTTCTCGAGGACATTTGAAATGGCTTGCCAGGTTTATGGTGTGAATTGATGGGTTTGATAGTTTTGACGAGATCAGAACAAAGTTGCTTATGGAGCTGTTTATTCACTATCTTGGCTGTGAATCTCCCATCCACATGCAACTTGCATGGAGGACCGGTTCCGATGGTTTGGTAATGTTCTCAACATGGAGAAAAAAAATCCACAAACGTATTTTCATGGCCACTCGCAACGAAAGGATATTTATACATCCTCTACGGTGTCCAATTGATTAATCATGCATTTCGCCAAAGAGCGCTCAATATTAATAGGATGGTATTTTGCCTCGCGGGTCCTTGCTACATGATACACCGATACAATGTTGTCGGTACGAGAAAAATATATTAATCAGACACTCTTTTATTCTATTTAGGCAGAAAGGGAAGCAAGCGATATCCTTTAATTCCCTGCATGCGCAATCTGGGCTGCAGACGCAGGTTGAGCTGCAGGTGGTATCATGCAGACTACGCACCAGCATCCGTTATCAGCACATACACCATAAACCGTGTCCGCCTTATATTTATAGGTGCACAGTGTTGTGCATGAAGCTATGTTTGGAGATGCCTTGGAGACGTTGTACTGGTCACAGCGAGTAGCGATGCCTGCGGGGTTTCGAGAGCAGGAGCACGGATAAGCCAAAATTAATTTCCTACAAGTGCGGTCGAGAAAAACATACCGGCAAAATACCTGAACAAAGCACCGAAAGGACAAGGCATATGAGCACCACCTGGACAGTCCTCAACCTTGATTTGTACAAAAACTATGTTATGTTGGAGGTTTTTGTTTTACTTAGGAGTTGTGTTTCCGGCGGTTGTATCTGTAGCTTTTTATCTTTGTGGATGTGCAATGGATCTATACAGGTTGGGTGCTTTATAACAGCCATGCTCTGGTTATACTAAGTGGAATCAATTAATAACATATATTGAAACATTAAAATAGTTAAATGGGTGGATGCGGAGCTTATTATTATTCTAGTTCGTTAGTATAAATTTATAGTTTCACTAAGTATAGGGGATAAACTGGATCCTATTAGTATCTCATTTTATGGTGGTTAATTAAGACATGCTTATCCACACCTATTATTTTGGCTATGGATATGAACATATGAAATATTGACATCACAGTAATATCGTGTATGAGCCTACGATCCGGCGTACGCACTACACAGGTCCTGGGCGGTCATGCGGGACACACGAGGTCATGTTGGTCTGTAGCCTTGATTTTTTTTCTTGATGTAATGTGTGTCTCATTTATAAAATAAATATCAAATTACGATCAACTTAAACACCAACTTGACAGAACCAAAAAAGATAGGACAACCCTGGCTATTGCAAAAAGTACCCTTAAAACACCGACTTGACAGAACCAACACGGGGTCATGTTCATACTAGTATCTCCATTTGAACACTGAAAAAGGAGATACCAACCGGGACTGAACATTTTTTTCTTTAAATTTTTCTGCGGCCGTCCACCCCCTGTGGATCGCCTTTTTCAGTGTTCAAAAAATCACAGAAAATTATAAAAACTTCAAAAAATAAAATCCTTTGAACTGTACTTATATTAAGTGATATAGTTGTGTTGAAAATTAACAATCACATATTTTGATTTATTTTGCAAAAACGGTGATGAAAAATTCAAATGGCCGCCATTTCTGCATACTGTTGGGTAACGCAGTAGAAAACAAAAATTTTCCGACCTACGCACCAGCCCAGGACCACTATGGAGACTGCATATAAGGTTTGATCATTTTCGTTACCGACTCGTAGCGCAGCGGAAGTAGAGTCGATGACGATCGTCGGTGCATATCCCCGCAGCTAGGATTTACAACCTCCCAACCGCGAGGATGTACTCCCTCATCCGCCACTCGGACAGCCCTCCGGGAGGCGGTCGGACAGTCCCCCGGACGGTGTCGTGGACAGCCCTTCGGGAGGACTCACAGAACTCGGACCGTCACTCGGACAGCCCTTCGGGAGGACACTCGAACAGCCCCTCGGGCAAAAGGACGAAACTACGACCTCTCTACGGGGTTGCACACATACGGTGCCATCTATCCGGCAGGGCTTCGCCGTCCAGAACTAGTTCCCACCGGAACCCAGACAGCCTTTCGGCACTACGAAACTATTTCGTGGGAGGGAGAGAGAATGCCAGATCATGCATGGCTTGTGTGAGAGAGTTGGAGTGGACTTGGAGAGCACCTCTCCTCCTCCTTATATAGTGGTGGAAGGGGTGGAGGGGGCTGAAAATTCAGCCCACTAAACATGGGGAAAACATGTTCCCACAAAACAAGGAGAACATGTTCCCACCAAACAAGGGAAAAACATGTTCCCTTGTCCATGGTGTTCCCCCATGGGGCCCCACCTTCCTCCCAACACTCTCCACCATTTGTGGGGGCTGCCCCCCACCATGGGGGCCCCCCCCAACATTTTG
Organism: Thinopyrum elongatum; assembly: GCA_011799875.1. Lineage (NCBI taxonomy): Eukaryota > Viridiplantae > Streptophyta > Magnoliopsida > Poales > Poaceae > Thinopyrum > Thinopyrum elongatum. The sequence continues at coordinate 7,662,493 of CM022298.1, forward strand.
TCCAGCCACAAGGGGGCTGCTCCCAAAGGGAGCCCCCCCAAAAACAGCCCAAAAACAGCCCCCACGATCCGTGGGATCTTGTCCCCTCACGCTGGGACAAGATGTTTTCCGCGACTATTATTTCTGAAAAATTCCAGAAGGTCCCAGAACATTTCCGGCACCCTCTAAAATTATCTGGACGCGCTCTGGAACATTTCCAGTATGGTGGTTTAATTTTAAACCATCTTTGTTTACCCGGTAAACAACTCCGGCAGCTCCGAAACTTTTTTTTCGGTTTTTTCTCCAGAAAAATTCCAGAAATTACCAGACCAATCTGGCAACCTCCAAAACATTCCCGGTGCTTGCCGAAACCTTTTTGGATCAATGGTTTTATCCGAAACAACTTTTCGGTTTTACCGAAACTTTTTCAGTGTTCTCTCTCCGGAACTCTTCCGTTGTCTCCGAAACTTTTCGGTGATTTTCTCTCAGACTCCCTGTCTAGTATTCAGCAAATAGATGACCCTTAAGCGTGTGACCCTATAGGTTCGGTGAAGTATAGACATGACACGGAACACCTTCCGATCAATGATCAACATCGGAGCCGTGGACACCCATATTGACCCCTATACCCACACGAATGAATATTCGAGTGAACCTCCAGTTGCCGTGTGCTATTCCTGTTGCTTCACGATATGTTACAAATACCCGAGGTTAGACATGTAGGCATTTCCGTGGATCAACAACTTGTCCACTATGCCAGTTACCTCGTTACCGATATTGTTCTCTTTTCTCGTTACCGTGTTCCGGCATCCCTGTGATCAAATCACAAAGTGTCTGGCCAGACGATGATGGATACCGTAACACCGAGAGGGCCCAGAGATATCTCTCCATCGTCGGAGGAGCAAATCCCAATCTTGAGCTATCAAGTTACTTGACACACTTTTCCATGAACCCGTAAGCCGCCGTAATAGCCACCCATTTACGGATGACGTTTAACAAACCCCAAAGTTCATGAAGCAAGCATGAAGAAACTCGATACTCTCATGGTCTAAGGAATCATGCAAACGTTAACCATCTCTGTGTTATTAACCATTAATATGTGACGAATGTAACTCATAGCATAACATCAATTCGGGTCGATTCAACACAAATGTTCTTCTAACACTGTGCCCTCAAAATTGCTGGCATAGACATGCCCATGATCAGGAAAACAGAACCATCATGCAATACTTGAGCTAGTCTTAGAGGCCAGACTAGGAATACATATTACCGTTTATTATTCCACACGTGCATATGAGTCTTCCTCCGAGCCTCGTTTTATTTGCAGACTCGAGAACCATAGCAGTTATAGCATGGAACATAAACCTAATTATGAACAGGGAGATAATCAATAACATTTATTATTGCCTCTAGGGCATATCTCCTACACATACTATGTCAGAAAAAAACGTATAATATATCAAAATGTTCAGCACGAGAAGCCGGTTCCCCTGCCGATGATCGTCGCTGCTGACCCTCTGAGACACTCTTTGTGATTCAAGTTGCCTTTCAAACAACCACCGAGGACCCAAGGGCTTCTTCTCGAGGACATTTGAAATGGCTTGCCAGGTTTATGGTGTGAATTGATGGGTTTGATAGTTTTGACGAGATCAGAACAAAGTTGCTTATGGAGCTGTTTATTCACTATCTTGGCTGTGAATCTCCCATCCACATGCAACTTGCATGGAGGACCGGTTCCGATGGTTTGGTAATGTTCTCAACATGGAGAAAAAAAATCCACAAACGTATTTTCATGGCCACTCGCAACGAAAGGATATTTATACATCCTCTACGGTGTCCAATTGATTAATCATGCATTTCGCCAAAGAGCGCTCAATATTAATAGGATGGTATTTTGCCTCGCGGGTCCTTGCTACATGATACACCGATACAATGTTGTCGGTACGAGAAAAATATATTAATCAGACACTCTTTTATTCTATTTAGGCAGAAAGGGAAGCAAGCGATATCCTTTAATTCCCTGCATGCGCAATCTGGGCTGCAGACGCAGGTTGAGCTGCAGGTGGTATCATGCAGACTACGCACCAGCATCCGTTATCAGCACATACACCATAAACCGTGTCCGCCTTATATTTATAGGTGCACAGTGCTGTGCATGAAGCTATGCTTGGACATGCCTTGGAGACGTTGTACTGGTCACAGCGAGCAGCGATGCCTGCGGGGTTTCGAGAGCAGGAGCACGGATAAGCCAAAATTAATTTCCTACAAGTGCGGTCGAGAAAAACATACCGGCAAAATACCTGAACAGAGCACCGAAAGGACAAGGCATATGAGCACCACCTGGACAGTCCTCAACCTTGATTTGTACAAAAACTATGTTATGTTGGAGGTTTTTGTTTTACTTAGGAGTTGTGTTTCCGGCGGTTGTATCTGTAGCTTTTTATCTTTATGGATGTGCAATGGATCTATACAGGTTGGGTGCTTTATAACAGCCATGCTCTGGTTATACTAAGTGGAATCAATTAATAACATATATTGAAACATTAAAATAGTTAAATGGGTGGACGCGGAGCTTATTATTATTCTAGTTCGTTAGTATAAATTTATAGTTTTGCTAAGTATAGGGGATAAACTGGATCCTATTAGTATCTCATTTTATGGTGGTTAATTAAGACATGCTTATCCACACCTATTATTTTGGTTATGGATATGAACATATGAAATATTGACATCACAGTAATATCGTGTATGAGCCTACGATCCGGCGTACGCACTACACAGGTCTTGGCGGTCATGCGGGACACACGAGGTCATGTTGATCTGTAGCCTTGATTTTTTTTCTTGATGTAATGTGTGTCTCATTTATAAAATAAATATCAAATTACGATCAACTTAAACACCAACTTGACAGAACCAAAAAAGATAGGACAACCCTGGCTATTGCAAAAAGTACCCTTAAAACACCGACTTGACAGAACCAACACGGGGTCATGTTCATACTAGTATCTCCATTTGAACACTGAAAAAGGAGATACCAACCGGGACTGAACATTTTTTTCTTTAAATTTTTCTGCGGCCGTCCACCCCCTGTGGATCGCCTTTTTCAGTGTTCAAAAAATCACAGAAAATTATAAAAACTTCAAAAAATAAAATCCTTTGAACTGTACTTATATTAAGTGATATAGTTGTGTTGAAAATTAACAATCACATATTTTGATTTATTTTGCAAAAACGGTGATGAAAAATTCAAATGGCCGCCATTTCTGCATACGATGTCAGAAAAAAACGTATAATATACCAAAATGTTCAGCACGAGAAGCCGGTTCCCCTGCCGATGATCGTCGCTGCTGACCCTCTGAGACACTCTTTGTGATTCAAGTTGCCTTTCAAACAACCACCGAGGACCCAAGGGCTTCTTCTCGAGGACATTTGAAATGGCTTGCCAGGTTTATGGTGTGAATTGATGGGTTTGATAGTTTTGACGAGATCAGATCAAAGTTGCTTATGGAGCTGTTTATTCACTATCCTGGCTGTGAATCTCCCATCCACATGCAACTTGCATGGAGGACCGGTTCCGATGGTTTGGTAATGTTCTCAACATGGAGAAAAAAAATCCACAAACGTATTTTCATGGCCACTCGCAACGAAAGGATATTTATACATCCTCTACGGTGTCCAATTGATTAATCATGCATTTCGCCAAAGAGCGCTCAATATTAATAGGATGGTATTTTGCCTCGCGGGTCCTTGCTACATGATACACCGATACAATGTTGTCGGTACGAGAAAAATATATTAATCAGACACTCTTTTATTCTATTTAGGCAGAAAGGGAAGCAAGCGATATCCTTTAATTCCCTGCATGCGCAATCTGGGCTGCAGACGCAGGTTGAGCTGCAGGTGGTATCATGCAGACTACGCACCAGCATCCGTTATCAGCACATACACCATAAACCGTGTCCGCCTTATATTTATAGGTGCACAGTGCTGTGCATGAAGCTATGCTTGGACATGCCTTGGAGACGTTGTACTGGTCACAGCGTGCAGCGATGCCTGCGGGGTTTCGAGAGCAGGAGCACTGATAAGCCGAAATATATTTCCTACAAGTGCGGTGGAGAAAAACATACCGGCAAAATACCTGAACAGAGCACCGAAAGGACAAGGCATATGAGCACCACCTGGACAGTCTTCATCCTTGATTTGTAGAAAAACTATGTTATGTAGGAGGTTTTTGTTTTACTTTGGAATTGTGTTTCCGGCGGTTGTATCTGTAGCTTTCTATCTTTGTGGATGTGCAATGGATCTATACAGGTTGGGTGCTTTATAGCAGCCATGCTCTGGTTATACTAATTGGAATCAATTAATAACATATATTGAAACATTAAAACAGGTAAATGGGTGGACGCGAAGCTTATTATTATTCTAGTTCGTTAGTATAAATTTATAGTTTTGCTAAGTATAGGGGATAAACTGGATCCTATTAGTATCTCATTTTATGGTGGTTAATTAAGACATGCTTATCCTCACCTATTATTTTGGTTATGGATATGAACATATGAAGTACTGACATCATACTAATATCGTGTATGAGCCTACAATCCGGCGTACGCACTACACAGGTCCTGGCGGGCATGCGGGCCACACAAGGTCATGTTGATCTGTAGCCTTGATTTTTTTTCTTGATGTAATGTGTGTCTCATTTATAAAATAAATATCAAATTACGATCAACTTAAACACCGACTTGACAGAACCAAAAAAGATAGGACAACCCTGGCTATTGCAAAAAGTACCCTTAAAACACTGACTTGATAGAACCAACACGAGGTCATGTTCATACTAGTATCTCCTTTTGAACACTGAAAAAGGAGATACCAACCGGGACTGAATATTTTTTTCTTTAAATTTTTCTGCCGCCATCCACCCCCTGTGTGGATCGCCTTTTCAGTGTTCAAAAAATCACAGAAAAATATAAATACTTCAAAAAATAAAATCCTTTGAACTGTACATATATTAAGTCATATAGTTGTGTTGAAAATTAACAAACACAAATTTTGACTTATTTTGCAAAAAACGGTGATGAAAAATTCAAATGGCCGCCATTTCTGCATGCGATGTCGGAAAAAACGTATAATATATCAAAATGTTCAGCACGAGAAGCCGGTTCCCCTGCCGATGATCGTCGCTGCAGACCCTCAGGGACACTCTCTTTGTGATTCAAGTTGCCTCTCAGACGACCACCGAGGACCCAAGGGCTTCTTCTCGACCACATTTGAACTGGCTTGCCAGGTTTATGGTGTGAAGTGATGGGTTTGATAGTTTTGACGAGATCAGAACAAAGTTGCTTATGGAGCTGTTTATTCACTATCTTGGCTGTGAATCTCCCATCCACATGCAACTTGCATGGAGGACCGGTTCCGATGGTTTGGTAATGTTCTCAACATGGAGAAAAAAATCCACAAACGTATTTTCATGGCCACCCACAATGAAAGGATATTTATACATCCTCTACGGTGTCGAATTGATTAATCATGCATTCCGCCAAAGAGCGCTCAATATTAATAGGATGGTATTTTGCCTCGCGGGTCCTTGCTACAAGATACACCGATACAATGTTGTCGGTACGAGAAAAATACATTAATCAGACACTGTTTTATTCTATTTAGGCAGAAAGGGAAGCAAGCGATATCCTTTAATTCCCTGCATGCGCAATCTGGGCTGCAGACGCAGGTTGAGCTGTAGGTGGTATCACGCAGACTATGCACCAGCATCCGTTATGTGCACATACACCATAAACCATGTCCGCCTTATATTTACAGGTGCACAGTGCTGTGCATGAAGCTATGCTTGGACATGCCTTGGAGACATTGTCCTGGTCACAGCGAGCAGCGATGCCTGCGGGGTTTCGAGAGCAGGAGCACGGATAAGCCAAAATATATTTCCTACAAGTGCGGTGGAGAAAAACATACCAGCAAAATAGCTGAACAGAGCACCGAAAGGACAAGGCATATGAGCAGCACCTGGACAGTCCTCATCCTTGATTTCTACAAAAACTATGTTATGTAGGAGGTTTTTGTTTTACATAGGAGTTGTGTTTCCGGCGGTTGTATCTGTAGCTTTCTATCTTTGTGGATGTGCAATGGATCTATACAGGTTGGGTGCTTTATAGCAGCCATGCTCTGGTTATACTAATTGGAATCAATTAATAACATATATTGAAACATTAAAACAGGTAAATGGGGTGGACGCGGAGCTTATTATTATTCTAGTTCGTTAGTATAAATTTATAGTTTTGCTAAGTATAGGGGATAAACTGGATCCTATTAGTATCTCATTTTATGGTGGTTAATTAAGGCATGCTTATCCGCACCTATTATTTTGGTTATGGATATGAACATATGAAGTACTGACATCATACTAATATCGTGTATGAGCCTACGATCCGGCGTACGCACTACACAGGTCCTGGGCGGTATGCGGGACACACGAGGTCATGTTGATCTGTAGCCTTGATTTTTTTTCTTGATGTAATGTGTGTCTCATTTATAAAATAAATATCAAATTATGATCAACTTAAACACAGACTTGACAGAACCAAAAAAGATAGGACAACCCTGGCTATTGCAAAAAGTACCCTTAAAACACCGACTTGACAGAACCAACATGAGGTCATGTTCATACTAGTATCTCCATTTGAACACTAAAAAAAGAGATACCAACCGGGACTGAATATTTTTTTCTTTAAATTTTTCTGCGGCCGTCCACCCCCCCATGTGGATCGCCTTTTTCAATGTTCCAAAAATCACAGAAAATTATAAAAACTTCGAAAAATAAAATCCTTTGAACTGTACTTATATTAAGTGATATAGTTGTGTTGAAAATTAACCAACACAAATTTTGACTTATTTTGCAAAAAATGGTGATGAAAAATTCAAATGGCCGCCATTTTTGCATACGATGTCGGAAAAAAACGTATAATATATCAAAATGTTCAGCACGAGAAGCCGGTTCCCCTGCCGATGATCATCGCTGCAGACCCTCAGGCACACTCTCTTTGTGATTCAAGTTGCCTTTCAGACGACCACCGAGGACCCAAGGGCTTCTTCTCGACCACATTTGATTTGGCTTGCCAGGTTTATGGTGTGAAGTGATGGGTTTGATAGTTTTGACGAGATCAGAACAAAGTTGCTTATGGAGCTGTTTATTTACTATCTTGGCTGTGAATCTCCCATCCACATGCAACTTGCATGGAGGACCGGTTCCGATGGTTTGGTTATGTTCTCAACATGGAGAAAAAAAAATCCACAAACGTATTTTCATGGCCACTCGCAATGAAAGGATATTTATACATCCTCTACGGTGTCCAATTGATTAATCATGCATTTCGCCAAAGAGCGCTCAATATTAATAGGATGGTATTTTGCCTCGCGGGTCCTTGCTACATGATACACCGATACAATGTTGTCGGTACGAGAGAAATACATTAATCAGACACTGTTTTATTCTATTTAGGTAGAAAGGGAAGGAAGCGATATCCTTTAATTCCCTACATCCGCAATCTAGGCTGCAGACGCAGGTTGAGCTCCAGGTGGTATCACGCAGACTATGCACCAGCATCCGTTATCAGCACATACACCATAAACCGTGTCCGCCTTATATTTATAGGTGCACAGTGCTGTGCATGAAGCTATGCTTGGACATGCCTTGGAGACATTGTACTGGTCACAGCGAGCAGCGATGCCTGCGGGGTTTCGAGAGCAGGAGCACAGATAAGCCGAAATATATTTCCTACAAGTGCGGTGGAGAAAAACATACCGGCAAAATACCTGAACAGAGCACCGAAAGGACAAGGCATATGAGCACCACCTGGACAGTCTTCATCCTTGATTTGTACAAAAACTATGTTATGTAGGAGGTTTTTGTTTTAGTTAGGAGTTGTGTTTCCGGCGGTTGTATCTGCAGCTTTCTATCTTTGTGGATGTGCAATGGATCTATATAGGTTGGGTGCTTTATAGCAGCCATGATCTGGTTATACTAATTGGAATCAATTAATAACATATATTGAAACATTAAAACAAGTAAATGGGTTTACGCGAACCTTATTATTATTCTAGTTCGTTAGTATAAATTTATAGTTTTGCTAAGTATAGGGGATAAACTGGATCCTATTAGTATCTCATATTATGGTGGTTAATTAAGACATGCTTATCCGCACGTATTATTTTGGTTATGGATATGAACATATGAAGTACTGACATCATACTAATATCGTGTATGAGCCTACAATCCGGCGTACGCACTACACAGGTCCTGGACGGTCATGCGGGACACACGAGGTCATGTTGATCTGTAGCCTTGATTTTTTTTCTTGATCTAATGTGTGTCTCATTTATAAAATAAACATCAAATTACGATCAACTTAAACACCAACTTGACAGAACCAAAAAAGATAGGACAACCCTGGCTATTGCAAAATGTACCCTTAAAACACCGACTTGACAGAACCAACACGGGGTCATGTTCATACTAGTATCTCCATTTGAACACTGAAAAAGGAGATACCAACCGGGACTGAACATTTTTTTCTTTAAATTATTCTGCGGCCGTCCACCCCCCTGTGGATCGCCTTTTTCAGTGTTCAAAATATCACAGAAAATTATACAAACTTCAAAAAATAAAATCCTTTGAACTGTACTTATATTAAGTGATATAGTTGTGTTGAAAATTATCAAACACAAATTTTGACTTATTTTGCAAAAAACGGTGATGAAAAATTCAAATGGCCGCCATTTCTGCATACGATGTCGGAAAAAAACGTATAATATATCAGAATGTTCAGCACGAGAAGCCGGATCCCCTGCCGATGATCGTCGCTGCAGACCCTCACAGACACTCTTTGTGATTCAAGTTGCCTTTCAGACGACCACCGCGGACCCAAGGGCTTCTTCTCGACCACATTTGAACTGGCTTGCCATGTTTATGGTGTGAAGTGATGGGTTTGATAGTTTTGACGAGATCAGAACAAAGTTGCTTATGGAGTTGTTTATTCACTATCTTGGCTGTGAATCTCCCATCCACATGCAACTTGCATGGAGGACCGGTTCCGATGGTTTGGTAATGTTCTCAATATGGAGAAAAAAAATACACAAACGTATTTTCATGGCCACTCGCAATGAAAGGATATTTATACATCCTCTACAGTGTCCAATTGATTAATCATGCATTTTGCCAAAGAGCGCTCAATATTAATAGGATGGTATTTTGCCTCGCGGGTCCTTGCTACATGATACACCGATACAATGTTGTCGGTACGAGAAAAATATATTAATCAGACACTGTTTTATTCTATTTAGGCAGAAAGGGAAGCAAGCAATATCCTTTAATTCCCTGCACGCGCAATCTGGGCTGCAGATGCAGGTTGAGCTGCAGGTGGTATCACGCAGACTACGCACCAGCATCCGTTATCAGCACATACACCATAAACCATGTCTGCCTTATATTTATAGGTGCACAGTGCTGTGCATGAAGCAATGCTTGGACATGCCCTGGAGACGTTGTACTGGTCACAGCGAGCAGCGATGCCTGCGGGGTTTCGAGAGCAGGAGCACGGATAAGCCGAAATATATTTCCTATAAGTGCGGTGGAGAAAAACATACCGGCAAAACTGGATCCTATTAGTATCTCATTTTATGGGTGTACGCGACGCTTATTATTATTCTAGTTCATTAGTATAAATTTATAGTTTTGCTAAGTATAGGGGATAAACTGGATCCTATTAGTATCTCATTTTATGGTGGTTAATTAAGACATGCCTATCCGCACCTATTATTTTGGTTATGGATATGAAGATATGTAGTACTGACATCATACTAATATCCTGTATGAGCCTACGATCCGGCGTACGCACTACACAGGTCCTGGGCAGTCATGCGGGACACACGAGGTCTTGTTGATCTGTAGCCTTGATTTTTTTTTCTTGATGTAATATGGGTCTCTTTTATAAAATAAATATCAAATTACGATCAACTTAAACACCGACTTGACAGAACCAAAAAAGATAGGACAATCCTGGCTATTGCAAAAAGTACCCTTAAAACAGCGACTTGACAGAACCAACACGGGGTCATGTTCATACTAGTATCTCCATTTGAACACTGAAAAAGGAGATACCAACCAGGATTGAACATTTTTTTCTTTAAATTTTTCTGCGGCCGTCTACCCCCCTGTGGATCGTCTTTTTCAGTGTTCAAAAAATCACAAAAAATTATAAAAACTTCAAAAAATAAAATCCTATGAACTGTACTTATATTAAGTGATATAGTTGTGTTGAAAATTAACAAACACAAATTTTGACTGATTTTGCAAAAAACGGTGATGAAAAATTCAAATGGCCGCCATTTCTGCATACGATGTCAGAAAAAAACGTATAATATATCAAAATGTTCAGCACGAGAAGCCGGTTCCCCTGCCGATGATCGTCGCTGCAGACCCTCAGAGACACTCTTTGTGATTCAAGTTGCCTTTCAGACGACCACCGAGGACCCATGGGCTTCTTCTCGACCACATTTGAACTGGCTTGCCAAGTTTATGGTGTGAAGTGATGGGTTTGATAGTTTTGACGAGATTAGAACAAAGTTGAAGTACTGACATCGTACTAATATCGTGTATGAGCCTATGATCCGGCGTACGCACTACACAGGTCCTGGGCGGTCATGCGGGACACACGAGGTCATGTTGATCTGTAGCCTTGATTTTTCTTCTTGATGTAATGTGTGTCTCATTTATAAAATAAATATCAAATTACGACCCACTTAAACATCGACTTGACAGAACCAAACAAGATAGGACAACCCTGGCTATTGCAAAAAGTGCCCTTAAAACACCGACTTCACAGAACCAACACGAGGTCATGTTCATACTAGTATCTCCTTTTGAACACTGAAAAAGGAGATACCAACCGGGACTGAACATTTTTTCTTTAAATTTTTCTGCGGCCGTCCACCCCACCCACCACCCCTTGGATCGCCTTTTTCAGTGTTCAAAAAATCACCGAAAATTATTAAAACTTCAAAAAATATAATTCTTTGAACTGTACTTATATGAAATGATATTGTTGTGTTGAAAATTAAAAACACAAATTTTGACTTATTTTGCAAAAAACGTTGATGAAAAATTCAAATGGCCGCCATTTCTGCATACGATGTCGGAAAAAAACGTATAATATATCAAAATGTTCAGCACGAGAAGCCGGATCCCTTGCCGATGATCATCGCTGCAGACCCTCAGGGACACTCTCTTTGTGATTCAAGTTGCCTTTCAGACGACCACCGAGGACCCAAGGGCTTCTTCTCGACCAGATTTGAACTGGCTTGCCAGGTTTATGGTGTGAAGTGATGGGTTTGATAGTTTTGACGAGATCAGAACAAAATTGCTTATGGAGCTGTTTATTCACTATCTTGGCTGTGAATCTCCCATCCACATGCAACTTGCATGGAGGACCAGTTCCGATGGTTTGGTAATGTTCTCAACATGCAGAAAAAAATCCACAAATGTATTTTCATGGCCACTCGCAATGAAAGGATATTTATACATCCTCTACGGTGTCCAATTGATTAATCATGCATTTCACCAAAGAACGCTCAATATTAATAGGATGGAATTTTGCCTCGCGGGTCCATGCTACATGATACACTGATACAATGTTGTCGGTACGAGAAAAATGCATTAATCAGACACTGTTTTATTTTATTTAGGCAGAAAGTGAAGCAAGCCATATCCTTTAATTCCCTGCAGGCGCGATCTGGGCTGCAGACGCAGGTTGAGCTGCAGGAGGTATGACGCAGACTACGCACCAGCATCCGTTATCAGCACATACACCATAAACCGTGTCCGCCTTATATTTATAGGTGCACAGTGCTGTGCATGAAGCTATGCTTGGACATGCCTTGGAGATGTCGTACTGGTCACAGCGAGCAGCGATGCCTGTGGGGTTTCGAGAGCAGGAGCACGCATAATCCAAAATATATTTCCTACAAGTGCGGTGGAGAAAAACATACCGGCAAAATACCTGAACAGAGCACCGAAAGGACAAGGCATATGACCACCACCTGGACAGTCTTCATCCTTGATTTGTAGAAAAACTATGTTATGTAGGAGGTTTTTGTTTTACTTAGGAGTTGTGTTTCCGGCGGTTGTATCTTTAGCATTCTATCTTTGTGGATGTGCAATGGATCTATACAGGTTGGGTGCTTTATAGCAGCCATGCTCTGGTTATACTAAGTGGAATCAATTAATAACATATATTGAAACATAAAAACAGGTAAATGGGTGGACGCGAAGCTTATTATTATTCTAGTGCGTTAGTATAAATTTATAGTTTTGCTAAGTATAGGGGATAAACTGGATCCTATTAGTATCTCATTTCACGGTGGTTAATTAAGACATGCTTATCCGCACCTATTATTTTGGTTATGGATATGAACATATGAAGTACTGACATCATCCAATATCGTTTATGAGCCTACGATCCGGCGTACGCACTACACAGGTCCTGGGCGGTCATACGGGACACACGAGGTCATGTTGATCTGTAGCCTTGATTTTTTTTCTTGATGTAATGTGTGTCTCATTTATAAAATAAATATCAAATTACGATCCACTTAAACACCGACTTGACAGAGCCAAACAAGATAGGACAACCCTGGCTATTGCAAGAAGTACCCTTAAAACACCGACTTGACAGAACCAACACGAGGTCATGTTCATACTAGTATCTCCTTTTGAACACTGAAAAAGGAGATACCAACCAGGACTGAAATTTTTTTTCTTTAAATTTTTCTGCGGCTGTGAATCTCCCATCCACATGCAACATGAAGTACTGACATCATCCAATATCGTGTATGAGCCTACGATCCGGCGTACGCACTACACAGGTCCTGGGCGGTCATGCGGGACACACGAGGTCATGTTGATCTGTAGACTTGATTTTTTTTTCTTGATGTAATGTGTGTCTCATTTATAAAATAAATATCAAATTACGATCCACTTAAACACCGACTTGACAGAACCCAAAAAGATAGGACAACCCTGGCTATTGCAAAAAGTACCCTTAAAACACCGACTTGACAGAACCAACACGAGGTCATGTTCGTACTAGTATCTCCTTTTGAACACTGAAAAAGGAGATACCAACCGGGACTGAATATTTTTTTTCTTTAAATTTTTCTGCCGCCGTCCACCCCCCCCCGGGTGGATCGCCTTTTTCAGTGTTCAAAAAATCACCGAAAATTATAAAAACTTCAAAAAATAAAATCCTTTGAACTGTACTTATATTAAGTGATATAGTTGTGTTGAAAATTAACAAACACAAATTTTGACTTATTTTGCAAAAAACGGTGATGAAAAATTCAAATGGCCGCCATTTCTGCATACGATGTCGGAAAAAACGTATAATATATCAAAATGTTCAGCACGAGAAGCCGGTTCCCCTGCCGATGATCGTCGCTGCAGACCCTCAGGGACACTCTCTTTGTGAATCAAGTTGCCTCTCAGACGACCACCGAGGACCCAAGGGCTTCTTCTCGACCACATTTGAACTGGCTTGCCAGGTTTATGGTGTGAAGTGATGGGTTTGATAGTTTTGACGAGATCAGAACAAAGTTGCTTATGGAGCTGTTTATTCACTACCATGGCTGTGAATCTCCCATCCACATGCAACTTGCATGGAGGACCGGTTACGATGGTTTGGTAATGTTCTCAACATGGAGAAAAAAAATCCACAAACGTATTTTCATGGCCACTCACAATGAAAGGATATTTATACATCCTCTACGGTGTCCAATTGATTAATCGTGCATTTTGCCAAAGAGCGCTCAATATTAATAGGATGGTATTTTGCCTCGCGGGTCCTTGCTACATGATACACCGATACAATGTTGTCGGTACGAGAAAAATACATTAATCAGACACTGTTTTATTCTATTTAGGCAGAAAGGGAAGCAAGCGATATCCTTTAATTCCCTGCATGCGCAATCTGGGCTGCAGACGCAGGTTGAGCTGCAGGTGGTATCACGCAGACTATGCACCAGCATCCGTTATCAGCACATACACCATAAACCGTGTCCGCCTTATATTTATAGGTGCATAGTGCTGTGCATGAAGCTATGCTTGGACATGCCTTGGAGACGTTGTACTGGTCACAGCGAGCAGCGATGCCTGCGGGGTTTCGAGAGCAGGAGCACGGATAAGCCGAAATATATTTCCTTCAAGTGCGGTGGAGAAAAACATACCGGCAAAATACCTGAACAGAGCACCGAAAGGACAAGGCATATGAGGACCACCTGGACAGTCTTCATCCTTGATTTGTAGAAAAACTATGTTATGTAGGAGGTTTTTGTTTTACTTAGGAATTGTGTTTCCGGCGGTTGTATCTGTAGCTTTCTATCTTTGTGGATGTGCAATGGATCTATACAGGTTGGGTGCTTTATAGCAGCCATGCTCTGGTTATACTAATTGGAATCAATTAATAACATATATTGAAACATTAAAACAGGTAAATGGGTGGACGCGGAGTTTATTATTATTCTAGTTCGTTAGTATAAATTTATAGTTTTGCTAAGTATAGGGGATAAACTGGATCCTATTAGTATCTCATTTTATGGTGGTTAATTAAGACATGCTTATCCGCACCAATTATTTTGGTTATGGATATGAACATATGAAGTACTGACATCATACTAATATCGTGTATGAGCCTACAATCCGGCGTACGCACTACACAGGTCCTGGGCGGTCATGCGGGCCACACAAGGTCATGTTGATCTGTAACCTTGATTTTTTTTCTTGATGTAATGTGTGTCTCATTTATAAAATAAATGTCAAATTACGATCTACTTAAACACCGACTTGACAGAACCAAAAAAGATAGGACAACCCTGGCTATTGCAAAAAGTACCCTTAAAACACCGACTTGACAGAACCAACACGAGGTCATGTTCATACTAGTATCTCCTTTTGAACACTGAAAAAGGAGATACCAACCGGGACTGAATATTTTTTTCATTAAATTTTTCTGCCGCCATCCACCCCCCTGGTGGATCGCCTTTTTCAGTGTTCAAAAAATCACCGAAAATTATAAAAACTTCAAAAAATAAAATCCATTGAACTGTACTTATATTAAGTGATATAGTTGTGTTGAAAATTAACAAACACAAATTTTGACTTATTTTGCAAAAAACGGTGATGAAAAATTCAAATGGCCGCCATTTCTGCATACGATGTCGGAAAAAACGTATAATATATCAAAATGTTCAGCACGAGAAGCCGGTTCCCCTGCCGATGATCGTCGCTGCAGACCCTCAGGGACGCTCTCTTTGTGATTCAAGTTGCCTCTCAGACGACCACCGAGGAACCAAGGGATTCTTCTCGACCACATTTGAACTGGCTTGCCAGGTTTATGGTGTGAAGTGATGGGTTTGATAGTTTTGACGAGATCAGAACAAAGTTGCTTATGGAGCTGTTTATTCACTATCTTGGCTGTGAATCTCCCATCCACATGCAACTTGCATGGAGGACCGGTTCCGATGGTTTGGTAATGTTCTCAACATGGAGAAAAAAAATCCACAAACGTATTTTCATGGCCACTCGCAATGAAAGGATATTTATACATCCTCTACGGTGTCCAATTGATTAATCATGCATTTCGCCAAAGAGCGCTCAATATTAATAGGATGGTATTTTGCCTCGCGGGTCCTTGCTACATGATACACCAATACAACGTTGTCGGTACGAGAAAAATACATTTATCAGACACTGTTTTATTCTATTTAGGCAGAAAGGGAAGCAAGTGATATCCTTTAATTCCCTGCATGCGCAATCTGGGCTGCAGACGCATGTTGAGCTGCAGGTGGTATCACGCAGACTACGCACCAGCATCCGTTATCAGCACATACACCATAAACCGTGTCCGCCTTATATTTATAGGTGCATAGTGTTGTGCATGAAGCTATGCTTGGACATGCCTTGGAGACGTTGTACTGGTCACAGCGAGCAGCGATGCCTGCGTGGTTTCGAGAGCAGGAGCACGGATAAGCCGAAATATATTTCCTTCAAGTGCGGTGTAGAAAAACATACCGGCAAAATACCTGAACAGAGCACCGAAAGGACAAGGCATATGAGCACCACCTGGACAGTCTTCATCCTTGATTTGTAGAAAAACTATGTTATGTAGGAGTTTTTTGTTTTACTTAGGAATTGTGTTTCCGGCGGTTGTATCTGTAGCTTTCTATCTTTGTGGATGTGCAATGGATCTATACAGGTTGGGTGCTTTATAGCAGCCATGCTCTGGTTATACTAATTGTAATCAATTAATAACATATATTGAAACATTAAAACAGGTAAATGGGTGGACGCGAAGCTTATTATTATTCTAGTTCGTTAGTATAAATTTATAGTTTTGCTAAGTATAGGGGATAAACTGGATCCTATTAGTATCTCATTTTATGGTGGTTAATTAAGACATGCTTATCCGCACCTATTATTTTGGTTATGGATATGAACATATGAAGTACTGACATCATACTAATATCGTGTATGAGCCTACAATCCGGCATACGCACTACACAGGTCCTGGGCGGTCATGCGGGCCACACATGGTCATGTTGATCTGTAGCCTTGATTTTTTTTCTTGATGTAATGTGTGTCTCATTTATAAAATAAATGTCAAATTACGATCAACTTAAACACCGACTTGACAGAACCAAAAAAGATAGGACAACCCTGGCTATTGCAAAAAGTACCCTTAAAACACCGACTTGACAAAAGCAACACGAGGTCATGTTCATACTAGTATCTCCTTTTGAACAGAAAAAGGAGATACCAACCGGGACTGAATATTTTTTTCTTTAAATTTTTCTGCCGCCATCCACCCCCCTGGTGGATGGCCTTTTTCAGTGTTCAAAAAATCACCGAAAATTATAAAAACTTCAAAAAATAAAATCCTTTGAACTGTACTTATATTAAGTGATATAGTTGTGTTGAAAATTAACAAACACAAATTTTGACTTATTTTGCAAAAAACGGTGATGAAAAATTCAAATGGCCGCCATTTCTGCATACGATGTCGGAAAAAACGTATAATATATCAAAATGTTCAGCACGAGAAGCCGGTTCCCCTGCTGATGATCGTAGCTGCAGACCCTCAGGGACACTCTCTTTGTGAATCAAGTTGCCTCTCAGACGACCACCGAGGACCCAAGGGCTTCTTCTCGACCACATTTGAACTGGATTGCCAGGTTTATGGTGTGAAGTGATGGGTTTGATAGTTTTGACGAGATCAGAACAAAGTTGCTTATGGAGCTGTTTATTCACTATCTTGGCTGTGAATCTCCCATCCACATGCAACTTGCATGGAGGACCGGTTCCGATGGTTTGGTAATGTTCTCAACATGGAGAAAAAAAATACACAAACGTATTTTCATGGCCACTCGCATTGAAAGGATATTGATACATCCTCTACGGTGTCCAATTCATTAATCATGCATTTCGCCAAAGAGCGCTCAATATTAATAGGATGGTATTTTGCCTCGCGGGTCCTTGCTACATGATACACCAATACAATGTTGTCGGTACGAGAAAAATACATTAATCAGACACTGTTTTATTCTATTTAGGTAGAAAGGGAAGCAAGTGATATCCTTTAATTCCCTGCATGCGCAATCTGGGCTGCAGACGCAGGTTGAGCTGCAGGTGGTATCACGCAGACTACGCACCAGCATCCGTTATCAGCACATACACCATAAACCGTGTCCGCCTTATATTTATAGGTGCATAGTGCTGTGCATGAAGCTATGCTTGGACATGCCTTGGAGATGTTGTATTGGTCACAGCGAGCAGCGATGCCTGCGGGGTTTCGAGAGCAGGAGAACGGATAAGCCGAAATATATTTCCTTCAAGTGCGGTGGAGAAAAACATACCGGCAAAATACCTGAACAGAGCACCGAAAGGACAAGGCATATGAGCACCACCTGGACAGTCTTCATCCTTGATTTGTAGAAAAACTATGTTATGTAGGAGGTTTTTGTTTTACTTAGGAATTGTGTTTCCGGCGGTTGTATCTGTAGCTTTCTATCTTTGTGGATGTGCAATGGATCTATACAGGTTGGGTGCTTTATAGCAGCCATGCTCTGGTTATACTAATTGGAATCAATTAATAACATATATTGAAACATTAAAACAGGTAAATGGGTGGACGCGAAGCTTATTATTAGTCTAGTTCGTTAGTATAAATTTATAGTTTTGCTAAGTATAGGGGATAAACTGGATCCTATTAGTATCTCATTTTATGGTGGTTAATTAAGACATGCTTATCAGCACCTATTATTTTGGTTATGGATATGAACATATGAAGTACTGACATCATACTAATATCGTGTATGAGCCTACAATCCGGCGTACGCACTACACAGGTCCTGGGCGGTCATGCGAGCCACACAAGGTCATGTTGATCTGTAGCCTTGATTTTTTTTTTCTTGATGTAATGTGTGTCTCATTTATAAAATAAATGTCAAATTACGATCAACTTAAACACCGACTTGACAGAACCAAAAAAGATAGGACAACCCTGGCTATTGCAAAAAGTACCCTTAAAACACCGACTTGACAGAACCAACACGAGGTCATGTTCATACTAGTATCTCCTTTTGAACACTGAAAACGGAGATACCAACCGGGACTGAATATTTTTTTCTTTAAATTTTTCTGCCGCCATCCACCCCCCGGGTGGATCGCCTTTTTCAGTGTTCAAAAAATCACCGAAAATTATAAAAACTTCAAAAAATAAAATCCTTTGAACTATACTTATATTAAGTGATATAGTTGTGTTGAAAATTAACAAACACAAATTTTGACTTATTTTGCAAAAAACGGTGATGAAAAATTCAAATGGCCGCCATTTCTGCATACGATGTCGGGAAAAACGTATAATATATCAAAATGTTCAGCACGAGAAGCCTGTTCCCCTGCCGATGATCGTCACTGCAGACCCTCAGGGACACTCTCTTCGTGATTCAAGTTGCCTCTCAGACGACCACCGAGGACCCAAGGGCTTCTTCCCGACCACATTTGAACTGGCTTGCCAGGTTTATGGTGTGAAGTGATGGGTTTGATAGTTTTGACGAGATCAGATCAAAGTTGCTTATGGAGCTGTTTATTCACTATCCTGGCAGTGAATCTCCCATCCACATGCAACTTGCATGGAGGACCGGTTCCGATGGTTTGGTAATGTTCTCAACATGGAGAAAAAAAATCCACAAACGTATTTTCATGGCCACTCACAATGAAAGGATATTTATAAATCCTCTACGGTGTCCAATTGATTAATCGTGCATTTCGCCAAAGAGCGCTCAATATTAATAGGATGTTATTTTGCCTCGCGGGTCCTTTCTACATGATACACCAATACAATCTTGTCGGTACGAGAAAAATACATTAATCAGACACTGTTTTATTCTATTTAGGCAGAAAGGGAAGCAAGCGATATCCTTTAATTCCCTGCATGCGCAATCTGGGCTGCAGACGCAGGTTGAGCTGTAGGTGGTATCACGCAGACTATGCACCAGCATCCGTTATCAGCACATACACCATAAACCATGTCCGCCTTATATTTATAGGTGCACAGTGCTGTGCATGAAGCTATGCTTGGACATGCCTTGGAGACATTGTACTGGTCACAGCGAGCAGCGATGCCTGTGGGGTTTCGAGAGCAGGAGCACGGATAAGCCGAAATATATTTCCTACAAGTGCGGTGGAGAAAAACATACCGGCAAAATACCTGAACAGAGCACCGAAAGGACAAGGCATATGAGCACCACCTGGACAGTCTTCATCCTTGATTTGTAGAAAAACTATGTTATGTAGGAGGTTTTTGTTTTACTTAGGAATTGTGTTTCCGGCGGTTGTATCCGTAGCTTTCTATCTTTGTGGATGTGCAATGGATCTATACAGGTTGGGTGCTTTATAGCAGCCATGCTCTGGTTATACTAATTGGAATCAATTAATAACATATATTGAAACATTAAAACAGGTACATGGGTGGACGGGAAGCTTATTATTATTCTAGTTCGTTAGTATAAATTTATAGTTTTGCTAAGTATAGGGGATAAACTGGATCCTATTAGTATCTCATTTTATGGTGGTTAATTAAGACATGCTTATCCGCACCTATTATTTTGGTTATGGATATGAACATATGAAGTACTGACATCATACTAATATCGTGTATGAGCCTACAATCCGACGTACGCACTACACAGGTCCT
This sequence comes from Thinopyrum elongatum, assembly GCA_011799875.1. Taxonomy (NCBI): domain Eukaryota; kingdom Viridiplantae; phylum Streptophyta; class Magnoliopsida; order Poales; family Poaceae; genus Thinopyrum; species Thinopyrum elongatum. Next base: position 7,682,784 of record CM022298.1, read on the forward strand.
GGGCGGTCATGCGGGCCACACAAGGTCATGTTGATCTGTAGCCTTGATTTTTTTTCTTGATGTAATGTGTGTCTCATTTATAAAATAAATGTCAAATTACGATCAACTTAAACACCGACTTGACAGAACCAGAAAAGATAGGACAACCCTGGCTATTGCAAAAAGTACCCTTAAAACACCGACTTGACAGAACCAACACGAGGTCATGTTCATACTAGTATCTCCTTTTGAACACTGAAAAAGGAGATACCAACCGGGACTGAATATTTTTTTCTTTAAATTTTTCTGCCGCCATCCACCCCCAGGGTGGATCGCCTTTTTCAGTGTTCAAAAAATCACAGAAAATTATAAAAACTTCAAAAAATAAAATCCTTTGAACTGTACTTATATTAAGTGACATAGTTGTGTTGAAAATTGACAAACACAAATTTTGACTTATTTTGCAAAAAACGGTGATGAAAAATTCAAATGGCCGCCATTTCTGCATACGATGTCGGAAAAAACGTATAATATATCAAAATGTTCAGCACGAGAAGCCGGTTCCCCTGCCGATGATCGTCGCTGCAGACCCTCAGGGACGCTCTCTTTGTGATTCAAGTTGCCTCTCAGACGACCACCGAGGACCCAAGGGATTCTTCTCGACCACATTTGAACTGGCTTGCCAGGTTTATGGTGTGAAGTGATGGGTTTGATAGTTTTGACGAGATCAGAACAAAGTTGCTTATGGAGCTGTTTATTCACTATCTTGGTTGTGAATCTCCCATCCACATGCAACTTGCATGGAGGACCGGTTCCAATGGTTTGGTAATGTTCTCAACATGGAGAAAAAAAAATCCACAAACGTATTTTCATGGCCACTCGCAATGAAAGGATATTTATACATCCTCTACGGTGTCCAATTGATTAATCATGCATTTCGCCAAAGAGCGCTCAATATTAATAGGATGGTATTTTGCCTCGCGGGTCCTTGCTACATGATACACCAATACAATGTTGTCGGTACGAGAAAAATACATTAATCAGACACTGTTTTATTCTATTTAGGCAGAAAGGGAAGCAAGTGATATCCTTTAATTCCCTGCATGCGCAATCTGGGCTGCAGACGCAGGTTGAGCTGCAGGTGGTATCACGCAGACTACGCACCAGCATCCGTTATCAGCACATACACCATAAACCGTGTCCGCCTTATATTTATAGGTGCATAGTGTTGTGCATGAAGCTATGCTTGGACATGCCTTGGAGATGTTGTATTGGTCACAGCGAGCAGCGATGCCTGCGGGGTTTCGAGAGCAGGAGCATGGATAAGCCGAAATATATTTCCTTCAAGTGCGGTGGAGAAAAACATACCGGCAAAATACCTGAACAGAGCACCGAAAGGACAAGGCATATGAGCACCACCTGGACAGTCTTCATCCTTGATTTGTAGAAAAACTATGTTATGTAGGAGGTTTTTGTTTTACTTAGGAATTGTGTTTCCGGCGGTTGTATCTGTAGCTTTCTATCTTTGTGGATGTGCAATGGATCTATACAGGTTGGGTGCTTTATAGCAGCCATGCTCTGGTTATACTAATTGGAATCAATTAATAACATATATTGAAACATTAAAACAGGTAAATGGGTGGACGCGAAGCTTATTATTATTCTAGTTCGTTAGTATAAATTTATAGTTTTGCTAAGTATAGGGGATAAACTGGATCCTATTAGTATCTCATTTTATGGTGGTTAATTAAGACATGCTTATCCGCACCTATTATTTTGGTTATGGATATGAACATATGAAGTACTGAAATCATACTAATATCATGTATGAGCCTACAATCCGGCGTACGCACTACACAGGTCCTGGGCGGTCATGCGAGCCACACAAGGTCATGTTGATCTGTAGCCTTGATTTTTTTTTCTTGATGTAATGTGTGTCTCATTTATAAAATAAATGTCAAATTACGATCAACTTAAACACCGACTTGACAGAACCAAAAAAGATAGGACAACCCTGGCTATTGCAAAAAGTACCCTTAAAACACCGACTTGACAGAACCAACACGAGGTCATGTTCATACTAGTCTCTCCTTTTGAACACTGAAAACGGAGATACCAACCGGGACTGAATATTTTTTTCTTTAAATTTTTCTGCCGCCATCCACCCCCCGGGTGGATCGCCTTTTTCAGTGTTCAAAAAATCACCGAAAATTATAAAAACTTCAAAAAATAAAATCCTTTGAACTATACTTATATTAAGTGATATAGTTGTGTTGAAAATTAACAAACACAAATTTTGACTTATTTTGCAAAAAACGGTGATGAAAAATTCAAATGGCCGCCATTTCTGCATACGATGTCGGGAAAAACGTATAATATATCAAAATGTTCAGCACGAGAAGCCTGTTCCCCTGCCGATGATCGTCACTGCAGACCCTCAGGGACACTCTCTTTGTGATTCAAGTTGCCTCTCAGACGACCACCGAGGACCCAAGGGCTTCTTCTCGACCACATTTGAACTGGCTTGCCAGGTTTATGGTGTGAAGTGATGGGTTTGATAGTTTTGACGAGATCAGATCAAAGTTGCTTATGGAGCTGTTTATTCACTATCCTGGCTGTGAATCTCCCATCCACATGCAACTTGCATGGAGGACCGGTTCCGATGGTTTGGTAATGTTCTCAACATGGAGAAAAAAATCCACAAACGTATTTTCATGGCCACTCACAATGAAAGGATATTTATAAATCCTCTACGGTGTCCAATTGATTAATCGTGCATTTCGCCAAAGAGCGCTCAATATTAATAGGATGTTATTTTGCCTCGCGGGTCCTTGCTACATGATACACCAATACAATGTTGTCGGTACGAGAAAAATACATTAATCAGACACTGTTTTATTCTATTTAGGCAGAAAGGGAAGCAAGCGATATCCTTTAATTCCCTGCATGCGCAATCTGGGCTGCAGACGCAGGTTGAGCTGTAGGTGGTATCACGCAGACTATGCACCAGCATCCGTTATCAGCACATACACCATAAACCATGTCCGCCTTATATTTATAGGTGCACAGTGCTGTGCATGAAGCTATGCTTGGACATGCCTTGGAGACATTGTACTGGTCACAGCGAGCAGCGATGCCTGCGGGGTTTCGAGAGCAGGAGCACGGATAAGCCGAAATATATTTCCTACAAGTGCGGTGGAGAAAAACATACCGGCAAAATACCTGAACAGAGCACCGAAAGGACAAGGCATATGAGCACCACCTGGACAGTCTTCATCCTTGATTTGTAGAAAAACTATGTTATGTAGGAGGTTTTTGTTTTACTTAGGAATTGTGTTTCCGGCGGTTGTATCCGTAGCTTTCTATCTTTGTGGATGTGCAATGGATCTATACAGGTTGGGTGCTTTATAGCAGCCATGCTCTGGTTATACTAATTGGAATCAATTAATAACATATATTGAAACATTAAAACAGGTACATGGGTGGACGGGAAGCTTATTATTATTCTAGTTCGTTAGTATAAATTTATAGTTTTGCTAAGTATAGGGGATAAACTGGATCCTATTAGTATCTCATTTTATGGTGGTTAATTAAGACATGCTTATCCGCACCTATTATTTTGGTTATGGATATGAACATATGAAGTACTGACATCATACTAATATCGTGTATGAGCCTACAATCCGACGTACGCACTACACAGGTCCTGGGCGGTCATGCGGGCCACACAAGGTCATGTTGATCTGTAGCCTTGATTTTTTTTCTTGATGTAATGTGTGTCTCATTTATAAAATAAATGTCAAATTACGATCAACTTAAACACCGACTTGACAGAACCAGAAAAGATAGGACAACCCTGGCTATTGCAAAAAGTACCCTTAAAACACCGACTTGACAGAACCAACACGAGGTCATGTTCATACTAGTATCTCCTTTTGAACACTGAAAAAGGAGATACCAACCGGGACTGAATATTTTTTTCTTTAAATTTTTCTGCCGCCATCCACCCCCAGGGTGGATCGCCTTTTTCAGTGTTCAAAAAATCACAGAAAATTATAAAAACTTCAAAAAATAAAATCCTTTGAACTGTACTTATATTAAGTGACATAGTTGTGTTGAAAATTGACAAACACAAATTTTGACTTATTTTGCAAAAAACGGTGATGAAAAATTCAAATGGCCGCCATTTCTGCATACGATGTCGGAAAAAACGTATAATATATCAAAATGTTCAGCACGAGAAGCCGGTTCCCCTGCCGATGATCGTCGCTGCAGACCCTCAGGGACGCTCTCTTTGTGATTCAAGTTGCCTCTCAGACGACCACCGAGGACCCAAGGGATTCTTCTCGACCACATTTGAACTGGCTTGCCAGGTTTATGGTGTGAAGTGATGGGTTTGATAGTTTTGACGAGATCAGAACAAAGTTGCTTATGGAGCTGTTTATTCACTATCTTGGTTGTGAATCTCCCATCCACATGCAACTTGCATGGAGGACCGGTTCCAATGGTTTGGTAATGTTCTCAACATGGAGAAAAAAAAATCCACAAACGTATTTTCATGGCCACTCGCAATGAAAGGATATTTATACATCCTCTACGGTGTCCAATTGATTAATCATGCATTTCGCCAAAGAGCGCTCAATATTAATAGGATGGTAATTTGCCTCGCGGGTCCTTGCTACATGATACACCAATACAATGTTGTCGGTACGAGAAAAATACATTAATCAGACACTGTTTTATTCTATTTAGGCAGAAAGGGAAGCAAGTGATATCCTTTAATTCCCTGCATGCGCAATCTGGGCTGCAGACGAAGGTTGAGCTGCAGGTGGTATCACGCAGACTACGCACCAGCATCCGTTATCAGCACATACACCATAAACCGTGTCCGCCTTATATTTATAGGTGCATAGTGCTGTGCATGAAGCTATGCTTGGACATGCCTTGGAGATGTTGTATTGGTCACAGCGAGCAGCGATGCCTGCGGGGTTTCGAGAGCAGGAGCATGGATAAGCCGAAATATATTTCCTTCAAGTGCGGTGGAGAAAAACATACCGGCAAAATACCTGAACAGAGCACCGAAAGGACAAGGCATATGAGCACCACCTGGACAGTCTTCATCCTTGATTTGTAGAAAAACTATGTTATGTAGGAGGTTTTTGTTTTACTTAGGAATTGTGTTTCCGGCGGTTGTATCTGTAGCTTTCTATCTTTGTGGATGTGCAATGGATCTATACAGGTTGGGTGCTTTATAGCAGCCATGCTCTGGTTATACTAATTGGAATCAATTAATAACATATATTGAAACATTAAAACAGGTAAATGGGTGGACGCGAAGCTTATTATTATTCTAGTTCGTTAGTATAAATTTATAGTTTTGCTAAGTATAGGGGATAAACTGGATCCTATTAGTATCTCATTTTATGGTGGTTAATTAAGACATGCTTATCCGCACCTATTATTTTGGTTATGGATATGAACATATGAAGTACTGAAATCATACTAATATCATGTATGAGCCTACAATCCGGCGTACGCACTACACAGGTCCTGGGCGGTCATGCGAGCCACACAAGGTCATGTTGATCTGTAGCCTTGATTTTTTTTTCTTGATGTAATGTGTGTCTCATTTATAAAATAAATGTCAAATTACGATCAACTTAAACACCGACTTGACAGAACCAAAAAAGATAGGACAACCCTGGCTATTGCAAAAAGTACCCTTAAAACACCGACTTGACAGAACCAACACGAGGTCATGTTCATACTAGTCTCTCCTTTTGAACACTGAAAACGGAGATACCAACCGGGACTGAATATTTTTTTCTTTAAATTTTTCTGCCGCCATCCACCCCCCGGGTGGATCGCCTTTTTCAGTGTTCAAAAAATCACCGAAAATTATAAAAACTTCAAAAAATAAAATCCTTTGAACTATACTTATATTAAGTGATATAGTTGTGTTGAAAATTAACAAACACAAATTTTGACTTATTTTGCAAAAAACGGTGATGAAAAATTCAAATGGCCGCCATTTCTGCATACGATGTCGGGAAAAACGTATAATATATCAAAATGTTCAGCACGAGAAGCCTGTTCCCCTGCCGATGATCGTCACTGCAGACCCTCAGGGACACTCTCTTTGTGATTCAAGTTGCCTCTCAGACGACCACCGAGGACCCAAGGGCTTCTTCTCGACCACATTTGAACTGGCTTGCCAGGTTTATGGTGTGAAGTGATGGGTTTGATAGTTTTGACGAGATCAGATCAAAGTTGCTTATGGAGCTGTTTATTCACTATCCTGGCTGTGAATCTCCCATCCACATGCAACTTGCATGGAGGACCGGTTCCGATGGTTTGGTAATGTTCTCAACATGGAGAAAAAAATCCACAAACGTATTTTCATGGCCACTCACAATGAAAGGATATTTATAAATCCTCTACGGTGTCCAATTGATTAATCGTGCATTTCGCCAAAGAGCGCTCAATATTAATAGGATGTTATTTTGCCTCGCGGGTCCTTGCTACATGATACACCAATACAATGTTGTCGGTACGAGAAAAATACATTAATCAGACACTGTTTTATTCTATTTAGGCAGAAAGGGAAGCAAGCGATATCCTTTAATTCCCTGCATGCGCAATCTGGGCTGCAGACGCAGGTTGAGCTGTAGGTGGTATCACGCAGACTATGCACCAGCATCCGTTATCAGCACATACACCATAAACCATGTCCGCCTTATATTTATAGGTGCACAGTGCTGTGCATGAAGCTATGCTTGGACATGCCTTGGAGACATTGTACTGGTCACAGCGAGCAGCGATGCCTGCGGGGTTTCGAGAGCAGGAGCACGGATAAGCCGAAATATATTTCCTACAAGTGCGGTGGAGAAAAACATACCGGCAAAATACCTGAACAGAGCACCGAAAGGACAAGGCATATGAGCACCACCTGGATAATCTTCATCCTTGATTTGTAGAAAAACTATGTTATGTAGGAGGTTTTTGTTTTACTTAGGAATTGTGTTTCCGGCGGTTGTATCTGTAGCTTTCTATCTTTGTGGATGTGCAATGGATCTATACAGGTTGGGTGCTTTATAGCAGCCATGCTCTGGTTATACTAATTGGAATCAATTAATAACATATATTGAAACATTAAGACAGGTACATGGGTGGACGCGAAGCTTATTATTATTCTAGTTCGTTAGTATAAATTTATAGTTTTGCTAAGTATAGGGGATAAACTGGATCCAATTAGTATCTCATTTTATGGTGGTTAATTAAGACATGCTTATCCGCACCTATTATTTTGGTTATGGATATGAACATATGAAGTACTGACATCATACTAATATCGTGTATGAGCCTACAATCCGGCGTACGCACTACACAGGTCCTGGGCGGTCATGCGGGCCACACAAGGTCATGTTGATCTGTAGCCTTGATTTTTTTTTCTTGATGTAATGTGTGTCTCATTTATAAAATAAATGTCAAATTACGATCAACTTAAACACCGACTTGACAGAACCAGAAAAGATAGGACAACCCTGGCTATTGCAAAAAGTACCCTTAAAACACCGACTTGACAGAACCAACACGAGGTCATGTTCATACTAGTATCTCCTTTTGAACACTGAAAAAGGAGATACCAACCGGGACTAAATATTTTTTTCTTTAAATTTTTCTGCCGCCATCCACCCCCAGGGTGGATCGCCTTTTTCAGTGTTCAAAAAATCACAGAAAATTATAAAAACTTCAAAATATAAAATCCTTTGAACTGTACTTATATTAAGTGATATAGTTGTGTTGAAAATTGACAAACACAAATTTTGACTTATTTTGCAAAAAACGGTGATGAAAAATTCAAATGGCCGCCATTTCTGCATACGATGCCGGAAAAAAAGTATAATATATCAAAATGTTCAGCACGAGAAGCCGGTTCCCCTGCCGATGATCGTCGCTGCTGACCCTCAGGGACACTCTCTTTGTGATTCAAGTTGCCTCTCAGACGACCACCGAGGACCCAAGGGCTTCTTCTCGACCACAATTGAACTGGCTTGCCAGGTTTATGGTGTGAAGTGATGGGTTTGATAGTTTTGACGAGATCAGAACAAAGTTGCTTATGGAGCTGTTTATTAACTATCTTGGCTGTGAATCTCCCATCCACATGCAACTTGCATGGAGGACCGGTTCCGATGGTTTGGTAATGTTCTCAACATGGAGAAAAAAAATCCACAAACGTATTTTCATGGCCACTCACAATGAAAGGATATTTATACATCCTCTACGGTGTCCAATTGATTAATCGTGCATTTCGCCAAAGAGCGCTCAATATTAATAGGATGGTATTTTGCCTCGCGGGTCCTTGCTACATGATACACCAATAGAATGTTGTCGGTACGAGAAAAATACATTAATCAGACACTGTTTTATTCTATTTAGGCAGAAAGGGAAGCAAGCGATATCCTTTAATTCCCTGCATGCGCAATCTGGGCTGCAGACGCAGGTTGAGCTGTAGGTGGTATCACGCAGACTATGCACCAGCATCCGTTATCAGCACATACACCATAAACCATGCCCGCCTTATATTTATAGGTGAACAGTGCTGTGCATGAAGCTATGCTTGGACATGCCTTGGAGACATTGTACTGGTCACAGCGAGCAGCGATGCCTGCGGGGTTTCGAGAGCAGGAGCACGGATAAGCCAAAATATATTTCCTACAAGTGCGGTGGAGAAAAACATACCGGCAAAATACCTGAACAGAGCACCGAAAGGACAAGGCATATGAGCACCACCTGGACAGTATTCATCCTTGATTTGTAGAAAAACTATGTTATGTAGGAGGTTTTTGTTTTACTTAGGAATTGTGTTTCCGGCGGGTGTATCCGTAGCTTTCTATCTTTGTGGATGTGCAATGGATCTATACAGGTTGGGTGCTTTATAGCAGCCATGCTCTGGTTATACTAATTGGAATCAATTAATAACATATATTGAAACATTAAAACAGGTAAATGGGTGGACGCGAAGCTTATTATTATTCTAGTTCGTTAGTATAAATTTATAGTTTTGCTAAGTATAGGGGATAAACAGGATCCTATTAGTATCTCATTTTATGGTGGTTAATTAAGACATGCTTATCCGCACCTATTATTTTGGTTATGGATATGAACATATGAAGTACTGACATCATACTAATATCGTGTATGAGCCTACAATCCGGCGTACGCACTACACAGGTCCTGGGCGGTCATGCGGGCCACACAAGGTCATGTTGATCTGTAGCCTTGATTTTTTTTCTTGATGTAATGTGTGTCTCATTTATAAAATAAATGTCAAATTACGATCTACTTAAACACCGACTTGACAGAACCAAAAAAGATAGGACAACCCTGGCTATTGCAAAAAGTACCCTTAAAACACCGACTTGACAGAACCAACACGAGGTCATGTTCATACTAGTATCTCCTTTTGAACACTGAAAAAGGAGATACCAACCGGGACTGAATATTTTTTTCTTTAAATTTTTCTGCCGCCATCCACCCCCAGGGTGGATCGCCTTTTTCAGTGTTCAAAAAATCACAGAAAATTATAAAAACTTCAAAAAATAAAATCCTTTGAACTGTACTTATATTAAGTGATATAGTTGTGTTGAAAATTAACAAACAGAAATTTTGACTTATTTTGCAAAAAACGGTGATGAAAAATTCAAATGGCCGCCATTTCTGCATACGATGTCGGAAAAAAAGTATAATATATCAAAATGTTCAGCACGAGAAGCCGGTTCCCCTGCCGATGATCGTCGCTGCGGACCCTCAGGGACACTCTCTTTGTGATTCAAGTTGCCTCTCAGACGACCACCGAGGACCCAAGGGCTTCTTCTCGACCACATTTGAACTGGCTTGCCAGGTTTATGGTGTGAAGTGATGGGTTTGATAGTTTTGATGAGATCAGAACAAAGTTGCTTATGGACCTGTTTATTCACTATCTTGGCTGTGAATCTCCCATCCACATGCAACTTGCATGGAGGACCGGTTCCAATGGTTTGGTAATGTTCTCAACATGGAGAAAAAAAAATCCACAAACGTATTTTCATGGCCACTCACAATGAAAGGGTATTTATACATCCTCTACGGTGTCCAATTGATTAATCGTGCATTTCGCCAAAGAGCGCTCAATATTAATAGGATGGTATTTTGCCTCGCGGGTCCTTGCTACATGATACACCAATACAATGTTGTCGGTACGAGAAAAATACATTAATCAGACACTGTTTTATTCTATTTAGGCAGAAAGGGAAGCAAGCGATATCCTTTAATTCCCTGCATGCGCAATCTAAGCTGTAGACGCAGGTTGAGCTGTAGGTGGTATCACGCAGACTATGCACCAGCATCCGTTATCAGCACATACACCATAAACCATGTCCGCCTTATATTTATAGGTGCACAGTGCTGTGCATGAAGCTATGCTTGGACATGCCTTGGAGACATTGTACTGGTCACAGCGAGCAGCGATCCCTGCGGGGTTTCGAGAGCAGGAGCACGGATAAGCCAAAATATATTTCCTACAAGTGCGGTGGAGAAAAACATACCGGCAAAATAGCTGAACAGAGCACCGAAAGGACAAGGCATATGACCACCACCTGGACAGTCTTCATCCTTGATTTGTAGAAAAACTATGTTATGTAGGAGGTTTTTGTTTTACTTAGGAGTTGTGTTTCCGGCGGTTGTATCTGTAGCTTTCTATCTTTGTCGATGTGCAATGGATCTATACAGGTTGGGTGCTTTATAGCAGCCATGCTCTGGTTATACTAAGTGGAATCAATTAATAACATATATTGAAACATTAAAATTGGTAAATGGGTGGACGCGAAGCTTATTATTATTCTAGTGCGTTAGTATAAATTTATAGTTTTGCTAAGTATGGGGGATAAACTGGATCCTATTAGTATCTCATTTCATGGTGGTTAATTAAGACATGCTTATCCGCACCTATTATTTTGGTTATGGATATGAACATATGAAGTACTGACATCATCCAATATCGTGTATGAGCCTACGATCCGGCGTACGCACTACACAGGTCTTGGGCGGTCATGCGGGACACACGAGGTCATGTTGATCTGTAGCCTTGATTTTTTTTCTTGATGTAATGTGTGTCTCATTTATAAAATAAATATCAAATTACGATCCACTTAAACACCGACTTGACAGAGCCAAACAAGATAGGACAACCCTGGCTATTGCAAAAAGTACCCTTAAAACACCTACTTGACAGAACCAACACGAGGTCATGTTCATACTAGTATCTCCTTTCGAACACTGAAAAAGGAGATACCAACTAGGACTGAAAATTTTTTTCTTTAAATTTTTCTGCGGCCGTCCACCCCCACCCCAGTGGATCGCCTTTTTCAGTGTTCAAAAAATCACAGAAAATTATAAAAACTTCAAAAAATAAAATCCTTTGAACTGTACTTATATTAAGTGATATAGTTGTGTTGAAAATTAACAAACACAAATTTTGACTTATTATAAAAAAAAGGTGATGAAAAATTCAAATGGCCGCCATTTCTGCTTACGATGTTCAGCACGAGAAGCCGGTTCCCCTGCCGATGATCGTCGCTGCAGACCCTCAGGGACACTCTCTTTGTGATTCAAGTTGCCTTTCAGACGACCACCGAGGACCCAAGGGCTTCTTCTCGACCAGATTTGTACTGGCTTGCCAGATTTATGGTGTGAAGTGATGGGTTTGATAATTTTGACGAGATCAGAACAAAGTTGCTTATGGAGCTGTTTATTCACTATCTTGGCTGTGAATTTCCCATCCACATGCAACTTGCATGGAGGACCGGTTCCGATGGTTTGGTAATGTTCTCAACATGGAGAAAAAAAATCCACAAACGTATTTTCATGGCCAGTCGCAATGAAAGGATATTTATACATCCTCTACGGTGTCCAATTGATTAATCATGCATTTCGCCAAAGAGCGCTCAATATTAATAGGATGGTATTTTGCCTCGCGGGTCCTTGCTACATGATACACCGATACAATGTTGTCGGTACGAGAAAAATACATTAATCAGGCACTGTTTTATTCTATTTATGCACAAAGGGAAGCAAGCCATATCCTTTAATTCCCTGCAGGCGCAATCTGGGCTGCAGACGCAGGTTGAGCTGCAGGTGGTATCACGCAGACTACGCACCAGCATCCGTTATCAGCACATACACCATAAACCGTCTCAGCCTTATATTTATAGGTGCACAGTGCTCTGCATGAAGCTATGCTTGGACATGCCTTGGAGACGTTGTACTGGTCACAGCGAGCAGCGATGCCTGTGGGGTTTCGAGAGCAGGAGCACGGATAAGCCAAAATATATTTCCTACAAGTGCGGTGGAGAAAAACATACCGGCAAAATACCTGGACATAGCACCAAAAGGACAATGCATATGAGCACCACCTGGACAGTCTTCATCCTTGATTTGTAGAAAAACTATGTTATGTAGGAGGTTTTTGTTTTACTTAGGAGTTGTGTTTCCGGCGGTTGTATCTGTAGCTTTCTATCTTTGTCGATGTGCAGTGGATCTATACAGGTTGGGTGCTTTATAGCAGCCATGCTCTGGTTATACTAAGTGGAATCAATTAATAACATATATTGAAACATTAAAACAGGTAAATGGGTGGACGCGAAGCTTATTATTATTCTAGTGCGTTAGTATAAATTTATAGTTTTGCTAAGTATAGGGGATAAACTGGATCCTATTAGTATCTTATTTCATGGTGGTTAATTAAGACATGCTTATCCACACCTATTATTTTGGTTATGGATATGAACATATGAAGTACTGACATCATACTAATATCGTGTATGAGCCTATGATCCGGCGTACGCACTACACAGGTCCTGGGCGGTCATGCGGGACACACGAGGTCATGTTGATCTGTAGCTTTGATTTTTTTTTTCTTGATGTAATTTGTGTCTCATTTATAAAATAAATATCAAATTACGATCCACTTAAACACCAACTTGACAGAGCCAAACAAGATAGGACAACCCTGGCTATTGCAAAAAGTACCCTTAAAACACCGACTTGACAGAACCAAGACGAGGTCATGTTCATACTAGTATCTCCTGTTGAACACTGAAAAAGGAGATACCAACTAGGACTGAAAATTTTTTTCTTTAAATTTTTCTGCGGCCGTCCACCCCCACCCCAGTGGATCGCCTTTTTCAGTGTTCAAAAAATCACAGAAAATTATAAAAACTTCAAAAAATAAAATCCTTTGAACTGTACTTATATTAAGTGATATAGTTGTGTTGAAAATTAACAAACACAAATTTTGACTTATTTTGCAAAAAACGGTGATGAAAAATTCAAATGGCCGCAATTTCTGCATATGATGTCAAAAAAAATGTATAATATATCAAAATATTCAGCATGAGAAGCCGGTTCCCCTGCCGATGATCGTCGCTGCCGACCCTCAGGGACACTCTCTTTGTGATTCAAGTTGCCTTTCATACGACCACCGAGGACCCAAGGGCTTCTTCTCGACCAGATTTGAACTGGCTTGCCAGGTTTATGGTGTGAAGTGATGGGTTTGATAGTTTTGACGAGATCAGAACAAAGTTGCTTATGGAGCTGTTTATTCACTATCTTGGCTGTGAATCTCCCATCCACATGCAACTTGCATGGAGGACCGGTTGCGATGGTTTGGTTATGTTCTCAACATGGAGAAAAAAATCCACAAACGTATTTTCATGGCCACTCGCAATGAAAGGATATTTATACATCCTCTACGGTGTCCAATTGATTAATCATGCATTTTGCCAAAGAGCGCTCAATATTAATAGGATGGTATTTTGCCTCGCCGGTCCTTGTTACATGATACACCGATACAATGTTGTCGGTACGAAAAAAATACATTAATCAGACACTGTTTTATTCAATTTAGGCAGAAAGGGAAGCTAGCGATATCCTTTAATTCCCTGCATGCGCAATATGGGCTGCAGACGCAGGTTGAGCTACAGGTGGTATCACGCAGACTACGCACCAGCATCCGTTATCAGCACATACACCATAAACCGTGTCCGCCTTATATTTATAGGTGCACAGTGCTGTGCATGAAGCTATGCTTGGACATGCTTTGGAGACGTTGTACTGGTCACAGCGAGCAGCGATGCCTGCGGGGTTTCGAGACCAGGAGCACAGATAAGCCGAAATATATTTCCTACAAGTGCGGTTGAGAAAAACATACCGGCAAAATAACTGAACAGAGCACCGAAAGGACAAGGCACATGAGCACCTCCTGGACAGTCTTCATCCTTGATTTGTAGAAAAACTATGTTATGTAGGAGGTTTTTGTTTTACTTAGGAGTTGTGTTTCCGGCGGTTGTATTTGTAGCTTTCTATCTTTGTGGATGTGCAACGGATCTATACAGGTTGGGTGCTTTATAGCAGCCATGCTCTGGTTATACTAAGTGGAATCAATTAATAACATATATTGAAACATTAAAACAGGTAAATGGGTGGACGCGAAGCTTATTATTATTCTAGTTCGTTAGTATAAATTTATAGTTTTGCTAAGTATAGGGGATAAACTGGATCCTATTAGTATATCATTTTATGGTGGTTAATTAAGACATGCTTATCCGCACCTATTATTTTGGTTATGGATATGAACATATGAAGTACTGACATCATACTAATATCGTGTATGAGCTTACGATCCGGCGTACGCACTACACAGGTCCTGGGCGGTCATGCGGCACACACAAGGTCATGTTGATCTGTAGCCTTGATTTTTTTCTTGATGTAATGTGTGTCTCATTTATAAAATAAATATCAAATTTCGATCCACTTAAACACCGACTTGACAGAACCAAAAAAGATAGGACAACCCTGGCTATTGCAAAAAGTAGCCTTAAAACACCGACTTGACCGAACCAACACGAGGTCATGTTCATACTAGTATCTCCTTTTGAACACTGAAAAAGGAGATACCAACCGGGATTGAACATTTTTTTCTTTAAATTTTTCTGCGGCCGTCCACCCACCCCCCCCCCCCCCCCCCCCCCCCCCCCCCCCCTCTCCTGGATCGCCTCTTCAGTGTTCAAAAAATCACAGAAATTATAAAAACTTTAAAAAATAAAATCCTTTGAACTATACTTATATTAAGTGATATAGTTGTGTTGAAAATTAACAAACACAAATTTTGACTTATTTTGCAATAAACGGTGATGAAAAATTCAAATGGCCGCCATTTCTGCATACGATGTCGGAAAAAAACATATAATATATCAAAATGTTCAGCACGAGAAGCCGGTTCCCCTGCCGACCGCCTACGTTCATTTTGCAATTTTTAGAATCCTCAAATTCCAAAAGAAAAAAAAGTTATCCTCAAATTTAAGTTTTTTCGTATTTTTGGCCAAACAGTGGTCAAACTTCTGATAATAATAAGATTGTCATATTTGGATTTCTCAAATTTTTCTGATAATAATGGATATATTATTTGTTGAATTTCGATTTACAGATTTAGAGATATTAATTATGCCACATTAAATGAATAAATGGCAGAAAAATGTTTAAAATAATGTTATTACTTATTTTATTATTATTATTACTTATTTTGTTTATTTTAATAATTGTTTGTAATTTTTGGTCAAACAGTGGTCAAATCAGGTGACTCGGTGCCCTAAGGATTAATAGGATTGATAACTTACTATTGTCAGGAAAATAACAAGTGCAGACTTGGAAACTAGGTGCGATAGAACCAGGAAGTTAAGCGTGCTCGGGCTAGGGGAGTGAGAGGATGTGTGACCGGCCGGGAAGTTAGATGATTTGGAATGAGTGCTGATTAGAGATTAGAGATTAAATTCTGAAGCAGTGAGGAGGGGTGATTAGAGATTAAATTGTCAAATAATTCAAAGATTCGAAAATTAAAAAAATCAAAAAAAAAATTCAAAAAACTTTAAAAAAAATGGAAAAAAAATTTCCTGTAGACCGGGACTAAAGGTCCTCCTGCCCCGCTCCAGCCGGCGGCCACGTGGAGCCCCTTTAGTTCCGGTTCGTAAGCGAACTGGGATTAAGGGTTAGAGGCTTTAGTCCCGACCCTTTTGTCCCCGTTCCAGAAACGGGACTAAAGGCCCTCTGGAACCGGGACAAAAGCCCTGTTTTCTACTAGTGTATAGTACAAAATTTAGTTCTCAACTCATAACCATCATGCACAAGCAGTATTATATATATAATTAGCATTAAGATTCAATTGAGTTAACTATACCTATGGATTTCTCTTCTATTTTTTTATCAATAAATCACTCAACATCTTCTTATTTCTCCACCAACTATCTCTGCAACCCGGTAAATGTTCAATGTTTGTAACTGATCTATCTATGGTCTACTCATTGAGCGTTTCTGGCCTTTTGCTCTCTATGTAAACTGAATGCAAAAGTTGTCTGATCGACATACCATATAGCCCTGTTCTGTGCATAATGAAGATTAGGAGTAGAGATTGAATGCAAAAATTCAATGCAAAAGTTGTCTGAGCGTTTCTGGCCTTTCTGGTCTAGTCGTTGTGCGTTTCTCTTCATATGCATACAACAATGAAGATCGGTAATGGTCTGATCGGCATACCCATATAGCCCTGTTCCGTGCATAATTTTCATTTGCATTGAAAAATGAACATTAGCTGCCTACTGAATCATCATTTATTGGCTTAGTAAAAAGAATAATATTATTTATTAGATAAGCAAGTGAGATGTGTAAATGAAAATTATATGAGACTGGGTCTCTTTTCACACCACGTTAGACCTATCTAAGTGGATAAGCATCTTGTACGAATCGTAAAGCAATTTGATGTCATTTTTCCCTGCAAGTCCTATCTCCCTTGTGGAGTTTGAGACGTCCGAGACACTGCTGCTGCGGTGCTCCGTACCACAACTCTATGACGAAGGGAGGAGATCCCACAACTGCAAGCCCACAACACAAGCAAAACAGCTATCTCCTCCCGTGAGCACATAGTTCATCTCATGTTAGACGAAGAAAGGCTACAGAAAAGAAGTGAAACACGATGTCTAGGCTTATTCAGCAAGGGTGAATCATTGTTTCGGCAAAGGACATCTTAATTAATAGAAAGCATGAATGGCGCATGATTGCCTGCTCATGTCTAGCCCTCACTGTCAGTTCGGCGATCGTGGGCATCTATGGTAGCACTTCCCCATAGAGTTGTACGGTGGTATGAATTTCTTCAATCACATCGTTAGGGTCGCTCACAGCCAAGCACACCGCCGCTATTGATCAACGTTTCATGGAAGAAGACGCTGAGTTGCTTCAAGATTCATGATGTACATGTGTCATCTTCTTAAAGGGGTCTAACTTGATGGAAAAATAGAACCGGTCTCATAGGACGGCTGTGACTATCATCACATTGTTTCCTCTATACTCCAGTATATCGACAACGACTTGCTGCTATTTGATGTCGTCTTTCGATCCTTCCACTCTACACAAAAACGAAAGGGTTGAACTGTTGCTGATTTATAAAATTGTGAATACAATCGTTAACCTCCGTATGTATTATTGTGGGCGGAGACTTGCATGATGCCCTAGTCAGGCTCCGCGAGGTGTGTTGCATCTGAGGCCGGGAAGGAAGACATCGAAAGCAGCAACAGGGATGCTTGGGCAACCGATCGCCCATGCCTTGTCGTAGGCTGGTAGGCGTCGTCGAGGCCCTGCCACTCCGAGGCACCCGAGCGCCCATGCCTTGTCGTAGCCTCGTAGGCCGATAGGCGTCGTCGAGGCCCTGCCACTTCGAGGCACTCGATCGTAGTCGTCGGCTCGTCGCCGAGGACCTGCCACCGCGCCGAGTCAGCAACACAGCCCACGGGGATGCCAGTTCAAAAGATGGGATACAGCCATGATGGGGAGTGGGTGAGAACAACTCAGCGTTTATTGGCGCATACGAGAAAGCTCAGTGCAACCGCCATGACTTTGCTTATTGATTCGAGCGAGATGGTGCAGAGGAGTTGCGGCGGTGGATAACCAAATTGTGGGAAGACGAAATTGAGGCGAGTACGGTGGTTGGCCGTAGGGCACGCCATGAGAGAGAGAGAGATCAGGATCGTGAGAGAAAATTTAGGGGGCCGGAGGGTCGTGGGTTTCGGTTGTTCCTTCTCTGGGCTTTACAGTCCCGGGCGAGGATGGGATGGGAAGGAAGGACCGAACAAATAGGGGGGGAAATCCGGAATTTAGCGCTCGTGGACATGGGGAGGAGCGAAATTGGTGGAGGATGATTCCTACGATCGATCGATGGGTGGAAGCGAATGACAAGGCAAGTTTCGATTCTGTTATGCTTTTGCAAGGAAAGAGTAGATGGAGAGGGATCGGTTGGCATACCATGGAAAGTAAAATCTATACATGGAAACAAATACAACAATGGAAAGTGAAATTTGTATATGGAAACAAACAAACAGGGGGTACGGTTTGTTTGGAAAAGAATCGGTGACGTGATCCTTCGTTCGATCGATGGAGTGCTACGCGGAGGAAGCGAACGAACGACGTAGAGATGGGCCGGCCCAAGTACGTGGCTGTGTCGTAGTGTGAAAGGTGAGCGAAAGATAAGAGTGTTGGAATGAGGTGGGAGTGAGGCGAGACTACCAACTGAGACATTAGGAGTAGAGATAGGAAACTAAACACTTATCTTATTACATGACCGCCATCCAAACCGGTTGAAGATAGCCCGTGCTACCGTCTCCCAACGGATAGACTCAGTAATCATACGCTCCCTGGCATCCATCGGAGTGAGTAGCGATCACATACGGATCAGCGTAGTGGCCCGAAAGATAACCTACAAGAAGTGAACATTTGTTGCTCTGTTAAAAACCATATCATTCCTGCAGTTCCGTATAACCCATAATAAAGCACATACGCCTACACGGATGTGTCTTGCTGTTTCTATCTCAACCCCATTTAGCCACGTCCCAAATAACGTGTTGATACTAGTAAGAGGAGCAATGTTAAACGCTATATGGATAGACCGCCATAAAACTTTGGCCATCTGTCAGGCAAATTAAGCAGCAGCAAAGGAGTGACAAGACCCAACTACGTAGTTCACAAAACCAAAACCACTCACACATCACACCACCAAGCACCTAGGTGAAATCAGAGGATGACCGCAAGAGAAATGTATAGCGGATTAAGGACACGCATTTACCCCAAGTACAGGAAGATGAGCTCCAGGGCTTTACACCCATTACAACCAGTGAAAGGTAATCTTAACTTTAACGCTAATAAAGCAAAGCAGGTGAACAAGGAGGCGGTAAAGGTAATAGTTCAAACTGCGGCCGCTCCAGTCTTCAGAGCTGCTGGATGCGCGACCAAGGGTGGTGGTGTGTCGTAACTCCGACCGAAGCTGTAAGTTGCAGTTAGATGAAGATCAGACGATCGAGGTTGAGCCCGCCCGGTTTGGCGCCAATCGACTGTTGGGTGTCGATTTCTTCAGTTAACAGCGTGACAAGTGTTGATTTCTTCAGAAATGATGCAGTCTGGTTGTTCCTGACTAGGAAGATATATGTAAACGTAAATAATTGGCATGATTCTGCCAGCCAGGGTCAGGGTCAGAATATTTTGTACTGAATGACCAAAATACTAACCATCGCACACACGGTACGAACATGAAAAAGGCGTCAGAGGATGTACATACTCATCACAGCAATTTAATTCTGAGCGGCATCACAAGCCAGCCTAGGCCGTGTTTCTGCTTCTTCCTTAGCATGGCTTCAGATCTTCCGCGGACTGGTTGTCCTTGGCAGCAGCCTATTCTGAAATATTAATTCTCAAGTCGGTTAACCTGATAAGAACATGGAGCTAGCTAGGCGCTTGCAAAGTTGCACTTCACTGGGACCTATTTACCTCGCATGAATGAACCTCTGCAGTGTTTTGGGTACATCAGTTTAAGTGATGGAGTCAACAAGCATGTGTACAGTCTTCCTTTTGGTTGCCATGAGTGCGTACCATGCATTTCTGCAATTGTTTCTAGCAAGTGGTACGGTAACCCTTCAACGACGCCTTTCCCGGTTTCCCCAACTCCATCCTTTTCTTCCAAGGAGATTCATCTGCAAAATGAAGCAACATCAAAGCCATGAAACGAAGATCATGAAATAGATAAAAAGATCATGAAACGAAGCTTAATTTTGCAGAGTAGAAGAGAGCTGCTTTGGTTAGGGCATGATAAAAGAGAGCTGAGTTCTTTGCCCAAGTAGACGAAAACACTTACGCTGTTGTATATACATGAGACACTTCAGAGGGCGAATCCATCTGAAGACCAATTAGGGACAAATTCCAAGTTGCAGTGGCGGATGCTGTATCACTTCATAAGTTCATATGCACAAATGATACCCTAGACTGCATTGCAATTTTCACCAAGATAATAGAGTGAGACGGAATTTATCAGCAGTACTACATGTTCATTTTTTCCTACAGTGAGCAGTACTAAACATTCAGAACACACATTCGTGATGTTGAGAAATTGGTGAAGGATTTCGAGATGTAACTCCTGCTCTCTTATAACAGCTAGTTAGGGCTGAAAAACAGAGTGTTCATGTTGGAAAAGATAAGCATGTACCATTGCACTGTAGTACATTCTGATAAACACCGTACTACCACTTTAAGTCTTAGACAATTCAAAACTGCAAACCCAAAGAGTAGACAGAGACAACGACTGTATGATGCCATAGTATGTACAAACTCTGGTCAATTCGTAAACTTACTGTGCAGCTCTGCCAGCCTGTTGGTGACATGTAGTCCCTGGAAAGAAGATATCTTCCGAAGTCTTGTTAAAAGACACTGTCCTATGGTTGTAATTATGCATCTTGATGACTTAATGGGGTTCTGAAATTTCAAAATTGCACATGCCCTCAATGCAAAATTCACTGTTTCATTAAAAATTGGCTCCACACGTGCACTGCTATGTTACTCAGGATGTTCTTGTGAAGATCCTCTACACCATTAAATTTCATTAAACAAAAACAGGTATGGCAAATGCAGAATACCTGGTATCAGTAGAGAATGTAGACTTGTCGGTGGCAGAACACTATCAAGTCTGAACATGATGACCTTTTGAACATCAAAACTGAACTTTCCAGATTGCCATCAAGTCTTCATGAGTTCTCGACGAATATAAACACAAGTGGTACTGAGAGCAAAGTAGCAGCAAGCCATCAGAAACACACGAACACCCTTTTTCCGATAAAAAACACACGAACACGTGAACAGCAAAGCCATCAGAAATTAGAATACATGAACACCTGGTATAGACAACAATGTAACAGTGGATGAAAACATTTTATAACCTTAATATGGGTATCTTGACCCATATAGTCTCGTTTATTCCATAATTCTCTTTTGGGACCAAGCATAAGAGATCTTCCTATTTGAATGGTGCCCATGTGTGGCTGGAAATCCAAATTGATGTACAACAAGATCTTGGTCTGCTTTTCTGAATTTTTCTATGGGATTGGTTACTTATTTTAAGAAAGTAACAGATGAAAGATATGAGTTATACCACTGTTTGCTTCAGGAAGGTTTGCAAGAAAAAAGTTTTAAGACTTTGCCACCATTATAGTATAACTGGCTACAAACAAGCATTTCTTAGTGAAGTGAGTCCGTTATGAAAAATGTGCAATTTATTGGGTCAACACACCAATATGATATGGAGGGTCTGTCAATCCATGTTTCTTATGAATAAACATAGTTCTAGCCTTCTAAAATCTTATAATTTCTTTTTTGGCCCGGTTAGTTATAATTCATTGTTATATTCCACACAATCTAATCTCATTGAAATGTATTACAACCGATTACCGCAGCAATGCGCGGGGTATCATCTAGTATCTAGAAGCATAGGGTGCGTCTTGACGGCGTTCTTGAGGGGAAATGCCTCCAAATCTCTGTAATATTTTTAAAAGAGACCCTAATGTAAGGAATATTCCGTATTACAACCTTCCACCTTTGGGACATCGTAGAACGGAGATTTGTTGGCAGCCTTAGGTATTTCGATCGAATCGTAGTACACATTTTTCTTTTTTGCGTCAACCGTTCATGCTCGGGGCAGTTTATTTAGTCCCATATCGCTTACCGAACAGAATGTTTGCCTGTTTAAAAGCAGCGCTGTGTTATACTCGGCTTGAAGTTGTCAGATAGAAGCAGAGAGACATTTGTGTGCTGGCTGGTGAGATTCAGTATAGGCTTGGATTACGACTCGTCTGTCCTAGTGAATTTGAGCTGGGCTTGGCCCGATAGTCATTGCAAATTTTGCACGCTGAAGCCGAGCAAGCAGTGTTGGTGAGAGGGAGAGGGAGGCCCACAGCAGTTAGTCATTGCAAATTTTGCACGCTGAAGCTTTGGAGGCGTTTTCAAAAATCGCCGTCAACGATTTGAGCATCGCGGGCGTTCTCGAAAAGCGCCCAGACAGGTATTTCCCTTCGCGAGTATTTCTAGCGTTTTTCAGAAATGCCTTCTTATACCTTTGAAGGCATTTTCTACTCTTTCAAAGGCGTTTCTAAAGACGCAGAGTGTGTAGTTTGGGAGCGAAGAAAATGAAGGGCTCTTGGATTCGCAAGATTTTGAGAACACATAAAGAAATAAAGATGGCAAATCAAACGTTTTTACGGCGAATGAAGTCGTGCTAAGGATACCAATTTAATTTAGCACCAGGATTTGCCATGCTTGCTAAAATAAATTTCCATCCTCGCGATGATTTAATTTGCCATAAAAAGCGTTAAATTTTCTTTGCCCGAAAAACTGTCGTTTGATTTGCAGTGACATCCATGAATAGAAACGTAGAATTGTGATATCATGCTCATTTGGATCCTACGGGAATCTGGTTTTTGTTTTGCGTCAGTGGGAACACATGGTCATTTTCAAGAGGTTTGAATGGATGCTAAAATTCCTATGAAATGTAATACAAATTCTTTGGGTCTAATGCAATGCAGGGATCAATGACGACGTGTTGCACCTGCATCGGTGCAAGAACGAATCAAAATACTATTACTCCTAAATGTTGGCCGCTGGTAGCTCCAAACTAAAGGAGAAAAATGTGGTAGGGCTTGTGCATGAGGAGCCGGTCTACCGGTAATGGATGCTGCCTGCCTGCCTGCCTGTGGAAGGGAAGGGAAAGAGCGAGCAGCAGGGGATACGAGCGCCGACTGGGGAGAAAACCCGCGAGTGAGCTGTTTGATTCCTCAATGATCAGCTACAATAATAGGGCTAGCTACAATAATGCACATCCACTGCTCTTGAACAGTTGATGATGTGACGTACATTAGTCACCGAGCTAGTAGAACAGATGCATTTACATTGATTGATTCTGATCGTTGACTGTATAGTGTATACTACACCTAGCTTGGTCGCGGTGGAATAAACACAAGCACCAGGCGGGCGAGGGCTGACTTGGTGGCTCTGCGCTTGCTTCCCGTTCTAGCGGACGGGGGAGAGGGCGAAAGACGACACGCCTTCACTACAACACGGCAGACTAGCAGACGCATTTTCTTCAAGGAGTTTTCAAAGGTTACTTACTTAGATTAGCTCTATTAAAGGTGTTCTGGAGAAAACGCATGCACGTAGTACGCAGCATGGTGCCTAGTAATCAAGCGTATGTTCATAGTGGCAGTAAGAGCATCTCCAACAGGCGCGCAACAGCGCGGCGCGCTAAAACACGTTTACAGTGTTGTTGCAGAAACGGAACTGCCGCCGGCCGGTGATCGCCAGAGACCAAGTGAGAGAGATGGAGATGGACACAAGAGATTTTTGCCGGGCGCTCGAACACCCCCCGCCGACCGTACGGCGTCCTTTTTCTCTTCCTGAGCACGAACTCAACCGTCAAGCGATACACAGAGGACCCATGAGCTTTTATACGCGCGCTCGTGCGCACGCCACGCCACTCCCTACAGCGCTCCCACTCGTGCCCCACGCCCCACGCCGTACTTGGCTCGCGCTCCCGTCACGCCCGTACGCGGACGACGCGGCCACCAACAGCCTTGGACACGGTCATTCCTCCTGCTCCATCGCCAGCAGACCAACGCACGCACGCACGCACGCTCCCTCGGGCACACACACACACCCGAGGCCGCCACGGGCCAGTCCCGACGCGTCCGGCGCACACACGCGCACGCGTTCAAGCCCGCCGCGGCTTATTCCTAACATACAGCCCCGAAATAGGAACTTTTCGCACGCCGCAGAGCGCTGGCTCCAGCGGCCGCTGCGAAAAATTGTGCGCGCGCCCCGCTCCAGAAGCACTAAAATACAGCGCGTGATACACATACGTACGCAAAAACAAGATACATAGATACAATGATAGATAGATAAAAAATGATACATAGATAGTTCAACATAGATAGTACAACAAGATAGTTTAAAACATAGATAGTTCAGAGCATAGTTCAACTACCCGTTGTCCTCCTCCTCCTCCGACTCCGACTCGGTGATGTTCTCCTCCTCCTCCGACGTCTTAATGAAGGTGTCAATATACCGATCATCGTTTTTATCCCGGCTCGACGCATCTCCTAGCTCGATGTTGAAGAGTGCGGCCGCCTTCCGCGTACGCTTGTCCTCGCGATAGGCAGCTCGCTCCGCCCTCCTCTCCTCCCTCACCGATCTCCTTTGCGCGTAGAATTAGCACTCGTTGACGACGTCCTTCGGGAAGCGTTGGCGCCACAGCGCCATGGCCTCCTCGTCCATCTCAGCGATGCCGAGGCGGCGCTCCCGCCTCCGGTTGTCGCGACGGTCCTCGTTGATGACAAATCGCGGGGGAGGAGTGAGCTCCTGCGCCCGCTCCCGCGTCGCCACCTCGGGGAAGTTCATCTCCCTACGAGGCCGCCGGAGGCACCACGCCGCCGTGTCGTACACGCGGGCGGCCTTGTGTGTGGTGTCGAAGGTGCCGAGGCCGAGGTGCATCTCACTGGACTAGATTTCGGCGTAGAAGGAGCCGGAGGGGCGCGCGCAGACGCCGTGGTAGCTCGAACTTCCCCGGCGGCGCGGCAGCATGGTGGTGCGGCGGCGGCGAGGCGAGAAAAAAGGCGAGGAAGAGCGGCGGAGAGAGCGGCAGAGGGCGCGCGACGAGGTACAGAGCGGTGGGAGGGCGCGTGGAGACGCTAGATTTATAAAGCGCGCCCGACGCCGCGTGCCAAAACTAGCGCGCGCTGGGCCGCTTTTTCGCGCGCACGCGCGATCTTTTCCCGCGTGCCGGAATCTCCCGCGCGTGCTAAAACCCATGTTTCCCGCACGCGTTTTTTACTGCCGCTGTTGGAGATGCTCTAATACATATGAACGCAGCATGGTGCGTAGTAAATGATGATTGGAAAGTATCTTTTATAGATCGATATAGTACGTAGTAGTAGTAGTATATTTAGGCGCATCTATGCGAGAGCTCCATGCAAAGCTGTCCTCACAAGGCCGATCGAAGAGAAGCCAGAATTGTGGACCACAGACATCAACGTACGGGTCGTAGATTTATGGCTGGACGTAACCGGCCTGGTATCTTTGCTGAGTTGTCGTTGATACGTCTAGATACATTCATTCCTCCGACAAGTATTTCCGGACGGAGGGAGTATGGCCATGACTCCAACTTGGTAATAGTTTCGATGGATGCACCGAGAAGGAAGCATGGACGGACAGAGAATGACGGGTTGTGGCCTCTTTCTCTTGTGCTCGGCAACTGAATTGTTGAACGGTCACTATAGTATAGTACATGTACTGGATCTAGCTAGCTAGGTCCCAGTGCAGCGAACGGCCTCATGGGAATCAACAGATGAGCGGACGAAGGAGAGGGCAGGCGGGGGACCATGCGGACCTGGAAGGGTACGTACGCGTCTTCCTCCCTTCCCGCCCTTCTTCCCTTCGCGCTTAGGCTGAACGTAGTACGTACTATGAGCTCTCGCATAGACACGTACTATGAATCTCTGGAAGGATAATTCTACAATAAATTATCCAAGAAACCTTTGACATCCAAAGAAAATTAGTGCTGCTATTTTGGAACCAATTAAACAACTGGGCAGACTTAATAATATAACATGATAGCTAACGTCATTAACCTCGGAGTTTTCCAGATGTTCCGATGGAAATGAAACCAGTGGAACAATTCTTGAGCATCTCATGGGTCTTCATCCATGCCTTGTTTTCTTCGATGTATTTCAGCTTGTAATAGAACATCAGCCGAAATAAATCCTATTTTCAGGATCATTTATTCACACAAGTTTAATCAAAGCAGGTTGTATGGAAGAAAGCATAGGTCGCTTTTTTTTTTTTTGCGCGCGCGAAAAGAAATCATAGGTCGCTAATCATGTGCTCCTTCAAACCCATAGAAAAATAGTTGGTTTTTTGAGCTTCACCTCCCTCGACGGGAAAACATTCTGGGCAAAGGATGGATGTTATATTATTCTGCTCTTTGGCGTTGTTTTCTCCTTTCTTCCTCCTTTGCTCCTCCCCTTCGTTGCAATTTGATCTGTTAGCACCTCGTATTGGCATAAAATAGTCCTGTGCAATAAGCATATGAAGTGTGAAATAGATGAAAAGCTTCGAAAATTACATGTTTAGTCAAGTAGTCGCAGCAGAAGGCTTTGAATTCAAAGATGAAATTATCTGAAACTATATTTGTTTGAAATTGAAAAACACAAGTTGTCTGGAATCTCTGATGACAACTTAGTTCCAACATCTTCTCTATCTCTGTTTTCTTTCTGTTCTTCTCTGTGAAGAACTGTAACTATACCACGTTGCCAAAACTTCATCATCGCCGGTTGCAGCACGTCTGTCCGCTGGTGGTAGCTTTTATGATGCCGGTTGCAGCAAATGGTGGCACCATCGTCGTCGGCCACAACTCACCGTTGCCGGTTGCAGCATATCTGTCCGCCGGTGGTAGCTTTTCTGTTGACGGTTGCAGCATATCCGGTGGCAGTTGTAGCATCGTCACATCGGACGCAGCACCCGGACGTTCTGCGCCTGGAGGAGAGGAGGGAGTGGTGCTCAAGAGAGGCAATTCCATGGCAGCATGGTGTTTCTTGCAGACGAGGGAGAGAAGAGCTGTCGAAAGAGAATGAGTGGACGAGGGGATTCGTGAAGATAAAGAAGATAAGAATAAGGTTGGGGATGAGCAGTTTTGCGCGATCCACCTAGATGACCTGGCGCACATGGGCAGGTGGTCGACCAGCTGCGAACATTTTCCACTGGAATTTGGATCACAATTTAACACATGCCACTATTGCGGCTGCTGTGGGCAACATCTACCTATCTGTCTATATAAACCCAGCAACATCGATCTCAACCAATATCCAGGGGTGTAGGCAGGCACATACAGAAACATACAAACCATGGAATTTGTGCTAACTGTGTTGCTACTTTCTCTTGTGTTGTGCATCAGCGCAGTTGCCGTCTTCCGGCGTCGTGCTTGGGCTTGGGCCATCCACGACGGTCAACAGCCGATCATCGAGATCCGCGACCCTACCATCGCCCGCCGAGCGCTCATGGACCACGCTGATGCGACCGCTGAACCTATTCCCCGTGGCCCTGGTGAGCGGGCGTCGCCGCAGTCACAGCGACAACCTCACGTCCGTGCCCTACGGCCCGCGTTGGCGCGCTCTTCGGTGCACCCTCAACGCCGCAGTCCTCCACCCGTCACGTCTTGGACACACGGACCCGCTGCGCCTTGAGGCCATGGACGCCCTCGTTGCTGACCTCCGCGTCCGGTGCGGCGGCGGCGGCGGCGAGATTGTCGTCCGCGACATCCTCAACGCCGCCGTGTTTCCGCTGGTGGCTCGCATGTGCTTCGGTAGCGGCGTGGACGATGGTCATGTACGCGCCATGCGTGACTTGCTTCAGGCCTTTGTGCTGGCCGTTGATGGCAGCAAGGATTTTGCCAGCTCCAAGACGACGAAGCTGCTGCACTGGAGGCAGTGGCGCCGGTTCCTCGCCTTCGAGGCAAGCAGGCTGAGCTTTTCCTCCCTCTGGTCAACGCAAGACGGAACGCTAACCGTCATCTCAAGCTCAACGGTGGCCTGCCGGCATACCTAGACCACCTCCTCGACGCCCGCGTCCCCGTCGACAACCACACTGCCGACGGCAAGGCCCTGCGCCCTCTCACAGACGATGAGCTGGTGAGCCTTCTCTCGGAGTTCCTCGGTGCTGGGCCAGGGACCGTCGTGTCCAGCATGGAGTGGACGCTCGCCCACCTCGTGCTCCAGCAGGAGGTCCAGAACAACATACGCCGCGAGATCGACGCCGTGGAGGGCGCACTGTCCGAGGCACGCGTCCGACAGATGAAGTACCTGCGCGCTGTCGTGCTCGAGAGCCTTTGGCTCCACCCGCCGATTCCGATCGCGCTGCGCGACGTCCCCGATCAGGCGGTCGCCGAAATCCTGGGATCCGCCGCCGACGTGCCGACAGAGGGGATGCGGGCGCACTTCAACCTGGGAGAGATCGGCAGGGACAAGAATGCGTGGACGGACCCCGACGCATTCCGTCCGGAGCGCTTCCTCGCTGGGGGCGAGGGGGAGGGCGTGGGCCTGGTGCCGGGGCCCAAGGAGATCAAGATGATGCCGTTCGGCGCGGGGCGGAGGGCGTGCCCGGGAGGAGGGCTCGCCACCATGCATGTCAAAAGCTTCGTCGCGGCGCTCGTACGTGAGTTCGATTGGGCGCCGCCGGCGGGGGGATGTGTCGACCTCACGGAGCTGGATGGGTTCTTCAAGGTGATGAAGAGCCCGCTCCGGGCGCGGGTGACGCGGCGGTAGCGCGACTGCGTTTGACCCATCGCAGGATCGATCGCAAAGCTCGGAAGCCGTATAATGTTGGTAGCTTTCACGCCTGCGCCATGCAGGACGTAGTACGAATAAGATCAAATGTGCACTGTTGTTGGTGAGTATTCCCTCCTCCTTCCTGTGTTTAGACTTGCTGCGTGTTCCCTATGTTTGTTGGAATGTACTCCTTCTGTTCATAAATATAAGATGTTTTGGAGTTTTCGACATAAACAAGAGTACACCATCATACGAATTGAAATGAGTGAACAAGGCAAATTTTAACATGCTCCCTCTTACCCCGTCTTTTTAGTGTGAGATAAGAAGGTAAGATTTAATCAGACCACTAATTAATGAAAGAGCAGTTTTAGCATGCTCCCTTTTACCCCCTCTTTTCACATGAGAGGTAAGAGTATATATGAGATCAGCAGCTTGGTGGGGGGATAGCGAAGAACTTAGCAGAAGACTTTGAAGATCGAAGGATATATTAGAGGGGGAGGGAGCTCTGACTAGGTTTTTGAACAAAGTTAGGAGGATGAGCTATTTGTCTTTCTGAGCATTGCACAGAATACCATTGGATGTAAGAGATTTGATTTGGTTTTTGCGAAACCTAACGGAAACGCAGATGTGCATGTACCCTGAGTTTTCGTCCCCAAGCACGCAGTCCTTGATCTTAGCCCTCTGACGCCAATACGCCGTGAGTGCCGCGTTATGACAGTGGAGAGCAAGCAGCTTGACTGCAATTCGAAGGTTAAATTCTAGAGGGGATAAGAGGCGGATTTCTTCTAATTTATCAAGAAGATTGATGGTGATGTTGCAATTTTGGGCCAGAATATTTGGAGATCTAGAGTTAATAGACCATTTCTTAGCCATATCCCTAGTGCGTTTGATTTTTAGTGCTAGCATGCCTGCGGAGCCTAACGCAAGGTGCCGCTGACCCACACTAGAGACCAATTTGAAGCAATCAAAGCCCTGAAACGTTGATTTGCATGTAGAGAGTTATTAAGCCTAAAAATGGAGTTCTTTGGAATTGAGGTGGCTGCTCTCGGAATCGAAGCTCGCGAGCGGCAGTGGGATGAAGTCGGACATGGGAGGGGATGGGAGAGGCAGAGCAGTGGCTAGCAAAGGGATGATGGCTGGACTGGCAGTAGCTACAGGCTTGGGAGCAGGAGGAGGATGAAGAGGTGTGTTAGGAGGTGGATGAGGAGCCGGGGCTCGGGTAGGGTAATATAGTGCTGCACGCATGTTGGATGTGGCCCACACGCCAGCAGCGGCGGCACCTCGCAGGGTCACGGCAATCTTTCACAAAATGATCACGAGCAAGGCAACGATAGCAACGGTCCATGGGATTGACCTTTTTGGGAGGGAAGGCAGCGTTAGGGCGAGAGCCGCAGGAGCCTTGCATTTTCAAGTCGGTTAAGCTAAAAAGAACATGTTAGCAAGCTAGTGTACTTCTTGCAGACTTGAATTCACTGTGGCCTTATTACCTCTCATGAATAAACGTTCTGCTGGAATTGGAGTACTTCGCGAGAACCGTGAGTACAAAACCTTCTCCAATTACTGACACCTGCAAAATTCAACCAACCATTTGAATTTAGTTTTTTACAAAGGTGGGTATTATGATGCAATGCACGTATAAGGAGTGGATAAAAAGAGGACTCAAATGAGCATATTTTGCTCTGATGCTAGGATTAGCTGCTCATTTGAAGAGCACCTTGAGCTGCTCGATGCGCGAGCTGCAGAAAATGGTGCCCCTATCTGCTGATGATATCTTGGGACTTCACTGCCATTGCCGATGATCAATAAGCACACGCCAAGAAAGGTCAACATTTCAAACAAGGCAGATCAGATGCATTCTCTAGCTAAGAACAAGCTGGCCATTTCTTCCGGGCAGACAATATTGTCACAATATTATATGTTTGTCATGAACTTAATGCTTCGAGATGCATGCTGGATAACGGTCTTGCGGTGGAGTAATAGTAGTAGATGCAGTTGGATTACGGTCTACTTGTTGGGGACGTAATACCTATATATTAATTATGTCATGGATGATCATCATAACTATGCGCTTTTCTATCAATTACCCAATAGTAATTTGTTTATCCACCGATGCTATCTATGAGAGAGATGCCTAGTGAACGCTATGGCCTCGGGGTCCATTCACCTTTATACAAAACAAAACTTATAAATTCCTTGTTGTTTTATTTTATCCTTAATTTACTTTTATTTATTACATCTATTACTACCTGATTTAATACTTACAAATAGGCAAGAACAAAGGGAATGATGTCGCCTTGACTTGTTGGGGTGCAAGCATTTGTTTGTGTGTGTGCAGGTACTGCATAAGTTTATCCGTGTGGTGTCTCCTATTGGTTCGATAAATCTTGGTTCTTAACTGAGAGATATACTATCTTCTACTATACTACATCACCCTTCCTCTTCGGGGAATCCCAACACTATCACGAGTAGCAACCATGAAGTGTTATTCTAAACATCAGTGACAGAAAGGTTTAGTACCATAACACGGGTCCTATCCCTGGGGATTCAAGAGGTGCAGTCATTAAACGCCCAATGCTTTTGTCTGATTATTACTATTTAATTACCAGGGCAACTCCGCGCGACGGATAGGGCCTTTACCGTCAAACATAACGGATTATTTGCATCTCTACATAGTCAAACATAACATGTCATATGTATTTTAAATTTTTGTTCTCATGATGTCATCACAAATTTTCGTGAACCAATTTCCGTAGCAAATGCGCGAGGTATTCTTTGGTAATCTATAAGGGTTTGTGTTGTATAACTGTTTTTCTAGAAAAGGAGGATTACCCTCGGCTTCTGCATCAAAATGATGCATGCAACCATAATATTAACCCAAGCCGTCAACAGGTACATAGTTCGGTACAAGCTCACAATACGAGTTGAAATGAAAGAAAAATCGCCACAACCGACATAAATAGGACAAGATGACTATGCACCTGGACCGTCATCCAAACTGGGTGTAAGTCTACCGTGCTACCGTCTCCCAACGGTTGCACACATAAGCCATATGGTCAAGAAATTTGTGATGGTTTTCCAGTTAAAAATCAAATCATTCCGGCAGTTCCATATAGCCCAAATTAATGCGCACACCCTGACTCGAATATGCGTCGCTATATTAGGCTCTACCCCATTTAGTCACATCCCAAATAACGTGTAAATGCTATTAGGAGAATTGACATTGAAGGCCACATGTAGTGTACGCCATAGTAGCTTGGCAAGTGGGCATTTGAGAAAGAGATGTTGGATAGTTTCATCTTGATCGCAAAAACAACATCGTTTACTACCCTCCCAACTACGTTTTGCCAAGTTATCCTTGGTCAACATCACTTTCTTGTGCACAAATCATATAAATATCTTTAATCTTAAAGGAACATTAATCTTTCAAATATGAAGCTACTTTGGGATTGGACCAGAGTTTATCAGATCTAAATACAAAGTCTTCACTAATAAAACCCCTGGCACCGAGAGTTTCTAGTGAATTGTATCTGTCTCATCAGAAAAGTTAACATCAATCAACCTGCGCACAAGATGTAGCTATTTATCTCATCTGCCTCCCACCAGGGACCTCCGAAGCTGAATGTTTAAAGGCATCGATCCAAGTATTGTACTTACGAAAGCTTCTTTACCTTGTATAATGTTGTAGAGGGTTGGATACTGTATGGCTAGTGGCTGTGTTGTATAATTGTGGCAATAATGAATGATTTACGAGGAAGTTTAGACTTGTCGGTGGATGGAATCATGTCCCACATTGAATACGTACCACACGAGCTATCGTGCATGCATGCATAGTTGACGAGGGACGACTTTGACCATTAATTGTAGCGCTAGCATGCATGCATGCATGCTCAATTCCATCCTAGTCGCTCTTGTCTTTGCGTACGTACCACTGTTACAGTTGCTCTATATAATGGTGCAGAACTGAGAAGCTTGAGAGTGTGCGATCATGGAGCGTTCTTCTTCTTCTTCTTCTTCTTCTTCCTCCGTGGCACTCACACGTGCTGTGATAGTGCTGGTTCTCTTATGCTCTTCCATGGCGGCTCAAGGTAAGTAGCTACTCTCCGCTCAATGACCATTTTCTACTCTTTTTCTCCTCCAGAAGAAAGCAGTAATATTAATCCATGGTTGGCTTACGCGCATGTGGCATGTAGCTGTACAGCCTGGTGGCCGAGAGCCACTAAGCCCTCCGTCGCCGATCCCAATGTTGGAACCGAGGATCGACGAACAATAGGACAAGAACACGAGACTCGGAATTTGGTGGACGACGAACGCACCGGGGCAACGGACGCCCCGCCGGCGACGAACGCCGTTTCTCTTCTCTGTATTCCTCTCGGCTCCCTCACAGGCACTCTCCACTCACCACGGCCACGGACGCGGCCACACCGGCGTACGGACTCGACCAACACGGGTACATGTTGATCATCGGCATGGCTTACTCCTAACACCCAATAGTGGGCGACATCCCGGTGTGTTTATAACGTGCCCGCCAGTCAGCGGCTGCTGCGCCACTCAGCCGGCGCCGGCGCCGGCGGCTCTTGCGCTCCACTGCAAGGCCCTGCAGGCCGTCCCGAACGTGGAGATTAAGTTGGTTGCGCGTGAAGCAACACCTCGCTGGAGTGCTTCGTTGCTGGCTGTAGCTTTTGTAGTAACTGTCCTTGTGTTTTGGGTCCTTTTGATTTGTCTTAGGCTCTCAGCGTGTGCCGGTTGCTCTTAAAACCGTGTTAGGCTGGCAACCACTAGTAGAAAGTAGAAAAAGCCCCATTTGTCCCGGTTCTAGAGGCCCTTCTGTCCCGGTTCTGGACCCGGGACTAAAGGGTCGGGACTAAAGCCATGACCTTTAGTCCCGGTTCGCTTACGAACCGGGACAGATGGGCCTTCACGTGGCGTCTCCGCCGAGCCCAGGCAGGAGGGCCCCAAAGAGCATCCACGCGTCAGCAGCTCAGGAGCTGGGGTTTTTGTTTTTTTTTTTTTTTTAAAGAGGGGGGGTTTGGGGGTTTTGGAGGGTTAATTTAGGGGTTTCATATATTGTGTTAGCTAGCTAATAGAGAGAAGTGACCTCTCTTATCTCCGTGCTTGGTCGACGCTACGTACTATACGTATAGAGAGAACTCGCGACACGCTAGGTAGTAAGCAAATGAAGGAAACCATTAAGTACACAAGATCGTCATGAACATATACAAAGAGAAGTGATCGACCTCCTCCTTCTCCGAGAGATTGGTCAAACAACAAGTTTTCGTATATCTATCCTATGTTACAATCCTTAACATCTAATATCAAGTTTCACATGGTATTCTCCGGCTTTATTGATGACGTGGTGAAGAAAGAATCCCGCCAATTCCTCTTGAATTGCTCGTACGCGATCTTGTGGTAGGAGTTCATTCTGCATCTCCCACATCTAAATTGAAGAAGAGGGTCAATACATGTATATAAATGAAACTCAACACAAATGATGGTAATAAAATAAAATTGTGAATATTTTTGCTTACGCACTTCATATTCTTTTGAAGTGTAGCCCCGCTTATTAGGATTCGTCGCGTTGTAGATGAACTCGCAAACGTAGAATCCACATAAAGACGTCCCTGGTTCCTGCCACAAGCACTATACAAGAAATAAAGGTCAATCAAACTGATAAGCAAGCATGCTAAATGATATATATTGATGAAACTAACTAGAATCAATGGAAGATGCGCGGAACTAGGTAGTAGTACTTACGTTCGGGTGTGTAAATCGCAGCTCTTTAGGCAGTCCCAATACAATTGCGGTGAACTCTTTCCAAACCCTGTCAGACAAAGAAAATAATTACTTGTATCAGGAAATGAACAAGGTTGCCGATATGGTGCGATAATGATCGATTGAACTTACTTCTGGAGCATTTGAGTCATGTTCGCATACAACTCGGGTTTATTTCGTCTCGAGTCTAAGACGGTTACTACTCCCCGCTCAAGCTTAATCTCTAGTAGAATAAAGTGGCTCCTGCGCACACATGGATAGCTCATCAATTACATTACTATAACCTCGAGTAATAAGGGAGAAACCGAATATGCACAAGACAGTAACACTCACTTGCAGAAGTAAGGAAAGAGTATTTTGTCTTTGTTTTGATTTTTAAGCAACGATTGTAGCAAATTATCCTCGGTTTCTGTGACATTATTTTGAACCGTCCATTCATGTATGATATTTGGGTTAATGAACCCAATGTCATACATTTCTGCTCTTCTGCATTCGACGATCTTCAATCTGCATATTATAGTGATGAGGATAATTATATATATATATATATATATATATATATACATGCAATAAAAGAGGTGAGCTATATATAGAGACTTAATTACAGAAGTACTTACAGACAGTAGCAAGTCACGATTGATTTGTCGATGGCCTGTAGATTGTATAGCGGGAAAAGCTCGTCAAATTCAACAGTAATCAGCTCCTGACCAATGAAGTCGTGCTCCTCTTTAATACTCACC
Organism: Thinopyrum elongatum; assembly: GCA_011799875.1. Taxonomy (NCBI): domain Eukaryota; kingdom Viridiplantae; phylum Streptophyta; class Magnoliopsida; order Poales; family Poaceae; genus Thinopyrum; species Thinopyrum elongatum. Next base: position 7,718,032 of record CM022298.1, read on the forward strand.
AACAAACAATCCTTCCCAGACTCGCTGCAGGTTTTCATGTACCACTCATGGAATTGTCGCATCATCGTTCCTAGAGGAGGACTTCCATCTTTGACGAGAGGCTTCCCGTACTGGTATTTGTATGCCTCCACCACCTCCGCTACTGGGAATTCTAGACCGAGGCCGTAATCGGCAATATTGGTACCGGGCACCATCCCCTCCACCACCACCCCCGGCAGATTAGGCACGATATCGGTAGACACCTTGAGCGGGGGGCACGATTGGTTCGCCTGTTCGCCGAGCTGGGGAATTGTTTTCCCACTTCTTCGTTTTGCTAACCTCCCATCACTGGATGTAGTTCCTGTCCGCACCGCTTTTTGATATGTCTTTTTAGTAGCGCGGGCATAGTTGGTATCCAGCGGAGGCGGTGGTGGTCGCTTCAGGGCCTCGACAGTGCGCTTCGCTACCACCGGATCTATCGTCTCCTTCGGAGGTGGAGCTTTCTTTGCAAAATGGGCCCTCACTTGGTCTTGGGAGATCTTCGCGTTTTCCTCCTCGGTCCTCTCGTATGGTCTCGGTTCCAGAGGCTTGAGAGACCGTGGACCGTATTTGTATGGCCTCCCGCCACTGGCTGTACTGCTAGCAGCCGGAGCGGCGGCGTCTCTCTTCCGTCGTTGCTTACGAGGCGGAGAAGGAGGCGGAGTGCTCCAATGCGCCGGAGGAGGAGGAGCGACGGCGGCTGTCTTCTGCCGTTGCTCAGGAGACGGACTGCTCGGACGGGCCGGAGAAGGCGGAGGAGGAGGCGGAGTGCCTTGATCATCACGCGCCGGACGAGGCGAAGGAGGAGGTGGAGTGCCTTGATCCCTCGCCGGAGGAGGAGGAGGAGGAGGAGTGCCTTCATCACTCGCCGGAGGAGGAGGAGGAGGCGGAGGCGTCCAGTTCGGAAGCTTGATGTGCTCCTTCCGCCATAGACATGTACTCCTCAGAGCACATCTCAGCTGAGTATCCCCTTCACCTGTAGGGTGGTCAAGCTCGAGCTCCTCAAATCCCTCCATTACTTCATCCACCTGAACAGAAGCATAGCCATGTGGAATCGAACGGCAGTGAAAAGTTCCGTCGGGTCGAGGAGGTGCAACCAAGCCGAGAGCCGCCTTCAAGGTGAGGTTTTGCCATTTCGTCATAAGCTGGCAATGTTGAGCCTCCGTGATAGCATCCACGGGGTAACTAGGAGCCATGAAGTCAGGCTGCTGAACGAGCTCCATGGAAGCCACGCTGCTTCTCCGCTGAGATGGCGGGGTAGCTTCTGGGGTAGCTTCGTGCCCCTGAACAAGCTGCTGGTCGGGAGCTCGCTGGCTCAGAACTTGTTCCTCTAGCCTTTGTACTCTTTCATTGAGCTCCTGCACAACGCTCAGCTCCTGCTTCCTCTTCCTCTCCCGGCTTTTGTAACCGCCTGCGCCGGGAAACCCAACCTTCCACGCAACGGAGCCTGGCGTGCCTCGTGTTCGTCCAGGGTGCTCAGGATTCCCGAGGGCCATAGTCAGCTCGTCCTTCTCTCTGTCGGGAATGAATGTCCCTTCCAGTGCTTCCTTGATATACTTCTTAAGCTTGCTGACGGGTATTGCAAGTTGCTCGTCCGTCCAAACGCACTTCCCTGTTTCAGGGTCCAAAGTTCCCGCAACCCCGAAGAACCAAGTCCTTGAACGGTCTGGCCAGTTCGCTGTCTCTGGTTCGACCCCTTTAGCAACCAGGTCATTCTCCCATTTGGCCCACAACGGCCGGGCTCTAAGGTAGCCACCTAACCCCGTGCGATGGTGATACAGCTTCTTTGCAGCATTTTTCTTATTTATCGCTGACATTTTCTTACTCTTGTCAGATGTCTTGTAGGCCACGAACTCGTCCCATTGATCTCTTATCCCCGCATATCGGCCGGTGAATTCTGGAGTCTTGTTTTTGTCGACAAACTTAGCTTTCAACTCATTCTTCCACCTCCTGAAAAGATCTGCCATCTTCTTAAGAGCACACGACCTGACCAGTGGCTCTATAACTGGATTACTCGGATCCTTTGGCGGTAGGGTGAAATTTGCCTTCAGGGCCTTCCAAAGATCTTCTTTCTGTCCATCAGTGACATAAGAAACTTGAGGGTCTTCTTTCTTTGGCTGATTCCATTGCTGGATGCTGATCGGGATGCTGTCCCTAACAATAGCTCCGCACTGAGCGGAAAATGCATCCTTGGTCGTCTTGGGTTCAATCGGTTGGCCATCGTCCGCGATTAAGGTGATCGTGAACTTTTCATCCTGGCGCAACCTTTTCTTCGGGCCTCGTTTCTTTACCGAAGTTTCGCTCGATCCGGAGGGCTATAAAAGAAGAAACAAGAGTTAATATATGTACATACCAAAACAATTAATGCGCCAATTAGTCAGCACAGGCTTAATTAACATATATACCTCGCCGGACGACTTTGCAACAGCTCCCTCTGTTCGGTCACCGGAGCCGTCATCATGGTCTCCTTCTTCCTCCGGCACTCGGTCACCGGAGCCATCATCATGGTCTCCTTCTTCCTCCGGCATTCGGGGACCGGAGTCTTCATCATCATGTCCTAGCTCTTCTCCTTCAAAATTGAGATACGACAAGACATCACCGCCGCCGTGGATTATGTCCCCCAACAACGCTTCTCCTTCAAAGTCTCTGTCCATGGTTGGATCCATGGTTTCTGTAAATATTACAACATGGCAATTAATATACAAACATGAGGGATGGATATATTAATTAGTGGCAAACATAGACAAGGGATCATAATTAGTGGCCTCGACGCTTCTACGGTTTGGGGTGGCCTCGACAACGCTTCTAGGGTTTGCGGTGGCCTCGACAACGCTCTTTTAACTTGGTAAATTTGGGTGGCCTCGATGCTTCTAGGGTTTGGGGTGGCCTCGGCAACGCTTCTAGGGATTGGGTGGCCTCGGCAACGCTTCTAGGGTTTGCGGTGGCCTCGGCAATGCTTTCAGGGTTTGGGTGGCCTCGGCAACGCTTCTAGGGTTTGGTCGGGTGAGAGGGGGTTGATCGAAGTTACCGGAGTTTTCTTCTAGTGGTTTGGGTGGCCTCGAGAGTTTGTCGGGTAGGGGCGAGAGGGGTAGGAGATCGACAACGCTTTTTCAGTCCCGGTTTAGGTGGACTCGAGAGTTGGTCGGGCGAGAGGGGGTTGATCGATGTCCCCCCTCATGTCGAAGTTATCGGAGTTTTCTTCTAGTGGTTTGGGTGGCCTCGAGAGTTTGTCGGGTAGGGGCGAGAGGGGGTAGGAGATCGACAACGATTTTTTAGTCCCGGTTTAGGTGGACTCGAGAGTTGGTCGGGCGAGAGGGGGTTGATCGACGTCCCCCCTCATGTCGAAATTACCAGAGTTTTCTATATGAACAAAAAAATGCTATCCATCCATACATACATAGCCACATACATACATGGAAAAAACCTTCTGATCCAACTTCATGACAGTACCCACACTACATTTCACCAAAAACAACGGTGGTGGCCGGGCGGGGCGGTTTTTTTCCTTTGTTTTTTCTTATATGTTTGTTTTCGTTTCCACTCTACATTTTCGTACATATGAAAAACAACGAAGTTCGTATACAAAAGTGCACATATACATCTCATACATGAACATATACACATGAAAACTTATCTATCTATCTCATCTCATACATGAACATATACACACATATACACATATACATGAAAAAAACATATACATGAACATATATAAAAAAAAGGCAGAGGCGCCGGCGCGGCAAGCAGAGCACGGCCGGGGCGGCGACGGCGGCGCGGCAAGCAGAGTGCGGGCGGCGGCGGCGTCGGGGCATGGGGGGTGGGGGAGGAGGAGAGGAGGAGAACAGCGCGGCGGCTCACATTGCGGGCTTGAGGCCGGCGACGAGGAGCGGGCTCGGGGCGGAGGCGACGGGCTCGGGGCGGAGGCGATGGCTCAAGGGCGCGGCCGGAGCAAGCGGGCGGCGACGGGGGCGGTGACGAGGGGAGGCGACGGGGACAGCGGCCGGCCCCGGCGACGGCGACGGGGAGCGATTTGGGCAGCCTGACGGCGTGGGTGCGTGATTCGGCATTCGGGGGAGAGAATGGGAGAGAAACTGTTAAGTGTGGGCTTTTATACCAAGGGCATTGGTCCCGGTTGATGCCACGAACCGGTACCAATGCCCCCCTTTGGTCCCGGTTCGTGCCACCAACCGGGACCAAAGGTCTCTTTTCAGTACCCCAAAGGGCGGGAAACAGAGACCTTTGGTACCGGTTCGTGGCACGAACCGGGACCAAAGGGGAGCATTGGTACCGGTTAGTGACACCAACCGGGACCAAAGGGGTGCATTGGTACCGGTTGGTGCCACCAACCGGGACCAATGGCCTGCGCCTGGTGTGGTGGGAGTTTAGTCCGACCTCGCTAGTTGAGAGAGAGGCGCACCAGTTTATAAGCTGCGGTGCGCCAGAGCCTTCGAGCTCCTCTCAAATGCAGGCTTACGGGCCTAACCTGACACTGTAATGCCTGTGGGCCTACTGGGCCTTCTGCAGGCCTGAATCCTGGCCCAACTAGCTGGGTTTCTAGTCGTATTCAGGCCGTGGTGGCCCAGTAGGCGGCATTTTTTCTTTTTTTTTGTTTTCTTTTTTGCTTTATTTTTTTTGTTTCTACTTACAGCTAAATACTTACAGTTTTTCAGTGATTCTTTTTGCTTTTAGGTCACAAAAATTATAAACTTTCTGTTAGTGCCATTAGTTTTCAAATTTGAATAGTTTAGGTTATTTTAAATGTCTGTTTTAATCAAAAACAGATTTTGTTATTTTACTTTGCTATTAAAGTTTCTAACAAAAAAATCTTTATGAAAATTCTTTTTGCTATTAAAGTTGCATAAATTTTATATAATTTTAGTTTCAAAAATACTATAGGTTTATAAAAGCTTTTTAGTTGATTCTTTTTGCTATTTGAGTTTTATAAAAGCTTTTTAGTTGATTCTTTTTGCTATTGAAGAATATTATAGTTCATAAAATAATATTTTAATTGATTATTTTTAGTTCATTCTTTTTGCTATTAGAGTTTCATAAAAGTTTTTTAGTTGATTATTTTTGCTATTAGTTTATTCTTTGAGTTAAATGACCCTGAAATTGAAAAGCACTACAAATGAACTCTGAAAAGGTTGAAAGTTGGCATGGTATCATCATTTCACCCACATAGCATGTGCTAAAAAGTTGAGAGGGTTACGGCAAAAGCTGGATGCACTTCGTGAACAAAACGGACAATCTCTTTCGAAGTATCAGGGTTTCGGACGAAAACTCATCTGTTACAAAGGGATTTCATTTTCTTGAACTTATTTGGACTCCAGACTTTTTGTGTGTTCAAAATGCACCATTCAAAGCCACATCATCAATTTTCAACCCTTTCTGACTTCATTTGTTATTTTTCATGCAGTTACTGATTTTTTTGAGCTAAATGACCCTAAAATTGAAAAGCACTACAAATGAACTCTGAAAAGGTTGAAAGTTGGCATGGTATCATCATTTCACCCACATAGCATGTGCTAAAAAGTTGAGAGGGTTACGGCAAAAGCTGGATGCACTTCGTGAACAAAACGGACAATCTCTTTCGAAGTATCAGGGTTTCGGACGAAAACTCATCTGTTACAAAGAGATTTCATTTTCTTGAACTTATTTGAACTCCAGACTTTTTGTGTGTTCAAAATGCACCATTCCAATGTGGTACCGAGCTTTGTGTTGCCATCTTCGCAATTGGGGTACAACCCTTTTTTGTGATCCTCTAACATGCGATCGAACTTCAGCTTCTTCTTTTCACTTTCGCACTGTCTCTTTGCATCAACAATGACCCAACGAAGATCATCATCGGGCACATCGTCTGGTTCCTCTTGATCTTCAGCTTCCCCCGTTGCAGCATCACCGTATTCAGGGGGCACATAGCTGTCATCATCCTCTTCTTCTTCGTTGTCTTCCATCATAACCCCTATTTCTCCGTGCTTGGTCCAAACATTATAATGTGGCATGAAACCCTTATAAACCAAGTAGGTGTGAAGGATTTTTCGGTCAGAGTAAGACTTCATATTCCCACATGTAGGGCATGGACAACACATAAAACCATTCTGCTTGTTTGCCTCGGCCACTTCGAGAAAATTATGCAGGCCCTTAATGTACTCGTCGGTGCGTCTGTTACCGTACATCCATTGCCGGTTCATCTGCGTGCATTATATATAATTAAGTGTGTCAAAAACCATTACAGAACATCATGAATACAGAAGTGACCAAATTAATAGAAGTTCATCATCACATTAAAACCAAAGTAGATACATAGTTCTCGTTGACCAACATATAGCTCTCCAGAGCATCTAATTAAACCATACATTGAAACTATCTAAAATACTTTAATGCAACAACAAATGCGATCATAATCGCAACTAAGGTAACAATTGATCCAATGGCATAATGATACCAAGCCTCTTTATCGATGGCATATTTTCTAATCTTTCTAAGCTTCAAGCGCATTGCAGCCATCTTGTTCTTGTGATCATCGACGATATCGGCAACATGCAACTCCAATCCCATCTTCTCATCTTCAGTTCTTTTCAATTTTTCTTTCAAATGATCGATTTCTTTTTCAGCTTTAGTTAACTTGTCGAGCAGAATTGCATAGTCGGTATCCATTTCTGGTTCAACTACTTCCTATAGATAAAAACATCTACGTCAAGTTGGTGGCATAATTAATTGTCATAGACATTAGATGTGTGAAATAGTTATAAAAGATAATATACCACATCTGAATCATAGACTGGATGAGGGCCGACGTGGGCGGATACCATAACCATGGCACTATATAATAACAAACAATAATAAAAGTAAGAAAATCATACGAGTAAGTATATTTTCTTTTAGAAAGAAGATAAGATCAACAGGCTCACCACGCACGGTGGTGCTGGCGACGAGATCGGCGCGGGCGATCGACGGCGGTTTCAGGACGGGGACGGGACAGGACGGACCGCCAAACCTAGACAAATCTTGACGAAAATGGAGATTGGACAAGGAGCTTCGAGAGGAGAAAGCTTAAGTGTGGCTCGGGCATTTCATCGAACACCTCATGTGCATAGGAGGTGAGCTAGAGCACCACAAAGCTCTAACACTGCCGTCCTGGAAAACAGAGCACTCCACTGCTCTGCTCGCCGCGGGTAAGGGTTTATATAGGCCGCTCATTGGTCCCGGTTCGTGGCTGGAACCGGGACAATAGATAGCCCTTTGGTCCCGGTTCCAGCCACGAACCGGGACCAATGGTTGTGGGCCAGGAGCGAGGCACATTGGTCCCGGTATGTGCCTGGAACCGGGACCAAAAGGCCCAGACGAACCTGGACCAATGGCCCACGTGGCCCGGCCGGCCCCCTGGCCTCACGAACCGGGACGGTTGTCCCCTTTGGTCCCGGTTCGTGAGTGAACCGGGATGAATGGGCTTACCAGGCCTGAACCAAAGCCCTGCTTTCTACTAGTGAACGAATGTTAACTTTGGTGTTGTCAGATTCCAATAATGCATGTACTACTGCGTGATGTTCTGGTTATCCACATGCTATTCATGAGCTGTGGCAATTTTTCATTTCGCGTGGATGCACATGGCCATTGGGACAAGTAAAAAGTAAAAAAAAAACCTGGGACTCTCATTCCCCACGATAAATGTGCTAACCAGTCGAGTCAAAAATACCGATTACTTTTTAAATTCTTAATTCAAATTCTCACAATCTGCTATGATTATTTTCTAAATTTGGAATTCAAGTTCTCCACGTGGTGGAGATTTAAGGGATAATCCATCGACTATGATTGGTTAGTTAAATTAATTGATAATGTTTCTATTTTTTGTGGTGATTTCTAGCTTAATTCTTTTTTATGGTTAACTCATCAATTACTTTTTATATAATATAGATTCTGAATTCAAGTTCTCACGGTATGGATCAAAAGTTTTCCAAATACATACTAATAATATATTTGGAAAACTTTCTTTCTCTAATTAAATTTTAGTATCATTGGACAATAGAAACATTCAGTTACAAATTTAAAGCATTCTTATGGAACACAAAGGAGAACCTCACTATCATCCTGTTGCAAAATCTATTCATACAGTTTGGGCTACTTTTTCATCTATATTAAACACAAGTGGGATGACACTACTGAAAATTCTTCCCCGCAAAAAAAAGGATAATTCTTCCTACAGAGTTATAAATTTCTATTGGGATAAATGTAAAACTACATTCTATACTAAATATCTAGTAGTAAACACTTCCTTGGTATTTTAGAAAATTACATTGACATATTTCAAGCAAATGTTACAAATGCACACATCTTCTGAAAAATGATCAGGTATTTGCTGAAAAAAGAAAAGTACAATGGAAAATATAAAAATAACTAATAAAACCAAAATAAGAAGATAGAAGGTAAAAATATAAAGTAAACAACGGTTCTTTAAGAAGTTTTCTATGATATTTTTTAATAACAAGTTAAGAAATTGAGAAAAAATAGCCAAATAAAATAAAATTAAGAAGAATTATACAAGTAATAGAGAAAATAGAAAGTAAAGAATATGAGAAAGAATGAAACCAAAGACTACCAGATGCACGAATCACCTCGACGACAACTTCAACTAATATAGTGTTGCCCACGAGCGCCACCATCGCCGACCAACAATCGTTGACCGAGCTTTCACTACTAGGGAAAAGCCTAGCAGTAGCGCTCAGTTTGTAGCTATCAGTAGCGCGGGTGGCCGCGCTACTGCTACGGCGCTACAGCTAAGTCTTAGTAGTAGCGCTGGTTTATCCACGCTACTGCTAAGCAATATAGCAGTAGCGTGTATACAGACCGGCGCTACTGCTAATTATTAGCAGCGTGCTTCTTTTCTAGCGCTACTATTAGTATGTTTTTCATTTTTTTAGTTTATTTATATGCCGTTATACAAATTTTGATACAGTACCAATTAAGAGGTTGTTATATCATTATGTTCATGATGAATTATTACATCATTGAGTGGAAGAAACATGGATTAGATTCATGTGGATGGATCAAAAGAGACCAAAAGTTGAATTAGTAGGATGACGATCCTACTAATTCACGTCGTCCTACTAATTCAACTTTTGGTCTCTTTTGATCCATCCACATGAATCTAATCCGCGTTCCTTCCACCAATGATATAATAACTCATCATGATCATAATAACAAATCATCTTGATCATCATCATCATATTAAAATAAAAACTCATGCATCATAGTCATCATAGTCATAGTCATCACCACCAACACTAGCTAATCATCATAGTCATCACCACCAACACTAGCTAATCATCATAGTCATAGTCATCACCACCAACACTAGCTAATCATCATAGTCATCACCACCAACACTAGTTAATCATCATTATAGGATTATGTAGCACATCATCATCTTCAAAGTCATAACTCACTCATGCTTCTCTCTCACAGGTAAAATAGCATAAAACATGTGAAACCCTCTTTCCCCATTTTGGATAATGCAGATGAACCTGTCTCCCATTTGTGGGATGCGCTTCTTATTGCTGCCCTCTAGTACTTCTCTGCGATCGTTCACAATATGACTCCAGTCTTTGATTATGAAGACTTTATCGCTTTCAGAAATTCTGTATGCACTCCTGGTAACCGTAGGCCATCTTGGTCGTAAGCTAACAATGCTCATGTGTCCTTCAGGCTCCATGTAACGAGGCACAATATCCATCGGGAGTCTCTATTGTAGACCATCGTAATAACATACTTAGCAATGAAGTTTAGCTTAAAAAATAATGTATGCAAAAGATGCACTGGGGACAAATAGTAAAAATCTTACCATCTTTCCTAGATAGATGTCTTGCATGGCAGGGGATACGCTAGTAGAATTGTAAAAAAATTTAAATTACAAGTTGAAGCAAAAGAAGCATAAGTCATGCTTAATTACGAAAAAAGACTTTTCATTGTGACTTACTGTTTGCACATCGAAGGTCTCGTCGAGCTTGATGCTGAAGCGGCTACCACCTACCAGGTGAGGCCTGTCGCACAGACCGCGGTTGTCTTCGCAATAATCGCACATAGCGAATTCCGTTTCGTCGTCAGACATTTCCTATGTTCATAGTTCAAACATTAAAAATCGATCGAAGGCAATACCAGGAAACTCAACACACAGATCACTATTACCCGATATATGCAACATGTTGACTTTAGGTCTGTCGAGTCTTCCTTGCTAAACTCTCATCTCACGTATATGGTGGGCACTCCCGCTCTGATATTGCGACCGTCGGCGATGGTAGCTCCTCCATTCATTCCAAAGTACATTACACCAAAATGTCTAGCACCTTGGAATGAAAGAGAAGCTACCCTCACGACAACTGTCGGGATTCTTCCACTCTCACATTTTGACCGTCGGTGATGGTCGCTCCTCCCTTCATCCCTGAGTGCATTACATCACAATGTCTTAGCACACGGGAATGAAGGAGAAGTGACCCCCATGACAATAGTCGGGATTCTTCCTCTCATATATATATATGGTGGACACTCTCCCTCACTGATAGTCACACAAGGAGCCGAAACAGACCGAAAGTTAACCCGTTGCATATATTGGGCAATGACATAGAAAAAATGCCCTATGTTTTGCCGGAATATTGGTGAATTCCCGTTCTGGCAAATCATAAGCACTCGATATGTCCTACATTGTAGCACAAGTCATGCTAAAATTCATGAAAAAAATCGGCATGACCTTTGCTAAAAACAGGACATATCGAGCGCCTCAATTTTGCCGGAATGGAAACGAATCAACATTCCGGCAAAACATAGGCCACTCGGTGTTTCTCTATGAACAATAAAAGCCAAGATAGCACTTGGGCAAGCACATACGCATGTAGTAGACATATTCATCATATCATATTTCCAAATATCAATGTGTAACAACACTAGTACTACATAGCACTACTCCACATATCACATGTCCGTGATCTTCATAGCTTTACTCACTAGATGGCTGTCGAGGATGCGGGTGTCATCCATGATCTTCTGGGCGTCGTCGAGCGGCTCGTCGGTGATCTACACTACACCACATGAGCAGTCACACATGAGTAGCTAGTCACACATGAGCATATAAACACTATTGAGAAGGTTACTAGCAAATGAGTAAATAGTTGCAGGATCACTTCAAGCATGAACAGAGTCGAGCATGAGCATTCACACATGAGCATTTATATAGAAAATTTCAAACTTGGTGCTCATTTGGACAAGAAGCATAACTAAAACCCTAGTTCTTCAAGAAAGTAGGTCTCTCTCTATATCTCTAAATTTGGCAATGTGAGAATGACATAAAAATAATATACTGAAAATTACCACATTTACTAATTTTCTACTATATTCAAAACTTACTATTCTATTCAAAAATTACTATTCTATTCTATTCAAAACCTACATTCTACTATTCTATTCAAAACTTACTATTCTATACTATTAAAAAACATACATTTACTAATTTTCTATTCTATTGAAAACACCTACATTTACTAAAAATTTCTACTCGATTCTATTTAAAACCTACATTCTACAATAACAGAGGGAGGAGGCAGGGATGGAGGGAGGGAGGAAGGAAGGAAGGGAGGAGGAAGGAAGGGAGGGGGGAGTAGCAATCCTTGGAACGAACACCATCGTAATGCGAGAGGAGGGACGAGGTTTCCTAAAGTCACGTGCTTGCCCTCCCACGCAGGATTTACCCTATTGCCTGAGACTAACGTCCCTTTGGGGAGGAGGCGGCCGGGATGGTGGGAGGAGGACCGCCGGCGACGAGGAGGGGCGGCGAGAGGAGAAAGGAGGGAGGAGAGAGGGAGGAGGAGGGAGGAGGGAGGGAGGGAGGAAGGAGGGAGGTGTACCGCGGCGGCCGGAGGAGGGTAGTGCGGGGGCGAGGGCGGACGGAGGAGGGCGGCGGGCGCAGGGAAGAGAGATCAATTGGATGGGAGAGTGAGTGTGGAGGGAGAGTGAGGGACCACGCGGGGAAGAAGATAAGATGGGTTAGTAGCAGCGCGGGGCAGGGCCCCGCGCTACTGCTAAGCCCATTAGCTATAGCGCGGGGTTCTGGACCCACACTGCTGAAGGGGGCCGAGGAGCTGGGCCCAGGATGGCTATAATAGCATCGCTGGGAGGTAGGCCGCGCTACTGCTAATGGACTTAGCAGTAGCGCCAGCCCGGCCACCAGCGTTGCTACTATGTCCAGCTCTGGGAGAACGGTGGGGCCCCCTTAGTAGTAGCGCGTTTTATTTAGACCCACGCTACAGCTAATTAGCAGTAGCGCTGGACATTTATGTCGCGCTGGTAATAATATTCTACCTACAAGCATTTCCCTAGTAGTGTTTCGCCTAGATCAACAACACCACCACTCCCACACGGTAGACCCACGCCAACCAGCACCTCCAATGACCCGCAGACCCCTAGAGAACAACCGCGCCATCACCGTGCAGGGACCACCACAAGGCTTTGCCGCCGAGCCAAACCACTGCAAGCCACAAGAACGAAAGCAAGTGCATGTCCCTCCGGGAAGGGAAGGGCATGCTGCCACCCTGCGACATCACGCTTGCCAGATCTGGTGGTCTAGAGCCCGCAAAAACGCCGCCCCTGCAGCACGAACCGCGAAGCCGCCTGAGTTGTGGTCTGCCAAAGAACCGTCGACGCCGAGCTGCCTAGACGGAGAAGGGACGAGCCTCCCACCACCATGCACATCGCTGCCGCCGCATCTCTCACACGAGCTTCACGCCCGCCGCCCCAAACCACCATCGCACGGCCGCCGCCATTAGTTCAACCTTGTTGCAGGCAGTGGCCTCTCTCACAGTCACGCCGCATGCCTTGCCACCGCGGTCGTTGGACGTGCGAAGCCTGATCTGGCAAAGCCAGATTCAACTAGCTAGCAGGCGTACAGGCGCCAAAATCACTTCTCTGCCTACTGTTCAAGCAATGAAAAAAGAAACGACCAATAAAAGGAATAAAAGTAGCCTACGCTCATTGGCTGCTTTTCTACCTTCATTTTAAATACATTTTGATGAGTTTTGTGAACTTCGTTAAGTTCCAACTACTAAAACTTCGTACGAGCGAACGACAAATTGCAAATTTGGTACAAGCGAACAACAAAATCACAAACATGATACGAGCGAACGACAAAAAAATAATATGGTACGCCGCGATGCATTCGAGAGGGCCCTAAATCACACGAACTCCACGGCCGCCGCCCCAACCACCATCGCAGGGCCGCCACCCCGAGTTTCAAACCTTATTGCAGGCAATGGCCTCTCTCACAGTCACCGTGGTCGCTGGACGTGGGAAGCCCGATCTGGCAAAGCCAGACCCAACTAGCACCCGTACAGGCGTGAAAAGCACTTCTCAGCCTACTGTTCAAGCAATGAAAAAAATTAAAACGACCAATAAAAGGAAGGAAAAAGTCCAAAACAAACCTTGAAGTTGTAGACGAAAGCTAAATCAAACCCTAAACTTTGAATTCTGGAAATTAGCACTCTCAACTTGTAATCCCGGTCTATTTTGGACCCTAGACCTGTTTGGCACACTGGGAATACTACAATCCCGACTGGGATAACCTGCTACTCTAACGGACGAGAATTTGGGCCGGCCCACTATACCACAACAAGAATTTGTGCAGTTTAAAAAATGTTCACGCATTTGTAAATTGTTCCGGTTTTCTATTCTTGGCACAAATTCAATTTCCTTTTGTGTTTCTTAAAAAAGTTTGAAATTTAAAATTCCATTCACATTTTAGAAACTGTCCATGATTCCAACAAAATCACATTTGTCAAAAAATGTTCAGTATTCCAACAGTTTTTTTACATGCTACGAAAAATGTTTCGGATTTTTGAAAATAGTGTCACATTTTTAAATAATTTTTTGGAATTCGTAAATTATTTGTGTTTTGGAAAACAACGAAGCGTTGAACTTCAAAAACATTTTTTTGGGGCAAACAAATATTTAAAGCGTAAACAATTTTGGAAATATCCGAATATTTTATAAAGTGTGAGCACTTTTTGAAAATTCTGAATACTTTAGAAAAACAACTATTTTTTGAAAAATCAATCAATTTTGACAAAGCGAACACTTTTTGAAACATTTTTTTAAACCGGAACAAAATTTTAAGCTGCGGACGCTTTTTGAAAATTTATAAGTGGGAAACCTGAACAAATTTGTAAAGAAATGTTTGTGACATCTAAAATATATCACGAGTTTAGGAGAATGTACGCCGCATTTCAATAAAATGTATGTATGATGACGAGATGTGATGTGATGATGTTGACTCGTCCCGCGTTGTGGCTCCTCGAAGTGGAGAGGATGATGTAGCAAGCAGTGAAGAATTTCCCTCGGTTAAGAACCAAGGTATCGAACCAGAAGGAAGTCCTCGCAACACCACGTGTTCAGCACCTGCACACAAGTAAACAAATCTCCACACCCAACGCGACCAAGGGGTTGTCAAGCCCTCAACGGTAAGATGAAAGATTGAAGCGGCGATGGAAAATTGTTGCAAAGTGAAAGATGGTTGAGATCTAAAACGTTTAGATCAAAAGCAAAAGAAAACAAGATCGAAAGCAATATGATGGAAAAGAGACCCCGGGGGCCGTAGGATTCACTAGTGGCTTCTCTCAAGAAAAATAGCAAACGGTGGGAAAACTTTTACTGTTGGGCAATTGATAAAACCTCAAATAATCATGACGATATCCAGGCAATGATCTATATATAGGCATCACGTCCAAGATTAGTAGACCGACTCCTGCCTGCATCTACTACTATTACTCCACACATCGACCGCTATTCAGCATGCATCTAGTGTATTAAGTTCATGGAAAAACGGAGTAATGCAATAAGAACGATGACATGATGTAGATCAGATCTATTCATGTAGGAATAGACACGACCTTTTTCTCCTTAGTAGCAACGATCAACGCGTGTCTTGCTGCCCCTACTATCACTGGGAAAGAACACCGTGAGATCGAAACCACTATCGAGCACCTCTTCCCATGGCAAGAAAAATCAATCTAGTTGGCCTTACTAAACCAAAGTTTTGAAGAAGAAATACAAGACTATAAGAAATCATGCAAATAAGAGATCAAAGAACTCAAATCACTTTCATGGATATAAAAAGATAGATCTTGATCATAAACTCAAAGTTCATCGCATCCCAACAAACACACCGCAAAAGAGTTAGATCATATGGATCTCCAAGAGACCATTGTATTGAAGATCAAAGAGAGAGAGAAAGCCATCTCGCTACTGCCTACGGACCCGAAGGTCTACAATGAACTACTCACGCATCATCGGAGAGGCACCAATGGACATGGTGAATCCCCCCGAGATGGTGTCTAGATTGGATCTGGTGGTTCTAGAACTTGCGGCGGCTGGAATTGTGTTTCGGAGGTACGCCGAGGGTTTCTGGGATTTTAGAGAATTTATAGAGCTGAGAGGTGGTGGAACGGAGCAAGGAGAGGGCCAACACCCCCCGGGCCGCGCCTGGCACCTGTGGCGCGGCCTGGTGGGTGTTCCCCACCTCGGGCTTCGTCTCCAATTCTTCTTCTGACCCACGGTTGTCTTCTGGCCCAAAAAAAATCCACAAAAAGTTTCACTACGTTTGGACTCCGTTTGATATGGATTTTCTGTAAAACAAAAACAGGGCAGAAAATAGCAACTGGCACTTGGCACTATGTCAATAGGTTAGTACCAAAAAATGATATAAAGTTGATAGGAAATCATTCTAAAACATCCAAGATTGATCATATATCAACATGGAACAATCAAAAATTATAGATACGTTGGAGACGTATCAGCATCCCCAAGCTTAACTCCTGCTCGTCCTTGAGTAGGAAAGTGATAAAAACAGAATTTTTGATGTGGAATGCTGCCCAATATATTGTAACTCTTCTATTTGGCATGAATGTTCAGATCCATATGATTCAAGACAAAAGTCTATTGACATCAAGAACAATAATACTTCAAGCATACTTAGAAAGAAAATCATGAAACATCAAAAATAACATGGCTAAAGAAAGTTATCCCTACAAAATCATATAGTCTTGTTATGCTCCCTCTTCTTAGCACAAAGTATAAATCATGTCCACCCCGGTGTTAGTCAAGCAATAGTATTCATACTTATACATTCTCAAACTTTTTCACTCTTCACACAAATATATGAGCGTGAGCCATGGACATAGCACTATGGGTGGAATAGAAGGTGGTGATAGACAAAAAGGAGGAGAAGGTTCACATCAACTAGGCAAATTGATGGACTATGGAGATGTCCATCAATTGATATCAATGTGAATGAGTAGGGATTGCCATGTAACGGATGCACTAGAGCTATAAGTGTATGAAAGTTCAAAAAGAAACTAAGTGGGTATGCATCCAACTTGCTTGCTCATGAAGACCTAAGGCATTTGAGGAAGCCTATCATTGGAATATACAAGCCAAGTTTTATAATAAAAAATTCCCACTAGTATATGAAAGTGACAAAATATGAGACTCTCTATCATGAAGATCATGGTGCTACTTTGAAGCACAAGTGTGGAAAAAGGATAGTAACATTGTCCCTTCTCTCTTTTTCTCTCATTCATTTTTTTTTCTTTTCTTTTTTCCTTTTCTCTTTTTTTTCTTTTTTTTTGTGGGCTTCTTTGGCCTCTTTTATTTGATATGGGCTTCTTTGGCCTCTTTTATTTATTTCCTCACATGGGACAATGCTCTAACAATGATGATCATCACACTTTTATTTACTCATAACTCAAGATATGACTCTATATGAATGCATGATAATGATGGTGCAAGTCATAATAAATGGAGCGGTGGAGCTACATGGCAATATATCTCGGAATGGCTATGGAAATGCCATAATAGGTAGGTATGGTGGTTGTTTTGAGGAAAGGAATAGGAGTGGTTTAATGCACCGGTGAAAGTTGCGCGGTACTAGAGTGGCTAGCAAGGTGGAAGGGTGAGAGTGTGTATAATCCATGGACTCAACCTTAGTCATAAAGAACTCACATACTTATTGCAAAAAGTTTATTAGTTCTCAAAGCAAAGTACTACTACGCATGCTCCTAGGGGAAGGGTTGGTAGGAGTTAACCATCGCGCGGTCCCGACCTCCACACAAAGGAAGACAATCAAGAATAAATTGCGCTCCAACTTCATCACATAACTAGAAGACCATACGTGCATGCTACGGGAATCACAATTCTTTTAACACAAGTATTTCATCAATCTCATAAATTTCTACTAGCATGACTCTAATATTACTATCCCAATATCTCAAAACAATTATGAGGAATCACACTTCACATATATTCAATGCTCTTTTATGAAGGTTTTTATCTAGACCAAACTTGAATATCTATCACTTTGGAACTATGCAAGTGTGTTGCTTCTGTATGCTCCAACAAATATAAGTGAAGATCATGAGCATAAAATTTCTATCTCTCAAAAAGGTATAAGTGAAACAAGAGAGATTTTCTTCAAAACTAACCAAGCACACCGTGCTCAAAAAGATATAAGTGAAGCATATGAGCAAATTCCTAGCTCAAAAAGATATAAGCAAAGCACATGAGCCATTCTAATAAATCAAAACCACCTTGGCTCTCTCAAGACAAGTGTGTATAGAAAGGATTCATGACTTTGATCAAACAGCAAGGAAAGCAAAAAAAAATTCATAACCGACGCTCCAAGCAAGACACATATCATGTGACGAATAAAAATATAGGTTCAAGTGAAATACCGATGGTTGTTGGAACAAAGAGGGGATGCCACTCGGGGGCATCCCCAAGCTTAGATGCTTGAGTATTCTTAAAATTTTACCTTGGGGTGCCATGGGCATCCCCAAGCTTAGGCTCTTGCCACTCCGCATTCCGTCATCCATAAAGATTTCACCCAAAACTTGAAAACTTCAATCACACAAAACTTAACAAAACCCGTGAGATCCGTTAGTATAAGAAAGCAAATCACCACTTTTAGGTATTGTTGCAAACCCATTCATATTTTATCTTTCATAATATCTACTGTATTCCAACCTTGCTATGGCTTATACCCCCCGGAAAAGATCATAGAATCATCAAAACAAGCAAACAATGCAAAGAAAACAGAATCTGTTTCAGACAGAACAGTCTGTAGTAATCTGGAAGTTTCGAATACTTCTGTAACTCAAAAAATTCTAAAAAATTAGGACAATTTCGAGAACTCATATAGCAACACTGTGTAAATATTTCAGAATTTTCTCACTCTCTAGTAAAGAAAATTAATTCCTGGACTGGACGCAAAAGTTTCTGTTTTGAAAACAGCATCAATTATACTTTCTTCTAGATCATCCCAAAGGTATTGCTTGGTACAAACACTAAATAAAACACCAAAAACACAATATATCCAGAGAGATAATTGTGCAAAAACTCAAGAACAGAAAGTAAAAAGAAAAAATAAATTTATTCATTGGGTTGCCTCCCAACAAGCGCTATCGTTTTACGCCCCTAGCTAGGCATAACGCAAGGATCTAAGTTTTGTCATCTTTGATTTTGGATCCATAAGAGGCCCTCATGATTGACTCATATGGTGGCCTTATTTTGGTCCTAGGGAAGTGTTCCATCCCCTTCCTCAAGGGAAATTGGAACTTTATGTTCCCTTCTTTCATGTCAATCACGGCATCAATAGTGCGTAAAAACGGTCTACCAAGAATTATTGGGCAAGACGGATTGCAATCAATATCAAGAACAATCAAATCTATGGGAACATAATTCCTATTAGCAAGGATAAGAACATTATTGATTCGTCCCATAGGTTTTTTAATGGTGGAATCCGCCAAGTGAAGATTCAAAGAACACTCTTCAAAATCGGTAAGACCAAGAACAACACATAAAGATTTCGGTATGGTGGAAACACTTGCACCCAAATCACACAAAGCAAAGCACTCATAATTTTTTATTTTAACTTTGATAGTAGGTTCCCACTCATCATGCAATTTTCTAGGGATTGAGATCTCTAGATTCAACTTGTCCTCATAAGCTTTCATTAAGGCATCTACTATATGCTTAGTAAACGCCTTGTTTTGTTCATAAGCATGAGATGAACTAACCATAGATTGCAGCAAGGAAATACATTCAATCAAAGAGCAATTGTCATAATTAAAATCCTTGGGATCCAAAGGAATAGGGGCATCACTAGAGAGAGTTTTAACCTCTTCATGCCCACTTTTTGCAAATTTTTCAACAAGATTCTTGTTCTCAAAAATTTTGGGACACCTTCCAATGGAAGTTGGATCATGTCCAGTCCCTTTATCAACAATTTCAAACTTAGAAAACAAAGAATCAAGACGAGTAGAACCAATCATCTTAAGATCTTCATCTTTTTCAGGCAAGAAATCGCAACACTAGTAGAAAAATGACTTTACGTTCGCACCTTTAGTCTCGGTTTGACTACGGCCCGGGACTAAGGTTCCAACAGGGAATCATTAGTCCCGATTCGTGTTGAACCTTTAGTCCCGGTTTGTGACACAAACCGGGACTAAAGGGGTTCTGACAGGCTGGTGTCAGGTTGGGCCCCCACGAGCCCCTTTAGTCCCGGTTCGTGACACAAACCGGGACTAAAGATGACAGCAACCGGGACTAAAAGTTTTTGATTTTTTTTTTTGAAAATTAATTGCAACCTTTTTCAAAAAATTTGAAGCGGGACCTTTAGTCCCGGTTGGAGACTCCATCCGGGACTAAAGGTTTTTTTCCCACTCATGCCTACCCCCCCCCCCCCCCCCCCACCTGTGGACCGCCTTTTTTAGTTTTGTAAAAAATACACAAAAATGATAAAATCTTCAAAAAATAAAATCCTTCGAGATGTAGTTAGGTTTTAGTGTCTGCTTGGTATATAAATTTTGACCGTTTCTGCAAAAAACAGAAAAAAAATGTAAAACGGCCATAACTTTTGCATACGACGTCGAAAAAAAGTTTAATATATCAAAAAAAACTAGAGAAAAATGTTCAGAATTCCAACAGTTTTTTTACATGCTACAAAAAATGCTTCGGATTTTTGAAAATAGTGTCACATTTTTCAAATAATTTTTTGGAATTCATAAATTATTTGTGTTTTGGAAAACAACGAAGCGTTGAACTTCAAAAACATTTTTTCGGGGCAAACAAATATTTAAAGCGTAAACAATTTTGGAAATGTCTGAATATTTTATAAAGTGTGAGCACTTTTTGAAAATTCTGAATACTTTAGAAAAACAACTATTTTTTGAAAAATCAATCAATTTTGACAAAGTGAACACTTTTTGAAACATTTTTTTAAACCAGAACAAAATTTTAAACTGCGGACGCTTTTTGAAAATTTAAAAGTGGGAACAATATTTGAAACCTGAACAAATTTGTAAAGAAATGTTTGTGACATCTAAAATATATCACGAGTTTAGGAGAATGTACGCCGCATTTCAATAAAATGTATGTATGATGACGAGATGTGATGTGATGATGTTGACTCGTCCTGCGTTGTGGTTCCTCAAAGTGGAGAGGATGATGTAGCAAGCGGTGAAGAATTTCCCTCAGTTAAGAACCAAGGTATCGAACCAGAAGGAAGTCCTCGCAACACCACGTGTTCAGCACCTGCACACAAGAAAACAAATCTCCACACCCAACGCGACCAAGGGGTTGTCAAGCCCTCGACGGTAAGATGAAAGATTGAAACGGCGATGGAAAATTGTTGCAAAGTCAAAGATGGTTCAGATCTGAAACGTTTAGATCGAAAGCAAAAGAAAACAAGATCGAAAGCAATATGATGGAAAAGAGACCCCAGGGGCCGTAGGATTCACTAGTGACTTCTCTCAAGAAAAATAGGAAACGGTGGGAAAACTTTTACTGTTGGGCAATTGATAGAACCTCAAATAATCATGACGATATCCAGGCAATGATCTATATATAGGCATCACGTCCAAGATTAGTAGACCGACTCCTGCCTGCATCTACTACTATTACTCCACACATCGACCGCTATCCAGCATGCATCTAGTGTATTAAGTTCATGGAAAAACGGAGTAATGCAATAAGAACGATGACATGATGTAGATCAGATATATTCATGTAGGAATAGACACGACCTTTTTCTCCTTAGTAGCAACGATCAACGCGTGTCTTGCTGCCCCTACTGTCACTGGGAAAGAACACCGCGAGATCGAACCCACTATCGAGCACGTCTTCCCATGGCAAGAAAAATCAATCTAGTTGGCCTAACTAAACCAAAGTTTCGAAGAGGAAATACAAGACTATAAGAAATCATGCAAATAAGAGATCAAAGAACTCAAATCACTTTCATGGATATAAAAAGATAGATCTTGATCATAAACTCAAAGTTCATCGGATCCCAACCAACACACCGCAAAAGAGTTGCATCATATGGATCTCCAAGAGACCATTGTATTGAAGATCAAAGAGAGAGAGAGAAAGCCATCTAGCTACTGCCTACGGACCCGAAGGTCTACAATGAACTACTCACGCATCATCGGAGAGGCACTAATGGACATGGTGAAACCCCCCGAGATGGTGTCTAGATTGGATCTGGTGGTTCTGGAACTTGCGGCGGCTGGAATTGTGTTTCGGAGGTACGCCGAGGGTTTCTAGGATTTTAGAGAATTTATAGATCTAAGAGGCGGTGGAACGGAGCAAGGAGTGGGCCAACACCCCCGGGCCGCGCCTGGCACCTGTGGCGCGGCCTGGTGGGTGTTCCCCACCTCGGGCTTCGTCTCCGATTCTTCTTCTGACCCACGGTTGTCTTCTGGCCCAAAAAAAATTCATAAAAATTTTCGCTGCGTTTGGACTCCGTTTGATATGGATTTTCTGTAAAACAAAAACAGGGCAGAAAACAGCAACTGGCACTTGGCACTATGTCAATAGGTTAGTACCAAAAAATGATATAAAGTTGATAGGAAATCATTCTAAAACATTCAAGATTGATCATATATCAACATGGAACAATCAAAAATTATAGATACGTTGGAGACGTATCAATGTACAATGTAAATAATATTCGTGTGATTCAAACAATGTTTCATCTATTAAAAAATGTAACATTTCAAGAATGTTCACGAGTTTTCAAAAATGTGCTTGTGAGATTTTCAAAAAGAAGTGTATACAATGTAAAAAAAAGTTTGCGTGATGCAAAAAAATTTGTCCTACCCTAAAAAATATACGTGACATGAGTTTGAAAAAAGTGTATACAATTTTGAAAATGTGTAACAATGTAAGAAAATGTTCGTGTAGTTTTATAAAATATTTATTGTCGTTAAGAAATTGTAAAACGTGTATTTCAAAAAAATTACAATGTATTCTAATTTTTTTGAAAACACATATTTAAAAAATGTAAATAATGAATCTGAAATATGTCGAAAGTGTATCAAAGAATATTTGCACTAAAAATTTACATTGGGTACTGAGAATAATTAGACATGTGTAAAATAGAAAACCGATTACCGGTAAAGAAACAAAACAAACCGAAACAATATGAAGAAAATCAAGAAA
Organism: Thinopyrum elongatum; assembly: GCA_011799875.1. Classification (NCBI taxonomy): domain Eukaryota; kingdom Viridiplantae; phylum Streptophyta; class Magnoliopsida; order Poales; family Poaceae; genus Thinopyrum; species Thinopyrum elongatum. The sequence continues at coordinate 7,740,580 of CM022298.1, forward strand.
GAAAGAAAAAGTATAACGAAGAAAGAAAAACCAATGAAAAAACAAAGTATAACGTAGAGAAAAACCCAAAGAAAAAACAAAAAGACAAAAAAAAAGAAAAACCAGAGCAGCACGAGAGACTGCACTAAGGGACCAGCCCAATTCAGCGAATACCGGCCAAGTACTCTCAAAGTTCAAAATAGACCGGGAACAGAGAGTTTGGTGTGCTGATTTCAGGGATTGGGAGTTCAGGGTTTGATTTAGCTTTCGCCTACAAATTCAAGGTTTGTTTTGGACTTTTTCCTAAAAGGAATAAAGTATCCTACGCTTCTTGGCTGGTTTTCTACCTCCATTTTGAATACGTTTTGATGGATTTTAAGAACTTTGTTAAGTTTCAAGTGCTGAAATTTTGTACGAGCGAACGACAAATCGCAAACTTGGTACAAGTGAATGATAAAATCACAAACTTGATATGAGCAAAGACAAAAAATAACATGGTGCCCCGCGATGCATTCGACAGGACCCGAAATCACACTAGCAAGAATGATATTCTTCCTCTCCACCATATTAATCATTGGTGCAACTAGCATCCAATTAACAGCGCCAATAGGTATCACAACTTGTAGATGATTGGTTTGGGAATAATCTTCTAACCAAATGATAACTAAACATAACTTAACTGTTTAGTGTATACCGCTAATCCATGAAGATGAGAACTGACAAGTTTGATGTCAAGGTATACCTACCTTTTGTTCTAAGTCAATGTTTTAAAAGTTTGACCAACTTTATAGAAAAAAATAGAGACATATATGACATCAAATTGGTATATTATGAAAATGCATTTCAAAACAGATCCGGTGATAGTAATTTGGTGCCATAGATGCTGCTACATTTTCCTATAAAGTTAGTCAAAAATTTCAAACTTTGACTTAGAACAAAAGCTAGAAGTATATTTATTCGCGGACGGAGGAAATAGTAATAGACGATGCACGGGTTGACGGTGTCATTATTGATGATTCCACTAATCTTAATTCTCCAAGATATCGATTAATAAAAAAATGTGTAAACGTACTCGTGCGCGTCTGAGTGTGCGCGTGAGATGGACTGGTGATTTACGTGGATATTCGTTTAAATTGACTGCCAAACACCCTGGAAATCAAATTAGAAAATATTTTGACCGGTCGCTTAGGAAAGCAAATTAGAATACATGGAACATGCAATGCGTGTTGAATGTGAAGACACGTGCGGCCGGAGTCAACCCACAGCACTACGGTGGTATGACTTTGAGTGTTGCACTCCAGCATGCATGGTTAATTAAAACAAGAAGGGAACTTGCCTACGTTTTCTATAGAAGTACATAAAATAAGTAAAAAAATTGCAACTACAACATTACATCAAAAATTTGTAGTTAATCTACAACTAAAATATGGAGGTCTTCTAGGCGAAGTTTCATGCACAAAACATTGAGCTAAACTATAATTTCAAGAATTTTCAGTTGAAACAATGAAGCCTTTCTACAGAACATGCATAGAAGTGCTGATTCCGACTGGTTTTGGGAAGTAAAATCTAAAAGGGGTGGTACTGTATAATTGTGACCGCAATGGATGTTTTGTGAGGTAAATCTAGGGTTGTCGGTCCAAGAAATCAAGCCCCACATTGAGAATGCAATGCACCTACCTGCAATCAGTGGCGGACCTAGCGTGTGTGCATGGTGTGCCATGGCACACCCAGAAATCAGAGAATTGTTTTATCATGTATTATTTCGATGATGACACCCTTAATTTTATTGGAGTGGGCACATCACATCAAAAAAACTTGAAGTGTGCACACCCTCCATTTTATTCTCCGCCACTACCTACAATGAATCCATACACCTGACACAGCTCGTATTACACGAGCTTGCATGCATGCATGAGTCACTTATTTTGGGACCAGGGACTACATAATTGACTGAAGGACGACTTGGACCATTGTGGCACTAGGAGGCATGCATGCTCAATTCCATCCTGGTCGCCGAGGAGAAGAAGAAAACTTGCCAACCAGCGAAAGTCCCCTTCTGCTCCCGAGCTCAAATGCTCGCTGATGAACAGTAAAATGTGGTTGGCAAATTTCAGCGAAATGACATTCGTGCAAGTCATGGCAAAATAAAATAAAATCTGAACTCCAAAATGTTTAAGAAATAGCATTTTTGTACCATCGATTTTGTTTGTTTTGCCCAGACTTCCACAGATGTCATTTCGTGCTAACTTTTCGTGCTAATTTTGTTTACAAAAAAACATTTCTCAAGCACACAAAACATTTGTCATAGTTTACAAAAAACAGTTTTTTTTTCATTTTTTATAATATATTTTGATTTTACTGTTTATCAAGGAGCGGTTTAGTTCTGAAGCAGATACTCTGCTTCCGCCAACTAGTCTCTTCTGTTCTTTTGGGTACGTAGCACCGTTGCTGTTGCCCTATAAATGACGCGCAACCGAGAAGCTCCAAAGTAACTAATTATGGCGTGTTCCTCTTCTCCTTAAATCATCTTCAACAACCCTATAATAAGTAGAATCTGAGAATTCTTAAGAACTGATCGAGGAAGAGTATTCACTTCCAGAGATTTCGCCGAGTACTGCGAATGAATCATGCATTACTTAACATCACCATACTCAACTTAGAAGAATGGTGTAGTTGAGAGGAGGAACCAGACTGTGGTTAGCATGGCTCGAAGCTTATTGAAGAGCAAAGAAATGCCAGGTGCATTGTGGGGAGAGGTCGTTTACATGGCTCTCTATCTACAAAATAGATCTCAACTGAAAAGTGTTGCTGGGAAAATGCCATACGAGGTGTGGAGAGGGAGAAAGCCCAATGTAGACCACCTGAGGACTTTTTGTTGTCTTGCTCATGCAAAGGTAACCAAGCTAAACTTTTCAAAATTGGTCCAGTCAGCAACCTTTAGTCAAAACCACCAGAAATCCTCTCCAAAACCACCTTGGGGGGGGGGCATTTATCCGGTTTGCCAGATTTCTGGGGCCTAAAAAACCCGGTTCTATAGTTCACGTTTTTTATAGGAACAAGAACATTGGGGGGTGGGTGAAGTGTGGCACTGGGCCAACTGAAATTTTCTTCTAGGGCCACGACCAGTCATTTATAACGGAGGTGCAAAATTTCCAAAATTTCTTCCAGGGACCAAACCAGTGATTTATAACGTTGGTGCAAATTTTCTTCTAGAGTGCATTTCATCGAGGAACCAAGTGGAATAGAATGTCATGGTTCCACCCATGACTAACATCTCTCTCTCTCTCTCTCTCTCTCTCTCTCTCTCTCTCACTAGGCTTTCGCCATGCTTTATATATAAAGCAAACAGTCATACAAACCAGACTCAGAACCTAAGCATAGAAGCCTGCTGGGGCCAAACAGCACAAGAGCGCCCAAGGAAAGCAAGAAGAAACAAAAAAAGGCCATCTAGTGGCAAGCTAAGAAGACGACGAGCGGGAGGAGAGCCGACGCGCAGAAGCCAGGAGAGCGTCCAGGATGGTGTCTAGGCGGTCGCGGTCTCGCTGCCTAGCGAGCGGGTGCCAGTGATGGAAGAAAGCAAGAAATTTGAAGAACAAATCAAAAGCCTGTCGCGTGAAGATCCGCTCAATCACCATTTTATTGCGCGTTGTCCAAAGAGTCCATGTCAGAGCCGCAAAGATAAGCCAGAAAAGGCGGTGCTTGCGTCCCGTCTGGGTGGCCCTAGACTATAGGAACTCAGCCAGGTCTAGGGCCTCCCAATCCGGCCCAAGGGCCTCATGAACAAAGCGCCAGAGCGCTTGAGCCGCGACACACGAGAACATAATATGAGTTCCCGTCTCCGGGACTCGACATAGGGGGCATAGACCGTCACCCGGACCATGCCATTTAAGAACCTCTGTCCCAGAGGGGAGGCGGTCACGTAAGAGCTGCCAAACGAAAATCTTGATCTTGAGGGGCAACGGAGCTTTCCAGAGTGGGGAGAGCCACTGAATGTCTAGACGGCGGCAGAGCACCTGATACGCTGAACTCACGGAGAATTCTCCCGCAGGGGAGAGGCTCCAGGAAACCAAGTCAGGGGACTGGGACAGCGGGAGAGGGACTAGTTCCCTCAGGTTGTCCCACTCGAGCACTTCAGCCGGTCCAAAGCAGCAATGGAACACGATGTTCCATTGCTCGTCCAGACTGGCTTCAGAGAGACGAGAAGCTTCTGGTGCAAGCAGATAGCAAAAAGCCTAGGAAAGTGAAAGCGGAGTGGTTCCCCTTCGAGCCAGGGGTCAATCCAGAACTAGGTGCTATTTCCATTGCCAACTGAGAAGGAGACACCCAGCCAGATCTCATCCTTAATAGCTTGGATGGACTTCCAGAACTGAGATCCGGCGGAGCGAGAGCAATCCAGCAGGGGTTCTCCCCGTAGATATTTCGCCTCAAGCAGCTGGAGCCAGAAACCTCCATCACCCCTCAGTATCTGCCAGACCCAACGCATCATGAGAGCTACATTCATGCGGCGCGAGTCTGTGATACCGAGGCCGCTTCGATCTTTGGGGAGGCAAATGTCAGCCCATTTCACCATGTTATACTTGGGCCGGCCATCCGCCGCCTGCCAGAAGAACCTAGCCAGATCGTTGTCAAAGGAGCTATGTACACCCTCAGGAAGTATGTACATCCCCATCATATACATGGGGAGGCTAGCGAGGTTAGAACCAATGAGAACAGTTTTACTAACTTTGGAGGTGAACCGCCCACACCAGGGCTCCGCCCGAGACGCTACTCGTCCCACAAGTGGATCATAGCCAGACACCAGGATCCGGAAGTCTGATAAAGGCATCCCCACATAAGAGATGGGGAAGGAGGCAAGCCTGCAGTTGAGGTTGTCCACGATCCGCTGCTGGTCGCGTTGACCTCCATGACTAACATTAATCAGAACCAAGATTTCTGAATCATTTTTGCAAGCACGGTTGAATTGAGAGCATTTATCAACCGGAGAAGGGGTGCTCTCCTATATTTTGATTAGGATTAGGAAAGCGGAGTGAGATCCTTCTCTTTGATTAGATATATAACATAAATAATTTGGTGGAGTGAGATCCATCTTAATAAATAAAAATCTTAAATGTGCCAAACTAAAACTAAAAAGGAAATAGAGTGTTATTGCATTGTTAATTGTTCTAATTATTTTTGGAATATATTATTTAACATTGTATGCCAAGTAACAAATTAGAAATAATGCATTCAATGAAAAATATATCACAGAGTAAAATAATTTAGTATCAAATGTCATGTCGGTTCATTGTAACCCACTAGGTCCGAAAAACATTTGATTTGATAATATTGTAAGGCTCAACCTCCATGCGGGTGTTGACGTCGATACAAATGTTGTTCTAGGAAAAACAAAAAGAGAAAAAACAAAGAAAAATATACACATATTTTGTGCTCCCTTTTGCGATGAATTGCTATCTCGGTGGGTCTAATGCCAGTAGTGCTAGCTCCCTGCCTGCTCCGCTCGTGAAATAAAAAAATCATCAATCTTAAAAGTGTCATGAATATGTGAAAAAAAATAGATCCAAAAAGCAATTTCTGTTGTTCCATAGATTTGAAAAGTTCACTAATTCAAAATATGTTACAAATCATGAATTTTTAAATTGTCATTGATATTTAAACGCATTTTAAAAAATGTTCAAAATTTTGAAAATTGTCGTGAATTTTCAACAAGTTCACGAGTTTAAAAAAAATATTAAAGAATTTAAAAATGTTAACAAAATTTTAAATGCTCATGAATGTGAAACAAAAAAATTAAAGTAAAAAAATAAATATAAACATGGAAAAAATCCTAATAGGAAACGAGTAAACCAAAAAGAACACAGAAAAGAAAAATGAGAAAAAATAGTCCAAAAGATTCTAGAAGGTTCCGAGAACAGGTGAAAAGGTATTATTCTGAGTTGGGAAGATTTTGCTATCTTCGCGTGCGCAACCCCGCAAAAAAACCTTGTTGCAATATTATCAATGTATTGTTGACCTGAATAAACTACCTGCCTATGCAAAGCTTCTTCATCTCCAGATACGACCATCTTTACCTGAGGGGGGGGGGGGGGGGGGGGGGGGGGGATTGTAGCTGAGTGAATATTCTTGAGACATCATGTACAGATACACGTGTCGAATCACTCTCATCAAAGATAAAGTAATCATGAGAGAACTGGGCCGCCAAACTCAGACCCGGGAGGTAAAACTTCTGCCATATTGTACATTTTCTGACAGAGCTTCTATGTTGTGTCCCTTGGCAATGGCATGCACCACACCGCCGTGTTGGGTTTTTTGGTGGGGAAACAAGCAAGGACAGAGGAATCCATGTTGGGTTTCTTGGGACATAATGACACGATGAATGTGTCACGCTATATGGGAGGACTCGGTTTTTGGGAATTTGAGATCTTTAACTAGGCTCTTCTTGCAAGGCAATTGTCAAGAATTCTTGAAAATCCCTTCTCTTTAAGTGCAAGAATTTTAAAGGCAGTTTACTTCACGGGCACATCCTTTCTTGATGCGCAGTGGGGAAGTCATCCTTCACAAGTGTGGAGGGCAATTTTCGAGGGGAAAGATGTTCCTTAACAAGGTTTGATGAGAAGGATTGGAACCGGGGTTACCACAAATATTTGGAACGATAATTGGTTACCTAGAAAGGAGATGATGCGACCCATTGTTCCTCTGGTTAAGAACCCACTGGGTTTGGTCTCATCATTCATTGAAAACTCCAATGCAAGATGGAATGTAGACTTAATCAATCAAGTATTTACTGATGTGTGATGTTGCTGCTATTCTTCAAATCCCACTATGCACTAGGAACATAGAGGAATTTTGATCATGGAACTTTGAGAGCAATGGCAGGTTCACTGAGATCCGCTTACCACATGACTATTGTTACGAAGAAACGCATATAAGATTAGCTAGAGGAAAGGGCATGAGCATCAAATAATAACTCTATGGAAGAATCTCGGATTCAGGCGTGGAACACTTTGGTACCAGGAAATATTTGGGTGTTTCTTTGGCGACTTGCCCATCAATCGTTGCTAACAGAGGATATGCGACATCACAGGAACATGTCCCCGACGTGCACTTGTATAAAAAAAGTAACAACTTTTTCAAAAAAAATCTGGTGTTCTCACTTTACTTTCTTCTTAGTCGGTATTTTTGTTTTCACATAAAAACATACTCTAAAAACTGTGAACACTTATTTAGTTACAGGAAGACTATTTCATAAAAATGTGTTCATGAACATTTTTTACAAATTAAAATGTTTTTTAAAAATTGTGAACACTTTTATAAAAAATTTGTGATTATTTTTTAAAAATCCTAAGGGTTTTGGGAAAATATTTTTATAAAAAAGGGAACACTTTTTAGAATCATTTGACATTTTTATAATGAAAAACAACCCTGAGAAAGAAGAAAAAGGGAAAGAAAAAATGGAACAATTAAAAGGAAAAGAGAAGAAAAGACAGGAGGAAAACCAGCAAAAAATAAAGAAAAACACTATGAAACGTAGAATAAATTGCTCATCCCTCTCGTCTTATTGGGGTCTGGCATATGACACCGCTCCTGTCTTTTCTGCGTTTGTTTCCCACCTCTTTTAACCTTCTCTACTAGGTTTTTCCTGTGTTTTTTCTCGGTTTTACAAGTTTACTTCGAGTTTTCTCTTGTTATTTTATACTTTTATTTCATTTTTTTTAATCCATGAATGTTATTGAATTGTGAGAGCATTTTTCAAATTCCAGGTATATTTTTTGAATTCATGAATATTTTGGAATTCTGGAAATATAGTCCATGTTCCAATAACATTTTTAGAATTCAGGAACATTTTTTAAATCCACAAACATTTAGTTAATTTGAGTTTTTTTTAAATGGCCGGATATTTCTAAATTCATCAAAATTATTTTAAAATTTAGGAAAAAATTCAAATCTTGGAACATTTATTAAATTTCTAATACTTTTCAAAACCACAATAAATAAATAGCCAACATTTTGAAAATTTTGGTTGGAATGAATAGAAAGAAAGGTAACAAAAAGATTAAAAAAATAGGCGAATATATGGTGCATCCTTAGTGCTGAATTGCCACTATAGAACTAGTGTCGCTAGTTCGGTTGGCCTCAACCCAGTAGCGATAGCTCGCCGCCTGTTCCGCTCATGAATTCAAAAAATGTACACGAATTCTAAATTTTTCCTAATGTTTAAGAAAAAACTTGCTCCAGAAAAGCAATTATCAATTGTTTGATAGATTTGTAAAATACTGTAATTCACAAAATATTTAATGTTTTTAAAAAATATTCATGAATTTTAAAAAGCCTAGAAGTTTGTTAAGTATTCAATAATTTACAAATGTTCACACATTTTGAAATTCCCATGAATTTAAAACAAGAAAAATTAAAAGGGGAAAGATAAAAATAAATACAGAAAAAGCCTAAAAGAAAACCAGTAAACCAAAAAATACACAGAAAAGGAAAATGAGAAAAAAGACCGTCCAAACGATTCTAGAAGCTTCTGATTGATGCGAGAACATGGGGCCGGCTAGGAGAGTTGAGAAGGTGGAGGGTAGGGAGAAATATGTGGAGGAGCTCGAAGAGGAGGTCGCGGAAGACATCGCGGCGGCGACATAGCTGAGGACCACTATGATGCTGGAATGGGCGATGTCGCTGCTGGTCAACCATCCGGACACTCTGGCCAAGGCGCTGGCCGAGATTGACGCTTGTGTCAGAACCACCCGCCTACTCCACGCCGACAACCTGCCCCGCCTCTCCTACCTCCACTGCATCATCAGCGAGACACTTCGCCTGTACCCGGGATTTCCCACGCTGATCCCGCACGAGTCCACCGCGGACTGCACGGTCGGAGGCTACCCAGTTCCTAGGGGCACGATGCTACTCGTGAACGTGTACGCTATCCACAGGGACCCAGCGACATGGGAGGACCCAACCATGTTCAGGCCAGAGAGGTTCGAGGGGAGGAAAGCCCAAGGGCTGTTCGTGATGCCATTCAGAATGGGGAGGCGCAAATGCCCCGGGGAGGGCCTCGCGCTGCACGTGGTGGGGCTGGTTCTGGGCACGTTGCTGCAATGCTTCCACTGGGAAAGGGCCGGACACCCAAGTGGACATGGGTGAAGGGGCCGGAATGACACTTCCCAAGGCGGTACCCCTGGAGGCATTGTGCACACCACGGGCAGCGAGCTCCATGGAGTTCTTCAATTATGGGGCTTGACCCATTTATCTTTACCAACTTCCAAATCCAAGATTTAGGGAAAAGAAGAGGGGCAGGGCACTCTTCATTCTTTATTCGAAACTCATGAATGTCGGGTTGGAGATTTAGCCTTGTCATCGGGAAAACCAGAAACAAGAAGTCCACTACCGAACAAACATGGAAAAAAAAATCTCCCGCACTCACGTCTTACTGGGCCTGGGCCCATGATGCATCGCCCTGTGCGATTCATGCAAATAGGAATTCACGGCTAGGGATACGGGCCAGTGATCAGTCCATGGATTGTTTTCTTTTTTTGTGTGTGTGCGTGTGTGTCTATGAGGTGAATGTTTTTTTTTTTTTTTGACATGTATGAGGTGAATGGTTGGTTTGTGTTATGGCACATCCAGACGTGGGTACGAACTAGTAACGCCGTTATGAAGACGTCTGATAGAAGCTCACATCGTTACAAATTTCTCTGAATTCGAGGAAACAAATCAAAGAAAACAGCACCACCTTCGATCGGCAGATGTTCAAGAAAGGAACTTGAATAGTCATATATATAAATTTCCTGCGTCTGGTGGAAGATGGCATAGTTACAAATATCTCTGAACGCAAAAGGAAAAAATAAGAAACAAATCTCCTGCCAGTCTGTTCCCAAATAAGAAAAAATAAGCTCTGTCTTGCAGTGGAGCAACAACACTCGGGGAAACAGTTGAAAAAAGAAACAGTTGCACGACCATTTGTCAAAACAGTGGTTTCAGCCTTGACAGATATCCTCGGCGCTGACACTCACTCCATGTCACATCTGTTGGCACAACAGCAGTAAACCAATGAAATGTGTAAGTAATACTCCCTCCGTCCCATAAGGTAAGACGTTTTTTTTTTACTCTAGTGTACTACTGTAATTGGCACTGTTCATAATAATCTGAGATATACCACTAATACGGAATGAAGGAAAATACTACTAACCGTAGCAGCAATTCAGGTCAGTTTGAGCGACGTCACCAGGCGAGGGGCTTCAGATATGTACCACCTAGCTGCAGGCTACGCTTCTAATAGCCTACGTACCCAATATGTCTGCCTCTTGTTCCTTAGCATGGTTCCAGCGAGCATGTCGCGTCTAGATCTGCAGAACTCTTACTCCATGGACCTGCTGCAAGTCAATTCAGCACCCTCCTCTCCTGGACAGCCAATCCTGAAATGTTTTCAAGTCAGTTCATCCATAGCTACAGTATCTTGCAGAGTTGCACTTCACTTGGGCCTATTTACCTCACCTGAATGAATGCTCTGCAGTGTTCTAGGTGCACACATTGCTGGAGCCGTCGAGTACGAGTCTAGTGGCATTCATTACACACCACCATGCTTATTGCTCCGTTGGCAGCCCTCCTTGGCAGCCGACTCTGAAACATTTTCAAGTCAATTAACCTGATAACAACATGGAGCACTTTAGTTCCTGCAGTTCAGCGGGGCCTATTTACCTGAATGAACCTTATGCAGTGTTTTAGGCACACCAATTGCTGGAGTCATTGAGTAGGTGTGTAGCAGTCCTTGGCTACCGTTCTTGGCAGGAACCGTGAGTACCATGTTCCTTTCGATGCCCTCAACTGATCTGCAGCATCTAAGCCTTCTCCAATCACTCACGCCTGCAAAATTCGACCGGCCATTCCATTACACATAATGTCCCTCTACTCAGAGTAGACAAGCATAGCCTCCTTACCTTTGCAGTGCCAGTTTTGGGTAATGATGATAAGCTTGTCTCCTCTAAAAATCTGACAGCTGCATCTTCTGGTAATTGGGGTTCAAGCAAATTATAATATCACTTCTGCTTGTTTGTTTGTTTGTCATTAGGACCTGCACAGAGGAGTCGCTTGTTAGTTAATACAAAAAAGCATTGTCTCTCCATGTGATTAAAACGAAGCATCTGAGTATCTAGACCTGAACTTGATAATTTTCTTGCACAATTAATGCTGAAGCCGCAGCATGGAGCACCTTCAGAATATTTCCTGCAACAACAACTTCAAATGTGCCTTGGGCGATACCATTGGCAGCGACTGCAGCGATTCCTGGGCGACCAGCGTGTGCTTAAGATGGATTTGGTTGGTACACTGCGTCCGAGGAAGAATAGAATGAGGGGCAAGGTATCAAGGATGTCACAAGGAACAGTAGAAAGTTGAAAGTGCATCCACCGACCAGCACCATTCGCGTGTGGCTATTGCAGTGGAAGAAGACTGCCTCAGTCAACCACACCTTACTCCGCCAACTCAATCTGTTGCTTCCGAGGAGATTGATCTACAAAACTGAGCAAACATCATAACTGAGATTAGCTAGTGATAGTACATGCATGTCTGACTGAAATAGGTAAAAACATATCAGTACAGTCCCATCACCAGATAGGCAGGTTTCACATGTAAATAGTTGGGGGCACCAAGTAAATTCCCGGCATTAATCGACATCTAGATTCACTGTTAATAAAGGTAATTTACATATTAATGTTGTACTGAGATGGAACAACGTAATAAACTAGTGTTATTTATAAATAGGCTGAGATCATGCACCTTAGTGCCATAGTGGAATTTTACAATTTCAAAATTGTACATGACCTGCAATGCAGTACCTTGAGACTGCTACTACTGCCTATGATCTGAACTGGCTCCACACGTGCACTGATATGCTATGCCGGTTATTCTTCTTAAGATCCTATATGCCATTAAATTTCGTTAAACAACAACAGTTATGACAGATGCAAGAATGCCTGGTATTAGTAGAATGTAGACTGAATTGAAAAACTGCAAACCTATAAGTTGCAAGTATACCTGGATGGCAAAGCTGCAAACATGATCAGCAGCAAAACACTGACAATTCATTGTTTTCCATAATTATGCCAGATGACCCTTTGATCCCTAAAACTGAAGATTTTCCAGGCACACCATCAGTCTTCATGAGTTTTGGACAAAATGTAAACACAAGTGGCTTGAAAGCCCACCAAACAAACACAAGAACACCTGAACAATAAGCCAACAGAAATTAGAAATGCAAGAACACCTGGTACTGACAGCAACATAGCAGTATATGGAAAGAAAAAATCACCTTAATATCAGTAGCTTGACCCGAAGTCTCATTTATTTCATACTGATGTCCTACTGCTATTTTGACCGTGCACCCAAAATAGGAGAGTAGACTGCCACGTCTTGATGAATAACAATAACCCAAATTGAAATGCAAAATATGAAGAAGCCTATAAGATCGGACAAACACCTGCACAGATAAGAAAAACAAATGGTGATCATAGGTTTTGTTAGAAGAAAAGAAGAGAGACTTGCAGAAGGCATTGGCTGATAATAATGTCGATCTTATCGATTTGTGGAAAGAAAAGGGGCGTTGAGAAACAAATCTTAAATAGTTTCACTACCGTTGAGAAGAAAATGGAAATCTGATATGGCAGGAGTAAAAGTGGATTTTTTTTGCGGTGAGTATAAGTTGAAGTGTATATTGGTGTGGATTTTTTTTGCAGTGAAGGTTCCTGCAGCTAATTTGCATGTAATGGCTCCGCCTGAAATTAGAACTAAGAGGGAGCCAAATTATAGTTCAGTTCAGAAATATGTTGTTCCTGCTTTGCATGAATCAGAAAGGTATTTTGGGTGCACCCCCTGAGCTTAATCCCCATCTTATTTTCTGCTTCTCCTCTCACATCTACTTTGCTTCCACAAAATTATCTATTCTATCTAATTTCTGGTTGCTAGATAGATCAACTTCTCCTAGTTCATACACGTCTCCACCAAAAATCCCCAAATATTGCTGTTATTAGTGTGTGGTGAAAGATCAGGGCCAATCAGCACACGTTGTGTCTTATCAGATATAGTACAGCAGGAGTAAAGTTCCAGTTTAGATGTACTTACCAGATTTAAGTAGAGGAAGGAAGGCCCTTGTGTCATGCATGTGTTTGAATGGGAAGGGAAGAGCTCTAAAAGGCTAGAAGAATGTACAAGGGAACTCCAAGGCATTGTCCTGCACCGTGGATGGGAACAAACGCAGAGTTATTAAGCCGGATTGCGGGCAAAGGGCAAAGTGGGAAAACACAAGAAAGTATGTTTGTGTTACCTTGGATCATATTATTATGATTTCTGGGATGGTTCCCTCTAACCCCCTGCAGTACTGTTTTAGCTCCTGGCTGCAGTTGGATCCGACATATAGCTCTTGCAGTGAATCCGAGAGGGCATCGCCGGGCAATGATGAGATGGCTGGACAGGAGATGACTGATAATTTCTTGAGGCTGGTAAGGTTACACAGCCCTGCAGGGAGTTGTTGAAGGTCCTTGAAATTCCAAAACTTTAGTTCCTGGAGGGAGGAGAGGAGTTGAAGGGCGTCCTCTTGCTCCTTCATGAATCGCTCCATCCCTTCACACCAATTCCCCAAAAGTGCCAGCTTGGTGAGGGAGGAAGAGAGGAATCTGCAGACGGGTTCAGCAAGAAGTCCTGATATGTCATCTGTCTCGAGCTCCTGGAGTGTGGACGAAATAAGCTGTGTCTCCTGCTCTTCTTCAATGTCTTCCAAAGCCTGTCGGGGATTGGGATCCCAACCAGCAAAGAATTCAGGGCTGCCTCTGACAATTAAATCGTTGAGCTGACCCCCGTTGGTAAGGAGAGACCACAAGCCCTGACATTTCAGATCCTCTCCACAATCTTGCAATACTAATCTGGTGAGAGAGGAGAGGTTTGAGAGGGGCTCCAGCGTCCTCAAGCCTTTCACATCCAAAAGCCTCAGGTACTGCAGGGAGGAAGGGAAAATGTGACAGGAAAAGGAGAAGGTGGATAGAAACTTTGGGGACCACCGTATTGTTAATCTCTGGAGGGATCGCAAAGCTTGGAGCCATCCTCCCCCAGGAACAAGAGTTGGTGGGTCCACCAGGACCAGCTCTGGGCAGCTATAGAACTCCAATTCCTGTAGCGAATCACAGAGATGAGGTGGGAAGAGCAGCACCCCATCATCCTCTTCCTCTGCCGCTGCTGCTCTTATTTCACCTCCTTCCATCTCTGATGCCACTTCTGATGTTGTTTGTTGCACATCCACCCCCACTACCAGCTTTTTTATGTTTTTACACCGACTTATTTCCAATTTGGAGAGCTTTGGGAGGTGGGAGAGGAGCTCTGTCAATCCCTTCACACTGTTACCATTTATAGTTCTTCCAACTAAACCCGTAAGTCTAGAAGGGCAGCCCCAATTTTATCTTGTAAGCCCACCAAATAATCCCCTGTAGTTTCCGTCAAGAACTGAATTCTTGTAAAACTTGCACTAACAAGTTTTCTATTTCCTCAAACAAACCACACCATCAACTCTAACATATAAGGAGACATCATCCTGCCAAGTTTCACATCCAACAAAGCTCCCTAGCTAGCCCTAGCATTTCCAAAACTAACTATCATCACTTCTTGGACTCCTTTGAGTTTACAAATGAACTAACCTCTTCCTAGCAATTTTGATCCTACAAAAAATTATCCCAATTGCATATCAGTGCTAGCAATCCATTTGTCCAAAAATATTCTGTCCTCAAGTTCAAATAATTCAAATTTCATTTGGACCTGATTCAGATTTCTTGCTCAAAACCAGAGGAGGCACATCAACTTTTGAATATAAAATGAAGCCAGCTAAATCAGCATTGGATGGGAAGAAATTAACCACCAGAGGAGAGATTAAGCAGGTACTTATTTTCTCGCTCCACCGAAATGCGGAGCGATTAACTATGCTGCTCAAAATTTCTGCAGAAATCTGATGAAAAGCTACAAGGTCCAGTAATAACCCACAACGGATCTGATCTGGATTGGATGCCTGGTGTTATCTAAGCTAGTAGCTGTGTACTCCCTCCGTCCTTTAAAGAGTGTACTTTCAACTTTGTTGGAGGGTCAAACCATCTCAATGTTTGACCGAGTTTATGCAAAAATATATCAATATTTGTGAAACCAAATAGGTATATGATGAAAATATATTTTATCACGAATCTAATGCTACTAATTTGATGGCATAAATGTTGGTGCATTATTGTATAAATACGATCAAACATAAAAATATTTGACTTTCCAACAAAGTTGAAAGTACACTCTTCAAAGGACGGAGGGAGCAAGGGGCTGCCACCGCCCTCTATACCAGAATAAAATAAGTGACACCAAGACTTGGTACGACAAACGAAGTCTTTCTAATTTTTGGTGACATCTACACATCAGAATAAAGTAAGCAGGGGCTATTGGTGATGAGCATCAGAATAATGCTTTGCTCTTTGCTTATGCTTACTTTATTCTGATGTCTATTGGTGATGAGCAGCTACAAGTCAATGCTCCCACCAGATCTGATCAGCGGAACTAATAATCGATGCCAAGCAGAGCACGCATCCCCTGACTGCGCACACAGACGATGGGGATCTAGTACCGGAGTGGTGGCAGAGGAAAGGTACCCGCGGCGGTGGTGGCGCCAGCTCTACTAGGAGCTGTCAAATGATATCTCATCCTTTGCTTGGTATCAATCGAAATTTTGAGACAACAATTTTTTTTCTTTGATTAGTGCCATGAATCGGTGAGGGTAAAACATAGGAATTTTGCCTGACCCGCTAACACTTCTTTTTAGCAAATGATCAGATTTTCTTGATTTACTGACAAAAGCACACCAGACTTATAAATAAATCAAAACATACTTTTTTTTAACATGATACAGACGCAAAAGCTCATATATACGCGCATACACTCATCCCTATGAACGCGCACACGCACACCGTACCTCTATGAGCACCTCCGAGAGGCTGAGCCGGCATATCATCTTGAGATTTTACACCAGCACTTGAACCATGGGCACTGTGCACCTAACCATCCAACCACATGTTGGTTCGCAATAAATCAAAACAAACTTGAACAATAGATATTATTGGCTTTTTTTTACCACAGTACAAATGCAGACGCTCATATACTCATTCCTATAAATGCATGCACGCATATCCTACTCCTATTAGCACCTCCGAGAGACTGAACCGGCATATCATCTTGAAGTTGACGAAGTTGCCACAGACGTCTTCGTGGTCGACAGGAACGTCTACACCCACTGAACGCACATCGCCGAAAGGCCTGGATTAAATCCGGAAAATGCGAGTACCAATATCTAGTCTGTGACTTAAACTCTGATGGACAGAAGATACCACTCAGGTTGGTTCGCATCAGCATTATATGGCTGAGGACATACCCATTATATGTTCTTTTTTTCGAGTTGGTTTTCATCATCATGTTGTTTGAGAAATCCGTTGAGAGTATAAAAGAACGAAACATGAGAAAAACCACCGAATGTCAAAACATCAGGAAAACGCATGGCGGGTCACTTTGACTGGACTGGCCCATCATCGCTCGATGAAGTATTGTAGCATAATTTTTTCTGGTTCCAGTTCCTAGCGTTTTTACTCGTTTTCATTTGGCTTTTGAAAAATTAAAAAAAAAATACTTTTTGAAAAATGTGAACAATTTTTTGAATTTTGAGAGCATTTTTTAATCTTTAAAAAATCCTAAAATTCTGAACATTTCCTGAAAATTTCAAATCTTTGAAAAATATATAGAAATCTGATAATAAAAAAAACCTGGTAAAGAATATAACTGAAAAATGGAAGCAAAGGAAAAATCAACCAGAGCCTTCCAGAAGGTTGCGTATTTATGTCGCTTGTTAATAGCTTGCTGCGTGCGATTGACCGGCATACTGAAGCAACGTATGTCAGAATGGAAATACCGTTCTTTTTTTTTTTTGAGAAACGGAAATACCGTTCTGGCTGGGCTTCCTGGTTGCTGGGGAGGCGGGCCTCGGCCCATGATCAGCACATGGGTTGTGCGTGTACGTGTGTGTTCGTTTATTTAATTCTTCTGATCATAGGTTTTATGGCACTTTTTTTTTGAGTTGGAAGGTTTTTTTTTTAGGTGACTTGAAAGTATTATGGCACATTGAGATGTGGTGTTTGGATGCAAAGAAAGAAAGAAATCTGAACAGCTATAAATTCCATGCGTCTGGTAGAAGATCACATAGCTACAAATTCCTCTGAATGCAAAGAAAGAATGAATGAATTCTCCAGCCAGACTTTGCATCGTCGAAATTATTTAAGCTCTGTTTTGTGATGCAGCAACAACACTCGGAACAACAGTTAAGAATAAGGAAAGAAAAAACAGTCGGGGAAATCAGAGAAAGAAAACCGCACGACCTTAATTTGGCAGATGTTGAAACCCATAGACTTGCGGCAACAATCAACACAGGCAGTGACAGACAACCTTATGCAGTGTTTTAAGCACACCAACTGATCGAGTCATTGAGTAGGTGTGTAGCAGTCCTTGCGTGTTGTTCTTGGCGGGAACCATGAGTACCGTGTTCCATTCGGTGCCCTCAACTGATCAACAGCATCTACGTAAAGCTCGAGTCATTCGTCCGCCTCTCGCTCGTATCCCAATTGAAGATGCAACTCTGCGTCTGATAGAAGCTCACATATAATATACGTAGTTACAAATTTCTCTGGATGCAAAGAAAGAAAGAAATCTCCAGCCAAGCTTTGCATCCTTCAAATTAATTAAGCTCTGCTTTTGCGATTCAGCCACCACAGCCGGGGAATTTAAAAGAAAGCAGCCCCCCAATTCCATCCTTATTTTTTTACACACATGGTGCACACACACTGACACCGTAAAAAGAAGCACGCGAACATGAATGAGCAGCAGAGAAGCGCATCTCCCCCTGAATTCTATCAGCAGTACTACATGTTTTTTTTCCACGACAGTGAGCAGAACTACAAGCAGTTCACAACACACAAGAACGTGATGTTCAGCAACTCGTGACATAATTCGTGATAACTCGAGACGTGACAATGAGCACATAATTAAGATGTTCAGCAATTCGTGACATAATTGCCACACTCTTATCTTAGCTGCTAGATACATCCGTTTGAGCGACAACTAATATAGGACGGAGGGAGTAGTTCAGTGTAACTAGAAGTAAACACCTCAAAACAAATAAAGTAACAGTTCAGTGTGACTAGAAGGAAAGGTGCGCCTCGCTGAGTGCACCGTCATAACTCGAGACGTAATATGGATGCAATAGAATGTTTTAGCAGATTACGGCAATGAAAATATATGGAGAGTGTCTGAGATGCGGTGACCATCAATCATCTTCTCCTTTTTATGAATGTGTACACTTCAAAAGAGAAACTTCAGTTAGTTTGTGCAACATCACAGGTTTAATAACAGTTTTTGTGTGTGTGTGTGTGTAGGGTAGGTTTAATAACAGTTTAACGAAGGCGTGATGACAAAACTGGAATGGGATGGTTCTGCTTCTGCACCCATTCCTTGCCCCATTCACAAAAGGCCCCCGAGCCCTACCACCTTGTCTGTCTTCCCAAAAAGCGATCGACAGATAGTGCTACCCAGTGTAGTCTGGGACACAGGACCATGCAGCTGATGGCAAAGAAGCAGCTTACTTGAAGAGCATCTTGAGCTGCTCGATGTGCAAAGTGCAGTAAATGGTGCTCTCCTCTCCTCTCCACTCTGGTGATGATGAAATGTTGGGACTTCACTGTCTTCGGTGATGATCAACAGAATAGCATTTCTGGAACACAGATGAAGGCCAGGACTTGAAGCGAGCTGTCCGAGCAGCATCCCTTCGGTGGGAAGAAGAATCCGACCATTTATTTTGCCAACAGGCAGGAAGCTCCATTCCATGTTACATCTGATCTGTCTGCCAGGCAAAGCAGCAGCAAATGAGATGTGTAAGTACTAGTAGTTGGCACGTTTCTGTCGACCACACGGTCAAAATAACTTGTCATATACTAGTACCAAATGAATAAAATACTAACCATGGTATGAAGATGAATAAGACCTCACTGGATGCATGTACTCATCACAGCAATTTCTGAGCGACAAGCTTCAGATATATATATATATATATACCTTAACATGGCTCCAACGAGCATGGTAGCCGATTCTGAAACGTTTTCAGGTTGGTCAGTTAACCTAATAAGAACATGTAGCTATCTTGCAGAGCTGCACTACACTGGTGGGGCCTATTTACCTCGCATGAATGAACCTTCTGCAGTGTTTTAGGTACACCCATTAATTGCTGGGGTCGTCGAGTAGGTGTGTAGCAGTCCTTTCGTACCGCCGTGAGTAGCGTGTTCCTTTCGGTGTCCTCAACTGTTCTGCCGCATCTAGACCTTCTGCAGTTGCTGTTGCTCACACCTGCAAAATTTGACCAGTCAATCCTTAAGCTGATTATACATCATACATAACGTCCCTCTACTCAGAGTACACATGGATAATCCCCTTGTTACCTTTGCAGTGCTGATTTTCGATAATTAAAGGTCATCGGTTGCATCTTGTGGCCTTTGGGGCATAAGGAAATGACAATCTTGCTTGTTAGCTTGTCATTATGACCTGCACAGAGGAGTTGCTTGCTAGTTAGACAATAAGCATCATCTCTCCATGCGATTAAAATGAAGCAGATCTGAATGTTTAGACCTTGAGAATATCTCCTGCAACAACAGCTTGATCTGTGCCTTCAGGGATTCTATTGGCTACTGCAGCACCTGAGCAACCAGGGTGTGTAGCATCTTCTTGTGTATGTCCCTTGGCATACACCGCACATGGCCACGGTGGTCGCGCATCATGGCAGCACACTTGTCGCCGCTCTGAAAGCGCACGGCACCAACATTGAACTTGACGGCTCGGCTCATGATGGCCTTTCTGAACTGGATTCAATTGGCGCAAAGGGGTAGGGCAGGTTTCTTTCCTTTGCGAATCAAGGTGAAGGTGAGCACTCCCATCCCATCCATGTTCAGCAGGGCATTGTACATAGCATAGCTCTGCAGCAAGTTAACTGATGCGGCATTACAATCATTCCTGAGATGCCACTAACCCCGCCAACTCTAGGATGAGAGTCAGCAACATATAGATACAACCCAAGCCAGTGAGTCAGGCCCGGTGTACTGCAACTCATATTTCATCATCAGGTGAACTGCAAACTCTGCGCCTGATGGAACATCACATATAATATAGTTTGTTACAAATTTCTCTGGATGCAAAGAAAGAACATAAATCTCCAGCCAACCTTTTCATCGACACTTCTTCTTCGGTACAACCCCCCTAAATACAACAACGGCTGAGATCGCTCCGTACCCCTTCGTTAAAAAGGGTAGGATCGTCTCATCACAAAAAAAGCCCCCGCCCGCGCGACGGGGCTGTACCCGCGTCGGGTCCTGTACGGCGACTGCCCCGTACACGCGCCCGCCCGTCTACGTACGAAGGAAAAAAAAACACGACGCGACCTGTCGAGGTGTACGTACGACGACGTCCAGTCGTGGTCAAAGAAAAAAAAAGAAAAATACGACGACCTGTCGACGGACGGTTGCGTGGCGTCGGTCAACACGACGCGACCTGTCGAGGGAGGTTGCGTGGCGTTGTGGCGTCGGTCAAGCGACGGTTCCCGAGGCGGCCGCCGCCCCCGATGCGTCATTAAGGCCGGCGTTAAGCCGGTGCGTCGGTCACCTACCGCCGCCCCGCCCGTCCTTAAAACACTCCATCTCCCGTCTGCCTCCCCCACCCCCACTCGCCTCACCCACCGACGCCTTCCACCAGACGCGCCCTCACTCCACCGACGACGCGTTCCCATCTCGGTGGCATCCATGGCGTCCGGCGGCAGCGGCGGCACTGACGGCGGTGGCGGCTCGTGGGCGACGAGCCTGGGCACGCCGGAAACCGACGAGCTCATCCGGCTCGGGTTGATGGTGCCGCCGGGCTGCCGTCTGCCGCACGTCTTCCGCATCACCGCCGACGGATACCCGACGAGGGGGCCCGGCGCGACGCCGGATGAGCTCCGCCGGCACGAGGGCGGCCGCTGGAATACTGTCGGCCGTGCTAGGTTCTGGAGGGGGAAAGATTTCTGGAAGGTCGTCGCCCAGGCTCGTCGGGAGACGGTGACGGGTGGCTCGTCGTCTGCCCCGCGCGGACCCTGCCGTCGCCCTCCGGCGGCCACGCCGTCTCCAAGCTCCTCCCGCCGTCCGGTACCCACGCTCGTCGGGCCCCTCGCCCCTCCCGCCGTAGAGATCCCGCCGAAGCAGTTCGCGCTGCGCGAGGACGGCGACCCCGACGACTGCCCTGACTACCTCATTGCCCTACGGGCGTCGCAGGCAGAAGCGGCGGCCGCGGCGGCGGCGGCGGAGGCCAGAGAGGCCGCCGAGCTGCAGGCGGCACTGGACGCCGCGGCGGCTATGGCGGCGGCAGCAGAGGCCGCTGATGTGCAGGCGGCGTTGGATGCGGCGGCGGCTATGGGTGCGGTGCAGGCGCCAGCGCAGGTGGATCCGGTGGAGGACGACGTCGTCGACTGGGACGCCGCCGCCAAGAGCAGCGACGATGACGGCGGTGACGGCGGTGCGGGCGAGATCGTGGACCTCGCCGCCTCCGACGACGAGTAGATTAGGTCCTCTTATGTTTAATTAATTTAGATTAGGCCCTCTAATGTTTAATTAAGTTTCGTTATGTTCGAATGTAAAATGAACCGTTTGTCGTAAGGTTTAATGAACTATCCTTATGTTCAAATGAATTTTATCCTTATGTTCGAATGAATTTTAGATGAAAATTATTATGAAATATTTGGGAAATGCTTTTTGAATTTTGAATCATTTTGTAAAATAAAAGTTAGCCAAAAGAAATTAAAACATATCCGATTCTGTTGAAGGCTCCTCCCGCTGCCATTAAAATACTACAGCAACACACATCTTTTATCTGTGTCGATCGATTCGTCACCGTCATCATTAGGGCGTATGCTATAGCTAATGCGTTCGAGTCATATCGATAAGGCTATTTTGGGCTACGATCGGTCGTGCTACAAACTAGACGATACCCAAATCATGTTACTGCTAGCTAGTTTGATCTGAATCTGATGAGCATATTTCAATCCTTGGACGGCAAGGTACCTACTTCCTATGTTTCAAAATTCATTCTTAGCCAAAAGAAATTAAAATTTTAAAGTTTGCCGGTAAAATTGAAAGAAAAGTAAAATTAATATATAAGAAAAGAAGAAGAAAGGAAGAAAAGAAGAGGAAAAAAACAAAATTAGAAGGGGGAAATCGTAAATTACTTTGGAAAAATTAGTACGAAATAATTTTGATTAATAACAGTGTTTTGGGACTGTCGGAGGCAAAATTCCGTAGAAAAAAATGGCGGATGCTAAGGAGAGATGTGCGACCGAGGGTCCCCTCCGCCCATACCGAAACTACCCCCTTCCACACCAAGTACCTGAGCGGTTTCACGGAATACACCCAACTTTTGGCAGCGCGTCTGGGGCCCCATCCGGGCACCCCACGCCAAAAATGAACGAAATCTGACAACGAACGCACGTTGCGTCACGTCCGGGCAGTATTTTAGGGGTTTTCGGCCCGGAAAATCGTAGAAATTACATAGAGCCTCGAAACGCGACAAAATTTTGCGTGCGTGCCCTGCATGGTCACCGTAGCACGTGAAAAAAAATGGGCCCGTTTGGCGGATGCGAAGGAGAGACGTGCGCCCGAGGGTCCCCTCCGCCCATACCGAAACCACCCCCTTCCACACCAAGTACCTGAGCGGTTTCACGGAATGCACCCCAACTTTTGGCAGCGTGTGTGGGGCCCCACCCGGGCACCCCACGCCAAAAATGAACGAAATCCGACAACGAACGCACGTTGTGTCACGTCCGGGCAGTATTTTAGGGGTTTTCTGCCCGGAAAATCGTAGAAAATCCATAGAGCCTCAAAACGCGACAAAATTTTGCGTGCGTGCCCTGCATGGTCACTGTAGCATGTGAAAAAAAAATGGGCCCGTTTGGCGGATGCGAAGTAGAGATGCACTGACTGTATTGACCCTACATCTCCTCTAAATAGAGTTAATTACAGACAGGCGCTTATTAAAATTGAATTAGAAAATCTCGACCGGTGTAGGATTAAAGCACGACCGACGGTTATATCACGTCGGGTGGGTATTGATTGCAAACTGATCACCGCGGGCCCGACGCAGTAAATATCTCCACGAGCCGTCGCTATCTGAGGGAATATTCCCGACAATCTCGGACGTCGGTGCCCAATCACGTCGTGCGTGCCCTTTCCACCTCGTACGTGTCGACGACGCGCCCGATCTGATCCCGCCCGCCGTCACCCCCAGCGCCCGCCGTCTGCGCCCGCCGTCACCCCACACTAGTCGCCGTCAACGCCCGCCGTCACCCGCATTGGTCGCCGTCAGCGCCCGCCGTCGACCGAACTGGTCGCCGTCAGCGCCCGTCGTCACGCACACTGGTCGCCATCAGCGCACGCCGTCACCCGCACTGCTCGCCGTCAGTGCCCGCCGCCGCCCACACTAGTCGCCGTCGGATAGGTATATCTTTGAATATGTTTCATTGTAATATAACATCTCAGCTGCATGCAACGTCACATAGATATTATTATTTGCAGTATGGACATCGATGGCGTGATTGCATGTTCCGTAGAAAAGTGGGTTAGTCTTGTTAATAAGTTGACACCAAGTCAGCGATTCACATTTTACGAAACGGAGATGGAGGGCATGTTACGAATACCTTCGGTGAAGATGCGTGATAATTTGCTTGCGCTTATGATTCAAGGTTTCAACCCAAGTACTAAAAAATTCATGGTACAAAAGGCAGCCGGAAAGAAAGGGTTGATTTCACTGAGGCCTGATGATGTGTTCGCTATTTTTGGTTTGAAGAACGAAGGAGTGGATGTTTCTAGTTTTTTGAGTATGGACCAAGGGAAAGCAGTAAAGAAAATTCCAGTTAGTTTTGTTAACAAAAAGACTGGTAAAATCTTGATTGATGATCTCATTCAGAAGATTGTGAGAAATAAAAATGCGGACGATGAATTTGTTCGGATGGCGTTTCTCGTCCTGTTAGGGACTATAATTGCACCGGTGTCTGATGAGTACATACCAAAGAATTATTATGCGCTAGTGCAAGATGTCAGGTCGATAAAAAAGTTCAACTGGAACGCATTCACTTTGCGGTTTTGTTTGTCGGAGATTGGTATGGTCTTGCAGCCCGGCCGTGTTAGGGAATGGCCACGTGGCAACCTAGCACTTATGCAGGTATGATATATTTCTTAAGTTGAACATTTGTATTATGTAATAATAGTGTAACACGTGATAAGTGATTGTTTTTTCGTTTGCAGTATCTATATTGGGAGAAGGTGCAGCCAATCACCGGTCCGCAGTATGATCCGTTAGCGCTGTTGAGCCCCTTGATGAGGAACTGGACAGAAGAGGCAGCGGAGAAAAGGGACAAGTACGACTTCCAATATGGTCGTGGTGTTGGGATGGTAATACGTGCAATTTATTTTTTTCATTTAAAGTCTGCAATTAATTATTAATTAAATTTGAATGTATGATTCTTTATGTTGTAGATCGATGACACCATTACTGAAGAGTACCGACTAAACAAAATTAGAGTGGAACAAGCTGAAAAGAACAAGAAATCCAGTACGAAAAAGTCTAACATTACAGGAAGGAGAAAAGGTGTGAGTACATCTGAGGCTTCCGCTAGTCAGAACCCTATTATGGATCGGATTATGACTGAGCTGAAGCACATTCGTAAGGACATGCTTCGTTTGCCAGAGCTATGCGCACAGGTACAAGTTTCGTTTTTTTGCCGTTCACTTTGTTTTTTGATGTGTCACCTAACTAACTACAACTTATTTGTAATCACAGAGGATGATAGAGAAATTGAACAAAAGCGGTGTCTTCTACAAAGCCGGTGATAGTGAAAAAGAAGAAGAGAATGAGTATGGTGATAATAGTGAATCTAGAAACTATGGTGGAGACCCTCGTAAAGAATGGGTATATCAACGTGATATGGACAATTTGAAAACACCAGCAAAAAAGAATGTGCAAGAGGATGATGAAGATGATCTTAATGATTCTGAAGAAAAGAGACCTTATTATTGCACACCTGACTATTTGGGTAGTTTCAAGGGTGATAAAGATGATCCTATCGAAGTTCCTGAGGTATCGGATGAGAAATCCGTTACATCTTTAGGAACAGACGAAATCGCATCACGTGGATCAGTTGGTTCTATTGAACAAGATGAGGTACCGGAGGAGGTTGTTGGGAAACGGAAGCGCAAGGTATCAAACCTTGTGAAGTCTCCTTATGTGCCTATTATACTGACTAAGCGTGCAAAACATTCTGCAAAAGCAAGTGAGTTTCATTAATTTTCAGGCTGTTCTAATTGACTTTGCGCTGAACTTACTACTTATCATTTATTTAGTAACATATTAGAGTTATGTGCTGCAGAACTATTCGAGAAAGAAGTATTTCAGAATTCTAGTGATGAATACGATGTGGTGAAAGCGTCTGTTAAGTTTGTCCGTGCTTATGAGCATTCAGAAAAACATAGAAAGAAGGAAATATTCAATGATGGCATGCGCGAAGGTCTTAGTGCAGAGAGGGCTTGTTGCATTCTTAACCATCAATGGATAACCGGTGATGTAAGTTATTGTTGTGTTTTATATTACCCTTCACTGCAAATTGGAATTGTTATACATCTTTTAAATTATTTTCAGGTTATCAATGCTTATTCGTCGTATCTTTTGGGAGTTGTTGGTGACGATCGTCATATAATGCCGACCTGGCTGGTCAATTGGTTACTAGAATTTAGACCAGACACCGAGCCAGGAAAAAATGAGAACGAAGTTATGGCGAAGAAGAATGGACCCGTGAATAGATGCACCGATGAGTATTTAAAAAAAGATAAGGTAAGTTCGACTCGCTTAATGTATGCATTTACGGGTTTTAAATAATAAAACAATATGTGTTGATTACATAGTATATTTGTTATGATGCAGACTTATATTCCTCTTAATAAGGGAAATACCCACTGGGTTTCGGTCGTCATGCATCGCCCGAAGGAAGAGTTTCAGGTTCTTGATTCTTTGATGGGACGCGAACTTGACAGTGAAGTTAAAGACAAAGTTGAGGAGCTGGTACGGTTTAAATTTACATAGGCATATCGAAACTATCAGTTCGTAATTTAACTATCTTAAATCCTTTGCGTGCTATCATTCATATGAACAGAGAAAACAACTTGGATATGACATACGTGATACGAATACGAGCGGTGCTGTGAATTATCCGGATGTGTCTACCTGGCCTATTAAAACGTATAATATGACACAACAAGAAGATGGGTGCGTATATACTTTCACATTATTTTAATATCTTGTCTGAAATGCGAACTTATCAATCGTTGTTTGTATGGACCAGAAATTCATGTGGATTATTTGTCCTTCGATGCTTTCAATACTGGGACGGTGATAAATGGAGAAGCCGTATTTCGCAGGTATGGTTTTATTTCAAATGCTTATATTTAATTGAATTCATTATGTGATACAATTCGCATTGGACCAATATGAAGTTGTAACAGGGGTCAATTGATAATTCGAGGGACATAATGATTGCGCAGCTTATTTTTTCAGAGAGAAATACGCTCAACGATGTGAAAGACAAAGTAACCCGGCTTGCAAAGAAGAAACAAATGCGGCAAAATTTATGTAACAGAAAATTTTGTACGCTCAAATGATGTTTTCATTTATTTTGACTAGGATATTTTGTGATGAAGAAGACACTACGTGTTTGAATATTTAAGTTGAGAATGACATTTGGATTATTATTTTGTCTTCATGCCATCGTCTATAATTTTCAATTACTCATATTCATACTTCTCCCGTCGTCTACTTGTTTGAATAAAACAGATGTTAAAAAATGCTTCCGCCGTCGTCTACTTGTGTGACTTAAACAGTCCATGTTTATATAATGTAAAAAAAAATGCCCGCCCGGTGAATATTTCTCCCGTCGTCTATTTGTTTGAATAAAACAATTGTTAAAAAACGCTTCTGCCGTCGTCTACTTGTGTGTCTTAAACAGTCCATGGTTATATAATGTTAAAAAAAATGCCCGCCCGATGAATACCTTTGCACATCGGCACGTAGGCAAACGGGCCAACAGGGCAGCCAAGACGGCCCAGTTACTGTCGAGTTAATAGAGAAGTTCAACAGCAATGCCGACGTTCCGTATATAAGCCGGTCGACGCGCCGTTCGGCATGCGAGGTGGGACTAAATGTTCCATCGTCGCCACCGTGTCGGGAGCGACGCGCGTGACCGCATGGGCCGGCCCAATAACACTTTACAGCCGGACAGACGACGGCCCAAGTACCCCGCGGGGCGACGGGAAATGTTTAGTCCCACCTCGCCCGACGGAGCGCGCGATGACCTGCTTATATACCCGGCCGCACAGAGGCAGTCGAACTCCTCTGATTAACTCGCTATGCTACTGCCGTCCGACGCTGCCCTGTGGGACAGTGCCGTCGGTCCAGTCTTTGTAATATCAGACTGGCCGGCGCACTTGTCGGCCTTTTTTTTTTTAAAAAAAAAGCTAAAAACGACGGTGTTATAAGCGACGGCGATAGTGCAGAAAAACAACAGTAAACAACGACGGCACTACAGTGCATAATGAACACATCAAAATAAACAGAGTAAAAATACTTCTTGCATAACATAGTCTGTCATCAACAAATACTTATATGGGTATCTTAGCAAATAGTCTGACATGAACAAAGTCTGACATCAACAAAGTAAAATAAGTCTCATATACCATAATCTAACAATTAAAAAAGATCTCATAGATAGAAGCAATCCATCAAAAAAACTGTCTTCAATCAAAGGGCGAAGCAATCTTCCATACTCCAGAATTCAAGCAAAGTTCCTACATACCAAAACAGTAAGATATGTGTTAATTCACAATAAACAAATAAATTTGGTTTGAACAATAAGATTTGCATGAACATATGAAAATCATACTTAGGATTTTGAGGGCACGTGGACTTATAATGACCTGTAAGACCGCACTGGCCACATTGACGTTTGCTTTTCTCATCAAAAGCTTTAGGTCGCCCATTTTTAGTGACATCAGGACCATCCTTACCGTGGCCTTTAACATTCTGTTTTGGTGCGCCTTTGGTGTTAACTTTTGCGGGATCACGAACCAGAACATGATCTTGATTAGGCTCAAATGCATCGTCGTTCACAAACTTTTTCTCCGCACCAGGCTCATCCTCCTCAGTGTAATCATTATCTATTATGTCCCTCAGAGCCGCCTTCAACTTGTCGAATAAAAATGGTTTATGGCATGCTTTATGAGTTGCTTCGGCAGATAAGATAGTCAACTCGCTGTACCTAGCTCTGTCCCCTGCACCTACCCATCCCCACGCAAACAGATCGCTAGTGCGCTTCACGGGAAGTCCACCCCTTGCAACTTGGCTCAACCTCCGCAATACTAAACACTTAGGTATCTCACGTAAGCGTAGCTGAATCAGAACGTGAAGAATATGTTTGCAAGGAAGTCCTTTGCGATCCATACTTCTGCAACTGCACTTCACGGTTTCTTCGGAGTTACCTGGGGTGTAGTCCACAGTGAATCTGATATCCCTATTTTCCTTCCATGTCAGTATGAATCTGTGAGTGTCTACTCCTCTCAGTCTCTCAAGGACCTCAAGCTCCCGTGCCTTCTTCATATCTTCCTGTAAGATATAAAAGTTTGCCGCAGTGAACTCACGGGCAGCTGATTTCTCAATATCTTTACACTCGTCCAATACTGGTACTGGGACTATCTGTGAGTTTGTGTAATCGTCATGCGCCTCGTTCTCACGAAGACGAACTATGCAGTTCTCATAGTGCACAATCATATCAACAATAGTCATACCGGAGTCTAGATGCAAGTGAAGGCATGAATTCAGACTCTCACTTCGCTGGTTACTTCGCATACCTAGGAAAAACCCACCAGACAGATATGATGCAGCCCAAAGCCTTTTCTTCTTGTACATCCTACGTAACCATGTCTTTGTTTTCTCCGACTGCCATTTGGCGGTAAACGCTGCCCATCTCTCCTCAAATACTTTTTTTGAAGTGGCATAATAAAGTAGAGACCTGAACTCCTTTAGAGACTTATGATGAAGGTGTTTCTGCATGTTCTTCTCAATATGCCACGAGCAAAGACGATGCCAAACCTCCGAAAGTACCTTTCTGATGGCCTTAATCATAGCTGCATCTCCAGCAGTAATTACTGACCTGGGCCTCTTCTGAGTGAGCCCTCAAAAACGTCTGAAGCAGCCAGACATATGTATCTTCCATCTCGTCAGACACAAGAGCACAACCGAATACCGTGGTGCAACGGTGGTTGTTCAGACCGACAAAAGGTATAAATGGCATGCCATACCTATTCATCCTGTATGTGCTGTCGAAGACGGTCACATCACCGTAGTCAACATAGTCTCGACGTGATTGAGAATCACACCAGAATAGGTTTTTCAGCCTTCCTTCATCATCGACGGTGTGCTCAAAGAAGAAATCTGGATCCCTCTCTCTTCTGGTCATCATGATCCCAATGGCAGTGTCTGCATCACCTTGTGCAAGCAACTTCATTTTTTCTCTATAACACATGTTATAAAGCTTCTTCCTCCCAAAACCAGCCTTTGCATATGACCCGTACCTACTGACGAGATTATCATAAATCATATGTTTCCTGATTCCAGCACCTGCCATAGTTAAGATCTCAGCTTTCTGATATTCTTTTATCTGATTATGAGACCGAAGAAACGTGACTTCATCCGGTCTAGCTAGAATGTGACTGTGATCATCACTGAAACTGCTGACATACCAAACGTTACGCTCTTTATCAAGTTTCAAAGTTATATGCGCATCGCAGAAGCAACGAGTCTCCCCTCTGAGCCTGCGGGTCCTGCCTTCCATTGTACAAAGTTTTGCCTATCGTTTCCCAGCTCTCGCACACAGATACTTTCTCAAGCGCATAGTTCCCTCAGGACCTTTCGAATATTTCAGCGAGTCCTTTCTTACGCTGAAACCACGCTCGTAAGCATACTGGTTATAGAAAATGTAAGCCTCTCCTAGTGACCTGAACGTCTTCCTCATGACCTTCCAATGCCTGTCCAATGATTCTTGCTGATATTCATCAAATCCGATGTCAAAATTAAACAGATCATCACCAACATGCTCATCCTTCCCGCTTGAACCATCTACATCTCCCTGTAAATTAATGCATGAAACCATGTATGTCAGTCAGTTATTATTTTAATATGTAATGTATGTAAGTTTCAAAACTTACTTTGCTGGAGTTGTCATCATGAGATGCATCAACGTGCGATTTGTCACTTTCATCGTCCACAATATTCCTCACAAAGTCCCCGTCCTCGTCCATCTACGCACATTTCAAAAAAATACATGTAAGCGCTCATATGGTTATTATGTCATTTCTTCTCCTATTTTTTTAAAACATACCCGGAGTGCACTTTCAGCAAATGAATCATCTATATCCATATCATCATCATCATCGCCATGTCGCTGCATGATGCAAAAAAACATGTAATTGTCCGTGCGGTTTATCATATTTATTGTTTTTATCAACATTGATCACACTTACATTGCCACTATAAGATTCATCCAAACTCATGTAGTTCTCCTCAGCAGGTTCATCCATATTCAGTGACGAGGTTCCGTTGTCCTCGCCGTAATCATCGCCATCATAATCGCCCTCCTCCTCTAACTATACATGTTTAAAAAAATTCTAAGATCAATCGAACACCGTGTAACATCATCCTTAAAATAATTTGTTCATCAAGCACAACGACGTCTCAAACCAACCTCTTGCACGGCGGCGAGGATGTCAGTGGATCCATTTGTCCGATGACGAACGCGCTGACGGCGTGACGTTGCTGGCCGCCGAGGCAGGGTGTCGACGGTGAGACGATGGCCGGTTGTAGCAGGCGGAGTCCGCGGAGGAAGGCGGCGACGAAGATCACGGGTGGGCGGCCATCTGGGCGACGGGAAGGAACGCGGCGGCAGCGGCAACGCGGCGGGGCACGCGCGGTGGCCGTTTTGGGCGGCGACCCGGCGACGGCGACTTCGCAGAGACGGGGGCCGACGTGGAGACGGCGTGGATGCGTTTAGGGTTTAGGGTTACGACGGCGGGCGTCGGCGGCTCCCGTGACGTTTTTTTTTTCAATAACTATCGACGCCAACGTGGAGACGTGCGGGCGTACGGCGGCGACATACGGCGACGGGTGTGGGTACGCGGGCGGGCGTACGGGGCGCGACGTACAGCGACGGGTGCGGCATACGCGGGCGGGCGTCGGGGTGGGTATTCCTATACCTAATGTGAAATGACCATACTACCCATTATACGTTTTAGGGGGGGGGGGGGGGGGGGGGGGGGGGGGGTGGGTTTGTACCGAAGCACTCCCCATCGACACTCTTTCATCGATGAAATTAATTAAGCTCTGTTTTTGTGATCGAGCAACAACACTCGGGGGAATCAAAGAGAACATGAATGAGCACACACACACACTGACACCGTAGCAAGAAACACACGAACATGAATGAGCACCAGAGAGGCACACCGGCAATGAAGACACATCTCGCCCTGAACTTTATCAGCACTACTACATGTTTTCTTTTTCTTTTCCTACAGTGAGCAGTACTGCACGTTCAGAAACATACATTGGTGACGTTGAGCAATTGGTCGAGCTAGATAGGTCGCAGTGGAATGAACCTTGTGGGAAAAAACACAAGCACCTGGCGGGCGCCCTAGCAGGCGGGCGGATGAGGACTGGCCAGGTGGCGCGAAACCCGTCAGCAGAGCTTGTTCTGACTCGTCATTGCAGCATTGTTTTGCAAGAGTGAATTGCACCTTCGTACAATGTTAAAGTCAAATCAAAGCGGTTTACTACAGGTTTGCTAGTTCCATATATACCAGTTACAGAGAAAACGACACTTTTTAAGCAAATAGGTAGGTAGCAGAGAAGAAACCACATGATACGAATTCACCATCCATAGCCATAGCTAGGTACTACAGTGCAGGAAATGAGATGCCAGCGTGCAAATAATCGACATGATCTTCACAAGCTTCTATCGTAGATAGCTCATCACCGACATGTCGTGCGGTTGGCCTGCGTGATGGACTCGGTTCCAGGCACCGGACTGCGACAGTGAGCATGCGGTATATATCTCTAGAGATTCCAGCATCTGGGAGCACTAGCCTAGAGTCCAGCAGATCCTGTAGGCACAGTTCATTGTTCATGGTGGCCAGTGAGAGGGATGAGAGCAAATCGCCTGGATGGGATCCCATAAATAGCTCCAAAACAAGCACTCCAAAGCTGTATACATCACATTTCTCCGTCACGTTTTCTGTATATGCTAGCTCTGCAATTAATAAAAAGTAATTAGTGCATTTGTTGAAACTAAACGGTTCAAAAGTTCATCATCATTATTAGATTACATCAAAGTTTACATCTACGTACATATGTATTGCCAAAACTGCAAAACTAGTAGTTAAGGTTTTATTTTTCTTTACCTGGGGCGAGATAGCCTTTGGTCCCTGCAAGCCTTGTGAGATTCCACCCATAAAGATTGAGAATTTTTGCCGTACCGAAGTCAGAGATGCAAGCTCTAAATTCATAATCAAGCAAAATGTTGTTGCTTGTTATATCTCTATGGACTATTGGTGACGAACAATCATGATGCATGTATGCCAAAGCATGAACCACATCCAACACAATATGTATCCGCCTTCTCCAATCCAATTCAATTGCCCTTTCATTGTCCTTCAGTGTTTTTGCCAAGTCTCCTCGCTCCATATATTCATAGATAAGGAACCTGCCTTGGTTAGAGGAACAATACCCAAATAGTTTTACGATGTTTCGATGACGGATCTGCACCAATGCCTCAATTTCACGATTGAACATTGTCTCATTCGCACAACGCTCATCTTCTATCACGTGTATCTTCTTCACTGCAAATATTTCGCATGTTGGAAGTCTAGCTTTGTAGACAGATCCATACCCACCGGTTCCTATGCAATGCATCTCGCTAAAATTGTTGGTTGCTTCAACGATTTGCATGAACACATTTGCCCCATCAAAACCCCAGATAGAGAAGACTTTTGCTTCTGTTACTTTATCGTTGTTAGCTGCATTGGTTTTCTTCCTTTTATGGCAGAGCATCAATGTCACCACAGCAAGAACAAGAGATATCAGAGCAGGAACAATGGCTAATACAAGTATTTTGTATCCTTTCCTTTCCCCTCTGCTCTGATTTGCACTACTACAAGGGGGCAATCCTTTCACCACACCACATAGCATCTTATTATGCATGAATCGCTGCATTGGAGCTCCTTGGAAGAGCTTACTGTCCGGGACCAGCCCTTCCAGTTCATTATAAGATACATCAATGGATGTCAAGCTTTCCATACTCTGAAATGATTGCGAAATGGAGCCATTAAGTTTATTGTGTGAAAGATTCAGAGTATCTAGCATGATCAGATCACTAAGTTGGCTTGGTATTGCCCCAGTAAATGAATTATCACTCAAATCCAATAGGTCATGTAAGCTACGTAATAACCCTAGCTCAGGAGGGATGTTTCCTCCGAAGTTATTGTGACTCAACTTCAAAAGGCGAAGCTTCAAACAATGCTCAATTGAATCTTGTATCAACCCATCTAGGTTATTTGATGACAAATCCAGCAACTCTATATTGGATAGTGCTCCAATTTCTAGTGGAATGCTTCCATGGAGCAAATTGTCCCCGAGGCTCAGATTGAACAATTTTTTTAGATTGCCTAGTGCACTTGGAAGCTCTCCTTCAAGCTTGTTTGATGAAAGATCAAGCCACCCTAGTTGAGATAGCTGCCCCATACTTGCGGGTATTTCCCCAGTAAGGTTGTTGTTTGAGATGCGTAGCATCGTAAGATTATGACATTCCCCCCAGTGATAAGATAACTGACCAAACAAATTATTTGAGCTCATATCCATGTAGACCAGATTTGGATAAACCCCCATCTTAGAAATATCTCCTTCTATTTGATTCCTTTCAAGGCGTACTCTTTCTAGGCTTCTGCAGTTCACCAAACTTGATGGCAGAGGTCCATTGAGATTGTTGTCAAATGCAATTAATCTCTTGAGCATACCTCCAGCACACAGTTCAGTTGGTAAGGGACCAGAGAGATTGTTATCATAAAATTGTAGATATCTGAGGTCCATTAAGGTGCCAATTTCTCGTGGAACATGACCGGAGAACCGATTACCATCGAGGTATAAGGCAGTGAGCTTGGTCAAATTTCCAAAGGTATTGGAGATGGAACCTGTGAGTTTGTTTGTGCCAAGATCCAATAATTCTAGATTCACTAGGTAACTTAGTTCTTGTGGGATGCTCCCGGAAAGTTGGTTATCCCATAGGTACAAGATAGTGAGTTGAGTACAATTCCATAGATTTTTTGGAATGGGGCCTGTGAGGTGGTTGTTTGAAAAATCTAACTTGGCAAGCTTCTTTAGATAGCTTAGTTCACTAGGGATGGGACCGGATAGGTGGTTCTTTGACAAGTTCAGCCCCACTAGGCTCTGTAGGTGTTTAATTTGCCTTGGTATTTCACCAAAGATTTTATTTCCTTGAAGCATTAGGTGTCGCAGGTTTGGCAAAGATGATGCTAAAGTGGGTGGAAAGGGGCCCCTTATCTGATTGTAGGGGAGTCGGATACTCGTGAGAGTACGCAACGCCGTGAAGTTGAGGGACTCCAGCCCCGCTCTCAGCCGCAACCCCCGCAGAGATATCTCGGTGATCATGACCTCCTGGTGCCCCGCTTGGTGCTTGCCGCACTTGATGCCATACCAAGTGCATGGCCATGTGGTGTTGCTTCCCCAGGACTGCAGCTGGGCTGGGGGGCTGTGTATGGTGGCTTTCCAGGCGAGAAGGGCTCCCGCTTGTTCTTCCAGGAGGGATGGGGGTGGTGCTGTGATGGCATGAGAAAACAAGGCTAGCAGGAGAACAAGCGAGACGAGCTTTAGGTGAGGGGAGGTCTCCATGGCTAGTCGCATGGCAGCTGGAGTAGGTTATTTGTTTTGTGCCGGTGGAGCTCAATGGAAAGTCTCTTCTTATAGAGGTTCATCTATATTGGCGTACCTCTCACCATGGGGCCCGGAGGTGATGCAAGAGACAGCTCCGCGTACGACTAGAGGTACTAGCATTCCCATGGAGTCGGAGGAGGAGGAAGATGATGACGAGATTCCATCCGTGTGTTGATCGTCATATGCTGCGTGGAATGGTAATCATACGGGGCTGGTCATGTCCACATTTTGATTTCCAAAAAAATATCTAGCAAAACCCGATCGAAACAGAACGAAACAAACTGTGTCCATGTAAAATAGATTTATTTATTTTGAGCTGGGGGAGTAGAATTTTGGACTGGTAAACCCCGATCGAGGCGGACAAGTCGTGCTGAAAAGTCACCCGGGCAGATAGGCCTCTCTCCATTTGAATTTACACTGCTGTGCCGTGCTGAAAGTCACCCGGGAAGATAGGCCTCTCTCCGTTTGATTTTACACTGCTGTGCCATGCTGAAAAGTCACCCGGGAAGATAGGCCTCTCTCCGTTTGATTTTACACTGCCGTGCCAGACTAGTGAGTGATATATGGTTGATGCACGTGGAAATTCTATTACTCTGAACTATGAACCGCTAATGTACCGAAAACAAACTGTATCCACGTAAATTATATAGATTGGACATTGATTTTAGGATAAGCATAATCCATACTGCTCCTAAAAAACTATGATGTAAACCATATAGAGCGATGAGCAAATGTTACAATACTTAATTCGTACATAATTTTGATCTAAACCACAATAGCATTCACACCCTGGTGATACGTTGTTCCCTAGAGGGAAAAAAACCTTTATAGTTGGTGTACAAAATCAAACTATGAGAATGCGGGGCAATTGTGTTATCCAAATGTAATTATACATTTCACTCATTATTAAAGGACAGAATCAGGGAGACAAATCCCCCGTGGGAGTCTACTAGAATGAGTCTACAAAAGTGGAGGGAGTAGTTGGCGGCGTTGATTACTCTCACCGAATTGGAAGCGGAACAGATGCATTGGTTGATTGTGATCGTTCGAGTGTGGGTACAGAAATGGAGCATCGAATGGGCAGGTCTGGCCCAGAGCTTTTCTGCTGCGTCATGTCTTGCTGGGCTGATGGCAGCAAGCAAGAGGAAATTAAGAGGTGGCAGCATCGCACATTAGCTCGGCTCGGTCCCAAAGTGTTCACACTAGATAGATAGGTTGGCATCCGTAGCAAGGAGGAGTGTGAGTGCTGCCGGCCGGAGTCGAAAGCGACTGGAGCTGGATGTCTGGATTGACAATCTAGGCCTGTCATTCATGGGGTGTTTGCATCCCAAACCAGCGGGAGCCACTGAAGCAAAGCCAAGAGCGTGACATGACAGGGCTCGCAAACTGAGTGGTTGGCTGGCCGTTGTCTATAGTACTCGAGCTGGGTAGGTCGCCGTGGAACGAATCTTGTGGGCATAAAAGCAAGCACCTGGTGGGCAGGCGGGTGGGCGGAAACTGACCTGAGCCTGCGACGCTTGCTTCCAGTTCCAGCGACGGAGGAGAGGCCATGCCGGCCGTGGAGCACAGCAGCTTGAAGGCGACGCGCCTTCGCCCTTGCCCGCCATCCGGTGCCACCGCGCCGTCGCCGTCCCCGCCGTCGTCGGGAGCGGAGCAGAGAAGAGAGTAGAGGACGAAGTAATGTTGGGTTGGGCCACTCCGGTGCCATGACTATTTTCTTGCGGGGCCGGGTACATGCATGAGCCTATCTCTACATGCGACTACTCACTATTGCACAAAAAATAAAATGTCTTCCATGCAATAAACTATAATCTCTACCAAATAGTAAGTAGCAAAACGTAATACTTTGGGAGTAAGCAAAATATTCATTTGCCGATGTGAACTATGGTTCCACTATTGACAGGACAATTCTTGTTCTTTGCTATTTTTTCACTTTTTCTGAAATTGCCATTTGACAAGTTTAAAATATTGCCATGCCAACATTTCCCATGTGTTTTGCCATCATCTAATTACTAAAATTTCCATGGTATAATTTTTTTTTTGCCATGGTGATAAATTTTTCATCACCTATTACCATGGTCTAATTACTAAGATTAAGGTGGAACATGTGCACTAAAAATATCATGGATTTTTTTTGAAAAAGAAAAAAACATGTTTGTAAGATTTAGATGGCAAAAATATGAGATTATTTGGCAAGGTCTACAGAAATAAAAATGACAAAGTCATATCCAATAATTTGCCCTGATGCAAAAATTCAGAATTGCCATGGTAAAATATGCAATAAATTTCCCATGATCCACTAAACTAATTTTGGCATGATCCATAAACTAAATTTGCTATAGTCCAGAAAAAAAAAACAATTTTGCCATGATCCATAAACTAAATTTGCCATTCTTAAGTGAGAACAAGTTGTGTGCAAGAATTACCATGACACTAAGTTGTCATGATGTTAATTACAAAGAACATGCCAATTGTGTATAAAAATTACCATGATGCTTACGCAAATGCGTGCCATTATGCTCCTATAAATTACATATCATGGCAAATTTAAGGGTTTTGTCATCCTTTTGTGAAAAAGATGGCAAATTTAGGATGTTGTTTTCTAAAAAATGGCATGGTACATACAAAAAATAAGAACTACCATGTTTGTATGAGAAACTTTCCATGCATGCATGTAAAAAAAGATCAAATTATGTACAAAGAATTGCCATGGCAGATTCATAATAAAAAATTGCCATGGTATTTGAATTAAAAATTCCATGTTTCATTGAGGAATTTGCCATGCGTGTAAAAAAGAACAAATTATGAACAAAGAATTGTGATGGCATATTCATAATAAAATGTGTCAGCGTATTTTAATTAAAATTTCCATGTTTGTATGACAAGTTTGTCGTGTGTGTAAGAAAAGAACAAATTATGAACAACGAATTGCCATGGCAGATTCATAATAAAATTTGCAATGGTATTTTAATTAAAATGGCGAACTTAATGGAGTAAGTTATTCTGATCCTACTACTGTAAAAAAAATATGTGAGGCGTTCTCAATTAGGGGAAAATTTTGAATTAGACCAGGCTACATTGAAATCTGATGGTGTTTTTCGCAGCAGTCCAAGGGGTTGGTTCACTTTTGGTCAAGCTACCTTTGCTTTGCTCTTCTTTTTCAGACACATTTGGCATGGCGCTAGAACATTGTTCCGAGATGTTTTTAATTTCCCGTGTGTGTAAAAAAGAACAATTTATGAACAGAGCATTTGCCATGGGAAATTCTTAATTTTGCCATGGTAACGATTGTAAATTTGCCATGGCAAAAAGAAAAGGTACATTTTTCCATGGCAAAAAAAGTGAAGAATTTCCATGTCGGTACAGATAAAATTGCCATATCAACAAAGATAAATTTGCCATGGTAACTAATGTAAATTTGCCATGACAAAATGAAAAGTACATATTTGCCATGGCAAACAAGTGAAGAATTCGACATGGTGGTGTAGTTAAATTTCCATGGTTATATGACAAAAAGGTTGAAAGTTCATAATTTGCCATGGCAACTTTCTAAAACCATTCGTAATTAGCGGGCACAAATCATACGCGAAAAAACATGATTTTTCGCTTTCGCGAGAGACACAAATTTGCTTCTCGTGGAGGCACATATTTGCTTCCGTGAGAGGCATAGTTGTGCCTCTCGGAAAGGGAAAAACACATTATTATTTTTTGCCTTATGTGAGAGACACAGATTTGCTTCCGCGAGAGATACAGTTGTGCCTCTCGGAAAGGAAAAAAACGTGACTTTTTTGCCTCCATAGTTGTGCCTCTTGGAAAGGGGAAAACACTTTTTATTTCTTTTTTTTGTTTCAGCGAGAGGCACAGATTTGCTTCTTGTGGAGGCACATATTTGCTTCCGTGAGAGGCATAGTTGTGCCTCTCGAAAAGGGAAAAACACATTATTATTATTTTGCTTATGTGAGAGATGCAGATTTGCTTCCGTGAGAGATACAGTTGTGCCTCTCGAAAAGGAAAAAAATCATGACTTTTTTGCCTCCACAGTTGTGCCTCTTGGAAAGGGGAAAACACTTTTTATTTTCTTTTTCTGTTTCTGCGAGAGGCACAAATTTGCTTCTCCTGAAGGCATAGGTTTGCTTCTGAGGGAGGCATATCTGTGCCTTTCGAAAAGGGTAAAAACATTTTTTTCTTGCTTTTGTGAGAGGCATAGATTTTCTTCAAGTGGAGGAACAAGTTTGCTTCCACGAGAGGCACGGAAAGGGAAAAAATGTAGTTTTTTTTTTGCTTTCGTGAGATGCACAAATTTGCTTCTCGTGGAGGCACAGATTTGCTTTTGCGAGAGGCACAATTGTGCCTTCGAAAAGGCGAAAAGATGGGGGAAAACCATGCTTCTGGATCGTTTTTTATTTTAGTTTTTTCATAAAAAAAGTTCGTCGAAACCTATTAACATGCAATCTAGTTTCAAAAATCTAGACGCGCGAAATCCAACAATAAAAGCGGTTCTGGATTTGAATGACGGTTTAAGAGATAAAATGTTTTGAATAAACGAATCTATGAAAAAAACTAGTGCGTCATTTGTCACAACCTAAAAAGATAAAAGTGACATTTGTAAGGGATACCCTTAATCTATGCTTTCGCAGTGGTATATATCGCTCATTGCAAGCCATATTCTGTTGATCGCCTACACGAGTGGGCCGGCTCAATAACTCATTTTTCCTTTCTGTCGAAGTGTTAGAAGGTGAAGCGCTTCTGAGCGGTTTATTCTTTCTTAGGAAGCTTAAACCACTGGTTTTGGAATGCTTCTGGATGGTTTTTTCTGTTCTTTTCTTTCATATTTTCTCAATCGATTTTCTGGTTTCCTTGATCGGTTTTTAATCTCTGGTTTTCTTTCGTTCTTCTTCTTTTTATTTTGCTTTCTTTTATTTTTATTTTATAAATTCATTATACATTTTACAAATGTACAAACCTTTTAAATTCATGATTATGGTTAAAGTTTGTCAACATTTTTTGAATTCACAGACATTTTTCGAGTTCCCAAACATTTTTTTATTTCACGAACATTTTCTGAATACATGAACATTTGTTGCATTTGAGATTTTTTTTTGAATTTGTGAACAATTTTTAAATTCATTGCGATCATATTTTTAATTTGTGAACACTTTTGTGAATTCACCACAAACATATATTGAATTTGTCAATATATGTTGAATTAGCTGCAAACATATTTGGAATTTTCCTATATTTTTCAAATTTCCCGCAAATATATTTTGCATTCGAGATTTTTTTAATTAGCCACAAACAAATTTTGAATTCATGAACATTTTTTCAATTTGCCGCAAATATGTTTTGAATTTGCAGCAAACATTTTTTTGATTCACAATTGTTTTGAAATTGCAAACATTTTTGAATCACCGAATTGTTTTAGGATTCATAAACATTTCTTGAATTCACAAACATTTTCTGAATTCAGGAACGTTTTTTGAGTTCGCCCCAATCATATTTCAAATACATGAACATTTTTGTATTTGGGGATCATTTTTTGAATTAAGGAACATATTTTGAATCGAAGAACAGTTTTTGAATACATCAAGGTTTTTTAATTAACAAGCATTTTTTTAGTTGGCAAACTTTTTTTAATTCACCACAAATCAAAATTGAATCACAATTATTTTTGGAATTCATTAACATTTTTTTTGAATATGCATACAATTCCAAATTCATAAACTTT
This sequence comes from Thinopyrum elongatum, assembly GCA_011799875.1. NCBI lineage: Eukaryota > Viridiplantae > Streptophyta > Magnoliopsida > Poales > Poaceae > Thinopyrum > Thinopyrum elongatum. The sequence goes on from CM022298.1 coordinate 7,781,486, forward strand.
TGACACGCAGGCTCCTACGTGCGTGTCATGGAGAACACATATGCAGCACTTTACTCGTTGGGTCACGGCTCCACGCTTCGTTTGCTCGGTTAACAGTTGACAGGTCGACCATTAACTTTTTCTGAAAACCATTATTTTTTAAAAAGTTTACGAATTTAAATAAAATGTTTGTGGATTTGAATATTTTCATAAATTTTAAAAAGTTCATGGAATTTTAAAAATGTTTGCTAATTTGAAAAAAGAATGAATTTGAATGATATTCTAGAATTTCATAAATGTTCATGAAATTGATAATTTGTTCACGATTTTTTTAAAAATGTTCATGAATTTAGGTTCTTCCTCACAAATATGAAAAATGTTCATGGATCTATTTTTTTATGTGACAAGACTAGAAAAGGTTCATGAATTTAAAACTATTCATGATTTCGAGTAGATAAGCGGTCTGTTTTAAAAAGGCTACATACGAGTTTTCCTTCTCTTTTGAAAATTAAGTACACCCTCTGTTTCAAAATGTAGAAATGTCTTAATCATTTGAAAACAGAGGTAAAAGTAGATACGAAACTACACATGTTGTATGCTTTGAGGTAACTTTGTGTAGTGTTTCTAGAGCTAGGAGTATATCACAATGCATGTTTTCCATTAAAAAAAAGCAGAACAGAATCTTTTCGCTACCTTTTTTTGGTAGCGTGACCGAGCATATGTGGCACTAGAACATGTCCATGGCGTCGACCGGGTGGTCCACTGTAGTGGAGTGAATATTGTTGACCACAGTCCACGAACCGCTCTACATGGTGGCCGAGAGGTCCAGTCAGTCCACGAATCGTATACATCGTCAGGTAAATTCCGAACTTCCCCTATAAAAAAAAAGGTAAATTCCAAACTCTGCGACTGATACATCACTCACATAGTATTACTTAAGTTAAAAAAATTTCTCTGCACTTTTGCAAAGGAAGAAATTTCCAGGCAACCTTTGCATCGCTGAAAACTAATTAAGCTCTGCTTTTGGCGATTGAGCAGCAACTGTCGGGAAAATCAAAGAGCTGAAAAACAGAGTAAATAACAGAGCACGTTCAGTGTAACTAGAAGGGAAAGTGCGCCTTTATTATAACTAGGGACGTAAACAAAGGATGTGATATAATGTTTTATCAGATGATGACAATGATAAATATACATAGACTGTCTAATATGTGGTGAACGACCACCAATCATCTTCTCCTTGCCTTTTTAATAATGTACTGTACGTACACTTGAAAAGAGAAACTTCAGTTTGTACAACATCACAGGTTTACCAACTGCATGCTCAAGGCTTGATGGCGAAATTGGATTGGAATTGGATGGTTATGCGCCCATTCCATACACCAATACCACCTTGGTCATCTTCCCAAAAGCGATCTTCAGATACTGCTGCTACCAAGTCTGGGACACAAGATCATGGGCAGTTCATGGCGAAGAAGCAGCTCATCATTTGAAGAACATCTAGAGCTACTCGATGCGCAAAGTGCAGTAAATTAATGGTGCTCCTCTCCTCTCTGGTGACGATCAACGGCACGTGCAACTGTAAGCAGGCGCACAGAATAGGAGTTCTGGAATACAACTGAAGGCCAGGACTTGAAGCAAGCCACGCAGGTACGTAGCCTTCGATCGTTCCATGTTACATCTGCCACCCAAAGCTGCAGCAAATTAAGGAGTAGACAGGACCCGACCTAACCAGTTCACAAAACCAAATCACTCACATATCATACCAAGTAGCTAGGTGAATTCAGACGATCATCGCGAGAGAAATACAGCAAATTAAAGATAAGCATTTACACCAGCCTGGACACGGCGGCTAGGGTTTACCCCAAGTAATAGGAAGATGAGCTGAAGGGCTCTTGGATAGATCCGGGGGTTTATACCCTTACAACCAGTTAAAGGTAACTTTAATAACGCTAAAGTAAAGGTAATTCAAACAGCGACAGCTCCGTTCTCCTGAGCCCCTTTCTTGGATGCGTGATCAAGGGTGGTGGTGTGTCATAACTCCGGGCGAAGCCGTAAGTTGCCATTAGATTGAAGATAACCACTGCGTGTCACTTTCTTCAGTTAACGACATGACAAGTGTCGATTTCTTCTTCAGAAGATGATGCAGTCTGGTTGTTCCTGACAAGGAGGGAGATGCGTAAGTAATTGGTACGGTTCTGCCTGTCAGGGTCAGAATATTTTGTGCTACACTAAATGCTGAATCACCGAGATACCAACCATTGTACACACGGTATGAATGTGAGTGATGTACTCATCGCAGCAATTTCTGAGCGACATCACAAGGCTGGCTACGCTTCTGCTAGCCTAGGCAGTGTTTCTGCTTCTTCTTCTTCCTTAACATGGCTTCAGATCTTCTGCGGACTGGTTGCAAGTCAATTCATACCCTCCTTGGCAGCTGATTCTGAAATATTTTCAAATCGGTTAACCTGACAAGAACATGGAGCTACCTTGCAGAGTTGCAGTTCACTGGGGCCTTGTTACCTCGCATGAATGAACCTTCTCTGGTGTCTTAGGTACACCCAGTAATTGCTGTAGTCGTCGAGTAGGTGTGCAGCAGCCCTTGCCTGCCGTTCCTGGTGGGAACCGTCAGTACAGTGTTCCTTTCGGTGTCCCGAACTGTTCAGCGGCATCTATACCTCCTCTACTCAGAGGAACCATGAGTACACTTCCACCTGTAAAATTTGGAACCATACATCAATTCCTATTCCTACGTATTCTCGCAGAAGCAACACCAAGTATTATTCAACTACCTTCCAACAAGGGGAGAACATACTGGACATAATTTCCATAACCCAAGACTGGAACAGAGTAAGTTGCATCCAACAGCTAGTGCCATTCTCATACTTTGGCCATGGCCACATGAGGCTACCAAGGAGATGATCTACAAACCCAAATAGCATCATAACTGAGGTGAGCGTCGGACAGGAGATTAGAAAGATTGAGCACTGAAAACTGTTACGGCTCATAGCTCAAAACTGGAAAATAAGTAGTTTGTGCAATAGACTGCTTGGAAGTTTGGCTAGTTCATTACCTTACTAAGCAAATAACACGGTAACTCAGATTGAGTTCACTGCTGGAAATGCAAATGATTCCCAAGACTGTGTTGCAATTTTCGCCAAGATAACAGATTGACAAGATCTGCAACGGATAAATGATTAATCATGTGAAAATAAAAACTGTGCGATATCTAATCTAGGTCAATTCATAAACTTACTGTGCAGCTCTGCCAGTCTGTTGGGGGAATGAGGGGATCTTCTGAAGTCTTAGAAGTTAGAAGGCAATGTCCTGGGTTGGGGAACAAAGCATTCTTTTGAGATGAATAAATACATTTAATGTTATACCGAGATGGAACAACACAATAAACTAGTGTTAATTATAAATAGGTTGCAATCATGCGCCTTAGTGCCTTAATGGAATTTATTGTGTCTCTCCCCTCTTGAGTCTCAGCATCTCAAGACCACCTCTTTCTTTATTGGAAACTAACACTTGGTCCAGTTTATGCATATCACCCTCTCCCTCAATTATCAATCTTGTTGGTCCATATCTGGGAGCAAAATATTGGAGGAATGAATGGTCAGAGCAGAGCGCACCACAAAGGCGATAATGTAGTGAGTCAAAGATATGAGCTGGGAAAGAATACGCAGAATCAGGAGGAAGAACCGTACCTTTTAATGAAGTGAGAGTCGCTGCTGGAATCTTGCTTTATTTCCCTTTTTGACCTGAAACGTTTCTTTATTTCCCTTTTTGACCTGAAACCTTTCTTTATTTCTGTCTGGTAATCTTGTGTGTGTTTCCCTCGGATCAGATGCTGTTGTTCTGACGGACCACACACATCCTGAGACTCTTGTTTCGGACTTCCAGTTTTTTCACTTGATATTGACGGGGGGTCTTCAGGGATCTCGTGCTGTTTTTCTGCCGGACCACGCAAGTCCAGATACTCTTGTTTTGGAATTTCTGTTTTTTCACTTGATTTTGACGGGGGTTCTTCCGGGATCTCGTGCTGTTTTTCTGCCGGAACATCCAGTTCCTCAACCATATCTGCTCTTTCTACACTCACGTTAAGGTGCCTGCCCATGGCTTCCTTGAATGCGGACTCTGCAGCCTTCAAGTCACGTTCCACAGCACCGGCAGCTGACCGGATTATTCCAGAAATCTCCTCGACATGTGACAGGTCTTCAACGCTGACAAGCGAACCACTATCCTCTTCTCCTCGGTGGGCATTGAAACCTAGTTTCAGCCTCTGAAGATTGGGCATTGTTCCTTTCTGAAATCTCAGGCGCAGCACAGCACACCTGAACTCAAAATACTCGAGAGCAGAAAAAGCTCCGGTTCCGAAGCCGATTGGTTCTGTAGTTCGTCTCTGGACATGCAATGAGAGATCAGTAAGGGCGGGCAACCGTTGCAGGATACTAACATCATCGCTTTGCAATTCTCCGAGTACAAGTTTCAGAATGCATAAGTTGGCAAGCTGTTCAATCCACTTGGGGATTCTACAGATGGGTGACAGCAACTCCATTGTCTTCAGAGTCTTCACTAAATCAGGAGAACAGCTGGAGTCATCCAATGAAACAGGAGGATTCGGGGTGGTCACAATTTTGAGGGTACCAGTCAAATCGGGCACTTTTGTCCCAACTCCGAGACGGAGATGCAACCAGCTCCGAAGATGAACAATGTTCGCTGGAATAGCTTCTATCCTTGCATTTATTTCCAGTGTTTCCAAGTGTTTTGAACCATGCATCAGATCTGGAAGATGTACGGTGTCGTTGCATGTGACCTGCAATGATCTCAGTAGAACCAGTTCAGAGGTGGGCTTGAGGTCCACACCAGTGCTTGCTTCATCAGCCCACATATGGAGGATCAGAAATCGGAGAACCCTAAACTCCAAAATGGAAGAGTAGCAGCTCTTTAGCCCAATAAAGGCAAGTGACCGAACTTGCGATAGTCCGATACTCTCTGGTCTAGTTGCATGTGTTGCACTGCCAAACTGGAGGGACAGACGACTAACCTTGTTAGAAAACCCAGTTGTCCTTTCAGAATAATCTATTACGGTCATAAAATTCTCTTCTATGGACTTTGATGTAATGAGATTATGTACCATGGGATGCACTGCATAGTAATATACCTCATTACTATAGCCCACATCTATATGTTGGATCAGGCCCATACTGACAAGCTTATCAAAATAGTTTCCAGCAACCTTCATTTCATCCTCATCTCTTGGCGCAAGGATGAAACCTTCAGCTACCCATTGCTTCACTATATCTTCCTTGAAGATTATATAGTTATCCGGGTACAAACTGAGATACAACAGACATGTCTGCAAACGACTGGGAAGACAGTTGTAGCAAAAATTGAGTACTTGTTTGAGTACCTCCACAGGAGTTGTATTTGTTGGTAAGATGTTCTGTATTTGCTCCCTGTGCTGTACTGTATTTGCTTCCCCTTGGCTTGCTAGAACACTGGATATGCTGATAATTGCCAGTGGTAAACCAGCACATCTTCTTATTATCTCCTCCCACACTTTATCTAATTGGCGAGATTTTTCTTCTCCAGAGGCAAACACTCCTCTGATGAACAATTCTTCTGAGTGATTGACACTAAGAGGTTCCATCTTATAGATGGATTTGGACTGATAACGACAGCATGCCAGTGCAATATCCTTAATTTCAGTCGTTATTATTATCCTGCTTCGATTACCCTCCGGGAAAGCCCGTCTAGCAACATCCCATACAGAGGTAACCCATAAATCATCGATTATAAGAAAGTACCTGCCAAATAAAAGTTTGTAGTATATATTAAACATACATTTCAGAAAAAATAGAGAAATAATCATCAATTATAAGAAAGTGCATGTCATCAATTTGTAGTGTCACGCACCAAAGCCTTTTCAAACAAATCACACACTTAATGTGAAGATTCCTAACAAAGTCTAAATCATGTATTCTAGGGCGTGTTTTTTATATATCAAATCCGACAAAGCAAGTGAAATAACAGTTAAGATAAGAGTAAATAACTAGGCGCGTAAAAGCGCGGGTCACTCAACTAGTTAATTACTTCCTCCGTCCGGGTTTATTAGACCCCTCGACCAAAACACAGGTATCAAGGCACAAGGATTAGTTCCCAGGTGATTTATTGCCCAAAGTAATCTTGCTTCACGTGCCTGCACCCCCACGCTGATTTAATTCCCTGATGCTTTGGAACCAAGCACGCTCGGGCTTGCGTGGCTCATGCATGTTCAATTAAAAAAGAATTGAAGCACACGTACTGGCTAGGAGTACTAGCACTACGCTCGATTTAACAGAGCAGGAATTCATCCCAATGGCCGGAATTAATTAAGCTCCGGATGATGAACCGAAACGGAGGAGATCGAGAAAACAACGAGGCTTTTTGCTTTGGGCAGCGTAAGGGCCCTATAAATACGGACGAGCTCCCTCCTGTCACGGGCCTAATAAACCCAGACGGAGGGAGTATTAAGCTAGATTCACTAATTGGAGAAACAAAAAGAAAAGAGATTATTCCCCTTCTAAGAGTGATAAAAGTTTGATAATTAGATCGAATAATTATCAGATACATTATAGAGAGTGCAAAGGGCTAAGAAAAACCTTTTTCCCTGTAGATGCCTCCTGAGGTCATGAATCAGCTCGTGCACCTCATTAGTGGTGGGTGGTTGGTGTGGGCGAACTTGTGCAAGCATGCTCCTGAGGAACCTCCTCATGTCAGGTTTCTTGGCCGTCCGCACAAATGCGCGGCAGCCAAAGTAGTCCCTGGGTTTCTTCTCACGCCATAGCTGTTTGGCAAGTGTGGTCTTGCCGATTCCTCCAACACCGAGAATGGATGCCACCTTGAGTGCCTTATCATCATCGATCAGCCACTGGTAGAGGGCATCGAACGGGCCGTCATGAAGACCAACGACTGGCAGGTCTGGCCTCCTCCTCCGGCCGTCTACCATTGGGATATGGAAATCAGTTGCAGCATTTGAACAGATGGGGATGCTTCCAAGCATACATCTATCGTACCGCTCGTTGGCCTCCTTCACGCGGGCCTTGAATTCAGACATCCTGCCTTCCGAATCCGGCTCGGCGAGGTCGACGCAGTTCTCCATGTCATAGGATAGCTCGCGCACATCCTTCATCCAGATCCTGGCTTCTACGGGAGGGTCTCGTGCCTCCAAGAGAAGCACCAGCCTGCTTCTGAGTTTTCCCATCTCAACCTTGAGTTCCGCATCAAGGAGTGGATCCAGCTCCAGCTTCCCTGCAAGGGAGCCCATGGCACCCAGGGAAGCACTAACCAGAGGCAGCTCCATGTCTCTCGGCCAGTGGTAGTAGCGGTGTGTGCAGGGCTTTGACTTGGAAATAAACAAAGGAGAGAGGGGTGCAGAGGGAACACCGGAGCAGAGAGAGAGAGAGAGAGAAAGACCTTCAGGGAAGAGACAAAGTGCCTTCCCTTTTCCTGGATGGGCGCACCAACAACCAGGTCAATCTGTGCGACCAGTATCTTCTCCCAGTTTATTATCTGGCCAGCATCTCCTAGCTCCCAGTTTCTCTTCCCCAGAAAAAAAAAATTAGCTCCCAGTTTCTCTTAAATATTATTTCTGAATATATAAATTTTCTATGCTGGTATCACATTTTCTATGACAATCATGCAGACAAGCGGTGTCACCTCAAAAACGGAAAATGAAGACAAGCGGTGTCAAGTCGAGTCTCTGTGTATCCCCATCCAGCCATCCCTCTAGGCTTTCCATCACCAAAGCAGTTGTAGTTGCCAACAACTTTTACAAGCGGGTTTGATCTGCCAGGCAGCGGGGAGATGGAGGTGGCGGTGGTGGGCGCGGTGGTGGGTGCGGTGGTGACCAACCTGGTGTCCAAGCTCTCAGCGGTGATAGACAAGAGATTCAGCGAGTTCAGCGACCTTGACGACGACATCAGGTATCTGAAAACCGAGCTAGCCATTATTGCTGCTAAAATGGACGACCAGCACGAGAGGCAGCCTAGTGTCTTGCAGAACATATCCACCACGGACATGCGTGATTTGGCGTTCGACATCGAGGATTGCCTTGACCAGTTCCTTCCCTGCGCCACATGCAAGCGAGGGGCCGTGTCAAAAGGCGACTTAGTGGACTTTGCCGTTCAGGTTGGGAAACTCAAGAAACGGCTGGAGAGGGCCAATCAGCAGAGAACCGATAACGGTGCCAACGGCAGCCAGCAAGCCATCGACCTTACTGACCAATTGCTTGGTACTCTAGCTGAGTCTGCAGATCAGGTGGGCATCGAGGAACCCAAGCAGGAGATCTTGGGTTTGCTCGGTAGTGAGAAGCTCCTGGTGATATCCATCGTCGGGTTTGGCGGCTCGGGCAAAACCCAACTCGCAAGGGCGTTGTTTGATTGCGTTGAAGCCAAAGAGAAGTTCAGTGTCCGTACCTGGCATACGGCGTCGGAGCACAAAGATGGACATGAGCTCTTGCCCGCGATACTGCAGAAACTTTTTCCAGAAGAAACTCTACTATCTGTGTCACAAATGCAAAGTCAAGTCTCGAGGTTGCAACAATGTATCAGATTTGAGCAAAACACCAGGTGTGTCTGCTAACTTCTGAAAATAATTCATCAGTACCATCAATAACCTGAAATATATTTATGCCGAGATTTGTTTATATGAGAATATCAAAATTAGATGGATAACTTGATTTGTGAAAGGTTACTCACTTTAACATAGGCCAAAGTGTAAAAATCACATCCAGCCATAACAGCTAACAGATCAAGATCTACATTTGTTTGTTGGTGGGCTTGTAACTACGGGATTTTTTTTTTCCTTTTAGGAAAGAGTAACTATAGCATTTGTTTAGCTTTTTCTGAAAAATTTCCCCAAAGATAAAGAGTTTGACTTTTTGAGAATTAATACAACTTACAAAAAAGAACCAAGGAAGTTTCTCCTGTTCGTGAACGAAAGGTTCAACCGGGAGCTGGTAACTGTTTACTAGTGGGATGGCTGTTACTCACATAGCAATTCTAGTCCATCACCATGAATTTCGAATCATACAAATATTTAAATTTAAATGAGTGCTAGCCTATGGACATAAGTGCAGCTATGCAATTTCACATAGTAATTAACGTTCTGTCAATTTACCTGGCTGCAGGTGTTTAATTGTAGTTGATGATATCGAGAAGCATCATTGGGAAGCAATAAAGAGTTTCTTCTCTGAGTTAAGGATACTCAGAATACTATTGACCACAACTGTGCAGACAGTAGCCAAAGCATGCACCAAAGATCGCGGTTATATTTACAATATGAGAACTCTTAGTGTAGAAGACTCTAAGGATTTACTAAAGAAGAGGGTTGGTGATTTCAATAGAAATTCAACTGACTTGGAGGGTGGTTCAGCTGCAATTGTGCGCAAATGCCATGGCCATCCACTAGCTCTCATCAGTGTGGCCAACTATTTGTTACAACAAGAGCAGATAACAGGACCAGTCTGCCAAAAAACCAGCAGGCTCCTATGTACTCATATGGATGAGGACAAGCATGGAGACTTCACAAAACTTCGACAGATTCTTGTGAATAATTACATCAATTTGCCTTTTCATCTCAAGACATGTTTGTTGTACACAAGTTTATTCCCAAATGATCGTGCCATCAGCAGGAAAACTCTTACCCGCCGATGGTTAGCCAAAGGATACATAAAGCGTGAGATTGAACGCACTTACCAGGAGGCTGCCGACGACAAGTTGGAGCAACTAATGGACCGGAATATCATTCGGCCTATTGATACAAGCAACCGTGGAGAAAAGAAGACGTGCAAACCTCACGGTATCATGCACCAGTTCATGCTGTACAAGTCCATCTCTTCGAATTTCATTGCCCCAGCCCTTGAGAATCGAGGCAATTTCCGTCACATCATGATGGAGAACCAAAGAAATAGAAGAGAAGCCGATATGGATCATGGTGCCGCCGGTCCATCTGCACGTCGCCCCAACCTCCTGAATAACTTATTTAGGTTCTTCAAACCATCTAACAGTACAGGACCCAGGGAGGACCTGCGCCCCCGGTCTCTAACAGTCTTTGGAAGTGCAGAAGAAGCTGTTTATTCGGATTTGATCAACTGTAAGCTGCTAAAAGTGTTGGATCTAAAAGAGTGCAATAATTTGCAGGACGAACATATCAAGAACATATACAGGCTGTTGCATCTCAAATATCTGACCCTCGGGTGCTCTGTTAGGGGACTTTCAGATGAAATGGGAAATCTACATTGTTTAGAGACACTCGACTTGAGGAAGACCAAGATAAAAACACTGCCTGTGGAAGTCATCAGTCTGCCCCACTTAGCACACCTATTCGGAAAGATTAAGCTTAACAGGTTGAGTAGCAAGAAGCTTGACAGGTTCCTGTCAGGAGAATGTAACTTGGAGACTCTATCAGGAGTTGTTGTGGAAATGAACTCCCAATTCCCTGAATTGATGGAACATATGAAAAAACTGACAAAGGTGAAGATATGGTGCGTGATCACTAGCACAGGTGGGAATTACACCAAACTCTCAGATGCCGTTCTCAAGTTTGCTCAGGCTGGCACAGATACTTCACAAGGCGCCTGTTCTCTATCACTTTATCTTAATGATTCTTCCAAAGATTTGGTTCATCTCAGTGCGACATCAAGACAGCCTGGGTCAGCTCCCCCAGTTTTTTATCTTAGCTCACTGAAACTGCACGGCAGGCTGAGTCACTTCAAAGAGTTTGCCAAGGCCCTGTCTGGTCTCAGTGAACTGTGCCTTACATGTACTAATCTCGAGGGGTCTGTTCTTCTAGCATGTCTACGTGAGCTATGGTGCCTGGTTTATCTCAAACTGGTTGAAGACCGTCTTGATGATTTAGACATAAACCTTGAGGGTGATCTCGCAAGCCTGCAACGCCTATGCATTGTGGTGCAACAACCCAGATTTCCCATAATCGCAGAAGGAGCTTTGCCGGGTCTCGTTTCAATTCAGTTGCTCTGTAAAGATCTAGAAGGTGTTTGTGCTGGCATCAAAGTGGGACATTTTGAACACCTTCGCGAAGTCGCTCTGGACTTGAGGTCAAGCAAGAAACCGCTGAACTCTGGGAAATTGAAGCTAAGGAGCACCCTAAGAGGCCAAAGGTTCTGTTGCTAAAAAGGGTTGAGGCAGCCGACACCTGGTCCGCAGCGAAATATGTTGCCACTGATCAGAGACCCTCGGAGCTTCTGGTGGACGGGACATCCTGATCCCTTCTTCTGGGTGCCATGGTCAGGATCCTGATCCTATGTCTAGGTTGCAAGTTCATTTTGCTTCCCTTTATGCTAAATAAAAGAGAACAATGCAAAAGCAGAAAAAAGTGCTTATGAAGCAACATTACTGTTGTTGTACTGACAATTGTTGCAACTGATGGTCATACTCGTAGTCCAAAGGTGGCAACGTCATCTATCCAGTTTGATTGTGCAGAACATGCTAAAGCGAAGATTTCTATGTGGTTCTACTTCTAAGTTGATGATTTGAAGATAAAATAGAAGGAGGATGACGAAGACCTGATGTTAATGTGCTGTCCATGCTGCTACTGCTTCCTCTACAACCCATATCTTCTTTCTGTTTTAGTCGTTGTAAAGTTTATTGTGTTTTTTAGGGTGTAAAGTTCATTGTATTGTCCTATTTGCTTTCTCGAAATCACTCCAGTACAGGAATATGCTTTTGGTAAATTCGTCGTGCCTTCTATGGTTATGCCGTACAGGACAATATACCTGTCTGTAATTGTACCATATTCGGCCACGATTTTCCTTTGGAGTTGCTTTCGAGACGTGGTGCGAGGGGATTGGTGTCATGATAACCTCCCGGATCTGTTCCGGGAGGTGCTTAGTTCCCCAAGTGGGACTCGCCCGGCCCTCTGGGTGGCTATAGGCGCCCTCGCGTGGACCATTTGGAACGTGCGCAATAAGCTAGTAATTGAGCACGTGATTCCGCTTCATGCGACTGACGCGATTTATAAAATGTGTGGATTCTTACAGCTCTGGAGACCACTTAGCAAGCGGCAACACCGGGATCACATCGACTTCGTCCGTGATGGCCTTCGCACATCCGCTGGATCCCTGGCGCCTCCGACACCTCCGCCGCCGCCGGAGCCCGATTAGCTAGTTTTTTGTGATATCATTTAGGGGTTTGTTGTGCTGTGCCCCCAGCTAGACTTATTTCGTTCTTGTTGCACTTATCTTTCTGTCTTGAACCTCGTACTATCCTTGTTGTCGGATGTGGTTGCGGTTGCTTTATAATATAATGCGGGGGGAAACCTTTTTTCTCATTGTACCATATTTATACATCAGTACTACTATGTAATTTGCCAGTCGAAAAATTCAAAAAAAATTTGCCGGTCGGGTATTCTGTGTGACAACACTTAAAAGTAGGGAGTGCTTCGAGTGTAGAGAAGATTTCAAAGTTGAACTGTACTGCATGAAATTATTTGTATAGAAGTACAATTCGATGATGAACAACTTAGTGAAAGCTTCATCTTCGGCTATTTTGTTTTTAGGGAACTAATTCTAATGTAAGTTTGCTGTAGGTACCTGGCTAGGCGGGCGGAAATGAGTGAGCTAATGGACCCAATCAGCCCCGTATTTAGCTAATTATATTCCGTACTGAATTGCCGGCCTTCGTTGGTTTCCTTGTCGATGCATGAATATACCTACTCCACATGATACCATCACCTAATGACATCATTTATTTAACACTTGGTTTCACTCTAATCAAGTGGGCCTCATATATAATATACATAACAGAAGATAAATTAAAATAACACAAGATAAATTAAGACAAAGGTACCAAGACTTGGTCTGGTACATGTAGTCCTATGTTTTGTAGTCACCTCTACAGGTTGGTTGGTCCATATAAATAAGAGGGGGGGGGGGGGGGGGGGGGGGGGGGGGGGGGTGGGGGTGGGGGGTGGGGGGGGGGGGTGGTGGGGTGTTGTGTGGTGGTTGGTGGTTTTGGGTGTGGGGTGTTGGTGTTGTTGTGGGTGGGGGGGGGGGGGGGGGGGGGGGCGCTGCAACAAAGTTGGCATCTTAAGTTAGCTACCTGTCGTTTGGCCAAGTTGAACTACTACCTCCGTCCCAAAATAGATGTCGTTCTGATAGACTAGTTTAGCCTACCAGAATGACATATATTTTTTAATATACAGCGGCACACCAACCTGTAAATTTAAATGACGCCAGCTAAACCGGCGTTGAAAGGGTGGGCTGTCCCTATGAAGCTACGCAAGAGGAAACACGGGGAGATTAACCAGCTCATTTCTTCGCTTCACGGAAACGCAGAGAGATAGCTTTTGCTACCTGGTTACATCTTCGAGCGCAGAGAAGGTTTCAAAGTTGAACTGTACTGTCATTTGTGCAAAATTACAATAGGATAAAGAACACCAACATAGTGAAGGTTTTATATTCATCTATTTTAATTTTGAGGGAACTGACTGAAGTTACCTAGGTGAGTGTGGGTGTGTATGGAGGATTAATGGACTGAATTTGGCCTGTATTGCTGCCGGCCTTCATTTGATTTGCAATCACCTAATCACTGACATCATTATTTAACATATGGTTTCACTGTAACCAAGTTGGCACATTAAGACTTGGTACCAAGGCTAGGTCCCTCTACGCATTGGTTGGTCCATATAAATAAGAGAAAGTTGTTAATCAGTTGCTTGTTGCTAGCTGCAAAATGACACTGACATTTTTGTCTTCTCAAATTTCTATTGATTTGTAATTAACCAGCGCCTTGGCGTGTTAGTTCAAGTTGGATTGTTTTTGTATATACAGAGAGGCACATCAACCTGTGAATACAAATGACGCGGCGTGGAATGGCGGCCTGGCCCTATCCAGCCATGCAAGGTAGCTGGTAGAAATGAACGAATCTGACCCTAATTTCCGCAGAAACAAACGATTGGGAACTACTAACAGAGTGGTGACGGAGGAAACGTACCCGCGGCAGCGAGGAGAGCGACGGGGAAGCGGGATTAGCCGGCGGCGGCGGAGATCCGGCCTCTGGGCGCCGGGTGCTGCGAGGGCGGGGGCGCCGGAGCTCGCCGCTGGTCATGGGCGCCGGCGTGGGGATTTGACCTGAGACCTTGCACAGTTCTTTCAGGAAGGGGACGGGAGACTTGATGAGAAAATTGGGGCATTTTTATTTTTCTCCTTTTCTATTTCGTTTAGAGAAAAGTTTTTTATTGACATTTTTTAGAGAAAAAAGTAGAGTTGTAATGGGAGTTGTCAAATGATATCCCATTATAGTCATCATCCTTTGAATATCAATCGAAAATTTGTGTAGAAATTTTGAGAAGCAAAATTACTTATTTGTTTGATTAGTACAATGAAAAAAAAATAAGGGCCATTGGTACTATGAATTGGTGAGGGCTTAGAGGATCTACAACCGGATCCCCCATACCCGCCCCTAACGCATGGACAGGCTGCCTGGTCAGTATCCGGCCCAAATCTGGGTGGATATGGGGAGGCCCGGGCACGCCCGCCACGTCGGACTGACAGATAGGGCCCATGCTGGGACAGGGAGAGACCTCTGGTCCGATGGGCGCCTCCTCCGCTCCGCGCCGCTCTGGCGTGCCGCCCGAGGGAGGAAGCCGGCTATTTAAGCCGGACGACGACAGCAGAACCCTAGCCCGCCCCATTTCTTCTCATTTCTCCTCTCCGCCGTCGGCACTTCCACTTCCATCCGCCGCTTGCTATGCTGAGGCGCCGGATCACCACCTACGCCATGCTCACTCCAGAGCGGAGGGTGCAACTGCTGGAGCAGATCCAGGCGAGGCGGGCTGCTCTTTTCGCCGGAGCCGTCGGAGGATGATGATGAGGAGGAGCAGCAGGAGGAGGAGTAGGCGGGGGAGGGGGAGGAAGAGGGAGCATCCGCCGGAAGCGGAGCCCATGGAGGAGGAGGCGGAGTCGGAGGAGGAGGCGTTGCCGAATGCGGGCTTCGACATGGCGGATGCGGGGAGGCAGAGTACGAGACCGTCCAAGCAATGGAGATGGCGGAGCATACCGACATCCTTGAGTCCTGTAACATCCCCAGCATCACACTACAGTAATCCCTTATGATCAGTGTCAAGTCATCATCATTTGCCTCATAATGGTCTCAGTGGTTAAGCACTCACGTCCAATTGCTTCTCTGAAAACAATTCAAAATTCAAGTGCAAAATAAATTTTCCCAAAAGCTGCTGGAAAAATGTTCATCTCATAGCAAATGTTCCATAACATTTATTTGTTAAGGAATACAACATCACCCTTATGCTAAAATGAGCAGTAGCATTTAAACAGTGCTATTTCAGCAATTTAAAATTGCAAAATCATTTTTGCAAAATACAAATTAATTCCACTTGTCTCTAAAATATTTGAGGCAATGCCTAAAATCACCAAGGATTTAATGGGACACCTTCCCTATTTTTCCTAAGTGAGATGGTAGCTCAAATAATCTTTTCTCTCTCAGTTTATTATCTAAAAAGAAAAATAGAAGAGAAAAAGGAAAAAGACCTAACAGCTACTGTGAGCTGGGCCTAAGTGCACAGTGCGGCCCAGCCCACAACGCTCGGCCTCTCCTTCTCTCTCCCTCGCCGTGTCGTCGTCTCCGTGGCTACGCCGGCGAGCGCCGACGAGGCGACGACACGCCGACGCCACCGACAGCTGAGGGGATAAGGTCGCCCCCTCAGCCTTTCCCCCTGGACGCCTCATCCACTTCTCCTCGCTCCCCCTCGTTTTCCCCTATCTCTTCCTCCCCCAGCCGAACGTGGTCGTCGCCGTGCGCCGGTCGATCCCGCGGCCACCGGTGTCCATCCGCTCCTCCGCCGTGTCCAGACGATCCACCGGCGTCGACTCCTTCGATTGCGGGCAGCAGAGCAAGCCGGACTACCCCGAGTCGTGCCGCCGCCCGTTTGCCCTCGCCGGGATCCGCCTCGGCCATCGACGATCACCGGCGACCTCTACCTCCCTCTGCGCTACCGTTGCTCGCTGGACCTTCTTGTGTCCCCTCGGTGAGCCTCCGCGGCACCCTCTCCTTCTTTCTTACTCTAGCGCGCTCCGCCGCCGTCTCCGCGAAGCCGGGCTCCGCCGTCCGCCATTGCGGCTGCACACGAGCTCCCGAGCTCCCCCTGCTCCACCTAGTCCCCGTAGCACGCTCCTGGTGGACTGCTGCTGCCGCCTAACCACTTAGCCTGCTTGGAATCGAGCCGTAGCCGCGCGCCTGCGCGCTCCCGATTCCGATCGCCGCCACGCTTGCCGTAGCCGACCGTTTCCGTCCGCCGTTGCTCGTGCTAGCAGGCCAGATCGATGCAGCGCTTCGCACTCGCTCGGATGCAACCGAAAACACACGCGAAGGCACCTCGTAGCCGCGTGCCCGAAATCGCCCGAAGCTCACCGCCGCCACCGATGACGTCCAGCTCCACTCCGGCCACCGTAGCTCGAGCGGATAGGCTAGATCGATGCGGCTCGAAGTGCACGTTCGATAGCAACAAACCGCGCGCGAAATGATCCAGTGTACGCGAAATCCGAGCTCGCCGGAGCTCTCGGCCGCGCTCGACGCTCGCCGGAGATCGTTCCGGCGCCGGCGTCCTACGTGTCCTGGCCAGTGGGCCACCCTGAGTCGCTGGCAACTGGGTCCCGTGGACCCAGTTGACCGGGTCAACGGGCTGACGTGGCCCCTCACAGTCACTGACGTGTGGGCCCGCTTTGATTAGTCAACTAATTAAACTGATTTTTATTAAAACTAAATTAATTAAGTTAATTAGTCACTGACGCCCGGGCCCACAAGCTGACCTCTCTGTTAGTTAAATTTAAGCACTGATTAACCCCCTCTGAGACTGACAGGTGGGTCCCGCAGGTCAGGTTTGACCTGGACCAGCGGGTTTGACTCGCTGACGTCAAGATGACGTCAGGCTGACGTAGTATTTCGTTTTCTGTTAATATTAAATTATTTTAGAAAAATGCTAAAAACTTTGTAAAACCATAGAAAATAAACCATAGCTCGAACCGAAAAACTTTCTACATGAAAGTTGCTCAGAACGACGAGACGAATCCGAATATGCCCTCCTCATACCTGTCATATGCCTCTAACATGATGAACATGGAACTTTTCCCTTCGTTTCATCTGTCCGATAATCACCCGGAGCTGGGAGAACACTTCCGGATAATTTCCCGCTCCTGCTAATTTGCGTAGTACTGCATTAGGGCACCTCTCGAATAACATGCTGCCATGCTATGCTTCTGTGATTGCTTTTGTCTGCCTTTATTTATTATTTCTTCCCCCTCTTCTCTCTCTATAGACCCTGAGACCGATGATGACCCGATGATCGTCTACCTCGTCGAATACCCGTTGGTGTTTGCAAAGCAACCAGGCAAGCACCCCCATTTTGAGCATTCCGATATCGCCTACTCTTCTCTCTCTTATGCTTGCATTAGAAGTTGCTGCTGCTACTGTTATCCTATATCTGCTGCATAGCCTATTTAATTGTAACATGCTGTTGATACCTACCTGTTGTCCTAAACTGTTTAGTATAGGCTGGGTAGAGACCTATCAGATACCCCACTTTATCCCGACTGCCCCGCTGGATTCTCAGAAGACCCGATCAACGGGATCGAAGACCAGGCCCCGACATTGCACGTCACTTCCCCCTTAACTGCTCGACACTACTGGGTTACTATCGAGTGCCGAGGGTGATACCTTGTCAGCACTATTGAGTTAATCGGTCGTGGTCAGCGAGGGTGATTCCTCCTACACCACCCCCGATAACGACATCGTCGTGCAACGACTCAAGTATGGACCTCGAGGGTGATTCCTCTTACGTTCACCTTGACGATTCTGTCAGGTGGGGATCCAACGAGGGTGATGCCTCGGATTCCTTCTTGATATGATGGCCACACGGATGCCTTTATATTACTGTTGGTACTGTTTAATCTGGATAAAGACGGGTCGGCCCTGAGGGGTACCCGCGCGAGCTTAATTGCGAGAAATGTGGAGTCGGGTGGACCTGGATGGTGCCCGAGAGTTGAACACGAGGCATGGCCGGGCATTCTTAGCCCTTGCCGCAAGTCCTCGAGACGGGGCGACGGGGTCACATCGATCGTGAGTCTCTGCTCGTTACCGCGCGCTCCTAATCCACTAACGGTTTGGATATTTGATCCGAGGGGCCTCTGGCCTGATAGCACTAACCATCACGTGGGCATAGTATGGGCGTTCTGCGGCGTATACTTCAGCCGACGCTTAATGGACGTCAGCGATTGAGCGGCGCGCGCCGAGTTGGACTGGTTACGCAACTGCGCTTGTATTAAGGGGTTGCTAGGTCTGATCTCGGCTGTGAACGTAACCTGCAGGAGTTCCCGGGGCGATGGCCCAAGACCCCTGGGGGCATAGGTTTAGTGCGGCGTGCTGACCTCTCTGTTAAGTATTTGGTCGGGTTGCGGCGTATCGTTTGGCCAAGGCCGGGCATGACCCAGAAAAGTGTGTCCGGCCGGAGTTAATCGAGCGTGGTGGGTAAGTTGGTGCACCCCTGCAGGGAAGAAACAATCTATCGATAGCCTGTCCTACGGTAACAGACACTCGGAGTTGTATCCCGATCGGTACAACTAGAACTGGTGACTTGAGATGATAACTGGATAGTATGGTTCTGGGATTGCTTTCTCGCAGGGAGTCGAGAAAGGATCTCTGGGCGAGGTTGATGATTGTAGTACTACTTTACATTATGTTAAACTGCACTCTTCTAATGCTGTAAGACTGATGAAGATGCTTGAAGATGCTGGTCTTCGCTAGGACTAGGCTCTCCCCTCTATTCTGGCATTTCTGCAGCCCAGTCCACATATACAGCCCTCATTTGAAAATGTTGCATATGTAGTATAGATCCTTGCTTGCTGAGTACTTCGGATGAGTACTCACGTTTGCTTTATTTTCTTTTTCTCCCCATATCCATATGTCGCTGCCAGATGATGGAGCCCCTGAGATAGCTGCGCCCGTCGACGACTACGGCTACTACTACTACCCTCCCGGCGAGTACTACTACGAGGAGCCGACCGACGACCAGGAGTAGGATTCGGAGGGTCCTAGGCAGGAGACCTACGCCTTTCGATCGTAGTATTTTATTTTGCCCCGCCTTTCTAAAGGCCTATCTGTTTCTCTGTAATATCTGTACCCAGATATCTGATGCTTCCGCTGACTCTTGTATGCCATCGAGCTATGTATTCGAGCCCTCGAGGCCCTGACTTGTAATATAAAGCTTGTATGACTTTATTTATATTTTAGAGTTGTGTTGTGATATCTTCAAGTGAGTCCTTAGGCTTGATCGTGTGCATTTGCGTGTATGGTTAGTGCACGATTAAGCCGGGGTCGTCACAAGTCCATTCACGATGAGGTCCACATCGAGGCCAACCGATAGTTCATCCGGCAAGAACAAGCGGCGACGGAGGCGCTGTTCGTCGAACTAGACGTGGAGGCGAAGGTAGAGGAGGTGCCTGAGCTTCCACAGGCGCAGGAGCTTCCGCACTTGCCCATCTACCCGGCGCCAGGCACGGAGATCGTCGAGATCTCCGACGATAAGTAGTTTTACCTATGTACTATGTTTTTATTTGCACGTCTATTATGAATATGAGGTATGAAGTTTGAGTTTTATGGTTGTGGATGACGTTTTTTGTGTGATGTCCGGTCACTGTCCACGGATGCGTCCGGGCGCGTCCGCGGGCGTTTAGGGCCGGCTTTTGGGTGTTGTGGTTGTAGATCCTCTAAGAGCATCCCTAGCCTATCCCGTGATTTAATTTCCCATCCTACCGCATATCCTTTTATTCTATATTTTAGAAGAACTGAAGAAAAAAATTGGTAGCCAGCAAAAAAATGAATTGGTCTTTTCTGCATCTAGCACATTCCCAAAAACTTAATCCCTCAAAATTACTGTTTTGCCCATCCATCCAAATGTTTGTATACAAGCTCCATTGGAACATATATTTTTACAATATATTAATTCAGAACTTGAGAATTCAAATATAAAATTTAATGTTTACAAAATTAACCATTCAAATTTAAAAATAACAGACGGTCCAAATGAACCAATAATCCAAATAAAACATGATAAAAGTAAAAGAATCAAGTGCTATGAAGTTGCCAATGGTGCTCAACAAGATCTTTTTGAAGTTGGCCGTGAGTTTCTCGGTTCTCGATCCTTTGGTGTGCTTGGAGGAATGGTTGGGTGACGTTCCGCCTCCACCATGACACCATTGTAGAGAAATCGCAAGCTCTGGCTAGGGACGAATGATGGCGGAGGACCCCCGGCGACGGTGCCTAGCTCTCCACGGAGGCGACGCACCCGACCGAGATGTAGGGTAACCATGGGGGTGGTAGCTGCTATCAACTGGTCTGTTCTGGGCCGTCACCGGCTAGGCCTCGCGTGTGAGACTCTTACGCCATCTCTGAGGTAGGGTTGTTTGGTTCCTGGCCAAAACGGACTTCGGCGGTGGCGAAAATGCCGATTTCAGCATCGATGAGTGAAGAGAAGGTGCGGTAGAGGGACCGTAATTCCGCCACCGGGGGTCAACAAGGGTGGTAGCAACAAGAGGCGGGAAGGGCAACCGAGAGGAAGGTTGGGTGCTAGCCCAAGTTTGCTAAGAAGTGCTCTTTCTAGAGAAAAAATGAGTTGGACGGTTGAGCTATGTGGGTGAAAAGTAAATAATAAAAATAAGTTGGAAAAGTACTGTAGTGATTCATCATACGAAGTATTGTAGATCATCTAAAAAAAATGATGAAGTATTTTTTTTGCCAAAAAAAAAAGATGAAGTATTGTAGCATGATATTTTTTGGTTCTAGCTCCAAGTGGGTTTTTGATTTTTCATTCGGTTTTCCAAAAAACAGAAAATTTTGGAAAAATGTGAATTTCTTGTAAACCTTGTGACTATTTTCTAAAATTTTGGGCCTTTGTCGAAAATCTCAAAAAGAAATGAATATTTCATAAAAAGAATATTTTTAAAAATTATGACTATTTTTATAAACATTTTTTTAAAAAATAGTCAAAAACTGAAACCTGATAAAGAAAACAACTGAAAAAAAATCAACCAAAACATTCTAGAAGGTTCCAAAAACCGGATTCCCACGACCATTTAGCTCGCTCGTTATTAGTTCGTTGTGTGCGGCATTTTGAGAGAGCTCTTAAACAGTGTGTTAAGCGCCAGTTGCTCCCGGAACGCCATGCGTCGGTGGCGGCCCAATATGCCTTTCGCCCGCGCTCGCTCGTTTGCCCGTCTCTCTGCTCGACCGTTATTTTTTTGCTGTGTTTTTTCGTAGCTGTTGGTTTTTGTCCCAGGAAAATAACTGCTCATTTTTTTGTCAATTTGAAAAAGTTTGCAGGTTTGAAAAACATATTTTGAATTTGAAAAATGTTTGCGGATTAGAAAAAAGTTTGTGAATGTGAAAAACATATTTTGAATTTGAAAAATGTTTGTGGATGTGAAAAAAAGAGTTCACATATGAATGAAGTCCATGAATTAGAATAAATTTCATGGATTTTAATAAAGTTCAGGGATTTGAAAAAATGCGAATTCATTTTTTTTCATGAATTTGAAAATAGGTCTTGAATTTGCATTTTTTTGCAGATTTAACTAAAATTCATGAATTTGAAAAAAAAGTCGCGATGTTGAAAAAAAAGTGTTCACGAATTTGAAAATTGTTCACGAATATGGGAAAGTTTCGGATTTAAAAATATTCACGAAAATTGAAAAATATCACCAATATTTAAAAAAAATCAATTAGAAAAAAAATGAAAAAAATAAAATACCAAACATTACGTGTCCTAGAAAAACCAAAGAAACCGGTAGATAAAAAAGAGAAAAAACCAGACAAAGGAACATTCTAGAATGTTGTCAAAAGCAGAAAAAGACCACTGTTTGCCCAATCACATGGGCCACCCGTTAGTGATCTGAGGGTGTGCGAAGAGCTAGCTGTGCGGTCGAGGAAAAAAATGTGCCGTGCCCAAAGATCGATGGGGTTGTGCGCCAGTTGGCAGAAACAATTAAATCTAGCGCCGAATAGGGATTGCGGCAATTTGAAGCAACGTACGTCAAATTGGAAATGACGTTCTGGCTGGCTTTCTGGTTACTGGTATTGGGCTTAGCCTGGGATCAACGGCGGCAACCATTTAGTACAGCCGACCCATGATCAGTCTATGGGTTGTGTGTGTTTTTCTTTTGCTGGGCACATTTTCTTCTCTGTGTGTGTATGTGTGTGGTGTGGTTTCTTTTCGAGTTGGAATGTTAGGTTTGAACGCAAAGTAAGAAAGAATCTGAACAGCTATAAATTTCATGTGTCCGATATAAGATCAAATAGTTACAGATTTCTCTGAATGCAAAGAATGAATGAAATCTCCAGCGTTTGAATCCTTGAAATTAAGCTCTGTTTCTGATGGAGAAACAACGGAAAAACAAGGACCGGGCAAATAAAAGAAGAAAGCAGCACGACCTTAATTTGGCAGATGTTCTTCAAATCCATAGGCTTACCAGCAGATACTACTCAAAGTAAGCGAGCATCCAGCGGGTTTGTTTGATTGAGAAGCAGGGGAGGTGAGCAGAGCACCATTTGCCAAACTGATGGCCTCAATGACCACCTCCCACGTCTTCCCATCGCCTTATAAACAGCTTCCGAATCTTCCAGGATTATTATGACTCTGGGGTGAAGGAAGAATGGGTGATTCAGTCGTGCCAGATATCTTCGGCACAACGGGGACAGATATCTTCTGCTAGCCTAGCCAATGTGTCCGGTTCTGCTAGCCTAGCCAATGTGGACAGGCATCTTCCAGTGGCGGAGCTTGCAGAAGATTACTGGGCGGGCTGGGCAGGTAAAACTGCAAGAAATTCCCATGGGCTGGCTGTATTAGGAGCAGGTGCTGCAAAGCTGGGCGGGCCATGGCCCATGTAGCCTTGCGGCAGATCCGCCAGTGGCATCTTCTGCTACCATTACCTCAAAAAAAAAAAAAAAAAAATTCTTCTGCTACCATTACCTCAAAAAAAAAAAAAAATTCTTCTGCTGCAGGCTACACTTCTGCTAGCCTAGCCAATATATATATATATGCCATGACATGATGATCTCGATAATATATATGCATCTATGGATTGTATGAAAAGTTTGGATAATTCCCGTAAAAAAAGAATAGCTTTTGGTGGATATATAGATTATATATGGATGTTATGAATATATGTTTTTATTTTTTGTTTCTAAATGCATGCAATGCATGTATAGTTTGAGAGAATATGTATGCAAATTTTATATATGCATCTATTGATTGAATGCAATGCATGTATGTTTATCAATATGATTGTTATATTTAGTTAATGTGTGGATCGATATGCGTGACAATATTTGAAAATGCTTTATTTGTTGGTGATCGATGATTAATGACATGTTTGTATTATTTGCATAATTTTCTAAATGTTGCAATTGTAAACATCGAAGGGTTAATTAATTAAATATTCTCTAACAGGATATGGTGTGCCAAGTATGCATGTCATAATATTATGTTGGAAATATGCCCTAGAGGCAATAATAAAGTGGTTATTATTATATTTCCTTGTTCATGATAATTGTCTATTGTTCATGCTATAATTGTGTTATCCGGAAATCATAATACATGTGTGAATACATAGACCACAACATGTCCCTAGTAAGCCTCTAGTTGACTAGCTCGTTGATCAATAGATGATTATGGTTTCCTGACCATGGACATTAGATGTCGTTGATAACGGGATCACATCATTAGGAGAATGATGTGATGGACAAGACCCAATCCTAAGCATAGCACTAGATCGTGTTGTTCGTCTGCTAAAGCTTTTCTAATGTCAAGTATCATTTCCTTAGACCATGAGATTGTGCAACTCCCGGATACCGTAGGAATGCTTTGGGTGTATCAAACGTCACAACGTAACTGGGTGACCATAAAGGTGCACTACAGGTATCTCCGAAAGTGTTTGTTGGGTTGGCACGAATCGAGACTGGGATTTGTCACTCCGTATGACGGAGAGGTATCTCTGGGCCCACTCGGTAATGCATCATCATAATGAGCTCAATGTGACTAAAGAGTTAGCCACGGGATCATGCGTTACGGAACGAGTAAAGAGACTTGCCGGTAACGAGATTGAACAAGGTATAGGGATACCGACGATCAAATCTCGGGCAAGTATCATACCGGTAGACAAAGGGAATTGTATACGGGATTGATTGAATCCTCGACATCGTGGTTCATCCGATGAGATCATCGTGGAGCATGTGGGAGCCAACATGGGTATCCAGATCCCGCTGTTGGTTATTGGCTGGAGAGATGTCTCGATCATGTCTGCATGGTTCCCGAACCCGTAGGGTCTACACACTTAAGGTTCGGTGACGCTAGAGTTGTTATGGGAAATAGTATCTGGTTACCGAATGTTGTTCAGAGTCCCGGATGAGATCCCGGACGTCACGAGGAGTTCCGGAATGGTCCGGAGGTGAAGAATTATATATGGGAAGTCCAATTTCAGTCACCGGAATGGTTTCGGGGGTTATCGGTATTGTACCGGGACCACCGGAAGGTGTCCGGGGGTCCACCGGGTGGGGCCACCTGCCCCGGTGGGCCAAGTGGGCTGAGCAAGGGAGGGAACCAGCCCCTGGTGGGCTGGTGCGCCCCCCCCCAAGTGGCCCAAGGCGCCTAGGGTTGGAAACCCTAGGGGGTGGGGGCGCCTCCCACCTGGCTTGGGGGGTAAGTTTCCCCCCCTGGCCGCCGCCCCTCCCCTTAGATGGGATCTAAGGGGGCCGGCCCCCTCTCCCCTTCTCCCTATAAATAGAGGGGGGTGGGAGGGCAGCAGCACCTGATCCCTGGCGCAGCCCTCCCCCCTCTCCAACACCTCCTCCTCCTCCGTTGAGCTTGGCGAAGCCCTGCCGGAGAACTGCAAGTTCCACCACCACGCCGTCGTGCTGCTGGAGCTGTCTTCCTCAACCTCTCCCTCCTCCTTGCTGGATCAAGGCGCGGGAGACGTCACCGGGCTGCACGTGTGTTGAACGCGGAGGCACCGTTGTTCGGTGCTTAGATCGGAATCGACCGCGATCTGAATCGCTGCGTGTACGACTCCTCCAACCGCGTTCTTGCAATGCTTCCGCATCGCGATCTTCAAGGGTATGAAGATGCACTCCTCTCTCTCTCGTTGCTAGTCTCTCCATAGATTGATCTTGGTGATGCGTAGGAATTTTTTTTGATTTACTACTACGATCCCCAACAGTGGCATCATGAGCTAGGTCTATGCGTAGTTTCTTGCACGAGTAGAACACAAGTTGTTGTGGGCGTCGATTTTGTCAATTTACTTGCCGTTACTAGTCTTATCTTGATTCGGCGGCATCGTGGGATGAAGCGGCCCGGACCGACCTTACACGTACGCTTACGTGAGACAGGTTCCACCGACTGACATGCACTAGTTGCATAACGTGGCTAGCGGGTGTCTGTCTCTCCCACTTTAGTCGGATCGGATTCGATGAAAAGGGTCCTTATGAAGGGTAAATAGAAATTGGCATATCACGTTGTGGTTGTGGCGTAGGTAAGAAACGTTCTTGCTAGAAACCTATAGCAGCCACGTAAATTTTTTTGCAACAACAATTAGAGGACGTTTAACTTGTTCTTGCAGCATATGCCGTGTGATGTGATATGGCCAAAAGGATGTGATGAATGATATATGTGATGTATGAGATTGATCATGTTCTTGTAATAGGAATCACGACTTGCATGTCGATGAGTAAAACAACCGGCAGGAGCCATAGGAGTTGTCTTAATTTATTGTATGACCTGCGTGTCAATGAAAAACGCCATGTAATTACTTTACTTTATTGCTAACCGTTAGCCATAGTAGTTGAAGTAATAGTTGGCGAGGCAACTTCATGAAGACACGATGATGGAGATCATGATGATGGAGATCATGGTGTCATGCCGGTGACGATGATGATCATGGTGCCCCGAAGATGGAGATCAAAAGGAGCAAAATGATATTGGCCATATCATGTCACTATTTGATTGCATGTGATGTTTATCATCTTTTTACATCTTATTTGCTTAGAACGACGGTAGCATAAATAAGATGATCCCTCGCTAAAATTTCAAGAAAGTGTTCCCCCTAACTGTGCACCGTTGCGAAGGTTCATTGTTTCGAAGCACCACGTGATGATCGGGTGTGATAGATTCTAACGTTCGAATACAACGGGTGTAAGCCAGATTTACACATGCAAAATACTTAGGTTGACTTGACGAGCCTAGCATGTACAGACATGGCCTCGGAACACGGAAGACCGAAAGGTCGAACATGAGTCGTATAGAAGATACGATCAACATAGAGATGTTCACCGTTGATGACTAGTCCGTCTCACGTGATGATCGGACACGGCCTAGTCGATTCGGATCATGTATCACTTAGATGACTAGAGGGATATTTATCTGAGTGGGAGTTCATTGAATAATTTGATTAGATGAACTTAATTATCATGAACTTAGTCTAAAATCTTTACAATATGTCTTGTAGATCAAATGGCCCACACTAATGTTGCCCTCAACTTCAACGCGTTCCTAGAGAAAACCAAGCTGAAAGACGATGGTAGCAACTACACGGACTGGATCCGTAACCTGAGGATCATCCTCATAGCTGCCAAGAAAGCTTATGTCCTTGAAGCACCGCTAGGTGACGCACCTGTTTTCCCAGCAACTCAAGACGTTATGAACGCCTGGCAGTTGCGTAGTGATGATTACTCCCTGGTTCAGTGCGGCATGCTTTACAGCTTAGAACCGGGGCTCCAAAAGCGTTTTGAGCAACACGGAGCATATGAGATGTTCCAAGAGCTGAAAATGGTTTTCCAAGCTCATGCCCGGGTCGAGAGATATGAAGTCTCCGACAAGTTCTACAGTTGTAAGATGGAGGAGAATAGTTCTGTCAGCAAGCATATACTCAAAATGTCTGGGTTACACAACCGCTTTTCTCAGCTGGGAGTTAATCTCCCGGATGACGCGGTCATTGACAGAATCCTTCAGTCGCTTCCACCTAGCTACAAGAGCTTTGTGATGAACTTCAATATGCAGAGGTATATTCAATGCTGAAATCAGCGGAGGTGGAGATCAAAAAGGAACATCAAGTGTTGATGGTGAATAAAACCACTAAGTTCAAGAAAGGCAAGGGTAAAAAGAACTTCAAGAAGGACGGCAAGGAAGTTGCCACGCCCGGTAAGCAAGCTACCGGGAAGAAGCCAAAGAATGGACCCAAGCCTGAGACTGAATGCTTTTATTGTAAGGGAAACGGTCACTAGAAGCGGAACTGCCCCAAGTACTTAGCGGATAAGAAGGCCGGCAATACCAAAGGTATATGTGATATACATGTTATTGATGTGTACCTTACCAGCGCTCGTAGTAGCTCCTGGGTATTTGATACCGGTGCGGTTGCTCATATTTCTAACTCAAAACAGGAGCTGTGGAATAAGCGGAGACTGGCGAAGGACGAGGTGACGATGCGCGTCGGGAATGGTTCCAAGGTCGATGTGATCGCCGTCGGCACGCTACCTCTTCATCTGCCTACGGGATTAGTTTTAAACCTCAATAATTGTTATTTAGTACCAGCTTTGAGCATGAACATTGTATCAGGATCTCGTTTGATGCTAGATGGCTACTCATTTAAATCCGAGAATAATGGTTGTTCTATTTATATGAGAGATATGTTTTATGGTCATGCCCCGCTGGTCAATGGTTTATTTTTATTGAATCTCGAACGTGATGTTACACATATTCATAGTGTGAATGCCAAAAGATGTAAGGTTGATAATGATAGTCCCACATACTTGTGGCACTGCCGCCTTGGTCACATTGGTGTCAAATGCATGAAGAAACTCCATGCAGATGGACTTTTGGAGTCTCTTGATTATGAATCATTTGACACGTGCGAACCATGCCTCATGGGCAAAATGACCAAGACTCCGTTCTCCGGGACAATGGAGCGAGCAACCAACTTATTGGAAATCATACATACTGATGTGTGCGGTCCAATGAGCGTTGAGGCTCGCGGTGGTTATCGTTATGTTCTCACCCTCACTGATGACTTAAGTAGATATGGGTATGTCTACTTAATGAAACACAAGTCTGAGACCTTCGAAAAGTTCAAGGAATTTCAGAGTGAGGTAGAGAATCAACGTGATAGGAAAATAAAGTTCTTACGATCAGATCGTGGAGAGGAATATTTGAGTCACGAGTTTGGCACGCACTTAAGGAAATGTGGAATTGTTTCACAACTCACGCCGCCTGGAACACCTCAGCGTAATGGTGTGTCCGATTGTCGTAATCGCACTCTATTGGATATGGTGCGATCTATGATGTCTCTTACCGATCTACCGCTATCATTTTGGGGTTATGCTTTAGAGACTGCCGCATTCACTTTGAATAGGGCTCCATCGAAATCCGTTGAGACGACACCGTATGAATTATGGTTTGGGAAGAAACCTAAGCTGTCGTTTCTGAAAGTTTGGGGATGCGATGCTTATGTCAAGAAACTTCAACCTGAAAAGCTCGAACCCAAATCGGAAAAATGCGTCTTCATAGGATACCCTAAGGAAACTATTGGGTATACCTTCTACCTCAGATCCGAAGGCAAGATCTTTGTTGCCAAGAATGGATCCTTTCTAGAGAAAGAGTTTCTCTCGAAAGAGGTAAGTGGGAGGAAAGTAGAACTTGATGAGGTACCCCCTCTTGAACCGGAGAGTAGCGCAGCTCAGGAAGATGTTTCTGTGGTGCCTGCACCGACTAGAGAGGAAGTTAATGATGATGATCATGAAACTTCGGATCAAGTTGCTACTGAACTACGTAGGTCCACGAGGACACGTTCCGCACCAGAGTGGTACGGCAACCCTGTCCTGGAAGTCATGTTGTTAGACAACGGTGAACCTTCGAACTATGAAGAAGCAATGGCAGGCCCGGATTCCAACAAATGGCTAGAAGCCATGGAATCCGAGATAGGATCCATGTATGAAAACGAAGTATGGACTTTGACAAACTTGCCCGATGATCGGCAAGCGATAGAGAACAAATGGATCTTTAAGAAGAAGACAGACGCGGATGGTAATGTGACCATCTATAAGGCTCGACTTGTGGCTAAGGGTTATCGACAAGTTCAAGGGGTTGACTACGATGAGACCTTCTCACCCGTAGCGAAGCTGAAATCTATCCGAATCATGTTAGCAATTGCCGCATTCTATGATTATGAGATATGGCAAATGGACGTCAAAACGGCATTCCTTAATGGTTTCCTTAAGGAAGAGTTGTATATGATGCAGCCGGAAGGTTTTGTCGATCCTAATAATGCTGACAAGGTATGCAAGCTCCAGCGCTCAATCTATGGGCTGGTGCAAGCATCTCGGAGTTGGAACATTCGCTTTGATGAGATGATCAAAGCGTTTGGGTTTACACAGACTTATGGAGAAGCCTGTGTTTACAAGAAAGTGAGTGGGAGCTCTGTAGCATTTCTCATATTATATGTAGATGACATACTATTAATGGGAAATGATATAGAATTCTTGGAAAGCATAAAGGCCTACTTGAATAAGTGTTTTTCAATGAAGGACCTTGGAGAAGCTGCTTACATATTAGGCATCAAGATCTATAGAGATAGATCGAGACGCCTCATTGGTCTTTCGCAAAGCACATACCTTGACAAGATATTGAAGAAGTTCAATATGGATCAGTCCAAGAAGGGGTTCTTGCCTGTATTACAAGGTGTGAGATTGAGCACGGCTCAATGCCCGACCTCGGCAGAAGATAGAGAAAAGATGAGTGTCATCCCCTATGCCTCAGCCATAGGGTCTATTATGTATGCCATGCTGTGTACCAGACCTGATGTGAACCTTGCCGTAAGTTTGGTAGGAAGGTACCAAAGTAATCCCGGCATGGAACACTGAACAGTGGTCAAGAACATCCTGAAGTACCTGAAAAGGACTAAGGATATGTTTCTCGTTTATGGAGGTGACGAAGAGCTCGTCGTAAAGGGTTACGTCGATGCTAGCTTCGACACAGATCTGGATGACTCTAAGTCACAAACCGGATACGTGTATATTTTGAATGGTGGGGCAGTCAGCTGGTGCAGTTGCAAGCAAAGCGTCGTGGCGGGATCTACATGTGAAGCGGAGTACATAGCAGCCTCGGAGGCAGCACAGGAAGCAGTCTGGATGAAGGAGCTCATCACCGACCTAGGAGTTATTCCCAATGCGTCGGGCCCAATGACTCTCTTCTGTGACAACACTGGAGCTATTGCCCTTGCCAAGGAGCCCAAGTTTCACAAGAAGACCAGGCATATCAAGCGTCGCTTCAACTCCATTCGTGAACATGTTTAAGATGGAGACATAGATATTTGTAAAGTGCATACGGATCTGAATGTCGCAGATCCGTTGACTAAACCTCTTCCACGAGCAAAACATGATCAACACCAGAACTCTATGGGTGTTCGATTCATCACAATGTAACTAGATTATTGACTCTAGTGCAAGTGGGAGACTGTTGGAAATATGCCCTAGAGGCAATAATAAAGTGGTTATTATTATATTTCCTTGTTCATGATAATTGTCTATTGTTCATGCTATAATTGTGTTATCCGGAAATCGTAATACATGTGTGAATACATAGACCACAACATGTCCCTAGTAAGCCTCTAGTTGACTAGCTCGTTGATCAATAGATGGTTATGGTTTCCTGACCATGGACATTAGATGTCGTTGATAACGGGATCACATCATTAGGAGAATGATGTGATGGACAAGACCCAATCCTAAGCATAGCACTAGATCGTGTAGTTCGTCTGCTAAAGCTTTTCTAATGTCAAGTATCATTTCCTTAGACCATGAGATTGTGCAACTCCCGGATACCGTAGGAATGCTTTGGGTGTATCAAACGTCACAACGTAACTGGGTGACCATAAAGGTGCACTACATGTATCTCCGAAAGTGTCTGTTGGGTTGGCACGAATCGAGACTGGGATTTGTCACTCCGTATGACGGAGAGGTATCTCTGGGCCCACTCGGTAATGCATCATCATAATGAGCTCAATGTGACTAAAGAGTTAGCCACGGGATCATGCGTTACGGAACGAGTAAAGAGACTTGCCGGTAATGAGATTGAACAAGGTATAGGGATACCCACTAGTAGAAAACAGGGCTTTGGTCCAGGCGAGCCCAGCCCATTAGTCCCGGTTCAGTCAGGAACCGGGACACATGGGGGCATACGTCCCGGTTCGTGCGCCGAGGGGGCCGGCCGGGGCTCGTGGGGCATTGGTCCCGGTTCGTCTGGACCCTTTGGTCCCGGTTCCAGACACGAACCGGGACCAATGGGCCTCCCTCCTGGCCCACATCCATTGGTCCCGGTTCGTGGCTGGAACCGGGACCAAAGGGTGGCCTTTGGTCCCGGTTCCAGCCACGAACCGGGACCAATGTTGTGCCTATATATACCCCTCGCCCACGAGCAGAGCACTCCACTACTCTGTTTTTTCTGGCCGGCGAGGGGAGGTGTTTGTGGTGCTCTAGCTCACCTCCTATGCACATGAGGTGTTCGATGAAATGCCCGAGCAACACTACTTAAGCTTTCTCCTCTCCAAACTCAACCTTCAAGCTCCATTTTCCTCAAGATTTGTCTAGGTTTAGCGGTCCATCACGTCCCGTCCCCGTCTTCACCGCCGTCGATCGCCCGCGCCGATCTCGTCGCCGGCATAGCCGTGGTGAGCCTCTTGTTCTTATCTTCTTTCTAAAAGAAAAAAATTCTTACTTGTATGATTTACATAGATACTTGTATAATTTTCTTACTTTTATTATTGTTTGTTATTATATAGTGCGATGGTTTTGGTATCCGCCCCCGTCGGCCCTCGTCCTGTCTATGATTCGGATGTGGTATATATTATATTTTATAACTATTTGGTTCATTTGTTGTTTATAACAATTATGTCGACCAACGTGACATAGATTTTTTTTATCTAGGAGGTATGTGAACCGGAAATTCCAACCGACCCTATTGTCGAGAGGTTAAATTTAGTTGAAGAAGAAAACAATTACTTGAAGGAAAAATTGAAAAAAATTGAGGAGGAGAAGATGATATTGGAGTTGCATGTTGCGGATGTCGTCGATGATCACAAGATCAAGATGGATGCAATGCGCTTCAAGATTAGAAAGTATAGAAAATATGCCATTCATACCGAGGCTTGGTATCATTATGCCGTTGGATCAATTGTTACCTTGGTTGCGATTATGATCGCATTTGTTGTTGCATTGAAATGTTTTACATAGTTTCAATAATGTATGGTTTAATTAGATGCTCTAAAGAGCTATATGTTGTTCAATGAGAACTATGTATGTACATTGGTTTTAATGTGATGATGAACTTCTATTAATTTGGTCACTTATCTGTTCATGATGTTTTGTAATGGTTTTTGACACACTTAATTATATATAATGCACGCAGATGAACCGGCAATGGATGTACGGTGACAGACGCACCTCCGAGTATATTAAGGGCGTGCATAATTTTCTCGAAGTGGCTGAGGCAAACAAGCAGAATGGTTTTATGTGTTGTCCATGCCCTATATGTGGGAATACGAAGTCTTACTCTGACCGGAAAATCCTTCACACCCACCTGCTTTATAAGGGTTTCATGCCACACTATAATGTTTGGACCAGGCACGGAGAAATAGGGGTTATGATGGAAGACAGCGAAGAAGAAGAGGACGATGACAACTATGTGCCCCCTGAATACGATGATGCTGCAACGGGGGAAGCTGAAGATCAAGAGGAACCAGACGATGTGCCCGATGATGATCTCCACCGGGTCATTTTTGATGCACGGAGACAGTGTGAAAGTGAAAAGGAGAAGCTGAAATTCGATCGCATGTTAGAGGATCACCAAAAAGGGTTGTACCCCAATTGCAAAGATGGCAACACAAAGCTCGGTACCGTACTGATATTGCTGCAGTGGAAGGCAGAGAATGCTGTGCCTAACAAAGGATTTGAGAAGCTACTGAAAATATTGAAGAAGAAGCTTCCAAAGGATAACGAATTGCCCGACAGTACGTACGCAGCAAAGAAGGTCGTATGCCCTCTAGGATTGGAGGTGCAGAAGATACATGCATGCCCTAATGACTGCATCCTGTACCGCGGTGCGTACGAGGATTTGAACGCATGCCCGGTATGCGGTGCATTGCGGTATAAGATCAGACGAGATGACCCTGGTGATGTTGACGGCGAGCCCCCCAGGAAGAGGGTTCCTGCCAAGGTGATGTGGTATGCTCCTATAATACCACGGTTGAAACGTCTGTTAAGAAACAAAGAGCATGCCAAGTTGATGCGATGGCACAGAGAGGACCGTAAGAAAGACGGGAAGTTGAGAGCACCCGCTGACGGGTCGCAGTGGAGAAAAATCGAGAGAAAGTACCGGACTGAGTTTGCAGGTGACCCAAGGAACGTATGGTTTGGTTTAAGCGCGGATGGCATTAATCCTTTCGGGGAGCAGAGCAGCAATCACAGCACCTGGCCCGTGACTCTATGTATCTATAACCTTCCTCCTTGGCTGTGCATGAAGCGGAAGTTCATTATGATGCCAGTACTCATCCAAGGCCCTAAGCAACCCGGCAACAACATTGATGTGTACCTAAGGCCATTAGTTGAAGAACTTTTACAGCTGTGGAATGGAAATGGTGTACGTGTGTGGGATGAGCACAGACAGGAGGAATTTGACCTGCATGCGTTGCTGTTTGTAACCATCAATGATTGGCCTGCTCTCAGTAACCTTTCAGGACAGACAAACAAGGGATACCACGCATGCACGCACTGTTTAGCTGACACCGAAAGTATATACCTGGACAAATGCAGGAAGAATGTGTACCTGGGGCATCGTCGATTTCTTCCGACCAACCATCAATGTCGAAAGAAAGGCAAGCATTTCAAAGGCGAGGCAGATCACCGGAAGAAGCCCGCCATGCGTACCGGTGATCACGTACTTGCTATGGTCAATGATTTACACGTAATCTTTGGAAAGGGTCCTGGCGGACTATCTGTTCCGAATGACGCTGAGGGACGCGCTCCCATGTGGAAGAATAAATCTATATTTTGGGACCTACCCTGCTGGAAAGACCTAGAGGTCCGCTCTTCAATTGACGTGATGCACGTGACAAAGAACCTTTGCGTGAACCTGCTAGGCTTCTTGGGCGTGTATGGAAAGACAAAAGATACACCGGAAGCACGGGAGGACCTGCAACATGTGCACGAAAAAGACGGCATGCCTCCAAAGCAGTATGAAGGTCCTGCCAGCTACGCTCTTACCAAAGAAGAGAAGGAAATCTTCTTTGAATGCCTGCTTAGTATGAAGGTCCCGTCTGGCTTCTCGTCGAATATAAAGGGAATAATAAATATGGCAGAGAAAAAGTTTCAGAACCTAAAGTCTCATGACTGCCACGTGATTATGACGCAACTACTTCCGGTTGCATTGAGGGGGCTTCTACCGGAAAACGTTCGATTAGCCATTGTGAAGCTATGTGCATTCCTCAATGCAATCTCTCAGAAGGTGATCGATCCAGAAATCATACCAAGGCTAAGGAGTGATGTGGCGCAATGTCTTGTCAGTTTCGAGCTGGTGTTCCCACCATCCTTCTTCAATATCATGACGCACGTCCTAGTTCATCTAGTCGACGAGATTGTCGTTCTGGGCCCCGTATTTCTACACAATATGTTCCCCTTTGAGAGGTTCATGTGAGTCCTAAAGAAATATGTCTGTAACCGCGCTAGGCCAGAAGGAAGCATCTCCATGGGCCATCAAACAGAGGATGTCATTGGGTTTTGTGTTGACTTCATTCCTGACCTTAAGAAGATTGGTCTCCCTCAATCGCGGTATGAGGGGAGACTGACTGGAAAAGGCACGCTAGGAGGGGACTCAATAATATGCAGGGACGGGCATTCTTGGTCTCAAGCACACTACACAGTTCTACAGAACTCTACCTTGGTGACCCCGTATGTCGATGAACACAAGAACATTCTGCGCTCCAAACACCCGGAGTAGTGTGACGACTGGATTACATGTGAACACATCAGGACTTTTGGCAGTTGGTTGGAAACACATCTCAGAGGTGACAACACTGTTTCTGATGAGCTGTACTCGTTGTCCAGGGGACCATCTTCGACTGTATTGACTTACAAAGGATACGAGATAAATGGGAATACATTTTACACGGTCGCCCAAGATCAAAAGAGCACTAACCAAAACAGTGGTGTCCGCTTTGATGCAGCAACCAAGAGGGGAAAGGACACATATTATGGTTACATAGTGGACATATGGGAACTTGACTATGGACATGATTTTAAGGTCCCTTTGTTTAAGTGCAAATGGGTCAATCTGTCAGGAGGCAGGGTACAGGTAGAGCCACATTACGGAATGACAACAGTGGATCTGAACAATCTTGGGTACACAGACGAACCATTCGTCCTAGCCAATGATGTGGCGTAGGTTTTCTATGTGAAGGACATGTCTACCAAACCGAGAAAAAGAAAAGATAAGGAAGCGAATACATCATACGATGAGCCAAAGCGCCACATAGTTCTTTCAGGGAAAAGAGACATCGTGGGAGTGGAGGGTAAGATAGACATGTCTGAAGATTATGAAAAGTTTCATGAAATTCCTCCCTTCAAAGTCAAGGCTGACCCAAGCACCCTGTTAAGCGATGAAGAATATCCATGGTTACGGCGCAATAAGCAAAGGACACAAGCGAAGAAAAAGTGAAGACAGATGAAGTCAGAAAGGGTTGAAAATTGATGATGTGGCTTTGAATGGTTCATTTTGAGCACACAAAAATTCTGGAGTTCAAATTAGTTCAAAAAATTGAAATCCCTTTGTAACAGGTGAGTTTTTGTCCTTAACCCTGATACTTCGAAAGAGATTGTCCATTTTGTACACGAAGTGCATCCAGTTTTTGCCGTAACCCTCTCAACTTTTTAGCACATGCTATGTGGGTGAAATGATGATATCATGCTCATTTTCAACCTCTTCAGAGTTCATTTGAAGTGCTTTTCAATTTCAGGGTCATTTAGCTCAAAAAAATCAGTAAATGCATGAAAAATAACAGATGAAGTCAGAAAGGGTTGAAAATTGATGATGTTGCTTTGAATGGTTCATTTTGAGCACACAAAAAGTCTGGAGTTCAAATAAGTTCAAAAAAATAAAATCCCTTTGTAACAGATGAGTTTTCGTCCGAAACCCTGATACTTCGAAAGAGATTGTTCCATTTTGTACACGAAGTGCATCCAGTTTTTGCCGTAACCCTCTCAACTTTTATGAAACTCTAATAGCAAAAATATAAACTAAAAGAATGAACTAGAAAACTTTGATGAAACTCTAATAGAAAAGAATGAACTAGAAAACTTTAATGAAACTTAATAGCTAAAGGAATCAACTAAAAAACTTTTTAAACCTCTTGTATTATTGAAACTAAAATTATATAAAATTTATGCAACTAAAATTATCAAAGTATTTTCTCTTCAAAACATTAAAAGAAAAAGAATTTTCATAAAATAAATAAAAAAAGCAAAAAATAAAATAAAATAAATAAGTAGAAACAAAATAAAATAAATAAGTAGAAACAAAATAAACTTTAATAAATAAGTAGAAACAAAATAAAATTTAATAAAATAAATAAAAATAGCAACAGTAAGTATTTTGTTGTAAGTAGAAACAAAATAAAATAAATAAAGCAACAAAGAAAAAAAAAGAAAAATAAAAAAAGTGCCGCCTACTGGGCCACCACGGCCTGAATACGACTAGAAACCTAACCATGGGCCAGGATTTAGGCCCGCAGCAGGCCCAGTAGGCCCACAGGCACATAGTGCGAGTTTAGGCCCGAAAGCCTGCAGTTGAGAGGAGCTCGAGAGAGTGGGCGCCAACCGAAAGCTTTTTGTCCCGGTTGGTGGCACCAACCGGGACTAAAGGGGTGCATTGGTACCGGTTCGTGGCACCAACCGGGACCAATGCACGCCCTAAGGTCCCGGTTGGTGGCACCAACCGGGACTAAAGGGGGGCATTGGTCCCGGTTGGTGCCACTAACCGGGACCAAAGCCTTTGCTATATAAGCCAGCACTTAGGAAATTTTCAGATTTCCATCGCCAGTTCGTGCCCGACGCCCCAGCGCTGCTCCTCGTCGTCGTCGCCGTCGTCGCCCCTGCCTCCGACGTCGTCGCCGCGCCGCCCCTGCCCCGAGCCCTCGATGCCGTCGCCGCCCGCTCCCCGCACCTCGTCGTCGTCGCCCAGCGCCCCTGCCCCCGACCACGCCGTCGCCGCGCCGGCCCCTGCCCCGCGCCCAAGTCCCTGCCCCGGCCCGCCCCCGCCGTCGCCGTCGCCATCGCCGTCGCCAGCCGCCCCCGCTGTGAGCCGCCGCGCCGCCCCGTCTCTGTTTTTTTTTTCATTTTTTATTAGATTAATTTTTTGTTCATATATATATAATGTATATATTTATGTATGTGCCTATATGTATGTAGATGTTCATAATGTGTTAGTTTTTTTGTTCAGAGCATGTTTTTGTTCATGATGAGGGGGGTGGGGGTCGATGTACATATGTATATATATGATGTAATTTTTTTGTTCATATATATATAATGTAATTTTTTTCAATGTATATATGTATGTGGAGATATATATGCATGATGAGGGGGGTGGGGGTCGATATACCCCCTCCCCGATAACTTTGACATGAGGGGGAGGGTCGATATACCCCTCCCCGATAACTTCGACATGAGGGGGGGGGGGGGTCGATATACCCCCTCCCCGATAACTTTGACATGAGGGGGGGGGGGGGGTTCAATATACCCTCCCCGATAACTTCGACATGAGGGGGGGGGGGGGTCGATATACCCCCTCCCCGATAACTTCGACATGAGTGGGGGGGGGGGTCGATATACCCCCTCCCCGATAACTTTGCCGCGTGCTCCCCCGAGCTCGGCCATGCTCTGCCACTGCTCAAAAGTTTCAAATGACCAAAGTGGGTTTTTGCATAAAAATGATCTATAGGCATCAGAGGACTTCTCAAAAAATTTGTGGCATTTGAAAAGAATTATTTGAAATAGTTCTAGTGCAACAGGGTCATTCTAGAGTTTGAAAATACTAATAAAAGAATTTTTTGAGGCCAAGTCATTATAAAAATAATTACTACTGATGTGTTTGTTCATAGCATTTTTTTCAATGTATGTATGTATGCATGGATGGATATAGAAAATGTTCATGTATGATGTTTTTTTTGTTCATAGCAATTTTTTTCCATGTATGTATGTATTTTTTTTAGATGTGCTATGTTTTTTCAGATGAGATGAAATGAGATGAGTTGTCCATTTGTTGTATAAACATAACCCCGATAACTTCAATTCCCCTCGGGCTTATATTTTTGTGAGCATAGAAATTTTTGTAACTTGTATGTGTTTGATCACCGCGGACTTATATACTTGATTGGACTATGGAGTGCGTATTTAGTCGAGTCCAACATCAATATTTGTGAATGATTTCATATTGTTGGGCACCGCGGATAGTTGTGAGAGGAGTTTTTCCTTTGATTTTGAGGCATGTGATCTAGATAATGTCCAATGCCTCATATCGCGAACATAGTTATATTGGACAATTGATCTTCATATAAATGAAGCATAAAAGTTTAGCAAACAGTTTGGCAATCACTTAGAAATTTTCATGTTGTAGGAGTACATGTATAAAAATTCAGAGTTGTTCATTCACTTCGACATGAGGGGGGACGTCGATCAACCCCCTCTCGCCCGAACAAGTCTATGTATTATTTTATATCGCGGTGGACATATATCAAAGTTTGATCATATGTCAAAGTTTGAATTTTGACATATGCAACATTTGATCATATATCAAAGTTTGATCATGTCAAAGTTTGAATTTTGACATATGCAACATTTGATCATATGTCAAAGTTTGATCATATGTCAAAGTTTGAATTTTGACATATATAGATTTATCAAGAATGCCCCCATTATGGATGTGCACAAGTTGATCCAATTTTTTTCTGATCTCATCTATATATATATTCTTCTATATGTCACGTTGTCTGTCAAAGTATTGAAGAAATCCATGGCTTCATCATTAGTCGGAAGTAACAGGCGTATGATGCTACGAAGCTCTTCAAAGTTGTTTTGGAACGGAGTTCCTGATAGAATAATTCGCCTTTTGGTACGAATTTCAGCAAAGGCCTTCCAAATAGCAATATTCAGAAGGCTCTTGCTGAACTTTGTACCAAAAAGCGAATTATTCTATCGGGAACTCCGTTCCAAAACAACTTTGAAGAGCTTCGTACCATTATACGCCTGTCATTTCCGGCTAATGATGAAGTCATGGTTTTCTTGAATTCTTTGACACTAGACAACGTGACATATAGAAGGGTAGATGAGATCAGGAAAAATATGGACCATTTTCTGCACATCCAGAATGGCGTCATTTTGTTAAATCCCTTGTCGGTCCGGACGTCGGACATTCATGAGAGAGGCGGTCCGTAGAAGAGTTGTCAAGGCCACCCCAAACCGTAGAAGCGTCGAGCTAGCTAGGTCTACGTTTGCACTAATATATCCATCTGTCATGTTTGTATATTAATTGCCATGTTGTAATATTTGCAGAAACTATGGAGCACCGAGACATCGAAGCAGAACAGTTGTTGGGGGACATAATCCTCGGCGGAGGTGATATCTTGTCGTATCTCAACGACACCGATGGTCTGGAAGGAGAGGGTGAAGCAGGATCCGGTGATCGAACAATGGAGGTGGAAGGACATGATTATGATGGCTCCGATGAGCAAATGGAGGAAGGAGCTGTTGCAAAGTCCGGCGAGGTATATATATTAATTAAGCCTGTGCTGACTAGCTAATTGATGCATTAATTTTTTTGGTATGTACACATATTAACTCTCTTCTTTCTTCTTTTCTAGCCCTCCGGATCGAGCCAAACTTCGGTAACGAGATGAGGCCCGAAGAAAAGGTTGCGCCAGGATGAAAGGTTCACGATCACAGCAATCAAGGGTGATGGCCAACCGATTGAACCTAGCCGGACCAAGGAAGCATTTTCTGCTCAGTGCGGGGTTCTTGTTAGGGACATGATCCCGATCAGCATCCACCAATGGAATAAGCCTAAGAGCAAAGACCCTCAAGTGTTTGTCAACGATAGACAGAAAGATGATCTTTGGACCGCGCTGAAGGCAAATTTCACCCTACCGCCAGAGGAGGATCTGGATAAGCCAGTTATAGAGCCATTGGTCAAGGCTCATGCTCTTAAGAAGATGGCAGATCTATTCAGGAGGTGGAAGAATGAGTTGAAATCAACGTTTGTCGACAAAGGGATGACTCCAGAATTCACCGGCCGATTTGAGAAGATAAGAGATCACTGGCCCGCATTTGTGGCCCACAAGACATCGGAGAAGAGTAAGAAGATGTCAGCGACAAACAAGAAAAATGCTGCAAAGAAGGAGTATCACCATCGCACGGGGTCAGGTGGCTACCTCAAAGCCCGGCCGTTGTGGGACAAGGCTGAGAAGGACCTGCTTGATAAAGGGGTCGAACCAGAGACATTGAACTGGCCAGACCGTTCAAGGACTTGGTTCTTCAGGGTTGGGGGAACCTTGGACCCTGAAACAGGGAAGTGCCATTGGACGAAGGAGCAACTTCAAATACCCGTCAAGAAGCTTCAGAAGTATATCGCCGCAGCGCAGGAAGGGACGTTCGTTCCCGACAGAGAGAACGACGAGCTCACACAGGCCCTCGGGAATCCTGAGCACCCAGGACGAACACGAGGCACGGCAGGCTCCGTTGCGTGGAGGGTTGGGTTTCCCAGCGCAGGCGGTTACAAAACCCGGGAGAGGAGGAGGAAAGTGGAGCAGACGGAACTGCAGTCGCTGAATGCAAGGGTACGAGCGCTAGAGGAACAAGCACTACTAGTTCAGAGCCAGCGACCTGCCAGAGCTACCCCAGAAGCTACCCCTCCATCTCAGCGGAGAAGCAGCGTGGCTTCCACCGAGGTCCTTCAGCAGCCTGACTTCACGGCTCCCAGCTACCCCGTGGATGCTATCACGGAGGCTCAAGATTGCCACCTTATGACGCAATGGCAGCACCTCAAAGTCAAGGCGGCTGTCGGCTCTGTTACACCTCCTCAACCCGGCGCAACTTTTCACTGCCTTCCGATTCCACAAGGCTATGCTGTTGTGATGATCGATGAAATAACGGAGGGATTTGAGGAGCTCCAGCTTGACCACC
This sequence comes from Thinopyrum elongatum, assembly GCA_011799875.1. Classification (NCBI taxonomy): domain Eukaryota; kingdom Viridiplantae; phylum Streptophyta; class Magnoliopsida; order Poales; family Poaceae; genus Thinopyrum; species Thinopyrum elongatum. Next base: position 7,822,792 of record CM022298.1, read on the forward strand.
CTACTGGTGAAGGGGAGACTCAGCTGGGTCTTGCTCTGAAGACTCCATGTCTATGGCGGAAGGAGCTCATCAACCTTCTGAACTGGACGCCTCCGCCTCCTCCTCCGGCGAGTCAGGGCACTCCGCCTCCTCCTCCGGCGAGTCAGGGCACTCCGCCTCCTCCTCCGGCGAGTCAGGGCACTCCGACTCCTCCTCCGCCTCCTCCTCTGGCGAGTGATCAGGGCACTCCGCCTCCTTCTCCGCCTGTGCCGGCGCGTCCGAGCAGCCCGCCTCCTTCTCCGCCTCGTCAGCAACAGCGGAAGACAGCCGCCGCCGCTCCGGCTGCTCCGGCGCGTCGTAGCACTCCGCCTCCTTCTCCGCCTCGTAAGCAACAAAGGAAGACAGCCGCAGCCACTCCGACTGATCCGGCGTCTAGCAGTACAGCCAGAGGCGGGAGGTAATACAGATTCGGTCCGACTCTCACGCCTCTAGAGAAGTTACCATACGAGATGACCGACGAGGAAAACACGGAGATCTGTAAAGCCCAAGTGAGGGACTTTTTTGCAAAGAAAAATCCACCTCCGGAGGAGAAGATGGATCCGGTGAAATTGAAGCGCACTGTGAAGAACCTGAAGCGACCACCACCGCCTCCGCCAGATGACAACCATGTCCGCGCTCTTAAAAAGGCAGTGGAAGGAGCGCGCCGGTCGGGAACTACTTCAACTGACAAAAGGTTACAAGAACGAAGAAGTGGGAACAAAATTCCCTAGCTCAGTGAACAGGCAAACCAATCGTGCCCCCCGCTCAAGGTGTCTAGCGATATCGTCGCAAATCTGCCGGGGATGCTGCCCGGTACCAATCCTGGTGATTACCTGCCCGACAATGCACATTTTGATACAATGGAGGTGGACGAACACAAATACCAGTACGGGAAGCCTCTTGTCAGACCTGGTGATCCTCCTCTAACAACGATGATGCGAAGATTCCATAAGTGGTACATGGACACCTGCAAGTCTGGGAAGGATATTTTGACGCTGAGAGTTAAAGAGGAGCACGACCTCGTTGGAATTGATTTGTTGTCTGTTCCATTTGAGGAGTTCTTCCAGTTTTTCAATCAAAAGGACCTCGATAAAATAATCATCACTTGCTACTGTTTGTAAGTACTATACTTCTGTAATTAAGTCTCTATATATAGCTCAGCTCTTTCATTGCATGTATATATAATTATCCTCACTATATTATGCAGATTGAAGATCGTCGAATGCAGAAATGCACAAATCTATGATATTGGGTTCATTAACACAAATCTCATAGATGAATGGACGGTTACATATAATCCGAAAGAAACCGAGGCCAACTTGCTACAATCGTTGCTTAAAAATCAAAACAAAGATAAAATACTCTTTCCTTACAACTTCAAGTGAGTGTTACTGTCTTCTGCATATTCGGTTTCCATTATTACTCGAGGTTATAGTAATGTAATTGATGAGTTATGCATGCGTGCGCAGCTTCCACTTTATTCTCCTAGAGATTAAGCTTGAGCAGGGACTAGTAACCGTCTTAGACTCAAGACGAAAAGATCCCATGGAGTATGCGGCCATGACTGAAATGCTCCAGAAGTAAGTTCAATCGATCATTATCGCACCATATCGGCAACTTTGTTCATTTCCTGATATCAAGTAATTATTTTCTTTGTCTCGCAGGGTTTGGAAAGTGTTCACCGCAGAAGTTCCGGGACTGCCGGGGGATCTGCGGTTTACACACCCGAAAGTAAGTACTACTAGCTAGTTTCGCGCATCTCCCATTGATTCTAGCTAGTTTCATCAATACCATTTATAATGCTTGATTATCAGTTTGATTGACCTCTATTTCTCGTAAAGTGGTTGTGGCAGGAAGGCGGGAATAATTTTTGTGGATACTACGTTTGCGAGTACATCTACAACGCAACGACCTCTAAGCGGGGCTACTCTGAAAAACAATATGAAGTGCGTAAGCAATAATATTCACAATTCTATTTTATTACCATCATTTGTGTTGAGTTTCATTCATATATATGTATTGACCCCCTTCTTCAAATTAGATTTGGCAGATGCGGGATGAACTCCTACCACAAGATCGCCTAAAGGCAATTCAAGAGGAATTGGCTGGATTCTTTCTTGACCATGTCATCAATCCAGCCGGAGAATACCATGTGGAACTTGACATCAGATGTTAGGGATCTTATATTGTATATATGTAGCTAGTAGCGTTGGATAGATATACGAAAACTTGTTGTTCGACCAATCTCTCGGAGAAGGAGGAGGTCGATCACTTTTCTCTGTATATGTTCATGACGATCTTGTGTACTTAATGGTTTCCTTCTTTTGCTTACTAGCTAGCGTGTCGAGTCCTCTCTATATGTATAGTACGTAGCGTCGACCAAGCACGGAGATAAGAGAGGACACTTCTCTCTATTAGCTAGCTAACACAATATATGAAACCCCTAAATTAACCCTACAAAACCCCCTAAACCCCCCCACAAACCCTTCAAAAAAAAAACAAAAACCCCCCAGCTCCTGAGCTGCTGACACGTGGATGATCTTTGGTCCCGGCTGGTGTTACCAACCGGGACTAAAGGCCCTCCTCTCAGGGCTCGCCGCAGCGGCCACGTGGAGCCCCATCTGTCCCGGTTCGTATAAGAACCGGGACTAAAGGTGTTGGGCTTTAGTCCCAACCCTTTAGTCCCGGTTCCCGAACCGGGACAAATGGGCCTTTTTCTACTAGTGACCGACGATCGAATCTCGGGCAAGTATCATACCGTTAGACAAAGGGAATTTTATACGGGATTGATTGAATCCTCGACATCGTGGTTCATCCGATGAGATCATCGTGGAACATGTGGGAGCCAACATGGGTATCCAGATCCCGCTGTTGGTTATTGGCTGGAGAGATGTCTCGATCATGTCTGCATGGTTCCCGAACCCGTAGGGTCTACACACTTAAGGTTCGGTGACGCTAGAGTTGTTATGGGAAATAGTATGTGGTTACCGAATGTTGTTAGGAGTCCCGGATGAGATCCCGGACATCACGAGGAGTTCCGGAATGGTCCGGAGGTGAAGAATTATATATGTGAAGTCCAATTTCAGTCACCGGAATGGTTTCGGGGGTTATCGGTATTGTACCGGGACCACCAGAAGGTGTCCGGGGGTCCACCGGGTGGGGCCACCTGCCCCGGTGGGCCAAGTGGGCTGAGCAAGGGAGGGAACCAGCCCCTGGAGGGCTGGTGCGCCCCCCAAGGGGCCCAAGGTGCCTAGGGTTGGAAACCCTAGGGGGTGGGGGCGCCTCCCACCTGGCTTCGGGGGTAAGTTTCCCCCCTGGCCGCCGCCCCTCCCCTTAGATGGGATCTAAGGGGGCCGGCCCCCTCTCCCCTTCTCCCTATAAATAGAGGGGGGGTGGGAGGGCAGCAGCACCTGATCCCTGGCGCAGCCCTCCCCCCTCTCCAACACCTCCTCCTCCTCCGTTGAGCTTGGCGAAGCCCGGCCGGAGAACTGCAAGTTCCACCACCACGCCGTCGTGCTGCTGGAGCTGTCTTCCTCAACCTCTCCCTCCTCCTTGCTGGATCAAGGCGCGGGAGACGTCACCGGGCTGCACGTGTGTTGAACGCGGAGGCACCGTTGTTCGGTGCTTAGATCGGAATCGACCGTGATCGGAATCGCTGCGTGTACGACTCCTGCAACCGCGTTCTTGCAACGCTTCCGCATCGCGATCTTCAAGGGTATGAAGATGCACTCCTCTCTCTCTCGTTGCTAGTCTCTCCATAGATTGATCTTGGTGATGCGTAGGAAATTTTTTTGATTTACTACTACGATCCCCAACATATTACTTATAAATGCTAGTTGTGCTTTATTCATAATTGTATGTGTGCTTGATGGTGGTGTGCCAAATATGCATGTCAAACAGGAGATGATGGTGTGCCAAGTATGCATGTCAGAGTGCACATAAATTTTTCAAGTGGATCATCGTTGGTTGAGGGCTTCCAAAATTCATTGGTAACAATCTCTCTCTCTCTCTCTCTCTACATATATATATATATATATATAGCCGGTCTATTCTCATAATATTATGAGAATAGTTATTCTCATAACACTTTCGAACTGCATGCTCAACGCAAGTGCATGTCATTGTTGAAGAAGAGCACTGCAGTACTGATGCGAGTGAACTTCTCGTCGAAAAAAACTACAAGAGCCTTTTTCAGTACTGTTTTCGCTCCAGTTTTTAAACCGTTTGTCAGAATGAGACGTGTAATATACCGTTGGAAAGCTATGGATTAGGCGCAACTTTGCCATGTAGAATTTTTTTCGAGATTCGTCACGGTTTAAGAGCAGTTTCGAAAACGGTGCGGCACACGACGAGTGGCAGCGAGCGTATTTTTGCGTTTTTTTCTAAATTGCTCGTCGGAATGAAGCAAATGATACGCCGTTGGAAAGATATCGTCGAGGCGCAACTTTTTCATATATATTATTTTCTCTAATTCATTACAGTTTAAGAGCAGTTTCAAATTTAATAAATCACGGAATTCTGTTTTTCAAATTTTTTACAATTTTTCGATACTATTTTCGCTCAATTTTTTTAACCATTTGTCAAAACGAGGCATGTGATATGTCGTTGGAAAGCTACGGACGCGGCGCAATTTTCATATGTAGAAATATTTTTGAGATTCATTACGATTTTAAATTAATTTTGAAAATGGTGCGGCGGACGATGAGTGACAGCGGCCGTTTTTTCGTGATTTCTTCCAAACCGCTCGTCGGATTGATGCAAATGATACGCCGTTGGAAAGATATCGACGAGGCGCAACTTTTTTATGTAGATCACTCTCTCTAATCCTTACGGTTTAAGAACAGTTTTGATTTTACCGAAATGTGGACACTCTGTTTTTCGTGACACCAAAGTCGACGAGTGAACTACATTAGACAGAAAACAACACTGCTCCAGACTGAAAACCGCACTGCATCAGACGGGCAAATGAACTGCTTGATTTCATTTTGTCAAGCGGTAATTTTTCCCAGGCGAGGAAGTGGGCCGCGCTTCACATCGGGCGTAAGTGAACCGCAACATTATCGAGAAGTGAACCGCATTACTTTTTTTTGTCGTTTGCGTAACATTTTTTCCGCACGTACGAGATGAACAACATCAGACGGCCAACTGCACTGCTATAGATGGAAATCCGCACTGCATCAGATGGAAGAGAACTGCATGATTTCTTTTGTCTTTTTTTAACTTTTTTACGAACGAGAGTGGACCTCAGAGACGAGGGCAAGTGAACCACAACAGTATCAAAAAGTGAACTGCATTACTCTTTTTGTTGTTTCCCTAACATTTTCACACTTCACATTGGGCGCAAGTGAACTGCATCAAACGGGCGACCGCACTGCATCCGACTAGCAAGCGAACCGCATTGCAAACATCAAAACCGGAATGGAAGTGTACTGCATTATTCATTTTGTATCTTCTCATCTTTTTAAACTTTTTTATAAACGCATCAGGACTGCAGGGTCAAGCGTATTGCATTTGTCTAGATTCACCCACACGGCCAAAAAAAAGGAAAAATTACGCACACTGAACTGCACTGGAATTGCACAGCACACACGACGCTGCCGCTGATGATCTGAACGTCACCGGATCGGTAAACCACACGCAGTCCTGCGGAATTGCAACACCTGCCTGCCGAACCTCAAACAAGAGCTTGGCCGAACTGCAAACAGGAACAAACCAACAGCTTGCAATCAGGTCACCTACCTCGAGTATATGAAAAAAAAGATCAATCGATTCGTATCCCCAAATACAACTAGCAGTAGCAGCAGGGAATTTCTTCTTCTAACTAAATGTGCTCATAACAACCCCCAAACTTGCAAGGATTAAACAACTTCTCTCTCATATCAGCAAAGAACATAAGAGTGTAGGAATGGGGAGCTCTCATCCACGATCTGCACGGAGCCGAGGCCGAAGACCTCGAGCATCCTCAGACCCGCAGGGCACTGGAAGGAGATGCAGCAACGGCAAAGAGTGGTGAAGGAGATTTTGCTCGTGGTCGAGAGCAGAGAGGAGCTCACCCCCGTCGCCCTTGTTGGCGGCCATGGTCACACGGGAAGCAGCTGAGGTTGGCACGATCTTCCCCACCAGGATCCAGAGGGATGGTGCGGGGAAGCCGAGGAGGATTGCCCCTGACGTCACCAACTGTCCTCCCCGCCATGCCCGGTTGCTCCCGATCCAACCCCGCCGCCCCAGCGAGTACATCCTCCAACGCAGGGAGCCACGCCGGGGGCCGATGGCGGCCGGATCCGGTGGTTGAAGTAGCGCCAGGGGGCCGGTGGCGGCCGAATCCAGTGGCTGAAGCCGCGCCGGGGGCCGGCGGCGGCCGGATCTGGTGGTGGAGCTCCCTCCTTTGTCGATCAGTTCATGGAGGAGGCAGGGGGAGAAGGGGAGTGGCCGGCACCACCGATTCCTTTTGGGTGAAGGAGCACGGCCATGGTGAGGGTAGGAGTAGGGAGGGTGGAAGGGAGGCTGGGGGAGGAACCGATGGTGGGTGGGAGGAGAGGGTGGCCGGCTAGCTGGGGAAGGTGGGTTGGGTAGTGCCGACGAGGTCCTTATCCAGATCGGGAAAAGAGAGAGCGCGGGGGCCCGAGGGTGAGTGGGTGGAAGAAGGTGGTTAGCGGGGGTGTGGTTCGTGCGTGGTAGAAGATGGGGGGTTCTGGATGCAGTGCGGAACTGTTATGAAAATTAGGCTAGGTGTTATGAGAATAAGACTCTTAAGGGTGTTATGAGAATAGACCCACCCTATATATATATATATATATATATATATATATATATATATATATATATAGTAATCCTATTCATCACCCAGGGTGCAGAATAAGTTATTCTTCACCGGAGGTAATCTTATGATCGCTTCATAAATAAATTATGTTTGGAATACAAATAGTTACATTCATATTGATTCACTACGTAAAATTTGGTATAAGAAAACAAAAAAATAGGTTATAAGACCAGAAATATCGCATTTTATGTATGTTTTACAATATGTTTTTCGTTCGTAATTTTACGTAACATAAAATATTTTTTACGGCGAGTATATATTGTCTTACATTCTCTTTTTACGTATGAAATAAGACAAAATTTACGAAATCTAAAAATGCGGTGCATTGACCTCAAAATAGAGAGGGGGTGAAGAATAACTATTCCTCATCCAGGGTGACGAATAGCGCGACCCTATATATATATACAGCCGGTCTATTCTCATAATATTATGAGAATAGTTATTCTCATAACACTTCCGAACTGCACGCTCAACGCAAGTGCACGGCATTGTCGAAGCAAGAATGCTGCAGTACTGAGACGAGTGAACTTCTTGTTGAAAAAACTGCACGCGCCGTTTTTCGGTACTGTTCTCGCTCCAGTTTTTAAATCGTTTGTTGGAACGAGGCGTGTAATATACCGTTGGAAAGCTATGGATTAGGCGCAACTTCGCCATGTAGAAATTGTTTCGAGATTCATCACGGTTTAAGAGCAGTTTCAAAAATAGTGCGGCACACGACTAGTGGCAGAGAGCGTATTTTCGCAATTTTTTCTAAACCGCTCGTCGGAATGAAGCAAATGATATGGCGTTGGAAAGATATCGTCGATGCGCAACTTTTTCATATATATTACTTTCTCTAATTCATTACGGTTTAAGAGAAGTTTCAAATTTACTAAATCGCGGAATTCTATTTTTTGAAATTTTGGTAATTTTCGGTACTGTTTCCGCTCCAGTTTTGTAACCGTTTGTCGAAACGACGCGTGTGATACGTCGTTGGAAAGCTACGGACGAGGCGCAACTTTCATATGTATAAATGTTTTTGAGATTTCTTACAGTTTTAAGTTAATTTTGAAAATCGTGCGGTGGACGACGAGTGACAGCGGCCGTTTTTTTGTGAAATTTTTACAAACCGCTGGTCGGAATGATTCAAATGATACGCCATTAGAAAGATATCGACGAGGCGCAACTTTTTCATGTAGAACGCTCTCTCTAATTCCTTACGGTTTAAGAGCAGTTTTAAAATTACCGAAATACGGACACTTTGTTTTTCTCGACACCAAAATCGACGAGTGAAATGCATCAGACAGAAAAACGCACTGCTTCAGACTGAAAAACGCACCGCATCAGACGGGCAAGCGAACTGCATAATGACAAGTGTACTGCATGATTTCTTACCTTTTTTATGAACGAGTGGACCGCAAAGACAAGGTCAAGTGAACTTGTGTCCTTATTCAAATTTCTTCAACGAACAAGAAAGTGAACTTCTAAAAAAGGAAAAAAAAATCATGTTTTTGAATTGCGTGGATGAGCCAAGAGAACTGCATTAGTTTTTTTGACCATAATATTTTTTTTACTTTTTTCTAGCGATGCGTACGATAAGGTGCACTGCATGAGCAGTGGGAATGCAATCGCAGCACAAATAGAAGAGAACTGCATGACTTTTTCTTTTTCAAAAAATAAAATAAATGCGTCTGTACTGCAGAGACTGGTAGAATGTACTGCGCTGATTTTTCACAATCATTTTTTCTCTTTATCGCCTGGACGAAGTGAACTGCTCATTGTTTTTTTTTACAGAACGAATCAGAGAGCCTTTTGCTGTGAGCTGCATCATGTACTCAACATTTTTCGCGAACCGCGTGCTTTGGGCGGGCGAACTGCATCACCTTTTTTTTTGAACGTCCTAGAACAAAGCAATGAACGGCGACCCAGAGGAAATTCCACATGAGAACTGCATGCTGCACAGCAAAATCTGTAACATAAATAGTGGACTAAACTGCACAATCCCTCCTTGCCATACGAGCGCGCCGTGCTCTCCGCATTGCATGGACACTCGCTCTCAACTGCACAGCCGAGGTTTGCAGACTGCACGGCTGCGGTAGCCGGACAAAAGGCAAGGCAGCCAGGGGATGCGGGATGTGAGGTCGGCCCTGACCCGCGAGATGCCGCCGTCGGCCTGTCCGTGGCGCGCCGCACCAGCCTGCTCATCGAGGGAAGCTGGGAAGGAATATACTGTACAAAACTGCATATTGCTCAATGGAGACCCACTGGAGAGATTGTGAACACAAGGGCCGAGCCATTCCTTTTTGCAGTTCTCTCCTGCAAACAAAAATGTGAAACGCACATAAACATTGAACCGAATTGCATAACACAAAAAAAAACAAAATTGAATTGAAGAACTGCAGGACGGAGACTCATTTTTGAGAGATTTGTGACAGTGGGGGAGGTGATGCAGAGAGGAGGAATTGGAGATGGGAGAGAGAGAGCTCCCTCCGAACTTCATATGTGCATCCACACACAAAAAACAAAAATAAAACTGCGCGTGTGCTACCAACTGAACCGCACTAGAGCTCCTAGGCTCGGGGGCAGGGCGTCGCAGCCTCAGCCTCCTCCTTCTAGTTCCCAGCTGGTGGGAGCTGCCATGCGTTGGTGCTACCGGCAAGAGGCGGATGCGCCATAGGAAGGGAAGAACGGGGAAGCGCTGTGGTTTTGGCCGGATCCATCTGTAGCAGGTCGCACAGGACCATGGCTGGCCGAATCCGTCGATTGGGGGGAAGGCTTGAGAGCAGTGTATCTCGTGGGAATCCGGCAACCGCCGAGGCTGGGATCCGGCGTTGGGGTGTGGCGGCGGTTAGTTGGGGGAGACAGGGAAGGAAGGAAGAAGAAGGTGGGGCATCGGGGCAGAGCATGGGGGCGGCCGATGGGGAGCGGTGTGGCGTCGGCGGGGAGAGCTGGGGAGGCAGCGATAGTTGGAGGGGAGGAGGTGGCGTTGTGTGGTGCGGCGGTGGTCGGGACGCCGTCCCCGTGGTCGCCGACCAGATCCCGGAATGTGGTGGGAGGGTGGAGCGCCGCGGTGGTCAGGGTTGCCGGTCAGATCCTGGAGGTGGTTGTGGGCGGCGGGGCTGGCGGCAGGTGGTGGTGGGGTGGGGCGTCATGGCGGCAGGGTAGCCGGCTGTGGTCAGCACGGCGGCCCGACGGCAAAGAAGAAGGTGGGAAGGAGAGGGAGTGGGTGGCGGCCTGGGGTGGTGCGGGGCTGTGGGCATTGGCCGGGGTCGGGTTGACCGGGGGAAGAAAGTAGGATAAGGTGGGAATTGGTGGTGGGTGTGGGTGGTTCTGATGCGGTTCGGTTGAGTGGTGCCGGACAGTGCCGAAGTGTTATGAGAATAAGCTGGGTGTTATGAGAATAAGACTCTTAAGGGTGTTATGAGAATAGATCCTCCTATGACGGTCGTTTGGGACACCTTGGTGCCCAGGCTCCTTGCCTTTCCACCACTAGATTGCATTTAGATGTGTGCTATTACAACGGGTATGTGTATTAATGCATTAATCACAAATTGGAAACCATAAATAAGGCCCCTACGCACCATGCATGTGAACAATTCTGTAGTAGAAAAAAGGAAAGAGAATAATATGCATGGCAACATTGCACATTTGAGAGTCATTAATAGAAATCGGAAAGAGAGAGAGAGAGAGAGAGAGAGAGAGAGAGAAATCAGAAATAAATGCTTCATGATTTGTATACATTCATGTTCTTAGGTATATGGGGATATTTTTTCATGCGTGTATTAATAGGAGGTATATGGTACTGCTATGTGGGACGTATTTTCTCAGTATTATCTAATTTAAACAAATGGTACTAATATGTTCAAGGAGAATAATTCGTAGGTCATATATTAGACCAAATATCTCAAGCATATCCATAAATTTCACATACCCACGGTTGTATCGTGGCTGAAACATTTTCCCGCTTTTATTATCCGATACCTATTAGAAAACTATCATACAAAATGCAATGCATTCTTTTTCACTTTAGAAAAGCATTCCAAGGAATCGAATACCCACAAATATTTTTAAATATTGTGGGTATGGCATATCCAATGCATTTTAAATTATAAAAGTAAATAAGTGTGACATACCCATAAACCATATTCCAGAAAATATATACCCATGATATATGACATACCTAGCAATATTATACCGCAAAAAATAAAAAGTTGCCATATTTAAAATATATAAAGATTGATATAACCAGAAAACTAGCAAAACTATCGACATGCCTAGAAATTACTAAACAACACACAAAATAAAAAATGATATACCCATCTGTATACGTAGTGGAGAGTATGTCATACATACGATAAATATATCATACAAAAACATGGCTATCCAAATATTAGGATATAACGTCCATTTTTTGCGGGGATAGAATATAACGTCCATACGGAAACTTGCGACTCAATGTAAATGTTTTAAGAAATTAGAAGGTATCATATACCCATAGATGGTTAAGACTTTTAAAAAAATTGCAAGGTATCATATACCCACAGTATGAGACCATACATATGCGGGTATTTTTTTCCATGTAGCCCAAGGTATCCTGTATCTCCATCAATTCTTTATACATAGTGAAGAGTATGTAATACCTGTGATAAATATATCATACAAAAATATTCCTATACAATAGTTAGGATATAATGTCCATTTTTATGTCAGGATAGAATATAACGTCCATATGGAAACTTGCGTCTCAATGTAAAAGTTTTAAGGAAGTTCGAAGGTATCATATACCCACGTACAATGTCCTGGGTACGTACCTACATATGAAGTGGAACGACATTCCATACTCACAAATATTTCTTGGGTACATCGATTTTGGGTATGTAATTTTTGTGTATGTCACACTTTAATTATCATCTTTATATCATTTTTGGGAGAATCAATGGATGATCATGCATGTAAGGGAAGTTATGAATGCATATATTGTTTGGAAACAAATGCATGCGTGCTAGTATCACATATGGAAAAGGGGCACCACTAGGCATCAGACTACTGATAGTTTGCATGTATCAGACTAGTCGGGGTGCTTCCGATCGCTAATTTGTCGCCGCGTCATAACAGCTTCCTCGAGCGCACGCCCTCCACTCCCACGTCTCTCCTCGCTGCATGGTTTTCTCCACATAAGGAAGCATATCTTTCCATAACAACTACGTCCATAAATCACGCGAGTCTCCTTAGGGAGCAAATCTTGGATGATAATCACGTATGATAAGTGATAACTACCTTGGAAGTTTCCAAAATATATTTTCCTTTATTCTCGTTGCTTCCATATATCAGGTTCCTGTAATCATGTTAGTTTCTATGTACAGACGATGCTTCCTTCCATTGATACTTGATTGCATGACATGCTAAACATGCTTCCAACACGACAGATCATGCTTCTTGATTCTTTGTCACATTTTTTCCAAGCAGTATCATGACTCGCTTTGTGATATGAAGCACGTATGGTTGTACTTTGAAACACAGTTTTATGATGGTTGAAGCATGAAAATGTAGTACCAGCATATTGTTAGTATAGTGTTCGTTTGAAACAGATTGAAATTTGTTTCCAAAGAAATTAAAATATGCATCCAAAAGAATCTGAAATTGCTTCCATAAAACAAAATATGGCATATAATGTAAGCTTTTGTGCCATCTAGCATAATGCAGACAAATGACCCAATGGTGGCATGTGTCCTTCCTATGGTGATCGTGCTTCCTTTTAAAGCTGTATGTGCAAAAAAACATAAATTTGTTTTGGGCCAACATAAAAAAGCTATTTTTCTATTTGATTGCATATGTTTCCAGAGACCTGGAAATTACAATTCATAGAGGGTGCCCGAACTCACTGAAGCAAAAACATCTCGCGCAACTTCTACTTGTCTTTTGTCACCGGCCCTCTAGCCCCTATTGCCGCTCCGATGATGTCCGGAAGGCATGCTATGACACGCACTTCCTCTGCTTCATGCCACTAGACATAGCCTCCATCTGGAGCAGAAGAAGCAGCCCACTATCTGCTGCATACCAACAAAGAACCTTGGCCTGAATCTGGTGGAGCAACTATCTGTAAAACATACATTTGTGAGAAACAATGAAGCACACAGTACACTTGTAGAAACTAAAGTCGACCGAAAGAAGCATCACTTGCAATGGTTGAAGCTCATAGATGCAATGGTTGAAGCAAAATTTAAAGAAGCGTGCGCTAACAATGGTTGAAGCAAAAGTTAACTATTATAGATACATACGTGAGAAACAATGAGGCATAATTACATGCAGGGCCGAGCCGGCAAAATTGGAGGCCCTGTGCGAACCTCTAAAATGGGCCTTATCTCATGAAAAAACTCTACATAAACAAATCATAAAATTTTACATACTTTGAAAATATCAAGAATCGTATATATTGTTGGCTGTATAGTCTTTACTTAAACTCGTTTACTGTTCTAGACGCCTAATAAATGAAAAAAAGAATAAAAGTAACTACACCCTCCGATCCACACGTGTGTGACAATTAATATGGATCGAGGGGAATATAAGATTTTAACAGAACTAAATAGCAGCGGAAATCGAAAATCAAAGTCAAGGGCTCATGGGATTACCGGTTAATTTGCCGCGACGACCCTTAGAAATCGGAGATCGGGAGATGGCCTCAATTTTCCTTGCCTTCGGGTGAATCAGGTCCTCCCTGACGGCGTCGTTCGGCCATTCCTGGTCCTGCCCTCGGCCCTCCTGATTCTTGAAAAGGATCTGCCGCGTTGGAAGAAGATTTGTGAAGAAGAAAGGAGGACTGGAGTTTGGAGGAGCCCAAACCTGCCGCCATACCGCGCTGATGCCTGCCAGCGCCAGACGAAAAGACGAAGAGGCGCCTCGTCACCTCGCTCGTCTTGATCGATCGATCGATCGATCGCTGGATGAGGCGTACGTATCGAAGAGGCCCATCTATAGAGGTTAACAGGGCCCCAGATGAAAGGCTAAAGACGCTAGGCAACAGGGGCCCAGATCGCTGGTTAAAGCAGTACGGGAGCCTATAAAATTTGAGGCCCCTGAAACGGGGGGCCCTGTGCGGGCGCACAGGTTGCACCCCCTTGGGCTCGGGCCTGATTACATGAAGTGGATATATCTAAGCATTCATGTCAGTACAAAAATAAGAAGGCAAACAGAACACATGCTAAGCTGCATTATTACAAGAATCAAACATATTACAATATCATATGTGAACATATTTATGTTTTGTTTCTAGAAAAAAGAGGATTCACACAGGTTACATGTATTGGCGGAATAGATGAGAACTAAGGGGATCATGTCACAGTTTTCTTTAGGAAATCTGTACCATAGAAACACATATACGAAACATGGATGTAGTGCTATAAGACATATGTACATCAAAAGCACATAGGAGAAACCAAGGTAGTTTAGGTTTGTGGAATCAATAATTTCATGTTATCTCGACATATATGAGATGCGCTGGAAAGCATACGAATTTGATTTCGCAAAATGATACGTCTGCCAGAGAATATGAAGAAGCACTATGAAGAAGCAATGTAAGTATAGTAGCTCGTTGAATTGTATTGTTGCTAATAACTAAAAATGTTTGGCCACCAATAGGATTGATGCTTTGACTCATTAACATATAGATTGATATATTATTTGGCATTTGGAAGCAAATAATATAGGTTCTAGAAGCATCAGTATGCAATTTAGAAGCTACAGAACTGAGAAGCACGAACATAGTAGTTTGGGAATAGATTTAAATTTGGATGGAAGCATATTACCGTCAAGGCTGGGAATCATCGGTTATAACATACATGCACTTAACAAAATTCATCAAAGCAAGCACTGCATACAAAAAGCGAAAATAAAATCGAGTGATTAAAAATGAATCAAACATAAGATCGATGAATGAAACCCTAGTTTGGGTAAGTGCAGACAACACCTGGGATGCGGCTGCAGCTTCTTTGCCGAGCCGAAGTGGCGCACCAGCACGATGGGAGGGATGGTGACGGTAGGGTCTGGCGGGGAACCGGGCAAGGGATGGGGACGACGCGGTCGGCGGTGACAGCAGGGTTCAGCCGAGCTGACGGGGACGGGGATGGGACGCTGCACCGGCGATGTGGAGGAGCTGTAGCCGTTACAGAGTTGTTGGTGCGGAGCGTGGTGATGGCCGCCGCCGCTGCGGTGATGGAGCTCGGCGAGATCGCGGCTGCGCACGCCAGGGGGATGCGAGACGGGGTGGGTGGGTGGCTTGGGGAGCGAGATTAACTCGCGTGACCTGGTGGATGGGGCGGGCGAGATTTACTCGGGTCGGTAGAAGTGCAAGCCGTTGGATTACAAGAGCATCAACGGCGCATGACACGTCTGAGGAAAGTTTTGCATCAGACTACTGAATATAAGTGTTTCCCTATGGAAAATCTTGCATGCAAAATTTAATGAGTTTTAATCCACGAGGCATTAATGAAAAACCTGCTATATATATATATATATATATATATATATATATTCCTTCACCCGACAATTCGATCATTTTTAGGTGGCGGTGGGGAGCTCGCGAGTTCTTGGTTCCCGTCTCCATCTAGCGGGAGGAGCAGTTGGATTTCGTTTGCTGGTAGTGATTCTCAGCGTCGGTAGTATTTTGTGGTCTCTAGTTCTGTGGAAGATGAACTTCTTCACATTTTCTCAACGGCGGTGGCCCTCTCGTCTAGGGTGCTGGTCCAGCAGGACCGAAGGTCGAAAACTTCCTATCCGCGTAGGTGTCCTCCGAGAAAAGTTTAAGCCGCCTTCGGGTGAAGCGGAGGTAGCGGCGGGCCACCGTCTTAGCTCTTGTTGTTGAGGTTGTTAGCTGCTCTTTGGACCTGGTTGTAATTTTGAGTTTCTTTGGGGTGCTATGTACTGTTGTTGAAATTTTAATATAGTTCAGGTTCTGGAGGCCTTTCTTGCAAAAAAGAAGAAGATAAATCCACCCACTCTATCCTACTCCCTCTGTTCCCTAATATAAGACCTTATAGTCTTTTCTTGATTCGTATGTATCTAGACACATTTTAATATGTATGTTCACTCATTTTAGTATGCATGTAGTCAATATTTTGAAATAACTAAAAGGTCTTATATTAGGGAACGGAGGGAGTACATGTGAAACTATACGGTAATGATAATTGACAAACCTCAGCTGGAAGGGGAATGCCAAGTGAACATATTTTTGTTGCAACTTTACCTGGTAGGAGATGGCAAATCCTGCCCTTTTTTGCTGCAAAATTTCTCTTCATTCCAAAAAATAACATGCGTTTGTGAAGAAACTGACAACCGCATACAACCAAACTTGTCATCTAAAGCATCTGCAAATGCCAACCCCTCTCAGTGAACATTGCTGTGCGAAACTATAGCATCAGCATATGACCCCCGATCGATATAGAGACATAATCGATGCATTCGACATGGCTTGTACGTATCGAGTTGGACGCAGATGCATATCACATGGCTGATACGTCCGGCGACCCATGACTGACAACGACTTCATTTTCTCCTCTGCGAATCTAGATACGTCGTCCTTTACAAAAACCCAGGATTGAAAGGTTGGTGATGCCAAGGGTTCCCATGACCTCACTAGTGTAACGAATTGATCTATTTTGGCAGATGCAGACTTTTCGTCTCTTAAATTCCATGTGACAATTCTATTTTAGCTCTCTTAGCTGGTCCCTCTCCACTGAGAGAGATAGAGGAGCAGCAAGTGAGGCCACCTAGAAAACTCTTGAATTCCATCTCAGTCTTCGCTGCAAGTGAGTCCACTAGTGTCGCATTCAAGTACAGAAACTTGATATATCACAATTCTGTACTGTCCACACCACCCTCCCTAGTGTCATATTTCTTTCTTTTTTAGAAGAATGGGGAGGCTCCTCCCTGGTTCCATTGCTTGAATGAAACCATAATAGGCATTCATACATCAGCTCACTGATAGGAGCAGTTTTAACGAATGAGAAAGAACAGCTAGACTCATATTTCTTGTATGGCCCATGAGAGAGAGTGTGTGTGTGTGAGTGAGCGACCAAAGACCAGCCAACTCATTTTTTTTTTACAAAGGGAATATATTAATATCGCGGAGATACCAATTACACCCGGCCTCTGCAACAACGCAATGTCGTAAAGACATTACGGATGCACACAGCCAAAAGACAATAAAAAGAAGAAAAAAAAAAGATCCCGCAACAGTGATCAATTCCTCGTAGCTGCAGCACGAACCACCACCTAGACAATACCCGAAGTCCTAATTCGTCAAAAGCGACGCCCCCAAGAAGGAAACAGTGTAGAAGCACCGTCATCGCCCGATCCTAGATCTTAGGTTTTCACCCTGAAGAAGATCCGCGCTCTCAAAACAATGCCTTCAACAAGGTCACTGCTAGGCACAACCAATTAAGGCCAGACCTTAGGCTTTCACCCTGAAAGCTAAGACTCTGTACTCCGCCTGTGTTGCCGGCCCCACTTGCCGCTGCTGCTGCCACGAGTCACCAATCACCAAGCAAAGTCCTCATCGCCACGAAGACTCGATCCGCTATTACAAGACCTCAAACCTCAGCCACCATGACATTCTCTGTCACTGTCTTCACCATGGAAATCGAAATACCGACGTGTCCCATACTGTCAACAGACAATGAAGCTTCACGTCACACCCTCTTAAAGCCACTGGGGCTGAAATCGGGGCGCACACGACCGAATCCCATCCGATCCAGAAATCTACAGGCGTCAAGCACCCAATGACGATATCCAACGAAGCATTCCGGAACTCGTCAAATGGCCAGATCCATGAGGGTCGGCAACCGGCAGAACACCATCTTAGAGCGAAAACAACCAAAGGACCGCGGCACCCGCCGGCTCCCAACAGCAGGCCGGAGATCTCAGCGGGCACCACCGCCACCACCCGCACCACGCGGAGATGAGTAGCTGAACCGCACCGAGCCCCCCGAACCAGACGTCGTGCCGCCCTCGCAGCCACAGCGGCAGTCGTGGTCGCCAGAGAAATCTGGGGCCGCTGCCCCGGCGCCCATCTCCGCCGTAAGAACCATGTCGTCCAGGGCCACCATGGAGCTCCAGCCAGAGATCCCGCAACGCGAGAGGGATGGGGCCCCCGCCACCATCAGTCGTGCGAGGAGGATGAGGACCCACCACCGCCGTCAGCCTCGCGGCCTTAGACCGGAGGCGTCCTTCGGCGGCGGCGAGGGGAGCAGGGGCGGAGCCAACATGCTAGCGTTGGGTTCAGATGAACCCAACGACTTTTCCTGGTCTAGTACACTGAACCCAACGACTTTTCCTGGTCTAGTACACGTACACAGATACGTACTCCTGTGAACCCAACGAAAAACAAGGGATGAACCCATCAATTCGATCGGTATACTTTAATAGTTAGTACTCCCTCTGTTCCTAAATATATGACATTTTGGCAGTTCAACGTCATATATTTAGGAATGGAGGGAGTACTAGTTAAATACCCGTGTGTTGTTGATCCTAAAAAAAAAATACCCGTGTGTTGTTACGAAATAACAAATGATAATATTTTGGCTTTGCTATTCATAAGTGATATTACGTTTCTCGCTGTAATGTTTTTCATTGCTATATTTTTTCTTCTTCTTTGAAGTGGACTGCTATATATTTGATGTAAGGTGGTGTGAAAGGTGGTCTAAGACAATGAATGAACACATCGGCTAAATTTTCTGGCTCCGCCCCTGGAGGGGAGGAGGATCGGAGGAGAAAGGGGCGGCGGCGCGGTCGTGGGATCCGCCCGAGTCGCCTCTCCTGGGAGCGACGCGGGGGCGATCCTGTGTTGAGTCATAAGACCAGCCAACTCATGGCCCAAACGGAGGCCATGTCCCTGACCACTTCAGCACCGACAGAGAGCCGGACCTCCCGGTCACTGTGGTTGTTTGTTGACCGCGGACTTCACACGCTGCTGCCTACCAAGTGCTTGACTATCGGTACTCAGGGTGAAAGTGGTAAGGATAATTTCCGTCCGAAACCGTTTCCGAATCCATTTTTATAGGATACGGTAAGAGATTTTTCACATCCGACAACAATCCGATCCGAATCCGAGTCCGATTGATAGGATACGGTATAGGATATGGTATTGCTAATATACGATGCATTAGGAAAATCCCTTTTTTCTTGCCGGATAATCCGACCTTTTAATTTCCGAATCCGATTTATGGGTGAATTTGTAAGTATTAAATAGCAATACATGAATGTTATCTTTACTTATGAGACGAGACATATGTTTATTAGTGATTTATTTGGCTTATTTTAATACCATCTAGTGCTTTATGTGTTCTTAACATGTATAAGTTTTAAAATTTGCTCCTTGTTTATGTTTACTTTTAGTTTGAAGAATTTATATCTTCCTTGTATATGAATATGGTAAATGACCATTTCCGATCCGACGCCGTTCCGTTACCGTACCGTGTCCGAATCCGCATAATCCGCTATTCGAATCCGCATCCGTTCCGCTTCCGAATCCGAAAATAAATATGGAATAGGATATGGTATAAGGATTATCCGTCCGAATCTGATCCGGTTTCACCCCTAATCGGTACCTACTCGCTCCTGCACTTACTCCCTCCCGTTGCATTGGACACCATTGATACAACAATGACTGAGCGACAATATATCTACATGGATAGTAGAAATTTTGTTTAGAAGATGAACATCTCCTTGATGCATCATATCACCGCAGTTCGTGGGTTTCCTTCATCTCAAGCTCTCCAGTTTCTTTCTTGTCAAGTGAATGAAATTGCTGCCACATTAGTTTGTTTCCGCCATTGCCATGGGATGAGAAGCAAATATGGCCGCCCCCTTTCTGTCTCAATGTGTTGCCATTTAATCTGCAAGTGTATGGGGAGCATAATAAGTGCAGATTACTGGACATGAGTGGATATACCCTGTTTGAGCAGAGCAACAATAGCAAGGATAAAATTCATGTTCATGCAGCAATTGACACTGTTGCACAATTTGTCGCTGATAGCTCATATCCAGAGCAAACTGATACATCTCCTGAGCATACTGTTGTTGAGAAGGTCCTGATGCACAAACTACTCGCCTTAGTGTCACAGCTGGTGCTTGATGGCCTGCCATTGAAACAGCCACGAACATTATTCTTGCAGCTCAATCAAGGAGTTCAAGCGACAATAATTCTGCATTTTCTGTAGTTTTCTCGATCAAAAAGGGGTAGGTAATTGGCCGGGCGTGTCGCAACTTGCATATGGTATCGGAAATCATGCAAACCTGACATGGATGCCTACCATGGGCATTCCCACCTTCCTGTAAAAGTTGGGTTCATTTCAAGAATGTCCAAAACTAGACCATGTTCAATGGAGGGTGTCCGGGTATGGGCGTTCTGCGTCGTATACTTCAGCCGAAGCTTAATGGACGTCAGTGATTGAGCGGCGCGCGCCGAGTTGGACTGGTTACGCAACTGCGCTTGTATTAAGGGGTTGCTAGGTCTGCTCTCGGCCGTGAACGTAATGTGCAGGAGTTCCCGGGGCGATGGCCCAAGACCCCTGGGGGCATAGGTTTAGTCCGGCGTGCTGACCTCTCTGTTAAGTATTTGGTCGGGTTGCGGCGTATCGTTTGGCCGAGGCCGGGCATGACCCAGAAAAGTGTGTCCGGCCGGAGTTAATCGAGCGTGGTGGGTAAGTTGGTGCACCCCTGCAGGGAAGAAACAATCTATCGATAGCCTGTCCTACGGTAACGGACACTCGGAGTTGTATCCCGATCGGTACAACTAGAACTGGTGACTTGAGATGATAACTGGATAGTATGGTTCTGGGATTGCTTTCTCGCAGGGAGTCGAGAAAGGATCTCTGGGCGAGGTTGATGATTGTAGTACTAATTTACATTATGTTAAACTGCACTCTTCTAATGCTGCAAGACTGATGAAGATGCTTGAAGATGCTAGTCTTCGCTAGGACTAGGCTCTCCCCTCTATTCTGGCATTTCTGCAGCCCAGTCCACATATACAGCCCTCCTTTGAAAATGTTGCATATGTAGTGTAGATCCTTGCTTGCTGAGTACTTCGGATGAGTACTCATGTTTGCTTTATTTTCTTTTTCTCCCCATATCCATATGTCGCCGCCAGATGACGGAGCCCCTGAGATAGCTACCCCGTCGACGACTACGGCTACTACTACTACCCTCCCGGCGAGTACTACTACGAGGAGCCGACCGACGACCAAGAGTAGGATTCGGAGGGTCCTAGGCAGGAGGCCTACGCCTTTCGATCGTAGTATTTTATTTTGCCCCGCCTTTCTAAAGGCCTATCTGTTTCTCTGTAATATCTGTACCCAGATATCTGATGCTTCCGCTGACTCTTGTATGCCATCGAGCTATGTATTCGAGCCCTCGAGGCCCTGGCTTGTAATATAAAGCTTGTATGACTTTATTTATATTTTAGAGTTGTGTTGTGATATCTTCAAGTGAGTCCTTAGGCTTGATCGTGTGCATTTGCGTGTATGGTAAGTGCACGATTAAGCCGGGGTCGTCACAGGTTGGTATCAGTGTAGGAGATATGCCCTAGAGGCAATAATAAATGTTATTGATTATCTCCTTGTTCATAATTAGGTTTATGTTCCATGCTATAACTGCAATGATTCTCGAGTCTACAAATAAAACAAGGCTTGGAGGGAAACTCATGTGCACGTGTGGGATAATAAACGATAAAATGTATTCCTAGTCAAGCCTCTATGACTGGCTCAAGTGTTGCATGATGGTTCTGTTTTCCTGATCATGGGCATGTCTATGCCAGCAACTTTGAGGGCACAATGTTAGCAGAACATTTGTATTGAATCGACCCGAATTAATGTTATGCTATGAGATACATTCGTCATGAGTTAATGGTTAATAACACAGAGATGGTTAACATTTGCATGATTCCTTAGACCATGAGAGTATCGAGTTTCTTCATGCTTGCTTCATGAACTTTGGGGTTTGTTAAACGTCATCCGTAAATGGGTGGCTATTACGGCGGCTTACGGGTCATGGAAAAGTATGTCAAGTAACTTGATAGCTCAAGATTGGGATTTGCTCCTCTGACGATGGAGAGATATCTCTGGGCCCTCTCGGTGTTACGGTATCCATCATCGTCTGGCCAGACACTTTGTGATTTGATCACGGGGATACCGGAACACGGTAACGAGAAAAGAGAACAATACCGGTAACGAGGTAACTGGCATAGTGGACAAGTTGTTGACCCACGGGGATGCCATCATGTCTCACCTCGGGTATTTGTAACATATCGCGAAGCAACAGGAATAGCACATGGCAACTGGAGGTTCACTCGAATATTCATTCGTGTGGGTATAGGGGTCAATATGGGTGTCCACGGCTCCGATGTTGATCATTGATCGGAAGGGGTTCCGTGTCATGTCTATACTTCACCGAACCTATAGGGTCACACGCTTAAGGGTCTTCTATCTGCTGAATACTAGACAGGGAGTCTGAGAGAAAATCACCGAAAAAGTTTCGGACACCGAAAAAGTTTCGGACAGCGGAAAAGTTCCGCAGAGAGGTCACCGGATGAGTTCCGGTGATACTGAAAAGTTATTTCAGAGAATACCATAAAGTCAAATTGGTTTTGGCACACGCCTGATAATTCTTGGAGGGTGCCAGAATCATTCTGGAAACTTCTGGGAATTTTTGGGGATAAAAACCGGAAATGTTCCGGAGCTGCCGGAACCACTTCAGATGCTTTTCGCAGATGAAAATCACTAATCCGGAATTGTTCTGGAACGCGTTGAAAATTATTTTAGTGGGTACTGGAAATGTTCTAAGCCCACATAAATATTTTTGGTTAGAACAGACGCTGAAAAATGTCGTCGTGAATAGTGAAAGTGCTTTTTGGGTTACTTTTTGGAAAGCCACCTTTTTGGGCTTTTGCTCCAAAATATCTTGGAGATGACATGGATGGATGTGGCTGAAATTTCAGCCCCTCCACCCCTCCTTCTCCTATAAATAGAGGTGGAGGGGGCTGCCCAAACTCATCCATTCTCACATACACATGCCATACAATGACCTGGCTTCTCTCTCCCTCCCCGCGAAATAGTTTCGTAGAGCCGAAAGGCTGTCTGGGTTCCGGTGAGAACTAGTTCTGGACGGCGAAGCCCTGCCGGATAGATGACACCGTATGTGTGCAACTCTGTAGAGAGGTCGTAGTTTCGATCTTAGTGCCCGAGTGGCTGTTCGTGAGTGCCTCCCGAAGGGCTGTCCAAGTGACGGTCCGAGTTCTGTGAGTCCTCCCAAAGGGCTGTCCGAGTGACCGTCCGAGTTTCGAAGGTCCTCCCGAAGGGCTGTCCGTGACACCGTCCGGGGGACTGTTCGACCACCTCCCGGAGGGCTGTCCGTGGGGCAGATGAGGGAGTACATCCTCGCGGTTGGGAGGTTGTAAATCCTAGCTGCGGGGATCTGCACCGCCGATCGTCATCGACTCTACTTCCGCTGCGCTACGAGTCGGTAACGAAAATGATCAAACCTTGTATGCAGTCTCCGTAGTGGTCCTGGGCTGGTGCGTAGGTCGGAATTTTTTTGTTTTCTGCTGCGTTACCCTACAGTGGCATCATGAGCCGTGCTATGCGTAGATGCAGGTTGCGATCTAGAATACATGGAAATGTATGGGTGTTGCACAATATACTTAGGTAGTAGATGAGTTCTATTACTGAAAATTATTTGTGCGGGTAGCAGATGAAATCTGGTACCCGATGTTCCTATTGCTTCCCTTGAATTTGCATAATCCTGATCTTGACGGCATGGTGGAATCTCACAAAGTTCTGTCAATCCGCGATCCTTTCATGCTGCTCGTGAGTATGCCGATTGACAGATCAACGAAGTGCTAACAGTTCTTTGGGTTCCACCATAGTTAAAGAAAGATGGATGTTTCGCAAACGAAAGGGCAATGCAGATATGATCTGTACGGGGGTCATGCGTATGACGAAGTTTAGTATGGGGCTCGAGATTTTACTATCTCGGTTTTCATACACCCTGGAAAGTTAATCTAGCGACTTGAATAATCATACTTGATGATGGACGTTGGTAGCTTCGGTTTGTTTCGAAACCTTAGAAGCCACGAAAAACAAGTTTTTGCATGAACCGATTAGAGGCGTCTAACTTGGTTTTGCAGGAGGGTTTTGCATGTGCATATGATGTGGTATAGCAGTGCTCATAATAATTTGATTATGTATGAGATGACTATATGATGTAAATTGATTAACATGACCTGCGTGTCATGATTTGGCATGATGGCTGGAGCCATATGATTGCACTTTAAAAGACCTGCGTGTCAACCTTGTTGTAATGCATTATTTTATTAGCTATAGAGATAGCTATATTATCTGGTGCATCGACAAGGTGGTGGCAATCTTCGCGAAGGTGAACACCGACGCGAATGCCGAAGACGAAGAAATACAAGACTTCTCCGTCAGAAAGGGCTATATCATATCATGCTATTATGAATTGCCTGAGATGTTTATCCCTTATGATGCACCCTTCTTGATTGCGCGGTAGTCGCTTTTATTAGGGTGATCTCTCACAAAAATATCAAGTAGTTAGTGTTCTCCCAAGTGTAGCACCGTCACGGCACCGAACTTTTCGGGGTGCGCCATGTCCACATGGGTACGAACGATTAGGGATGTGTGAGGCGGGTGAGGTCAGACCTTGCAGCGAGATCACTTGGTTGTCTTGACGTTCTGGCTTGATCGTCCTGAGCTCGGAACACGCCCATCGAAAGATGAACAGGAGTCACATAGAGATGTGATCGGCATGTTTGCCCACCAATTGAAATTCTCGTCATCAGTGATGTCCACATCAATGGCGTTGAATTGAAATGTGGATCTCGTATCACTCAAAATCAATTATGAGAGATATTGATTTGAGTGGGAGCGCACTATTGAATTAACTTGTTTAATTCTCAGTGCAATTAATTTTGAACACTGTCTAAGTGTGGTTTGCATAATAGTTGTAGAATAATGGCTCGCGCGTTTCCACCTTCCCTATTAAAATTGAATAGCTGTTAAATATCTGGTTAAAACTTTACGGTTGGTAACGTAATGTGAGGATTGTCCTCAAGAGTGCTGAGAAGGACTTTGTCCTATCGCATACTTTGGTATTCTCTCGCTTATGCTATGGATCATATGACTCTCGTCCTTCGATCCAAAAGCTAGAATTCCGTTTCAGTCAAGTGCAATACATTTGCTTCCATGAGACCCGAACTTCGAAAGTTTGGATAGTTATGTGATATTCATGGAATCTGAAAATCATTTTCAGAGACAGACAAAGGCTAAAAGATATGAGATATCCAAAGCAATGTTTGTTTGCAAACTATTAGTAAAGGAGTTTACTATGCATTAGACTGATAAGAGAGGGATCCAGAAGAACGGCTGTCATATGATGAAAGGTGAATAAAACAACAACTTAATGAGAAAGGAAGTATCCGAAGGGTGTTAGTGAAACTTTCACGCCTAGGAAGTCCAAGGCTAACGCCACTCTTAAGTTGGGTGCTTCTTCTAAGAGTAGGAGAAATGCTAAAAGTTAAACTGTTAGAAGTATAATGGCAATAAGAAAGAAGACTGGAATATCCAGCTCATGTATGAATGTCATACAGGTTTTTGATGTATAGAAAGCTGGTCAAAGATATAGTTCTTGGGAATTATGATTAAATTGTTAATCACTGATTCTTGGGTATTGTGAGTTAATCACAAAAATACCCGCTCGATTGCATTCTGTTGCAACTCGATGTAAGAACTACTATGGCCTGAAAGACTAGCCAGGGATGAGGTTTAGGTATACACAGGGAACATAGTAAATGTTACTATACCTTCCATCGGTGTATTACTGTCTGTATTTATTTTCATAATTCATTTAGAGTTTTACAAACACTAGCCCATTGCATAAGGTATCTTGCAAGAAGGTTGTTCATAAGAGAACTTTTTATGTTCGAAGTTATGAATAACATAAGGGCCATACTTTCATTGAGAATGAGATGTATGTTATGAATAATGATATTAATATATTACCTCTGGATTTACTTTCATAATTCATTTTAGAGTTTCATACACTCTAGCCCATTGCAAAATGTTTGTTGCAAAAGGGTTGTTCATAAAAGAACAATTGTTGTTAAGTATTATGAATAACATGAAGGGTTGTACTTCCATTCTCGATGGGATGTATGTTATGAATATTGATGGTAATATGATACATCCATAACACTGACGCTAAATGTCGTAAGACTAAGAGAATACCACATAAGTGTGGCACTACATTTAGTCACATTGGAGAAACCCGCATGGATAAATTCCATTATGATGGATTTTGAAGTCGTTTGATTTTGAATCATCTGACACTTGCAAATTTCCTCCGAAAAGTTTAGTGACTAAAATACCGTTCACATGCCATAAGGAACGAGCAAAGAACTTATTGGTGATCATACATTTTGATGTATGTAGTTCAATAAATGTTGTTGCAAGTAGTGGATTTATCTATCTTAAAAAATGACTCAAGTAGATATGTGGATATTTACTTGATGAGACGTAAGTCTGGATCTTTTGAAATCATTCGAAAGGTTTTCAAATATGAAGTAGAAGTTATTGTAACAAGAAAATTATGTTTCTACAATTCGATTGCAGAAAGGAATATTTGAGTTGCAAGTTTAGCGAATGTCTGATGAGTTGTGAAAGGGGTTTCATAACTTGCACCTCCCGGAACACCACTGCAAATGGAAAGTCCGTGAAGATGTAATTGAACCATTTATGACATGGTAAGATCAAAGATGACATAAATAAATTTGCCATTACCCCTTTTAAAGAGTGATGCTTTAGAGACTGCGGCTTTTACACTGAAAAGAGCTTCATCAGGTCTGTTGAAATGACGCCATGGTATGGTACGCCCAACCATGTTATATCTTTTCTTAAACATTTGGAATATGGGGCTTGTGTAAAAGGTTACAAACCTATTCCAAATCAGACAAGTGCTACTTTGTAGGTTATCCCAAGTAATTGGGTATTCCTCCCTCGCTATACCGAGGCAAATAGGTTTGCCACAAAGAATGGTATGCTTTTTGAAGAAAATGGTTCTTTCAAAAAGGTGAGTGGGAGAACAATGCAACTCGACAAGATAACAGTATCTTCGTCATCAGATCAAAGAAAAGAGACCTTGGAAGTAATTCCAGAGTTTCCTACTGCGACTGATACGGAAGTCTCTACAATAAAATGTATGGACTTCGGTCGAACTTGCAGCTGAACCACGTAGGCAAAAGCTCATGCAAACCTCTCAGGTGCACAAACGAGATATTGTTGTTAGACAACAATATACCTACAATACACATGGAAGCGTTGATGGGCCCTGACTCCGCAATTGGCTAAATGCCAATAGAACCCAAGTTAGTTTCCATATAAGTGATTCAAGATTAAAATCTTGATACACCTTTCGGAAGACTTAGAGTCTAATGAGTTTTTATGGAACTAAAAACTGGTACGGATAAAAATGTTTTATCCATAAAGCTCGACTTGTTGAAATAACAAGTTCAAGGAGTTGACTACGATGAGGTTGTTTCACCGTAGCGATGCTTAAAGTCGGTTCGGGTTGAACTAGCAATTAATACATATTTCAGTCATGAGATATGAAACATGGATGACAATAGGATTTCCATATGATGGAAATGAAACCAAGGACTTGCATGTGTTACAGTCCAAGGTATTTTGTCAATCCAGAGGATGCTAGTAAGTATGCAAACTTCAGAGTTCCAGCAATGGACAGAAGAGAGCAAAATGGAGTTGGAATCTTCGTGTTTTGATGAAATAGTCAAAGGGGTTTGACTTCATCAATGGGTAACGAAGATGCTTATGATTCACGAAAGTAAGTGGGAGCATAATTAAATTTCTAAAAAAAAACGTTGTGTGCTTGACACATTGTTAATTGGAAATAAATTTCTTGACACGAATTAGGACTTCATTTGAAAATAGTTTTTCGATGAAGTGCTTGGGCTAAATAGCCTTTATATTAGGCATGATGATCTATGGAGATAGATTTACCTAATGGGGCTGAGCAAAGATACATATTGACAAGATGCTAAAACCTTTTAGCATTAAAAATGTCAAGGAGTGATTCTTGCCGAAGTCACATGGAAAGAGTTTTTGCAAGACTCGGTGTCCCAAAACACTGATGAGCAAAATACATGATGGAGATTCCACACACTCTTGTGTTTGGATTAATAATGTATTCCATGGTATGTAAAAACAAACCAGATATGTCCAATACTCCCAAAGTTGTTGCGAGTATAGATACCAAAGTGATCAAAAGTACTGATCATGAGACAACAGTGAAAAAGGGTCATTGAGTACTAAAGTAGCACTGATGACAAGTTTTCTCGCAAGCGGAGATCATGAAGAGTTCGTTGTAAAAGGTTACATCGAAGCAGTCTTCATCAATACTCCATGCGATTTTTTATTTAAGTTAAGGGTTTTGTGTAATACACAATATGGTGGCACGGTAGTTGGAAATTGTTCCAAACAAGTTACTATGGCGAATTCTATAACAGAGGCGAAGTATGTTATTGTTTTTGAAGCGACAAAGAAGATGTTGAATCATATAGTTCATTAATGAACTTAGTATGGTTCCAAGATGGCTTTTGTCAATGGGACACTACTGCAGGTAGTTGCTCCATAACTTAGTCTGAGGAATCCAGGTTCGACCTGTGATTCACATACATACAGAGCCAAATCCACACAAAATATGAATTTTGTGAAAGCGTAAAAACGCGAGGATACGCAAAGATACACACGGAGCTGAAGTCGTCAGATCCGTTGGACATCAGGCTATACCACATGCGAAGCATATCTACACCGGTGTGCCACAGGTGTAAAGTGCATTAGCATTAACTAGATTATTGACTCTAGTGCAAGTGGGAGTCTGTAGGAGATATGCCCTAGAGGCAATAATAAATGTTATTGATTATCTCCCTGTTCACAATTAGGTTTATGGTCCATGCTATAACTGCAATGATTCTCGAGTCTACAAATAAAACGAGGCTTGGAGGGAAACTCATGTGCACGTGTGGGATAATAAACGATAAAATGTATTCCTAGTCAAGCCTCTATGACTGGCTCAAGTGTTGCATGATGGTTCTGTTTTCCTGATCATGGGCATGTCTATGCCAGCAACTTTGAGGGCACAATGTTAGCAGAACATTTGTGTTGAATCGACCCGAATTAATGTTATGCTATGAGATACATTCGTTATGAGTTAATGGTTAATAACACAGAGATGGTTAACGTTTGCATGATTCCTTAGACCATGAGAGTATCGAGTTTCTTCATGCTTGCTTCATGAACTTTGGGGTTTGTTAAACGTCATCTGTAAATGGGTGGCTATTACGGCGGCTTACGGGTTCATGGAAAAGTATGTCAAGTAACTTGATAGCTAAAGATTGGGATTTGCTCCTCCGACGATGGAGAGATATCTCTGGGCCCTCTCGGTGTTACGGTATCCATCATCGTCTGGCCAGACACTTTGTGATTTGATCACGGGGATACCGGAACACGGTAACGAGAAAAGAGAACAATACCGGTAACGAGGTAACTGGCATAGTGGACAAGTTGTTGACCCACGGGGATGCCATCATGTCTCACCTCAGGTATTTGTAACATATCGCGAAGTAACAGGAATAGCACACGGCAACTGGAGGTTCACGCGAATATTCATTCGTGTGGGTATAGGGGTCAATATGGGTGTCCACGGCTCCAATGTTGATCATTGATCGGAAGGGGTTCCGTGTCATGTCTATACTTCACCGAACCTATAGGGTCACACGCTTAAGGGTCTTCTATCTGCTGAATACTAGACAGGGAGTCTGAGAGAAAATCACCGAAAAAGTTTCGGACACCGAAAAAGTTTCGGACAGCGGAAAAGTTCCGCAGAGAGGTCACCGGATGAGTTCCGGTGATACTGAAAAGTTGTTTCAGAGGAAACCATAAAGTCAAATTGGTTTCGGCACACGCCTGATAATTCTTGGAGGGTGCCAGAATCATTCTGGAAACTTCTGGGAATTTTTGGGGATAAAAACCGGAAATGTTCCGGAGCTGCCGGAACCACTTCAGATGCTTTTCGCAGATGAAAATCACTAATCCGGAATTGTTCTGGAACGCGTTGAAAATTATTTTAGTGGGTACTGGAAATGTTCTAAGCCCACATAAATATTTTCAGTTCGAACGGACGCTGAAAAATGTCGTCGTGAATAGTGAAAGTGCTTTTTGGGTTACTTTTTGGAAAGCCACCTTTTTGGGCTTTTGCTCCAAAATATCTTGGAGATGACATGGATGGATGTGGCTGAAATTTCAGCCCCTCCACCCCTCCTTCTCCTATAAATAGAGGTGGAGGGGGCTGCCCAAACTCATCCATTCTCACATACACATGCCATGCAATGATCTGGCTTCTCTCTCCCTCCCCGCGAAATAGTTTCGTAGAGCCGAAAGGCTGTCTGGGTTCCGGTGGGAACTAGTTCTGGACGGCGAAGCCCTGCCGGATAGATGACACCGTATGTGTGCAACTCTATAGAGAGGTCGTAGTTTCGATCTTAGTGCCTGAGGGGCTGTTCGTGAGTGCCTCCCGAAGGGCTGTCCAAGTGACGGTCCGAGTTCTGTGAGTCCTCCCGAAGGGCTGTCCGAGTGACCGTCCGAGTTTCGAAGGTCCTCCCGAAGGGCTGTCCGTGACACCGTCCGGGGGACTGTTCGACCACCTCCCGGAGGGCTGTCCGTGGGGCAGATGAGGGAGTACATCCTCGCGGTTGGGAGGTTGTAAATCCTAGCTGCGGGGATCTGCACCGCCGATCGTCATCGACTCTACTTCCGCTGTGCTACGAGTCGGTAACGAAAATAATCAAACCTTGTATGCAGTCTCCGCAGTGGTCCTGGGCTGGTGCGTAGGTCGGAAAATTTTTGTTTTCTGCTGCGTTACCCTATAATCAGAGCCGACTGCCTCTAGGAATCCTCCTATCCAATTCCTTGGCCGAAGTTGAGTCTAGAAACCGAAAACTGTTTTACTAACTTGGCTGTGTGGCTTACGGGCCCACGTCATCAACTGGGTGGTATTAGGATCTTTTATTCCTCATCTATACTCTGGGACTCTGATCTCTCTTCTATTCAGGTTAAAGATTTTACTAACTCTGGCATTAGGATCTCGTAACCACTTTCTCCCGAAGAGCCCCTTCACTACCGATGACCACTTGCTTCGCCAGAAGACTCTGAAGATACTTCTCGATGTTTCCGAGACCCCGTGCCCACTGCTTTGCAGTTCCTGACCACCGATAAATCGCTATGGATAACTACTTACACTCGTCGCTCATATATTCAATTCAGTTACTCTCGGGTTTCATCCGACATATCGAAATACTATCCGACATTTCGATAATCCTTTGTGTCTACCGCTTTGCAGCTTCTTTCGCACTGCGAGTAATTCTTCATACTTGCGGGGAACCGTTCATCACCAGATGTTCATGCGTTTCCTAAATACTTTGAAATACTATCTTATCTCCCGAGAATGCTCTGTAGCCTATCACTCTTGATTATCCTTACCGGCCTGAATTGTGGTTAATTTCATATGTCTGGCAATATTCATTGGTATCCTTTGACACCGTCATTCTGGTCTTATTGATTCAACATGAGTGTGAATGCACGCAATCATCAGTTTTGAAAAAATGTTCATAAATTTGAAAAAAACCTCGTGGGCTTTGTAAAAAGTTAGTAAAAGTTGAAAAGAGTTCGTGTATTTGGAAAAAGGGTCACGGATTTGAGAAGAAAGTTTATAAATTGAAGAAAATGTTCACAAATTTGAAAAGTCCATGGATTTAAGAAAAGGTTCATGATTTTAAAATAATTCACAAATTATAAAAAAGTTTGGACACAAGTTCCTAGAGTCGATGGCAAAGAAGTAGCTCAGCATTTGAAGAGCATCTCGATCTGCTCGATGGCGCAGAGTGTAGTGAATGGTGCTCATCTCCTCTCTGGTGATGATGGCATCTTGAAACTTCACTGCCTTAATTTGCCGATGATCGACGCCATGTGCTCCAGTAAGCAGGAGCACTGAACAGGATTTCTGGATACAACTGAAGACCAGGACCTCAAGCAAGCCAGGTGAGATGAGCAGCATTCTTCTGCTGAGATGAAAAGGCTGGCCATTTATTTCACCAACAGGCTGTCCTTTTATTCACCAGCAGGCAGGTACTTGCCCTCTGTTCCATGTTCACGTCTCCCATACCAAAGCAGCAGCAAAGGGGTGACAAGACCCAACTAGTTCACAAAACTAAATCACTCAAATGAGGCCGGGATTTCAAGCAAGCCAGATGAGCAGCATTATTCTGCCAGGCAAAGAATCAGCAAAGGGTGACAAGACCCAACTAGTTCAGAAAACTAAATCACTCGCAGATCACACAAAGTAGCTAGGTGAATTCAGAGGATGATCGCCAGAGAAAGCTAAATATAGCGAATTAAGAATACAAATATTGAGCTTACAACTAAATAGTAATAGCGAACACAGGAGCTTACAACTAAGCTAGTCCATCCTACTAAACCTCAATTATGATATTTGGTTAACACAATCATATGTAAGGTTGCAATTAACGTACTCCTATAGTTTTGAACCTCATGATCAATTCGTGTTTGTGGTCACAAGGAACAACAAGGATTACAACTCATATTTCAACATCTAGTCATTGCAAAGCCACTCAAATTGCTAATACTTTTGCTAACTATTTTCGATATATTTTCTCCTCTCCTAATACTAATGTGGGTCGGTCTTTCCTTGCTTCTCAGCCATTGCTTCAGCCAAACGACTTTACTTATTCCATTCCAGACAAACAAGAAATCTTGCAGATCCAGAAAGCGATGAAGCTAAACGCATCGCCGGGACCAGACGGTTCCCTCTTTCTCCTTATCTTTTTGTGTTGGCTATTAACGAACTTTCTCTTGCTCTTAATGACGCTATGGCTGCTAACAATCTTGAGGGTATCATGCTTGGACCAAATTGCCCTCCTGTGCACTCCTTATTGTTTGCATATGATTTACTCGTATGTGGGAAGGCGTCTATGCAAGAAGCCCAAGCAATGCATCAGGTTCTCCACCATTTTTGTGCTGCTTCAGGTCAGATCCCAAATTGGACTAAATCTGCTATTCTTTAAAGTTCTCATGTTAGCCAGGGCATTATCTCCAACATTAAAACTATATTCCCTGTTCCTAACATGGATGAAAACTTCACGCACCTTGCGCATCCTCTTATACTTCCTGCTAAGAACAGAACTACTGCTTACAACTTTGTGTTCGATAAATTTATGGCTAAACTTCCACGTTATAAGGCTAACATGCTCTCGCATGCTGCTAGATTGGAGCTCATAAGATCTGTTTTTTCTGCCATTCCAGTGTACTACATGTCTAACATTTTGTTTACTAAGAAGTTTATTGCTACACTTACTGTTGTTATTAGAACTTTTTGGTGGACAGGTGTTAGAGAACACAACTCATCTAAGAGTTTTTGTCTCAGGGCTTGGAAGGACATTTGCACTTCTAAGGAAGAGGGCGGGCTGGGCATAAGAAATCTTCAAGCCATTAATCAAGGTCTCATTTTGGTCGCTGCTTGGAGAATTGCAAACTCTTCCAATTCCCTCTTACACCTTGTTCTTAAATCTAAATATTTCTGCGACACCTCCATTTGGACTGCCACTTCAAACGTTCCAAAATCAGCCTTTTGGGCTTCCGCTCTTAAGATGCTTCCTAAGCTTAGGGCTCACTCTTTCTGTCACATCACTCAAGGGAATGTTTCCATTTGGAGTTCCCCCTGGTGTCCTTCCGGACTGATGTTTACAACCACCTTATTATTCAGCCAATATGAAACTCATTTTATGTCTCTTCGAACAACTGTCAGGTTTAAAGATAAACTTTCGCAAGAGCGAGTTGTTCTGCTTTGGGAAGGCCAAAGACGAGCAAGACACGTATAGACAATTGTTCGGGTGTGAATTAGGTTCTTTACCATTTAGTTATTTGGGCATACCGATTCATCACCGTAAGTTATCCAACAAAGAATGGAAGTGTATCGAAGATCGAATTGAAAAAAAGCTTAGCTGCTGGAAGGGCAAGCTTATGTCTTATGGAGGTCGGCTAGTACTGATTAACTCGGTACTGACTAGTATGCCGATGTTTCTTTTATCGTTCTTTGAAATTCTGAAAGGGGTTCGGAAGCGACTTGATTTCTTCAGATCTCGGTTCTTCTGGCAGTCAGATGAGGCCAAGAGGAAATACCGTCTCGCGCGATGGGATATCCTTTGCCGACCTAAAGACCAGGGGGGTCTCGGTATTGAAAACTTAGAAATCAAGAATAAATGCCTTATGAGCAAATGGCTCTACAGGTTAGAGACAGAGCTGGAGGGCATGTGGGCACAGATTCTACGCAATAAGTATTTACAGTCGAAAACGCTCGCCCAGGTTACCATAAGACCAACTGACTCGCCATTCTGGAAGGGGCTTATGAGAACGAAGGAATTGTTCTTTCGTAGGGTCAAATTCTTGGTTGGCAATGGGATGTCAACAAGATTTTGGGAGGATACGTGGTTAGGAGAGACACCCCTGGCCGTACAATATCCCACCCTTTATAACATTGTGCATCATAAAGAGGATTACATTGGCACAGTGTTCCAAAGGATTCCCTTGAATATTCAGTTCAGACGCGCGTTAGTTGGTGAGCGATGGACTGCCTGGATGCACTTGGTTCGGAGATTGATAGATGTTCAACTCTCCGACCACCCGGATTCGACGCAATGGAAATTAACTAAAAATGGGGTTTTTACGGTGAAATCCTTCTATTTGGATTTAATTAACTCTGGCCCAATCTCAAGATCGTTGCATATTTGGAGGGTTAAGGTGCCCTTGCGTATCAAAAATTTTATGTGGTTCATCCACAAGCAAGTAATACTCACCAAGGACAACTTAATCAAGAGGCGATGGGTAGGTAGTTCACGTTGTTGTTTCTGTGATCATGATGAAACAATACAACATTTATTCCTTGATTGCCCACTCGCCAAATTGCTTTGGAGAACGATTCATATAGCCTTCAACATCAATCCTCCAGTTGACATTGAGTCGTTGTTTAGAACGTGGTTAGCTGGGGTTGAGCATACTACTGCGGCTCGTATTCGGATTGGAATATGTGCGCTTTTATGGGCTATATGGAACTGTAGGAATGATTTGATATTTAACAGACAACACACTTTAACTTTCTTGCAGGTCATCTTCAGAGCTACCGCTTGGATCCGTACGTGGTCCTTACTCACTCCTATGGACTCTAGGGAGCCTTTGGTTACTGGGTGCAACCAGTGGGAGATGGTAGCACATGGTAGCACGGGCTATATTCAACCGGTTCGGATGGCGGTCGCATAACAGGATAGGAGTCTAGGGAGCTTATCCTTCATATTGCCGTACCGGTTGTGATTGTCAGCATGTTTTTTTCTTTTTTTCGCTCCACTTGCGAGCTGTAATACTTTTATGACTTTGTGATACTTCGTGGATCTTTTAATAAGATGGCTGCATGCATCATTATGATGCAGAGGCCGGGGGTACGCCTCCATTTCCAAAAAAAAAATTCAGCCCGCTCCTTTCGTTTGCCCAAGTCAAAGACCTTTGGGTCCCAGGTCAAAAAACTTGGAATAATGATCTCATTAACTATCTCTTCCAGGAACCAACTGCCTCGAATATTGCTCAAACTAACATAATTTCAGATGATTGTGCAGACATTCTTTGTTGAGATCTTACTCCAAATGGTAAGTGCAACTCCAAAAGTACCTATAAGTTGTGTTTGCAGGACATTCAGAATAAGCCCAACAATCAACCAAGGCAGGTCCATCCTTTAGTCAAAGATTTACTCAAACAGATCTGGAAGCACAAGCAAATGGCTCTGAGGGTCCAAACGTTTGCTTGGAGACTACTTCGAAAAGCCATTCCCACAGGTTTGAGAACTAGCTGTTTCTCTGTTCATATTGCAAAAGAATGTTGTCGTTGCAATCTTGATGAAGACGAAATGCATTTGTTTTTTCATTGTCCGTTTGCTAGGGTAGCTTGCTTTTCTCATACTTGGTACCTTAGATCTGATCTCCTAACTGAAAACCATCAGTCCATGCAATCAGTTATAAATGCTCTGCTTAATATGAATCAACCCTATGCTTTCATCACAAATATCTTTAGTTTCTTATGGTGTATATGGAAAGCAAGGAATGATTGCCTTTTCTCAAGGAAGTGCACTGCCCCTTATCAAGTTTTTTAGGCTGCTGTTGCCATTACGAACACATCTGCTACTGATTTCGTTCTTCTAATAACTCAAATCTTAAAGGAGAAAAGCACATTTCTTTAATTGCTAACTTGTTGCCGGAGCAGGGTTGCACTATTACGACGGACCTTCTCATTTCAGGGGCAAAAATTTATTCAGATGCTTCGGTTAATTGCTCTAATATTCCAGGACTGTCAAATGGCAGCACTGCCATAGGTGTTGGAGTTTTCCTTTCTTTCTTGCAGAACGACCGGAGCTATCAAATTCAAATCCAAGCCTCCGCACATGCTACTTCTTCTCCTATGCAGGCAGAAGCTCATGCTCTCCTACTGGCGGCTAAGGTGGCTCAGCTCTTGCAGATTGCAAAGCCAACATTCCTCACGGACAATCTCACATTAGGAAAAGTGGCAGCGATCAGGAACATTGCAGCTGATTCTGTCCCTTGGAATATCAAAAGCCTTCTTGCCAAATTCTACAACACCACCCAACATCTCCAATCATGGGTATACCATATTTCCAGGGAAATCAATGGAGTAGCTCACAATGTAGCTCATCAGGTTCTTACTAGGTCAATGGAACCTGTTTTTAGTTGTCTCAGTTCAACTCACTCTCATGAGACGTGCCATGTCATCTCTGTTCTCTCTGGCTCAAACATCTAGGGTATTGTGCTCCATGCTGTAAACTGCTATTGAGTTGAATAAAGATGGCGCCTCTGGCGCCTTTCACTGTTAAAAAAAAATGTGTGTGGGGGGTGTTGGGGGGGGGGGGGGCATCGGCCCCCTAGTACTCTCTCTGGTCCTTTTTACTCCGCACATTAGATCCGGGGTTTTATACCCATTACAAGGTAACTTTAATTAACACTGAAGTAAAGCAGGTGAACAAGGAAACAACACAAAGTAAATCAAGTAGTGACAGCGCTCCAGTCTTCAGAGCCATTGGATGCACGGTCAAGGGTGGTTGTGTGCCATTAACTTCGGGCGAAGTGGTAAGTTGCCATTAGATGAAGATCGGACGGTTGACGATGAGCCCACCTGGTTTTGCATCAACCGCTGGGTGTCGGTTCCTTCAGTTAACAGCATGACAAGTGTCCATTTCTTCATAAGATGCGGTCTGGTTCCTGATCAATGGGGCGTGCTCCAGTAAGCAGGCGCACGGAGTAGCATTTCCAGAATACAAATGAAGGCAAGGACTTCAAGCAAGCCGGGTCAGCAGCATTTCTCTGCCGAGAAGAAGAAGCTGACCGTTTATTTCGCCAACAGGCAGGTACCCTCCATTCCATGTTACATCTGCAAAGGAGATGTGGAAGTATTCGTGCACAGTTCTGCCGGCCGGGGTCAAAATACCTTTGCCATATACAGAATGAAAAAACTACTAACCGTCGTATAGCGAGCACCGTAGGATTGTCCATGTCTAACAACATGTCTCCGCACTCATGATCTTTCCATCCCCGCGATGCGCCACACACTCATCACCCTCCTTTGCAGCTTCGGTCTTTGCCTGTTGGGTTAAATAAAGATAGTCCCTTATTATTTGTGAGTGAATCATGATCATGTGAACTGAAGATGAAGTATAGTTTGAAGTTTGAACAGCTGAAGAAACATACCTGATTCAGGAGCCCAAGACTTAAAAACTTTGGCCACTTCCCTGTCAGCTTCACATATGGCTTCTACAATCAGGCTATTTACTGCTTCCTTCTCCCGGTTCAATCCATACTGCAGAAATATAAAGGTCAGTTATTTGGTTGTAACTGAGATAAGAAATCTCCCAAAGCATTCTCTAATGTTTTGTTAAAAGAGGTTATGAAGTTACCACAATTCTTACATGGGAACTGTATCTTGGTATGGCAAGTGACTGCAACCTGAGCTTCTTCCATGACATTCCTCTCAACAGTGAACCAAAAAGCACCATACGCCCATGTCGACCTCTTTATATGCAGGTACCACATGGAGGCATATTGGGCGAACCACGGCTACTTATTTCTCTCTGTCCTGGAGTGATTGATCTAGAACATGAAGCAACACCATAACTGAGATTAACTACCAACAGTACATGATCTCTGACTGAAAATAGGTACGTAAAAGATTAATCAGAGCGAGGCACTTACAGTTCCATCACTAGGTAGGCAAGTTTCGGATGTAAACAGTTGAGCAGCAAGTGAATCCCTGCCATTAATCAACATCCTGATTCACTGTCAGAACAAATTGCTTTACTTGTATTCTATTTAATATAGAAGACTAGAAAGATAGAACACTGAAAACTGCATGTCTCTCTATTTGATATAAGAGACTAGAAAGATAGAACACTGAAAACTGTTATAGCTCAAACATAAGAAGTAATCTTCTCATAGCTCAAAATTGAAAATTAAGAAATAGGCTGCAATCATGCATCTTGATGCCTTTTTGAAATTTCAAAATTGCCCATACCCTGCAATGCATTACCTTTGGACTGCTACTGCTCCCTGTGATCTGAACTGTCTACAGGGGTGCACTGCAATGGTATGCAGGCTATTCCTGTGAAAATCCTGCACGCCATTACAATGAATGACAACAGTTATGATGAATGGTAGAATATCTGGTGTAGAATGAACTGAAAAACTCCAAACCTTGTCGGTTGCAAGTATACCTGGTATCAGTAGAATGTAGACTGGATTGAAAACTGCAAACCTTATCAGTAGCAAAACACTAAAAACTGACTGCTTTCCAATTATGCCATGATGACCTTTTGAACATCAAAACTGAACTTTCCAGATACACCATATCAAGTCTTCATGAGTTTGGAACAAATATAAACACAAGTGGTACTAATAGCAAAGTAGCAGAAAGGCATGAGAAGCACAAGAACACCTGAACAGCAAGCCATCAGAAATTAAAATGCATCAACACCTGGTATTGACAATAACATAGCAGTGGATGAAAACATTTTATAACCTCAATATATGAGTGTCTTGACCCATATAGTCTTGTTTATTCCATAATTCTGATTGTGAAACCCAGTGTTTGGCTGGTCACTGTCTATAGTACTCGAGCTAGATAGGTCGCAGTGGAACAAACCGTATGGGCATAAACGCAAGCACTTGGCAGGCCGGCAGGTGGATGAAAGCTGACTTGACCCGGTGGTGATTGCTTCCAGCGACCGAGGAGAGACCGGGCGACCATGCTGGAATGTAAAAACACTGCTCAATAAAGAGGCACAGCAGGCTCGATTCTCCGGCTAGATCATGAAGGCACTCGTGGTACAGCCGGTTTGCACAAACGGCGGTGTGCTCTAGCAAGCAGGCCACAGGAGACTGAATCAGGCCGTCCTGCTAGAGGGGGACAGCTTGATTCCTATCATCTCCACATATGACATTTATATTCAGGCTATTAAGCGCTTCCTCGCCCAGTTCAATCCAACTGCAGAAAAATAAGGGTTGGTTATTCTTAATGCTTTTTTGAAATTTTGAAATTGCACACGCCCTGAAATGCATTACCTTCAGACTGCTACTACTCCCTATGATCTGAATTGGCTCCAGGGCTGCAGTGCCATGTTATGCAGGCTATTCCTGTGAAGATCCTATACGCCATTAAAACAATAACAGTTATGATGAATGGAAGAATATCTGGTATTAGTAGAATGTAGACTGAACTGAAAAAACTGCAAACCTTATCGGTTGCAACTATACCTGATATCAGTAGAATGTAGACTGGATTGAAAAACTGCAAATCCTATCAGTAGCGAAACCTCGACAACTCAATGTTTTCCATAATTACAACAAGATGATTCTTCTTTGATGCCTAAAACTGAACTTTCCAGGTACACCATCAGTCTTTATGAGTTTTGGACAAAATGTGAACACAAGTGGCTAGAAAACCTACCAAACAAACACTAGAACACCTGAACACCAAGAAAACATAAATTAGGAATGCAGGAACACCTGGTACTGATAGCAAAATAGCAGTGTATGAAGCAAAACGATCACCTTAATATCAGTAGCTTGACCCAAAGTCTCATTTATTCTGCACTGATGACGTAGCGATATTTTGATTGTGACATCCAAGATTGGGAAGTCGACTACCACGTCTTGACGAATGACAATAACCTGAATTTAAATGCAAAAGAAGAAGCCTACACTAGTAGAAAACAGGGCTTTGGTTCAGGCCTGCCCAGCCCATTAGTCCCGGTTCAGTCACGAACCGGGACCCATGGGGGCATACGTCCCGGTTCGTGCGCCCAGGGGGCCGGTCGGGCCTCGTGGGGCATTGGTCCCGGTTCGTCTGGACCCTTTGGTCCCGGTTCCAGACACGAACCGGGACCAATGGTCCTCGCTCCTGGCCCACATCCATTGGTCCTGGTTCGTGGCTGGAACCGGGACCAAAGTCTTTGGTCCCGGTTCCAGCCACGAACCGGGACCAATGTTGTGCCTATATATACCCCTCGCCCGCGAGCAGAGCACTCCACTGCTCTGTTTTTTTCTGGCCGGCGAGGGGAGGGCTTTGTGGTGCTCTAGCTCACCTCCTATGCACATGAGGTGTTCGATGAAATGCCTGAGCCACACTACTTAAGCTTTCTCCTCTCCAAACTTGACCTCCAAGCTCCATTTTCCTCAAGATTTATCTAGGTTTAGCGGTCCGTCACGTCCCGTCCCCGTCTTCACCGCCGTCGATCGCCCGCGCCGATCTCGTCGCCGGCACCACCGTGGTGAGCCTCTTGTTCTTATCTTCTTTCTAAAAGAAAAAAAATCTTACTTGTATGATTTAGATAGATACTTGTATAATTTTCTTACTTTTATTGTTGTTTGTTATTATATAGTGCGATGGTTTTGGTATCCGCCCCCGTCGGCCCTCGTCCTGTCTATGATTCGGATGTGGTATATATTATATTTTATAACTATTTGGTTCATTTATTGTTTATGACAATTATGCCGACCAACGTGACATAGATTTTTTTATCTAGGAGGTATGTGAACCGGAAATTCCAACCGACCCTATTGTCGGGAGGTTAAATTTAGTTGAAGAAGAAAACAATTACTTGAAGGAAAAATTGAAAAAAATTGAGGAGGAGAAGATGATATTGGAGTTGCATGTTGCGGATGTCGTCGATGATCACAAGATCAAGATGGATGCAATGCGCTTTAAGATTAGAAAGTATAGAAAATATGCCATTCATACCGAGGCTTGGTATCATTATGCCGTTGGATCAATTGTTACCTTGGTTGCGATTATGATCGCATTTGTTGTTGCATTGAAATGTTTTACATAGTTTCAATAATGTATGGTTTAATTAGATGCTCTGGAGAGCTAT
Source organism: Thinopyrum elongatum (assembly GCA_011799875.1). Taxonomy (NCBI): domain Eukaryota; kingdom Viridiplantae; phylum Streptophyta; class Magnoliopsida; order Poales; family Poaceae; genus Thinopyrum; species Thinopyrum elongatum. The sequence continues at coordinate 7,864,235 of CM022298.1, forward strand.
ATGTTGTTCAATGAGAACTATGTATGTACTTTGGTTTTAATGTGATGATGAACTTCTATTAATTTGGTCACTTATCTATTCATGATGTTTTGTAATGGTTTTTGACACACTTAATTATATATAATGCACGCAGATGAACCGGCAATGGATGTCGGTGACAGACGCACCTCCGAGTACATTAAGGGCGTGCATAATTTTCTCGAAGTGGCTGATTCAAACAAGCAGAATGGTTTTATGTGTTGTCCATGCCCTATATGTGGGAATACGAAGTCTTACTCTGACCGGAAAATCCTTCACACCCACCTGCTTTATAAGGGTTTCATGCCACACTATAATGTTTGGACCAGGCACGGAGAAATAGGGGTTATGATGGAAGACAACAAAGAAGAAGAGGACGATGACAACTATGTGCCCCCTGAATACGGTGATGCTGCAACGGGGGAAGCTGAAGATCAAGAGGAACCAGACGATGTGCCCGATGATGATCTCCGCCGGGTCATTGTTGATGCAAGGAGACAATGCGAAAGTGAAAAGGAGAAGCTGAAGTTCGATCGCATGTTAGAGGATCACCAAAAAGGGTTGTACCCCAATTGCGAAAATGGCAACACAAAGCTTGGTACCGTACTGGAATTGCTGCAGTGGAAGGCAGAGAATGCTGTGCCTGACAAAGGATTTGAGAAGCTACTGAAAATATTGAAGAAGAAGCTTCCAAAGGATAACGAATTGCCCGACAGTACGTACACAGCAAAGAAGGTCGTATGCCCTCTAGGATTGGAGGTGCAAAAGATACATGCATGCCCTAATGACTGTATCCTGTACCGCGCTGCGTACGAGGATATGAACGCATGCCCGGTATGCGGTGCATTGCGGTATAAGATCAGACGAGATGACCCTGGTGATGTTGACGGCGAGCCCCCCTGGAAGAGGGTTCCTGCCAAGGTGATGTGGTATGCTCCTATAATACCACGGTTGAAACGTCTGTTCAGAAACAAAGAGCATGCCAAGTTGATGCGATGGCACAGAGAGGACCGTAAGAAAGACGGGAAGTTGAGAGCACCCACTGACGGGTCGCAGTGGAGAAAAATCAAGAGAAAGTACCGGGCTGAGTTTGCAGGTGACCCAAGGAACGTATGGTTTGGTTTAAGCGCGGATGGCATTAATCCTTTCGGGGAGCAGAGCAGCAATCCCAGCACCTGGCCCGTGACTCTATGTATCTATAACCTTCCTCCTTGGCTGTGCATGAAGCGAAAGTTCATTATGATGCCAGTACTCATCCAAGGCCCTGAGCAACCCGGCAACAACATTGATGTGTACCTGAGGCCATTAGTTGAAGAACTTTTACAGCTGTGGAATGGAAACGGTGTACGTGTGTGGGATGAGCACAGACAGGAGGAATTTGACCTGCATGCGTTGCTGTTTGTAACCATCAATGATTGGCCTGCTCTCAGTAACCTTTCAGGACAGACAAACAAGGGATACCACGCATGCACGCACTGTTTAGCTGACACCGAAAGTATATACCTGGACAAATGCAGGAAGAATGTGTACCTGGGGCATCGTCGATTTCTTCCGTCCAACCATCAATGTCGAAAGAAAGGCAAGCATTTCAAAGGCGAGGCAGATCACCGGAAGAAGCCCGCCATGCGTACCGGTGATCACGTACTTGCTATGGTCAATGATTTACACGTAATCTTTGGAAAGGGTCCCAGCGGACTATCTGTTCCGAATGACACTGAGGGACGCGCTCCCATGTGGAAGAAGAAATCTATATTTTGGGACCTACCCTACTGGAAAGACCTAGAGGTCCGCTCTTCAATTGACGTGATGCACGTGACAAAGAACCTTTGCGTGAACCTGCTAGGCTTCTTGGGCATGTATGGAAAGACAAAAGATACACTGGAGGCACGGGAGGACCTGCAACATTGGCACGAAAAAGACGGCATGCCTCCAAAGCAGTATGAAGGTCCTGCCAGCTACGCTCTTACCAAAGAAGAGAAGGAAATCTTCTTTGAATGCCTGCTCAGTATGAAGGTCCCGTCTGGCTTCTCGTCCAATATAAAGGGAATAATAAATATGGCAGAGAAAAAGTTCCAGAACCTAAAGTCTCATGACTGCCACGTGATTATGACGCAACTGCTTCCGGTTGCATTGAGGGGGCTTCTATCGGAAAACGTTCGATTAGCCATTGTGAAGCTATGTGCATTCCTCAATGCAATCTCTCAGAAGGTGATCGATCCAGAAATCATACCAAGGCTAAGGAGTGATGTGGCGCAATGTCTTGTCAGTTTCGAGCTGGTGTTCCCACCATCCTTCTTCAATATCATGACGCACGTCCTAGTTCATCTAGTCGACGAGATTGTCGTTCTGGGCCCCGTATTTCTACCCAATATGTTCCCCTTTGAGAGGTTCATGGGAGTCCTAAAGAAATATGTCCGTAACCGCGCTAGGCTATAAGGAAGCATCTCCATGGGCCATCAAACAGAGGATGTCATTGGGTTTTGTGTTGACTTCATTCCTGACCTTAAGAAGATTGGTCTCCCTCAATCATGGTATGAGGGGAGACTGACTGGAAAAGGCACTCTTGGAGGGGACTCAATAATATGCAGGGACGGGCATTCTTGGTCTCAAGCACACTACACAGTTCTACAGAACTCTACCTTGGTGACCCCGTATGTCGATGAACACAAGAACATTCTGCGCTCCAAACACCCGGAGCAGTGTGACGACTTGATTACATGTGAACACATCAGGACTTTCGGCAGTTGGTTGGAAACACGTCTCAGAGGTGACAACACTGTTTCTGATGAGCTGTACTCGTTGTCCAGGGGACCATCTTCGACTGTATTGACTTACAAAGGATACGAGATAAATGGGAATACATTTTACACGATCGCCCAAGATCAAAAGAGCACCAACCAAAACAGCGGTGTCCGCTTTGATGCAGCAACCAAGAAGGGAAAGGACACATATTATGGTTACATAGTGGACATATGGGAACTTGACTACGGACATGATTTTAAGTGCAAATGGGTCAATCTGTCAGGAGGCGGGGTACAGGTAGTGCCACATTACGGAATGACAACAGTGGATCTGAACAATCTTGGGTACACAGACGAACCATTCGTCGTAGCCAATGATGTGGCGCAGGTTTTCTATGTGAAGGACATGTCTACCAAACCGAGAAAAAGAAAAGATAAGGAAGTGAATACATCATACGATGAGCCAAAGCGCCACATAGTTCTTTCAGGGAAAAGAGACATCGTGGGAGTGGAGGGTAAGACAGACATGTCTGAAGATTATGAAAAGTTTCATGAAATTCCTCCCTTCAAAGTCAAGGCTGACCCAAGCACCCTGTTAAGCGATGAAGAATATCCATGGTTACGGCGCAATAAGCAATAAGTCAAGACAGATGAAGTCAGAAAGGGTTGAAAATTGATGATATGGCTTTGAATGGTTCATTTTGAGCACACAAAAAGTTTGGAGTTCAAATAAGTTCAAAAAAAATGAAAACCCTTTGTAACAGATGAGTTTTTGTCCGAAACCCTGATACTTCGAAAGAGATTGTCCATTTTGTACACGAAGTGCATCCAGTTTTTGCCATAACCCTCTCAACTTTTTAGCACATGCTATGTGGGTGAAATTATGATATCATGCCAATTTTCAACCTCTTCAGAGTTCATGTGAAGTGCTTTTCAATTTCAGGGTCATTTAGCTATAAAAAATCAGTAAATGCATGAAAAATAATAGATGAAGTCAGAAAGGGTTGAAAATTGATGATGTGGCTTTGAATGGTTCATTTTGAACACACAAAAAGTCTGGAGTTCAAATAAGTTCAAAAAAATGAAATCCCTTTGTAACAGATGAGTTTTCGTCCGAAACCCTGATACTTCGAAAGAGATTGTTCATTTTGTACACGAAGTGCATCCAGTTTTTGCCGTAACCCTCTCAACTTTTATGAAACTCTAATAGCAAAAATAATAAACTAAAAGAATGAACTAGAAAACTTTAATGAAACTCTAATAGAAAAAAGAATGAACTAGAAAACTTTAATGAAACTCTAATATCAAAAGGAATCAACTAAAATTTATGCAACTAAAATTATCAAAGTATTTTCTGTTCAAAACATTAAAAGCAAAAAGAATTTTCATAAAGAACTTTTTTTGTTAGAAACTTTAATAGCAAAAAGAATTATCATAAAGATTTTTTTGTTAGAAACTAATACCCCAAAAACTTTTTTTTGAATATAATGATAAAACACAGTAATATTAAATAGCAGGAAAAAGAATCACTACAAAATCTATTTTTATAGTAAAGTTAATCACAAACTAGTGATTCACACAAATTTCAAAGAATTCAAATTTAAACTATTCAAATTGGAAAACTAATGACACTAACAGCAAGTTTATAATTTTTATTATCTAAAAGCAAAAAGAATCACTGAAAAACAGTTTGTATTTTGTTGTAAGTAGAAACAAAATAAAATAAATAAAGCAAAAAAGAAAACAAAAAAATAGAAAAAAATAAAAAAATGCCACCTACTGGGCCACCACGGCCTGAATACGACTAGAAACCCATCCATGGGCCAGGATTCAGGCCCGCAGAGGCCCAGCAGGCCCACGGGCAAAGAGTAGCAGAGAAGGCCCGAAAGCCTGCAGTTGAGAGGAGCTCGGGAGGGTCGGCGCAGTAGCGCTTATAAACCACTCTCGAGCTCTCTCAACTAGCGAGGTGGGACTAAACAACCCACCGCACAGCGCCAGCGCAAGGCCTTTGGTCCCGGTTGGTGGCACCAACCGGGACGAAAGGGGGGCATTGGTCCCGGTTGGTGGAACAAACCGGGACCAATGCCCCCCCTTTGGTTCTGGTTCGTGCCACCAACCGGGACCAATGGTGTCTGTTTCCAGCCCTTTGGGCTGCTGAAAAGAGACCTTTGGTCCCGGTTGGTTGAACGAACCGGGACCAAAGGGGGGTATTGGTCCCGGTTTGTGCCACGAACCGGGACCAATGTTTCGTCTATATAAGCAAACACTTAGAATTTTTCTCCAAAATCACTTCTTCTCCTGCCCGCCCCTGCCCCGCCGCCGACGCTGCCCGCCCCGACGCCGCCCGCCCCGCCGCCGGCGCCGCCCCGACGCCGCCCGCCCCCGATGCCGCCCGCCCCGACGCCGCCCGCCCCGCCCCCGACGCCGCCGCCCCAACGCCCGCCCCGACGCCTCCGCTGTGAGCAGCGCGCCCTTGCCCCGCCGCCGCATTGATTTTTTTTATATATGCTTATATATATATATGTTTTCTTTTTATATGTATGTATGTATGTATGTATTTTTTGTACGCATGTATGTATTTTTTAAACTTTTTATATGTATGGAAAAGAGGAAGAAGGAGAAGGGAAGAAAAAGAAGGAGAGGAAAAAGGGGAGAAAAAAGAGAAGAAGAGGAGAAAAAAAATAAGAAGAGAAAGAAGGGAGAAGAAGAAGAGAAGAAGAGGAGAGGAAGAAGAGGAGAAAAAAAAAAGAAGAGGAAGAAGAAGAAAAAAAGGAGAAGAAGAAGGAATAGAGGAGTCTATTCCTCTTCTCTCCTTTTTTTTTCTTCTTCTCCTTCTCTTTTTCTTCTTCTTCTTCTTTTTTTTTCTTCTTTCCTCTTTGTTTTTTCTTCTTCTTCCTCTTCTTAATTTTTATCCGGAAAGAGGGTGTCGAGGATCGCCGAGCGGTCGAGGGTCGGGAACTAGTGGTAGAGGGTCAAGGGTTACCGACGGGTCGAGGGTCGCGAAGGTTCGAGGGGTCGAGGGTCATCGAGGGGTCGAGGGTCGAGGAAAAGCCGAGCGGTCGAGGGTCGGGGCGGCGAGAGGTTCGAGGTTGCCTTGTGTCAAAGTATTGAACGGGAAGAAGAAGAAAAAAAAAGAGGAGAAGAAGAAGGAATAGAGGAGAAGAAGAAAAAATAGATTAATATTTTTAATTATTTTCTTTCTCCTCTGTTCCTTCTTTTTCTCCTTTTTTTTCTTTCTCTTTTGTTTTTTCTTCTTCTCTTCTAATTTATTGGGAACGAGGGTGTCGAGGATCGCCGAGCGGTCGGGGTTCGGAAATAGGGTAGAGGGTCGAGGGTCATCGAGGGGTCGAGGGTCGTCGAGGGGTCGAGGGTCGAGCAACGCCGAGCGGTCGAGGGTCGGGGCGGCGGAAGGTTCGACGTTGCCTGTTACTTTCGCCTAATGATGAAGACATGGTTTTGTTGAATCATTTGACACTAGACAAACGTGACATGAGGGGGTCGAGGGTCGGGAACTAGGGTAGAGGGTCGTGGATCGCCGAGCGGTCGAGGGTCGTGAACTAGGGTAGAGGGTCGTGGATCGCCGAGCGGTCGAGGGTCGTGAACTAGGGTAGAGGGTCGAGGGTCGTCCAGGGGTCGAGATTCCAGATTTATCAATAATGCCCCCATTATGGATGTGCACAAGTTGATCCAATTTTTTTCTGATCTCATCTATATATATATATTCTTCTATATGTCACGTTGTCTGTCAAAGTATTGAAGAAATCCATGGCTTCATCATTTGCCAGAAGTAACAGGCGTATGATGCTACGAAGCTCTTCAAAGTTGTTTTGGAACGGAGTTCCTGATAGAATAATTCGCCTTTTGGTACGAATTTCAGCAAAGGCCTTCCAAATAGCGATATTCGGAAGGCTCTTGCTGAACTTTGTACCAAAAAGCGAATTATTCTATTGGGAACTCTGTTCCAAAACAACTTTGAAGTGCTTCGTACCATTATACGCCTGTCATTTCCGGCTAATGATGAAGTCATGGTTTTCATGAATTCTTTGACACTAGACAACGTGACATATAGAAGGGTAGATGAGATCAGGAAAAATATGGACCATTTTCTGCACATCCAGAATAGCGTCATTTTGTTATATCCCTTGTCGGTCCGGACGTCGGACATTCATGAGAGAGCCGGTCCGACCCAAACCCTAGAAGCGTTGTTGAGGCCACCCCAAACCCTAGAAGCGTTGCCTAGGCCACCCCAAACCCTAGAAGCGTTGTCGAGGCCACCCCAAACCATAGAATCGTCGAGCTAGCTAGGTCTACGTTTGCACTAATATATCCATCTGTCATGTTTGTATATTAATTGCCATGTTGTAATATTTGCAGAAACTATGGAGCACCGAGACATCGAAGCAGAACAGTTGTTGGGGGACATAATCCTCGGCGGAGGTGATGTCTTGTCGTATCTCAACAACACCGATGGTCTGGAAGGAGAGGGTGAAGCAGGCTCCGTTGATCGAACAATGGAGGTGGAAGGACATGATTATGATGGCTCCGGTGACGGAATGCCGGTGGAAGAAGGAGACCGTGATGACTGCTCCGGTGAGCGAATGGAGGAAGGAGATGTTGCAAAGTCCGGCGAGGTATATATATTAATTAAGCCTGTGCTGACTAGCTAATTGATGCATTAATTGTTTTGGTATGTACACATATTAACTCTCTTCTTTCTTATTTTCTAGCCCTCTGGATCGAGCCAAACTTCGGTAACGAGACGAGGCCCAAAGAAAAGGTTGCGCCAGGATGAAAGGTTCACGATCACAGCAATCAAGGGCGATGGCCAACCGATTGAACCCAGCCGGACCAAGGAAGCATTTTCTGCTCAGTGCGGGGTTCTTGTTCTGAAGACTCCATGTCTATGGCGGAAGGAGCTCATCAACCTTCCGAACTGGACGCCTCCTCCTCCTCCTCCGGCGAGTCAGGGCACTGCGCCTCCTCCTCCTCCGGCGAGTGATCAAGGCAGTCCGCCTCCTTCTCCGGCTGCTCCGGCGTGTGGCGGCACTCCGCCTCCTTCTCCGCCTGCGCCGGTGCGTCCGAGCAGCCCGCCTCCTTCTCCGCCTCGTCAACAACAGCGGAAGACAACCGCCGCCGCTCCGGCTGCTCCGGCGCGTCGTAGCACTCCGCCTCCTTCTCCGCCTCGTAAGCAACGAAGGAAGACAGCCGCAGCCGCTCCGGCTGCTCCGGCGTCTAGCAGTACAGCTAGAGGCGGGAGTTAATACATATTCGGTCCATCTCTCAAGCCTCTAGAGAAGTTACCATATGAGATGACCGAGGAGGAAAACGCGGAGATCTGTCAAGCCCAAGTGAAGGACTTTTTTGCAAAGAAAAATCCACCTCCGGAGGAGAAGATAGATCCGATGAGATTGAAGCGCACTTTGAAGAACCTGAAGCGACCACCACCGCCTCCGCCGGATGACAACCATGTCCGTGTTCTTAAAAAGGCAGTGGAAGGAGCGCGCCGGTCGGGAACTACATCAAGTGACAAAAGGTTACAAGAACGAAGAAGTGGGAACAAAATTCCCCAGCTCGGCGAACAGGCAAACCAATCGTGCCCCCCGCTCAAGGTGTGTAGCCATATCGTCGCAAATCTGCCGGGGATGCTGCCCGGTACCAATCCTGGTGATTACCTGCCCGACGATGCACATTTTAATACAATGGAGGTTTTACGAACACAAATACCGGTACGGGAAGCCTCTCGTCAGACCTGGTGATCCTCCTCCAACAACGATGATGCGAAGATTCCATAAGTGGTACATGGACACCTGCATGTCTGGGAAGGATATTTTGATGCTGAGAGTTAAAGAGGAGCACGACCTCGTTGGAATTGATCTGTTGTCTGTTCCATTTGAGGAGTTCTTCCAGTTTTTCAATCAAAAGGACCTCGATAAAATAATCATCACTTGCTACTGTTTGTAAGTACTATACTTCTGTAATTAAGTCTCTATATATAGCTCAACTCTTTCATTGCATGTATATATAATTAACCTCACTATATTATGCGGATTGAAGATCGTCGAATACAGAAATTCACAAATCTATGATATTGGGTTCATTAACACAAATCTCATAGATGAATGGACGGTTAAATATAATGTGAAAGAAACCGAGGCCAACTTGCTTCAATCGTTGCTTAAAAATCAAAACAAAGATAAAATACTCTTACTTACAACTTAAAGTGAGTGTTACTGTCTTCTGCATATTCAGTTTCCATTATTACTCGAGGTTATAGTAATGTAATTGATGAGTTATGCATGCGTGCGCAGCTTCCTCTTTATTCTCCTAGAGATTAAGCTTGAGCAGGGACTAGTAACCGTCTTAGACTCAAGACGAAAAGATCCCAAGGAGTATGCGGCCATGACTGAAATGCTCCAGAAGTAAGTTTAATCGATCACTATCGCACCATATCGGCAACTTTGTTCATTTCCTGATATCAAGTAATTATTTTCTTTGTCTCGCAGGGTTTGGAAAGTGTTCACCGCAGAAGCTCCGGGACTGCCGGGGGAGCTGCGATTTACACACCCGAAATAAGTACTACTAGCTAGTTCCGCGCATCTCCCATTGATTCTAGCTAGTTTTATCAATACCATTTATAATTTTTGTCGATACTACGTTTACGAGTACATCTACAACGCGACGACCTCTAAGCGGGGTACTATGAAAAACAATATGAAGTGCCTAAGAAATAATATTCACAATTTTATTTTATTACCATCATGTGTGTTGAGTTTCATTCATATATATGTATTGACCCCCTTCTTCAAATTAGATTTGGCAGATGCGGAATGAACTCCTACCACAAGATCGCATAAAAGCAATTCAAGAGGAATTGGTGGGATTCTTTCTTGACCACGTCATCAATCCAGCTGGAGAATACCATGTGAACCTTGACATCAGATGTTAGGGATTGTAAGATATCTTATATTGTATATATGTAGCTAGTAGCGTCGGATAGATATACGAAAACTTGTTGTTCGACCAATCTCTCGGAGAAGGAGGAGGTCGATCACTTCTCTCTGTATATGTTCATGACGATCTTGTGTACTTAATGGTTTCCTTCATTTTCTTACTAGCTAGCGTGTCGAGTCCTCTCTATACGTATAGTACGTAGCGTCGACCAAGCACGGAGATAAAACAGGACACTTCTCTCTATTAGCTAGCTAACACAATATATGAAACCCCTAAATTAACCCTACAAAACCCCCAAACCGCCCACCCCCTTTCAAAAAAAACAAACAAAAACCCCAGCTCCTGAGCTGCTGACGCGTGGATGCTCTTTGGTCCCGGTTGGTGTTACCAAACGGGACTAAAGGCCCTCCTGCCTGGGCTCGCCGCAGTGGCCACAGGGAGCCACATCTGTCCCGGTTCCTAAGCGAACCGAGACTAAAGGTGTTGGGCTTTAGTCCCAACGCTTTAGTCCCGGTTCCAGAACCCGGACAAATGGGCCTCTGGAACCGGGACAAATGGGCCTTTTTCTACTAGTGCTAAAAGATCGAACTAACACCTGCACAGAGAACCAAAACAAATGGTGACGGTTCAGTTTGAGCGAGGAGGGGATTGACCTCTTTCTCCGAAGAACTCGTCATTAGCGAGTTCCTCGGGACACCTTCGAAGTCCTCATCGGACAAGTTGTCCGGCAGGTCTCCCGGTTCCCTATTTAAGAAGCCGCTGAACATGTGAGAATCTAGAATTTTGAACCTCCTTGTTAAATTAAAATCAGAAGAAATCTGTCGAGACATACCTGAAGGCACTAGGGCACACGCTACGCGGACGGTTGGATGGTCGAGGGCCCCTAGAGGAGTCCAAGCTGATGTCCTCGACAGGCGCCGAGGATTGACTCACCGCCGAAGACTTGACCCTCCTCGGGCGCTTAGGAGCCTGAGGGGAGACCAACTCCTCGCCGCCCCCTGATGACACTCGCTCCCTCTTCTCTCCTCGGGAAGAATGGGCCTCGCTGAACTCCTCGTGTTGCTCAGAGCTAGAGTCTGAGTCCGAGTCCAGCTGCTCGGGAGCTCTCTCCCGAATGACCGGGCCACTAGCCTTGGTCTTCTTGGGCCCCGTGGTCTACTCCGGCTTGACCGTGACCACATAGGGGTCTTCTGTCAACAGCTTCTCTAGGTCGGCGCTCACAGGATGCCCTCATCGGGGCGCCGATGACTTGACTGATCTGGCAAATGCGCGCCAGCTCTGCGACAACAACAGGGAAGCTAGGTCATTGAGTTAAGTACAAGACAGAAATAGAAACCACGAATTCAAGGTGAATACTTGACATACCTCGGTAGCTGGGCGTGCTCGGCAGTGGCCGATGTCATCTCGCTCGGTCCGGAATTTGTTCTCCTTGGCCAAAGGTTTGAAAAGGATTGTCAACATCCCCCCGAGGTCCTTCCCCCTGAAGAAGCTTCGGATCACCAAATCATCACTATTCGGATCGAACCTCCATAGAGGGGATGCTCGAGCCTGGAGGGGCTGGACCCTGCAGTGTAGCGTAACGTGGATTACGTCCACTAGGGGGACACCATTGCCGATAAGGACTTTCACTTGGTCCTAAAGTGCTCGGACTTCCACCTGGTTCCCCCAATCTAAGCCCTTGGCAGTCCACGAATGCAGCCTCTTCAAGGGCCCTACCGAAAAGGCGGGAACACCCTCTTGATCCCCTAATGGCACGTCGGCCATGTAGAACTGCTCGTCTTGCCGTTGTTTCACCGTTTCGATGAATTTGCTAGGCAGCCATTTGACATTGTTGAGATTGCTTATCATGGCTCCTCCACACTTCGTAATCTTGCGACCATTTGGACTATGGTTTGACATAGAACAACTTGAGCCAAAGGCCGAAGTGTGGCTCGATGCGGAGGAACGCCTCATAGAAAACTATGTATGAGGCAAGATGAAGGATAGAGTTGGGGGCCAAATTTTGGAAATGGAGGCCATAGTGTTGGAAATATGCCCTAGAGGAAATAATATTGTATTATTATATTTTTTCATGTTTATAATTAAGAGTTTATATTCTATGATATAACTGCTATGATCCTGGAATGTGCAATTCAGTGAAAAACTCATATGCACATGTGGTATGATAATCGGTAAAACCTGATTCCTAGTCTCGCCTCTAAGACTAGCTCAAGTGTTGTTAGTGATCATTTTTTCTAGATCTCAGAATATCGTTAACTGTAATGATACTCCTAAAACAACTTTGAGAGTATGACGTGTTGGAAATATGCCCTAGAAGCAATAATAAAGATGTTATTATCATATTTCCCCTTCATGATAAATGTTTATTATCCATGCTAGAATTGTATTGACCGAAAACTTAAATACATGTGTGAATACATAAACAACACTGTGTCCCTAGTGAGCCTCTACTAGACTAGCTTGTTGATCAAATATGGTTAAGGATTCCTAACCATAGACATGAGTTGTTATTTGATAACAGGATCACATCATTTGGAGAATGATGTGATGGATAGACCCAACTGTAAGCTTAGCATCTGATTGTATCACTAAGTTCACTTTGCCGTAGCTTTCGTAATGTCAAGTATCTGTTCCTTAGACCATGAGATCATGCCACTCCCGGATACCGGAGGAATACTTTATGGGTTATCAAACGTCACTTCATAACTGGGTGATCATAAAGGTGCTCGTCAGGTATCTCCGAAGGTGTTTGTTGGGTTGCATGGATCGAGACTGAGATTTGTCACTCCGTGTGACGGAGAGATATCTCTGGGCCCTCTCGGTAATACAACATCACAAGAATCTTGCAAGAATGTGACTAATGAGTTTAGTCACGGGGATCTTGTATTATGAAACGAGTAAATGGACTTGCTGGTAACAAGATTGAACTAGGTATGGAGATACCAACGATAGAATCTCGGGTAAGTAACATATCACCGGACAAAGGGAATTGTATACGGAATTAACTGAATCCTTGACATTGTGGTTCAAACCGATAAAGATCTTCGTTGAATGTGTGGGAGTCAATATGGGCATCCAGGTCCCGCTGTTGATTATTGATCAAAGAGGAGTATCGGTCATATCTGCATGTTCTCGACCCCGTAGGGTCACACACTTAACGTTCAGTAGCGCTAGGGTAGTACTGAGATATTCATATGGTGAAGTCCAAAAGTAGTTCGGAGTCTCGGATGGGATCCGGGACATCACGAGGAGCTCCGGAGTGGTCCGGAGTTAAATATTTATATATGGGAAGTCATATTTAGATTTCCTAAAAAGTTCAGGAATTTTTGGTAGAGTACCGGGAAAGTTCTAGAAGGTTCCGGGGATTCCACTGTGGGACCCAACGACCCGGGAAGGGCCCACATGGACCGATGGGTGGGGCTACAGCCCACATGGGCTGGCAGCACCAAGCCCCGAGGCCCATATCGTTTAAATCAGGAGATGAGGTCTTATCTCTAAATTTAAAGGGCTGAATCTAGAGATAAAATGTTATCTCCAAGTTTAAAGGGATTTCTCCCTTGTGGCTAGCCCTAGGAGGGTTTTGGCTGCCCTCCCCTGCCCCTTAGCCTATATAGAGAGAGGGGAGGCGCATGGGGGCAGCCAACCTTCACCCCTTGGCCGTCTCCCTCCCGTTACTCCTCCTCCACCTCACGCAGACGCTTGGCGAAGCCCTACCGCAGTTCCGCTGCTGCCACCACCACCACTCTGTGATGTTGGATTAGATCTCATCTACCTCCTCTCCCTTGCTTGCTGGATCAAGAAGGCGAGGACGCCACCGAGCCGAACGTGTGCTAATCTCGGAGGTGCCACACGTGTGGTGCTTGGATCGGATTGGATCGCGACACGAGTACGACTACGTCAACCACGATCTTTAGATCGTTAACGCTTTCAGTCTACAAGGGTATGTAGACACACTCCCCTCTTGTTGCTAGCATCACCATAGATAGATCTTTGGGTGTTTCGTAGGATTTTTACTTGTTTTCCATGCAACGTTACCCATCAGTGGCATCATGAGCTAGGTCTATGCATAGATGTTATGCACGTGTAGAACACAAATTGGTTGTGGGCGTTGATATTCAGATTGCTTACCACCTTTGTCATATTGGGATTTGGTGGTATTGTGGGATGAAGCAGCCTGGACCAACTTTACTTGTCCTCGCACAAGAGACCGGTTCCACGATTGACATGCAACTTGTATTGCATAAAGTGACTGACAGGGGTTTGTCTCTCCCACTTTAGTTGAATCTGATTTGACAACGGCGGTCCTTGTAGAAGGTTAAAAGGCAACTTTTATATCACCGTTGTGGCTTTGCATAGGTAAGAATGGTTCTTATACTTTGCCCTAGAAGCCACGTAAAATTTGCAACAATAAAGTAGAGGACGTCTAACTTATTTTTGCAGGGCATGTTGTGATGTGGTATGGCCATGACGTGACTTGATATATGTGATGTATGAGATGATCATGTTTTGTAATAGGTTCACGACTTGCATATCGATGAGTACGGCAACCGGCAGGAGCCATAGGGTTGTCTTAATTTATTGTATGACCTGCGTGTCAATCCACTACAAGAAATATGTCAATTTGTGACCTTCTGTCAATGACCCTAGAAGAATTGGTCGTAAATCTACGACCATTTGAGACCAATGGGTCATAAGTTGTTCGGGGGGCTCCAAACCCTAAACCATAATGACCATTTTGGTCAGAAAGGTTGTAATTTCCTTACACGAAATGGTCGTAAAGCAAACAACACTGGTCCGCTGCCTTATTTCTAGCTAATCACGACCAATATAGATGGTCATAGCCTTGTAAATTGTGGTGCATTGCTATGACTAGGCGCCACCTCATCAGTTTTGCATATGTGTTATGTCCATGTGTCAATTTCCGCCTTGGGTTGTGAAGCAGCCTACATTTCTGTCATTCCCAAAATTCCCAAAAAATTCTCATAAATTCTTTGGATCATATATTCCTCAAATATGTAAAAAAAACCCTTCCTTACCTAGTTCAAAAATAATTCAGGAATATTCATTTTCCTATTCTATTCAGAACAAGAGTTTGTGAATGAAGTGCTATTTATATTTTCTTGATTGCCATCAAATTTTGTGGGCACTCTTTCCTATCCAAATCATTGCCTCATGACAAAATTCAGCTCCATTTGCCTAGTAAATCTTCCTCAGCAAATCATTGCATATTTCTGTCCAGTGTGGTATTTTGCAAAGAAAGTGCCACCTAGGCTTCTCCATTTGAGCTGCAAATTTGCCAAGACAGTCTCCTTAGTAGATGATCATCCTCGGCCAAAACTCAGGCCCATTGGCCATGTGCATTTTTCCCACCACTAATCAAACACTTGGCTGCTAATTCATGTTTGAGCTTAGTTCAGTCTCCTCGTGAGATTCTTTTATTGCCTTCTTCTGCCGAACACCTACCGGGGGAGTTCCCAGCCCACCAGACATGCCTAGGTTACCCAAAACGTGCGTCAACGCCACGGTCACGCGGTGACCACGCGGCGGGCATGCCAGTTTACGCGCTCTAGAGTTGGGGCCCTCGTCCACCATCCAAACCTCGACGTCTTGCCACCACACCATGTATCTATGATTAAATAGATACTTATGAACCTAGAAATAATTTTTGAAAAAAATAAAGAGCAAACTATAAGGCAGTTGCAGTTCAAATTTGACCCGCTTCTAGTTGAATCGGCCGAAATTTGTCTTTTTCACGAGAGGTGGATCAAAACTTTTGACACCCAACCATTTTGTCAATTATACATTAAATATGGCCTAATATTTTAGAAAATTGATTCAGTCCAATTTTGCAACAAATATATGGTAGGTCCTTCACAAAAAACTCATTTTCGGCACTCGAAAAATGTAAAATTAATTTTTCGTCCAAAGAAAATGAAAACTTCCTTAGGCAACATTGTTTGCCATTCCAAGATGCACCCTTGTGCGCAATATGGGATTATTTGTACAAACTATGCCATGAATGTGGCCATAAGGTTGATCATTTGGCTTGAAAGCCATGAACCTTCACACATGATAGCTTATTTCTGAGAACACCTTTTTAAAATAATTGCCGTATTACAAGTTTATTATTTTTCCTGATAACTTGGTCACATATAATGACACAATACGAAGGTTTTCCAATTTTTTTTGATTTTTTTTGAATTTTTTATGCCAGTTTCAAAATGCGGTCAAAACGGCGGGCATGACCGTTCCTAGCTACTGGTTGAATCTTGGAAAATTTTTGGTGTTTCTCTGATTAAATATATACTTATGTACCTAGAAATTATTTTTGGAAAAAATAATGAGCAAACTATAAGGCAGCTGCAGTTCAAATTTGACCCACTTCTAGCTGAATCGGCGGAAATTTATCTTTTTCATGAGAGGTGGATCAAAACTTTTGACACCCAACCATTTGGTCAATTGTAAATTAAATATGTCATAATATTTTATAAAATTGATTTGATCCAATTTTGCAACAATTATATGGTAGGTCCTTCACAAAAAAACTCATTTTGAGAACTCGAAAATGGAAAATGAATTTTTCGTCCAAAGAAAATGAAAACTTCCTTAGGCAATATTGTTTGTCATTCCAATATGCACCCTTGTGCATAATATGAGATCATTTGAACAAACTATATCATGAGTGTGGCCATAAGATTGTTCATTTGGCTTAAAGCCATGAAGCTTCAGATATTATAGCTCATTTATGAGAACACTTTTTTAAAATAATTGCCGTATTATAAGTTTATTATTTTTGCTGATAACCTGGTCACATATAATGACACAATGCGAAGGTTTTCCAATTTTTTTTGAATTTTTTATGCCCGTTTCAAAATGCGGTCAAAACGGCGGGCATCAGCGTTCCTAGCTAGTGGTTGAATCTTGGAAATTTTTTGGTGTTTCTCTGATTAAATATATACTTATGTATCTATAAATGATTTTTGGAAAAAATAAAAAGCAAAGTATAAGGCAACTGCAGTTCAAATTTGACCCGCTTCCAACTGAATCGGCGAAAATTTGTCTTTTTCACGAGAGGTGGATCAAAACTTTTGACACCCAACCATTTGGTCAATTGTACATTAAAAATGGCCTAATATTTTATAAATTTTATTTGGTCCAATTTTGCAACAAATATATGGTAAATCCTTAAAAAAACTCATTTTGTGCACTCGAAAAATGGAAAATAAATTTTTCGTGCAAAGAAAATGAAAACTTTCATAGGCAACATTGTTTTTCATTCCAAGATGCAAACTTGTGCAAAGTATGAGATCATTTGAACAAACTATGCCATGAATGTGGCCATAAGATTGATCATTTGACTTGAAAGCCATGAAACTTCACACATGATAGCTCATTTATGAGAATACTTTTTTAAAATAATTGCCGTATTACAAGTTTATTAATTTTTCTGGTAACTTGGTCTCATATAATGACATAATACGAAGGTTTTCCAATTTTTTGGTTTTTTTTGAATTTTTCATGCCCGTTTCAAAATGCGATCAAAACGGCGGGCATGACCATTCCTAGCTATTGGTTGAATCCTGGAAAACTTTTGGTGTTTTTTTGATTGAATAGATACTTTTGTACCTAAAAATATTTTTTGGAAAAAATCATGAGCAAACTATGAGGAAGCTGTAGTTCAAACTTGACCCACTTCCTGCGGAATCGGCAAAAATTTGTCTTTTTTATGAGAGGTGGCTCAAAACTTTTGACACCCAACCATTTGGTTATTTATACATTAAATATGTCTTAATATTTTATAAAATTGATTTCGTCCAAATTGGCAACAAGTATTTGGTAGTTCATTCACAAAAAACTCATTTTGGGCACTCAAAAATGAAAAACGAAATTTTTGTGCAAAGAAAATGAAAACTCCATTTGGAAACATTGTTTGCCATTCCAATATGGGCACTGCGATGCGTCCGCCGATGGATAATCTAAAAAGATCCACCGCCCCAGCAACCGTTAGATCCGATGCCATCCAACGGCCAACCCCGTCCCATCATTGCAACAGAGCACATGTTGCACACACACCCTTTTGCAATATAGGTGTTGTTGCAGAAATGTTTATCGTCTTCACTTTTTTGCAACATGGGTATTGTTGCGAAAGAAACTTTTGCAACATAGATGATGTTGCGGATTATTTTTTGCATCTTCACTTTTCTGCAACATTTGTGTTGTTGCGGAACGAACTTTTGCAACATAAATGATGTTGCAGAAAAAAAATCGCCTTCACTTTTTTGCAGCATGGGTGTTGTTGCTGGAAAAAATTGCAACACAGATGATGTTGCGGAAAGAAAAATTCAATGAAAATGAAGTTACAGAAACACTGACGCCGCTGCCGACAGCACCGCCGTCGTTCACGTCGTCGCCGCCAACCACAAGGCCATCCATCCTCCAAACTCCTGGCCCGAGCGCCGTCAATCGACGCGATCGACGAACTCGCATGCTACCTCCATGGCGCTTGCTGTTATAGCCACTGGCTCCATGGCTGCCCACGGTCGGGTTGTGATGTCCAGCGAAGCTTGCATGGCCATGTATGCTTGCATGCTACCTCCGTGCCCGTGGCCGGTGGGCACGGGTTGTTCGTGGGTGTCTCCATGGCCAACATCTCCGAGCATGCCCCTGATTGTATGCGTAATGGAGAAAGATGGATGGCTGGGGAAGGAAGAAAGAAGGCATAAGAAAACAAAAAATGTGGATGGGAGCAATCGGTCGAGGAGATAAGGCAGGATGCAAAGCGGTGCAGGCCCACTGGGTCACGCGTCGTGCGTGGGAGACGGCGGACGAGCGAGCGTTTTCCTTCCAATATGCATCCCTGTGTACAATAAGAGATTATTTTTTGAAATTTTCATGTCAAAAAGTAGAAGAAAAACAAAATGAAAAACATAATTATATGTGCTATATTCTCATTGATGAAATTAGTTATCACACAGATTGATGACATGGCACACATCCATCCATCCATCTATCCATCTCTCCATCCCACATCCATCCATCCATCTATAGAAAAGAAGATTTTTTTTTTGAAAAAGGCAAACCCCCACCCGCACCCGCAGCCCAACTACCTCAACCCACACTCCTCCTCCCGCAACCCTAACTTAGATCCCATCGCACCCCTCCTCCCGCAAAACCCTAACTCAGATCTCCTCGCCGCCGCCACCGACGCCGCCACCTCCTCGTCCCCATCTCCTCGCTGCCGCCACCGACGGCGCCCGACTACCACGACGCGATGTCCTGCACCGAGCCAACAAACCCTAGCGGGCCCCCAGCCCTTCTTCGCCGACGCGGCCATGGCGGGATCCTCCCTCCTCAAGCAAGCCCGATCCTCCCCTCGATCTCGTCGGAGCGAGCGGAGATCGGGGCACGGCGATGACGGCCGCCGTCAGCCCCAACCAATCGCTGCTTCTCTCCCCACCCCCCGTCTTCCTCGTCTCTGCCGGCCGCCGTCGCCTCTTCTCCTCCCCACTCCGGCAGGAAACAAGAAGGGGGGAGTGCGAGGAGATGCAGCCCAAGATCAACACCTTCTTCAAGCACCAGGCCACAGGGCCGGATCCGAACAGGTTCTTCTTCTCTTTCCCCGCTTGAAGCCGATCACTGCTCGCACCAAGGCTCGCCCATTCCGAGCCTAGCCTTACAATTGATCCAGAATTACCCTCCAAATTGGTGCCTTCCAGATTCACCTTTGGACTGATCCGTGTTGATGGTTTTTGGCAGCGAGGCGACGGGGGCGAAGAGGCCCAAGAGCTGCGGCCACGGCAGGGTCCTCAACAAGAGGAGGAGCTATGGGCAGTTCCACCTGGAGCTGGGGCAGCCTGCATGATGTACGCCCGCGGCAATGAAGAGGATGAGAAGGTTCACAAGGCCTACCACAAGAGCTACTTCGAGGGCGTCCCGTTCAAGGTTCATTAGGCCCCGCTCGTTCTTTTGTGAATTGCAGTGTCATTGGCCTTGTTTCTATGGGTGGAGAGTTTCTGACCAATGAAATGCAGGGTTGGCGTGAGGAAACCGTGGTTTTGAGGTCCGAGGGTGGTGAGCGGATAATTTTAGCAAGCGGTGAAAACTCATCTATACGGACCAGCAAGGTAATTTGGCCAAACTCACTTTGTTATGTTCTGATGCACGACTTTCTGAAGATATGCAGACTGTAAATTTACTGATAGCTGTAATCTGTATGTCGTCTGTCCCCACACTATGCCTTTTGGTGAGCACCTGACATAATAACAGAGTGCTGCCTAAGCTAATCACCTGGGCCATTGCAACTGATTGAGTGTCATGCAGATGCATATTCCAGTTGAGATGGTGGACTTAACTAGACCACATCTGCATGCTTGTTACCAGGGAAGGCATGATCCTGTCACTAACACTGTCCATTACTCCATCTATCTACAGCCAAGAGACTACATAGCAGTTTAGTAAACTGAATAATTCTTAGACCGTTCGATAATTCAGCAAATTCAGACCCAAAGAAGCAGTTCAGCAGTTTAGTAAATTGATTAATTATTAGACCGTTCAAAAAAACTAAGATCTTTGAACGCTATACCATTTAACCTAGAAATCCATTTGAAATGTACAAGCATGTGCAATAATCACTTCTCCAACAGAGAAGAAGTGTTTTTACTCTGTCTAATCCACATCACCAAGATAGTGACGTTGGAGAACAGAGATGCTCTTTGCTTCTCTTCTTTTCTGCAAAAAAAGGTGTCGTGTGCTCGTGCAAGAAAGGATGTACCCCAACAGTAGTATATGCTTCAGTCAGTGTTCTTGAGAAAGCCTCTATATTCTTTTGGTAACAGTAATTGTTAAACTTCCATCGTATCTGTTGAACTGCTCTTTGATGTTAACGATGATGATATACTAGGAGCATTACTTTCACCTACAATAATTGGCTCAGTTTAATATAGTATAACCGGCAGAACATCTACAATTGCAGTCATTATTGCTCTGTACTATTAAGAACAAAGACTCTCATTTTGACATAGTGTGTTTTTTGTTTGTGCTATCCTCTATTGAATGAATTCAATAAAGTTCTCACGAATTCTGCCTGTCCTTCTACTAGTCCAAATCTAAAGTAGTATTACTAATGTTGTTAAGTTGTCTAAACATGCTTGCTGCTAGCTTTAAAGTTGATCTAAAGAACCATTCATGCATTTACACATTCATGGTTTCCTCTGCTGTTTGTAATTGTTCTGCTGTGCTATCCTCTTTGACGAGTTCATTCATTGAAAAATATTTCTTGATAAGCTAAGTTTCTGTCCAAATGCATACTATTATTAAGTCACAATCAGTTAGCGAATTCACATGTACGCTCCATTGTTCGTTAAGGTTTAGTAGCTATTGCGCAAAATTGGTTGTGATTCTACCGGTGAACATGTAGGGTAAATATGTCACAGTAAATCTGTAAAATAGCTTCTTTATATTTTTGTCTCGCATGTTCACTGCTGTGTGTCTGGCATGTTCATAGAGCCACTTGTAGAGTGAGATGAGAATAAAAATTATACTTCTGTAATGTTTGATCGTATAGACATATGCAAAAGTTGCTTGTGCATTATCACTAGTTTTGATTGCTGCTTTACTAATAACTGTGAACACAATAGTATGTTTGTGGTCTTATTGACTTGCAAGTTTACCATTTACAGAACCATCATCTTAATTTATTTTTGAATGTACAACTCGCCAAAAGAAGGCTGTGAAGATCTTCCCACGCCAGACATCTGGATCTCTTTGCCCCATTGTGCAATGTCTTAAGTACAACAAGAATGCCCGGGCCAGCTCTAAATGTTGGTTGGATGCATGAGAGGAAGTGTACTTGATCCTCTGCTCGGCCAGGCCATGGATGACCACTACTTCCTCGAGAAAGACCGGCATCGCTATCGAGGTAATTCACCACTCCCTCCTGTAGGGAAACGCAGCAGAAAACAAAAAATTTCCGATCTACGCACCAACCCAGGACCACTATGGAGACTGCATACAAGGTTTGATCATATTCGTTACCGACTCGTAGCGCAGCGGAAGTAGAGTCGATGACGATCGGCGATGCAGATCCCCGCAGCTAGGATTTACAACCTCCCAACCGCGAGGATGTATACCCCCGTCTTCCCTTCGGACAGCCCTCCGGGAGGCGGTCGAACAGTCCCCCGGACGGTGTCGCTGGCAGCCCTTCGGGAGGACCTTCGAAACTCGAACGGTCACTCGGACAGCCCTTCGGGAGGACTCACAGAACTTGGACCGTCACTTGGACAGCCCTTCGGGAGGCACTCACGAACAGCCCCTCGGGCACTAAGATCGAAACTACGACCTCTCTACAGAGTTGCACCCATACGGTGTCATCTATCCGGCAGGGCTTCGCCGTCCAGAACTAGTTCCCACCGGAACCCAGACAGCCTTTCGGCTCTACGAAACTATTTCGCGGGGAGGGAGAGAGAAGCCAGATCATTGCAATGGCACTTGTATGTGAGAAGGAGTGAGTCTTTAGGCAGCCCCCTCCACCCCTATTTATAGGCCAAGCCCAAGGGTGGCTTCTCCAAGAAGCCAAGGGGAAAAATACCAAAGGACCCTCAAGGTGGCTTCTCCAAGAAGCCACCCAAAAAGCACTTTCACTATTCATGACGACATTTTTCAGCGTCCGTTCGAACTGAAAATATTTATGTGGGCTTAGAACATTTCTAGTACCCACTAAAATAATTTTCAATGCGTTCTGGAACAATTCCAGATTAGTGATTTTCATCTGCGAAAAGCATCTGAAGTGGTTCCGGCAGCTCCGGAACATTTTCGGTTTTTCTTCCAGAAAATTCCCAAAAGTTTCCAGAATGATTCTGGCACTTTCCAAGAATTATCAGGCATGTGCCGAAACCAATTTGACTTAATGGAATACCCCGAAACAACTTTTCAGTTTCACCGAAACTCATCCGGTGTTCTCTCTGCGGAACTTTTCCGCTGTCCGAAACTTTTTCGGTGATTTTCTCTCAGACTCCCTGTCTAGTATTCAGCAGATAGATGACCCTTAAGCGTGTGACCCTATAGGTTCGGTGAAGTATAGACATGACACGGAACCCCTTCCGATCAATGATCAACATCGGAGCCGTGGACACCCATATTGACCCCTATACCCACACGAATGAATATTCGAGTGAACCTCCAGTTGCCGTGTGCTATTCCTGTTGCTTCGCGATATGTTACAAATACCCGAGGTGAGACATGTTGGCATCGCTGTGGGTCAACAACTTGTCCACTATGCCAGTTACCTCGTTACCGGTATTGTTCTCTTTTCTCGTTCCGTGTTCCGGCATCCCCGTGATCAAATCACAAAGTGTCTGGCCAGACGATGATGGATACCGTAACACCGAGAGGGCCCAGAGATATCTCTCCATCGTCCGAGGAGCAAATCCCAATCTTGAGCTATCAAGTTACTTGACATACTTTCCCATGAACCCGTAAGCCGCCGTAATAGCCATCCATTTACGGATGACGTTTAACAAACCCCAAAGTTCATGAATCAAGCATGAAGAAACTCGATACTCTCATGGTCTAAGGAATTATGCAAACGTTAACCATCTCTGTGTTATTAACCATAAACTTATGACGGAATAATCTCATAGCATAACATCAATTTGGGTCGATTCAACACAAATGTTCTGCTAACATTGTGCCCTCAAAATTGCCGGCATAGTCATGCCCATGATCAGGATAACAGGATCATCATGCAATACTTGAGCCAGTCATAGAGGCTTGACTAGGAATACATTTTACCGTTTATTATTCCACACGTGCATATGAGTCTTCCTCCAAGCCTCGTTTTATTTGTAGACTCGAGAACCATAGCAGTTATAGCATGGAACATAAACCTAATTATGAACAGGGAGATAATTAATAACATTTATTATTGCCTCTAGGGCATATCTCCTACAGACTCCCACTTGCACTAGAGTCAATATCTAGTCAATGCTATGCACTTTACACCTATGACACATTGGTGTAAATATGCTTAGCTTGTGGTATAGCCTGATGTCCAACGGATCTGACTACTTCAGCTCCGTGTGTATCTTTGCATATCCTCGCGTCTTCACGCTTTCACAAAATTCATATTTTGTGTGGACTTGGTTTTGTATGTATGTGAATCACAGGTCGAACCTGGATTCCTCAGACTGAGTTATGGAGCAGCTACCTGCAGTAGTGTCCCATTGACAAAAGCCATCTTGGAACCATACTAAGTTCGTGAATGAACTATATGATTCAACATCTTCTTTGTCGCTTCTAAAGCGTCAACATACTTACCCTTTGTTATAGAATTTGCCACAGTAAGTAGTTTGAACAATTCCAACTAACTGTGCCACCATATCGTGTATAACACAAAAACCCTCAAATTAAATCGAAGATCGCATGGAGAAAAGATGAAGACTGTATCGATGTAACCTTTTACAACGAACTCTTCATGATCTCCGTTTGCGAGAAAACTTGTCATTAGTACCACTGTTGCACTCAATGACCCTTTTTCACTGTTGTCCTATGATCAGTACTTTTGATCACTTTGGTATCTATACTCGCAACACCTTGGGAGTATCGGACATATCTGGTTGTTTTACATACCATGGAATACATGATTAATCCAAACACAAGAGTGTGTGGAATCTCCATCATGTATTTTGCTCATCAGTGTTTTGGGACACCGAGTCTTGCAAAAACTCTTTCCATGTGACTTCGGCAAGAATCACTCCTTGGCCTTTTAATGCTAAAAGATTTTAGCATCTTGTCAATATGTATTCATTGCTTAGCCCCATTAGGTAAATCCATCTCCATAGATTATCATGCCTAATATCAAGGCTATTTAGCCCAAGCACTTTATTGAAAAAACTATTTTCAAATGAAGTCCTAATTCGTGTCAAGAAATTTATTTCCAATTACCAATGTGTCAAGCACACAAGGTTTTTAGAAATATTATTATGCTCCCACTTACTTTCTTGAATTACAAGCATCTTCGTTACCCATTGATGAAGTCAAAACCCTTTTTGACCATTTCATCAAAACACGAAGATTCCAACTCCATTTTGCTCTCTTCTGTCCATCGCAGGAACTCTGAAGTTTGCATACCTACTAGCATCCTCTAGATCGACAAATTACTTTGGACTGTATCACATACAAGTCCTAGGTTTTATTTCCATCAGATGGAAATCCTTTTGTCATCCATGTTTCATATCTCATGATTGAAATATGTATTGATTGCTAGTTCAACCTGAACCGACTTTAAGCATCGCTACGGTGAGACAATCTCATCGTAGTCAACTCCTTGAACTTGTTATTGCAACAAGTCGAGCTTTATGGATAAAACATTTTTATCCGTATCAGTTTTAAGTTCCATAAATATTTGTTAGACTCTAAGTCTTCCGAAAGGTGTATCAAGGTTTTAATCTTGAATCACTTATATGGAAATTAACTCGGGTTGTATTGGCATTTAGCCAATTCCGGAGTCAGGGCCCATCAACGCTTCCTTGTGTATCGTAGGTATACTGTTGTCTAACAACAATATCTCGTTTGCGCACCTGAGAGGTTTGCACGAGCCTTGCCTACGTGGTTTAGCTGCAAGTTCGACCGAAGTCCATACATTTTATTGTAGAGACTTCCGTATCAGTCGCAGTAGGAAACTCCGGAATCACTTCCAAGGTTCCTTTTCTTTGATCTGATGACGAAGATACTGTTTATCTCGTCGAGATGCATTATTCTCCCACTCACCTTTTTGAAAGAACCATTTTCTTCAAAAAGCATACCGTTCTTTGTGGCAAACCTATTTGCCTCGGCATAGTGAGGGAGAATACCCAATATTTTGGGATAACCTACAAAGTAGCACTTGTCTGATTTGGAATCGGTTTGTAACCTTTTACACAAGCCCCATATTCCAAATGTTTAAGAAAAGATATAACAAGGTTGGGCGTACCATACCATGGCGTCATTTCAACAGACCTGATGGAGCTCTTTTCAGTGTAAAAGCCGCAGTCTCTAACGCATCACCTTTTAAAAGGGATAATGGCAAATTTATTTATGTCATATTTGATCGTACCATGTCATAAATGGTTCGATTACATCTTCACGGACTTTCCACTTGCAGTGGTGTTCCGAGAGGTGCAAGTTATGAAACCCCTTTCACAACTCATCAGACATTCGCTAAACTTGTAACTCAAATATTCTTTTCTGCAATCGAATTGCAGAAACATAATTTTCTTGTTACAATAACTTCTACTTCATTTTTGAAAACCTTTCGAAAGATTTCAAAAGATCCAGACTTACGTCTCATCAAGTAAATATCCATATATCTACTTGAGTCATTTCTGAAGATAGATGAATCCACTGTTTGCAACAACATTTATCGGACTACATACATCAAAATGTATGATTACCAATAAGTTCTTTGCTTGTTCCTTATGGCCTGTGAACGGTATTTTAGTCACTTCACTTTTCGGAGGAAAGTTGCAAGTGTCAGATTATCCAAAATCAAACGACTTCAAAATCCATCATAATGGAATTTTCCATGCGGGTTTCTCCAATGTGACCAAATGCAGTGCCACACATGTGTGGTATTCTTTTAGTCTTGCGACATTTAGCGTCAGTGTTATGGATGTATCATATTACCATCAATATTCATAACATACATCCCATCGATGATGGAAGCATGGCCCTTATGTTATTCATAATTCTGAACAACAATTGTTCTTTTCTGAACAACCCTCTTGCATCAAACATTGTGCAATGGCTAGAGTGTATGAAACTCTAAAATGAATTATGAAAGTAAACACAGAGGTAATATTTTATTATCAACATTCATAACATACATCTCATTCATAATGAAAGTATGGCCCTTATGTTATTCATAACACCGAACATCAGAAGTTCTCTTATGAACAACCTTCTTGCAAGATACCTTATGCAATGGGCTAGAGTGTGTAAAACTCTAAATGAATTATGAAAATAAATACATACGGTAATACACCGATGGAAGGTATAGTAACATTTACTATGTTCCCTGTGTATACCTAAACCTCATTCCTGGCTAGTCTTTTAGGCCATAGTAGTTCTTACATCGAGTTGCAACAGAATGCAATCGAGTGGGTATCTTTGTGATTAACTCACAATAACCAAGAATCAGTGATTAACAATTTAATTATGATTCCCAAGAACTATATCTTTGACCAGCCTTCTATACATCAAAAAACTTGTATGACATTCATACATGAGCTGGATATTCCAGTCTTCTTTCTTTTTGCCTTTATACTTCTAACAGTTTAACTTTTAGCATTTCTCCTACTCTCAGAAGAAGCACTCAACTTAAGAGTGGCGTTAGCCCCGGACTTCCTAGGCGTGAAAGTCTCACTAACACCCTTCGGACACTTCCTTTCTCTTTAAGTTGTTGTTTTATTCACCTTTCATCATATGACAGGCGTTCTTCTCGATCCCTCTCTTATCAGTCTAATACATAGTAAACTCCTTTACTAATAGTTTGCAAACAAACATTGCTTTGGATATCTCATATCTTTTAGCCTTTGTCTGTCTCTGAAAATGATTTTCAGATTCCATGAATATCACATAACTATCCAAACTTTCGAAGCTCGGGTCTCATGGAAGCAAACATATTGCACTTGACTGAAAACGGAATTCTAGCTTTTGGATCGAAGGACGAGAGTCACATGATCCATAGCATAAGAGAGAGAATACTGAAAGTATGCGATAGGACAAAGTCCTTCTTGGCACTCTTGAGGACAATCCTCACATTATGTTACAAACCGTAAAGTATTAACCAGATATTTAACAGCTATTCAATTTTAACAGGGAAGGTGGAAACGCGAGCCATTATTCTACAACTATTAAGCAAATCACACTTAGACAATGTTCAAAATTAATTGCACTGGGAATTAAACAAGTTAATTCAACAGTGCGCTCCCACTCAAATCAATATCTCTCATAATTGATTGTGAGTGATTCAAGACCCGCATTTCCATTCAACGCCATTGAACGAGATGAACACTGATGGCGCGAACTTCAATCGGTAGGCAAACTTGCCGATCACATCTCTATGTGACTCTTGTTCATCTTTCGATGGGCGTGTTCCGAGTTCAGGTTGATCCTTCCAGAACGTCAAGACAATCAAGTGATCTCGCTGCGAGGTCTCAACTCACCCGCCTCACACATCCCTAATCGTTCGCACCCAGGGAGATCCTGCGATGCCCCGAAAAGTTAGGTGCCGTGACGGTGCTACACTTGGGAGAACACTAACTACTTGATATTTTGTGAGAGATCACCCTAATAAAAGCGACTACCGCGCAATCAAGAAGGGTGCATCATAAGGGATAAACATCTCAGGCAATTCATAATAGCATGATATGGTATAGCCCTTTCTGACGGAGAAGTCTTGTATTTCTTCGTCTTTGGCATTCTCGTCGGTGTTCACCTTCGCGAAGATTGCCACCACCTTGTCGATGCACCAGATAATATTGCTATCTCTATAGCTAATAAAATAATGCATTACTTAAGGTTGACACGCAGGTCAATAAAGTGACAATCATATGGCTCCAGCCATCATGCCGAATCATGACACGCAGGTCATGTTAATCAATTTACATTATATAGTCATCTCATTCATAATCAAATTATTATGAGCACTGCTATACCACATCACATGCACATGCAAACCCTCCTGCAAAACCAAGTTAGACGCCTCTAATCGGTTCAGCAAGAACTTGTTTTACGTGGCTTCTAAGGTTTCGAAACAAACCGAAGCTACCAACGTCCATCATCAAGTATGATAAATCAAGTCGCTAGATTAACATCACGGGGTGTATGAGACACGAGATAATAAAATCTCGAGCCCCATACTGAACTTCGTCATACGCATGACCCCCGTGCAGATCATATCTACATTGCCCTTTCGTCTGCGAAATTTCATCTTTCTTTTTAACTATGATGGAATTCAATGAACTGTTAGCACTTCGTTGATCAATCAGGATCGCGGATTGCCAGAATATTGAAACTCCACCATGCTGTTATCAAGATCAGAAATATGCAAATTCCAGAGAAGCAACAAGAATATCGGGTAACAGATTTCATCTGCTACCCGCACAAATAATTTTCAGTAATAGAACTCATCTACTACCTAATTATATTGTGCAACACCCATACATCTCCATGTATTCTAGATCGCAACATGCATCTACGCATAGCACGGCTCATGATGCCACTGTAGGGAAACGCAGCAGAAAACAAAAATTTTCCGACCTACGCACCAACCCAGGACCACTATGGAGGCTGCATACAAGGTTTGATCATATTCGTTACCGACTCGTAGCGCAGCGGAAGTAGAGTCGATGACGATCGGCGATGCAGATCCCCGCAGCTAGGATTTACAACCTCCCAACCGCGAGGATGTATACCCTCGTCTTCCCTTCGGACAGCCCTCCGGGAGGCGGTCGAACAGTCCCCCGGACGGTGTCGCGGGCAGCCCTTCGGGAGGACCTTCGAAACTCGAACGGTCACTCGGACAGCCCTTCGGGAGGACTCACAGAACTTGGACCGTCACTTGGACAGCCCTTCGGGAGGCACTCACGAACAGCCCCTCGGGCACTAAGATCGAAACTACGACCTCTCTACAGAGTTGCACCCATACGGTGTCATCTATCCGGCAGGGCTTCGCCGTCCAGAACTAGTTCCCACCGGAACCCAGACAGCCTTTCGGCTCTACGAAACTATTTCGCGGGGAGGGAGAGAGAAGCCAGATCATTGCAATGGCACTTGTATGTGAGAAGGAGTGAGTCTTTAGGCAGCCCCCTCCACCCCTATTTATAGGCCAAGCCCAAGGGTGGCTTCTCCAAGAAGCCAAGGGGAAAAATACCAAAGTACCCTCAAGGTGGCTTCTCCAAGAAGCCACCCAAAAAGCACTTTCACTATTCATGACGACATTTTTCAGCGTCCGTTTGAACTGAAAATATTTATGTGGGCTTAGAACATTTCTAGTACCCACTAAAATAATTTTCAACGCGTTCTGGAACAATTCCAGATTAGTGATTTTCATCTGCGAAAAGCATCTGAAGTGGTTCCGGCAGCTCCGGAACATTTCCGGTTTTTCTTCCAGAAAATTCCCAAAAGTTTCCAGAATGATTCTGGCACTCTCCAAGAATTATCAGGCATGTGCCGAAACCAATTTGACTTAATGGAATACCCCGAAACAACTTTTCAGTTTCACCGAAACTCATCCGGTGTTCTCTCTGCGGAACTTTTCCGCTGTCCGAAACTTTTTCGGTGTCCGAAACTTTTTCGATGATTTTCTCTCAGACTCCCTGTCTAGTATTCAGCAGATAGATGACCCTTAAGCGTGTGACCCTATAGGTTCGGTGAAGTATAGACATGACACGGAACCCCTTCCGATCAATGATCAACATCGGAGCCGTGGACACCCATATTGACCCCTATACCCACACGAATGAATATTCGAGTGAACCTCCAGTTGCCGTGTGCTATTCCTGTTGCTTCGCGATATGTTACAAATACCCGAGGTGAGACATGTTGGCATCCCTGTGGGTCAACAACTTGTCCACTATGCCAGTTACCTCGTTACCGGTATTGTTCTCTTTTCTTGTTCCGTGTTTCGGCATCCCCGTGATCAAATCACAAAGTGTCTGGCCAGACGATGATGGATACCGTAACACCGAGAGGGCCCAGAGATATCTCTCCATCGTCCGAGGAGCAAATCCCAATCTTGAGCTATCAAGTTACTTGACATACTTTCCCATGAACCCGTAAGCCGCCGTAATAGCCATCCATTTACGGATGACGTTTAACAAACCCCAAAGTTCATGAATCAAGCATGAAGAAACTCGATACTCTCATGGTCTAAGGAATTATGCAAACGTTAACCATCTCTGTGTTATTAACCATAAACTTATGACGAAATAATCTCATAGCATAACATCAATTTGGGTCGATTCAACACAAATGTTCTGCTAACATTGTGCCCTCAAAATTGCCGGCATAGTCATGCCCATGATCAGGAAAACAGGATCATCATGCAATACTTGAGCCAGTCATAGAGGCTTGACTAGGAATACATTTTACCGTTTATTATTCCACACGTGCATATGAGTCTTCCTCCAAGCCTCGTTTTATTTGTAGACTCGAGAACCATAGCAGTTATAGCATGGAACATAAACCTAATTATGAACAGGGAGATAATTAATAACATTTATTATTGCCTCTAGGGCATATCTCCTACACCTCCACCATGAACTATGCATTTTCTCTGGTTGCTCTCGCAAGTTTTGTGAATGTTGTGCGCCATGTTCTTTCTAAATGCAAGGGATTGTGTTCTTAACCAGTCTGATGTTTTAGTTTATGGAGGTGTTGCTTATTTGGTCAGATTTCCTTACTTGCATCAGGCATAAGAATAAGCTTATAAGAATGGAATATTGATACTCTGTGAGCTATGAGTAGAATGCTCTATTTTCCCGAGTCACTTTTCTTGTATGAATGAGTATCTTGTTTTAACTAGCTGGATAACAAAAGCATTCTACTAGCTCAATTTGTGTTATCATTTTAAAGAACATGTCCCTTTTTTGAATGGTCTCTTCATAATATATTGGCTCCAGTTTTCTGATTCTTCTTTGCTGATTCATGTAACAGGGCGACTGTGGAAGGCATGTTGTCGTTTTGTCAGCTCAGTCCTGACTATGAGGTTGCATGTTCATGACAGGAGCAGGTGCCTAGTTTGTAATGCCATCGAAGGAGCTCCATCGTGAAGAATATAGCACTTGTAGAGGTTGTAAAGTATTAGTTACTACACTTGGTAGAGCAGGAGCTCCATTATGAATGTAGAGGAGGAGCGCCATTGTATTATGTGTTATTTGTAGAGCAGGAGCTCCAGATTCAGCCATTGTATTATGTGTTATTTGTAGAACAGGAGCTCCATACTGAATCTGGTTGTTATTTGAAGCATTATTATATGTGTTTTCTGTCTGTGCCAATTTAAATACTGGTTATTTATTTACTGCCAAATTGAAACATGAAGAATATGACCCTGACAGCCCAGACCCACTCACTAGAACGTGACAACTTGGACCCACTTAACAGAATCTGATAATTGGGGCCCATCTGACTAGTGGACCCATCTTATATATAAATAACAAACTGTTGAGATAAAAAGGCCACGGCCCAAAAATGAAAAGGCTGCAGTGCTGGGCTTAGCCTATGTAGCTGACCAAAATTAACAGAAAAAAATACAATAGAGGGTTGAATTACTGGGCTCGGCCCATATAGACGCCGAATTGGACCAGGCTGATTCTAATCAACGACCAATTTGTTTCGTCGTATTTTTGCCACTTCAGCTTGCCATGTCGGATCCGACATGGTGTGGGCATGTTGCCAGCGACCAAAACAATTGGTCGTAGAACCAACAACCTTTTATTTTGGTCATTACCTTCTACGACCATTTCACAACAAAGGTCGTTAAGTTTCATTAAAGACGGTCAGCTTTTGACCAACTGTTTTTGGTCACAAAAAGGTCGCAAATGAAAAACAATGACCATTCAGTGACCAATATTGATGGTCGCAAGTTGCCATATTGGAAAACTGACTGCTTTCCAATTATGCCATGATGACCTTTTGAACATCAAAACTGAACTTTCCAGATACACCATATCAAGTCTTCATGAGTTTGGAACAAATATAAACACAAGTGGTACTAATAGCAAAGTAGCAGAAAGGCATGAGAAGCACAAGAACACCTGAACAGCAAGCCATCAGAAATTAGAATGCATCAACACCTGGTATTGACAATAACATAGCAGTGGATGAAAACATTTTATAACCTCAATATATGAGTGTCTTGACCCATATAGTCTTGTTTATTCCATAATTCTGATTGTAAAACCCAGTGTTTGGCTGGTCACTGTCTATAGTACTCGAGCTAGATAGGTCGCAGTGGAACAAACCGTATGCGCATAAACGCAAGCACTTGGCAGGCCGACAGGTGGATGAAAGCTAACTTGACCCGGTGGTGATTGCTTCCAGCGACCGAGGAGAGACCGGGCGACCATGCTGGCATGTAAAAACACTGCTCAATAAAGAGGCACAGTTGGCTCGATTCTCCGGCTAGATCAAGAAGGCACTCGTGGTACAGCCGGTGTGCACAAACGGCGGTGTTCTAGCAAGCAGGCCACAGGAGACTAAATCAGGCCGTCCTGCTAGAGGGGGACAACTTGATTCCTATCATCTCCACATATGACATTTATATTTAGGCTATTAAGCGCTTCCTCTCCCAGTTCAATCCAACTGCAGAAAAATAAGGGTTGGTTATTCTTAATGCTTTTTTGAAATTGCACATGCCCTGAAATGCATTACCTTCAGACTGCTACTGCTCCCTATGATCTGAATTGGCTCCAGGGCTGCAGTGCCATGTTATGCAGGCTATTCCTGTGAAGATCCTATACGCCATTAAAACAATAACAGTTATGATGAATGGAAGAATATCTGGTATTAGTAGAATGTAGACTGAACTGAAAAAACTGCAAACCTTATCGGTTGCAACTATACCTGATATCAGTAGAATGTAGACTGGATTGAAAAACTGCAAAACCTATCAGTAGCGAAACCACGACAACTCAATGTTTTCCATAATTACAACAAGATGATTCTTCTTTGATGCCAAAAACTGAACTTTCCAGGTACACCATTAGTCTTTATGAGTTTTGGACAAAATGTGAACACAAGTGGCTAGAAAACCTACCAAACAAACACTAGAACACCTGAACACCAAGAAAACATAAATTAGGAATGCAGGAACACCTGGTACTGATAGCAAAATAGCAGTGTATGAAGCAAAACGATCACCTTAATATCAGTAGCTTGACCCAAAGTCTCATTTATTCTGCAGTGATGATGTAGCGATATTTTGATTGTGACACCCAAGATTGGGAAGTCGACTACCACGTCTTGACGAATGACAATAACCTGAATTTAAATGCAAAAGAAGAAGCCTAAAAGATCGAACTAACACCTGCACAGAGAACCGAAACAAATGGTGACGGTTCAGTTTGAGCGAGGAGGGGATTGACCTCTGTCTCCGAAGAACTCATCATTAGCGAGTTCCTCGGGACACCTTCGAAGTCCTCATCGAACAAGTTGTCCGGCAGGTCTCCCGGTTCCCTATTTAAGAAGCCGCTGAACATGTGAGAATCTAGAATTCTGAACCTCCTTGTTAAATTAAAATTAGAAGAAATCTGTCGAGACATACCTGAAGGCACTAGGGCACACGCTGCGCGGACGGTTGGATGGTCGAGGACCCCTAGAGGAGTCCAAGCTGATGTCCTCGACAGGCACCGAGGATTGACTCGCCGCCGAAGACTTGACCCTCCTCGGGCGCTTAGGAGCTTGAGGGGAGACCAACTCCTCGCCGCCCCCCGATGACGCTCGCTCCCTCTTCTCTCCTCGGGAAGAAGGGGCCTCGCTGAACTCCTCGTGTTGCTCGGAGCTGGAGTCTGAGTCCGAGTCCAGCTGCTCGGGAGCTCTCTCCCGAATGACCGGGCCACTAGCCTTGGTCTTCTTGGGCCCCGTGGTCTACTCCGGCCTGACCGTGACCACATAGGGGTCTTCTGTCAACAGCTTCTCCAGGTAGGCCCTCACAGGATGCCCTCATCGGGGCGCCGATGACTTGACTGATCTGGCAAATGCGCGCCAGCTCTGCGACAACAACAGGGAAGCTAGGTCGTTCAGTTAAGTACAAGACAGAAATAGAAACCACGAATTTAAGGTGAATACTTGACATACCTCGGTAGCTGGGTGTGCTCGTCAGTGGCCGATGTCATCTCGCTCGGTCCGGAATTTGTTCTCCTTGGCCAAAGGTTTGAAAAGGATTGTCAACATCCCCCCGAGGTCCTTCCCCCTGAGAAGCTTCGGATCACCAAATCATCACTATTTGGCTCTATAACACCCCATGTACTTAGCCATGGTGATCACCTTTAGTTAATGCCATGTCAGCAGGTCTAACAGTGCCTAATCATCATTTACATCATATTGCATTTCAAGCTCCTAATTCAAACTAAAAGTGAAAATAAAAGGTGAGCAAATTTGAAAACTAAAATATTCATTAAATTGCAAATAATTCAGAGACAATTATAAAATTTTAATTAACATTAAATGGATTAGTTAAGTGACCCTAACAACCTCAAACAGTGGCTAAAAGCAACATTTAATAATCTTTTAATTAATCTAAATTAAATATGAAATTGTATTTTTCCCGATCTAGTTTTTGGTGCTAGGTAATAATGCACTATAATATTTGGACTAGGTCACACATTTTACAAAAGTCATTTAGGTGCTAAGCAATTTGAAAACAGAAAAGAAAACAGAGACAGAAAATAAGAAGTAAAAAAGGCCTAGCGACTACTGTACACTTAGGCCCGGTGCTACAGTAACTAGCCTAGCCCATCTAAGGGCCTTTCCCTTTCTCACCTATAGAGGAGCAGGCAGTGGCAATGGCCTGTCGTTCATCCACGCGCCCTGGCCGCTCCTGTCGCCGTGTCGACCATCCGACGGAACCCCGAGATGCATAAGAACCTCCCCATCGCGGTAGACAAACCCTAATCCCCATACTCCCCCTCGTTCACTCTCTGTTTTGATTTAGGACGCACCCGAGTTTCACCGTGGCTGCGCTGTCGTCGTTCGCGTGGCCACCGGCCTCCCCGTCGCTCGGGAGGATGTCCAGGAGTTCCGTCTTCGTCGACTCCTTCGCCTTCCTCCGCTGAATCGAGCTAGGAGGCCCTGTACGCTCGGCATCGAGCACATCTTCGTCGGTACATCGCCGGCGTTCGACGTCGTTTGCCGCTTCTCCGGTCCACCCCGGCCTTCACCGAGCCCACCACCGGACCCGCAGTGAGCTCCACTGCCGATTCCACCTCTTTCCCCTATCGATCTGTGTCGTTTATGCCGTTGTTCATCGTCGTGGCCGGAGCTCAGTCTCTGCGTACTTTGCCCGCGGCCTCTACTGCTGCTCGCTGCCGCTGCTGTTCGCTGCTCTACCTGCTGCTCTGCCTAGTGCTTCTGCCCTTGCTGGTCGCCTGCTGCTGCCGGCCATGGCCGCGCTTGTGTGCGTGCTGTGTGTGTGTGCGTGTGTGTGTTGCTGTGTGGTGTGCGTGCTGTGTGTGTGTGCATGAGTGTGTGTGGCCGGCTGGGTCACTGCCCAGTGGGGCATGCCCAAAAAAAAATGAAAATGAAAATAATAAATTATAAAAATGATTACTGTTTTAATTAATTAGTTAGTTAGTTAGATATTTAATTATTTAATTTAGTTAATTAACCTAATTAACTACTGATAGGTGGACCCACTATCAGACACATGGGCATTTTGCTATTTAATTATTTTCGGATTAAATTAATTCATGAAAAATGCTAAAACCTTTGACAAATCATACACAAATAACCGTAGCTCGGATCGAAAAACTTTGTACATGAAAGTTGCTCAGAATTTTGATACAAATCCGAATACGCCCTTCGTATTGCTGTCAGATGCCCCTAACTACCTGAACATGGAACTTTTAGACTGATTTCGGTAAATGAATAGTGCTCAACTTTAATAAAATAAATCCGAATAAATTCCTAAATTAACTAAATCACTTAGTTAGGCAGTAGAACGCCTCTGCATGTCATTTATACATGTCATGCATATTGTTTGCATTTTTGCCGTGAATTTATTGTTTCTTCCCCCCTCCTTCTCTCTCGATAGACGCCGAGACCGACGCCGACGCAGTAGAGTACGACTACGCTCCGGACGAGCAGACTTCTGAAGACCCCTCCTTCTTGCTAGAGCAACCAGGCAAGCCCCCCCTTTGATCATCCCGATATAGCCCATTCTAATTTATCATGCTTGCATTAGAATTACTGCTGCTACTGTTATCCTATTTCTGCTGCTTAGCCTGTTTATTGTAACCTGCTGTTGTTACCTACCTGCTTATCCTAAACTGCTTAGTATAGGCTGGGTAGAGACCCACTAGAGAACCCCACTTTGTCCCTTGTTGCCCCACTGGATTATCAGAAGACCCGATCAACGGGATTGAAGACCAGGCCCCGGCACTGCACTTCACCCCCCCTAGTTGTACGACACTACCGGGTTACCATCGAGTGCCGAGGGTGATACCTCGTCAGCACTTCTGATGTTAACCTTGTAGGTCAGTTCATCGGTTGTGGTCATCGAGGGTGATTCCTCTTTCTCCACTCCCGGTAACGACGTTGTCATACAACTCCTCAAGAGTGGACTTCGAGGGTGATTCCTCCTTCGTTCACCTTGACGATAACATCAGGTGGAATTCCATCGAGGGTGATTCCTCAGGGTTCCCTTGGTGTTAGACACACGGTTACTATGGTTACTATGACTTTACAACTGATACTTGGAATGGTGGGTCGACCCTGAGGGGTACCCGCGAATGATGGGAAGTTACCCGTAAGATATTTATGAGGCGCGGCCGGGCATTCTTAGCCCTTGCAGCAAGTCCTCGAGACGGGGCGACGGGGTCACATCTATCGTGAGTCTCTGCTCGTTACCGCAAGCCCCTAATCCACTAATGATTTGGATATTTGATCCGAGCCGGCCTTTGGCCGGATAGCACTAACCATCACGTGGGAACAGTTATGGGCACTCTGCATCGTAGCATGAGCCGAAAGCTTTGTCAGATGTCTAGTTCAGCCTCGTGGCCGGGCCGGGCCAGTGCCATCCAGGACTGAGGTGGTGCTCATCCCGACCCTGCACACACCGACCCGGAGTGCACAGGGCGATGGCCCAAGACCCCTGAGCGCTTAGGATATAAACCGACGGGGACCTCTCTGCTGAGCTGTAGGTAGGGTTGCGGTGTATCGTTTTGCCGAGGCCGGGCATGACCCAGGAAAGTGTGTCCGGCCGGAGTTAAGCGAGCGTGGTGGGTAAGTTGGTGCACCCCTGCAGGGAAGAAATACTCTATCGATAGCCGGTCCTACGGTAAAGGACACTCGGAGTTGTATCCCGATCAATACAACTAGAACTTGTGATGATACCTGGATATGTGGCTCTGGGATTGCTTTCTCGCAGGGAGTCGAGAAAGGATCTCTGGGCGAGGTAGATGACTGTATGGCTCTGGGATTGCTTTCTCGCAGGGAGTCGAGGAAGGATCTCTGGGTGAGGTTGATATCATTACTCCTACATTATATTGTACAGTTCTACTCTCTTCTATTGCTGCAAGACCGCTGAAGATGCTAGTCTTCGATAGGACTAGGCCTTCTCTCTATTCTGGCATTTCTGCAGCCCAGTCCACATATACAGCCATTCTTTGATAATGTTGCATATGTAGTGTAGATCCTTGCTTGCTGAGTACTTCGGATCACTCACGGTTGCTTTGCTTTCTTTTTCTCCCCATATCCATTTGATGCAACCAGATGACGGAGCCCCTGAGACAGTTGCTCCTGTCGACGACTACTACTACTACCCCGAGGGTGGTTACTTCTACGAGCTTGCCGACGACCAGGAGTAGGTTCGGAGGGTCCCAGGCAGGAGGCCTGCGCCTTTCGATCGTAGTGTCTTATTTTGCCCCGCCTTTCTAAAGGCCTTTCTGTTTCTCTTTTATATCTGTACTCAGATATCTGATGCTTCCGCTGACGCTTGTATGCCATCGGGCTATGTATTCGAGCCCTCGAGGCCCTGGCTTGTAATATAATGCTCGTATGCCTTTATTTATGTTTTAGAGTTGTGTTGTGATATCTTCAAGTGAGTCCTTAGGCTTGATCGTGTGCCTTTGTGTGTATGATTAGTGCACGATTAAGCCGGGGGTGTCACAGGTTGGTATCAAAACCGACTGCCTGTATGAATCCCCCTTTCCAACTCCTTGGCCGAAGTTGAGTCTAGACGTCAAAAGCTGTTTTACTAACATGGTTGTGTGGCTTACGGGCCCACGTTGCCAATTGTGTGGTATTAGGATCTTTTACTCCTCGATCTTTACTCTGGGACTCTGGTCTCTCTTCTATTCGGGTTAAATTTTTTACTAACTCCAACATTAGGTTCTCGTGATCACATCCACCCGAAGTTCTGAAATTATCCCCCCTTTCTTCAAGATTGTGGGCCAGGTTCTGCTTACAGGATCCTTTTATCGAGGGCACCCTGTGTTGCCACTTGCAGATTCCACACTCCATCAATTTTCTCCGACGTGATGTAGCCTTTGCTATGTCTCGTTGTGTACTTCCTTACCGCGTGCCTGCGCGCCGCCTAGTTGTCTAGCCTTCCCCTTTTAGCTGTCGTAATGCCGGTTTGTAACCGAGACTATGTGTGGATTTGAATGTCTGGTGTGACTATGATGAAGTATCTATTGCACTTCCTTCTGTTGTGCGTGTTACTTCCTGAATGATTCCATACATCTGCAGTTCTTCTTGCTAAACTGCCCCTGTTGATTGGCAGGATGGCTGACGATCCTCCACCTCCACCCTATATAGCCGCAATGATGTAGCAGTTTATGACCGGACTAATGGTTCAATTTCCAAACCAGAATGCTCAGCAACAGTCTGCTCCAATAACTCTGCCAGAATTCGTGCGCCTCAATCCGTCCACTTTTCGTAGCTCGACTGATCCAATGGATGCTGATGATTGGCTCCGTGACATTGCCTTCCAGATGAAGTCGGCCAATGTCATCCCTGACAGTTACGTCACCTATGCGACGTATCACCTGAGGGGTTCAGCTGCTCAATGGTGGGAAAGCCACAAGGATATGTTGCCTGCTGGAATTGTAGCCACTTGGCAGGAATTTTAGTCATCCTTTCATGCACGATACATTCCTCTAGGTCTGATCGACCAGAAGAAGCAGGAGTTCCGAAAACTCATACAGGGCAAAATGACTGTGGATGAATATCAGAGGAAATTTCTCGAATTGTCTCGCTAAGCTGAAGACGACGTCTGCACTGACGCACGTAGGTAGGAAAAATTCCGTGAGGGACTGCGTACTGATATAAACCTCGCACTTGCTGCCCATGATTGCACAGACTTCGCAACGCTTGTCAGCCAATCTTTCTGAGTTGAAACTGCACTGACTAAATGCAAGGAGTCGCTCAAGCGTACTCGAGATGTTGGTCCATCCTCGAGTCAGTCTGCTCAGAAACGTCGAGTCTGGATCCCACACAATGTTCATCACCGACCTGCTCCAACACCAAGGCCGTCTTATGTTGCACCTCGTCTGCCTCCGCCGCCGAGACAACTAATGACTCAGGGTGGACAGTCCACTGCTGTAGCTCCTCCCCATAATGATGGGAATTGCTTCAAGTGTGGTCAGCCAGGGCACCGCGCTACAAATTGCCGCCCGAACCACAATCGAAATGCCCGGGCTCATTAGCCCAGGAATCCCAATGCCAGACCGTCTGCTGTTGTACTGGGCCATGCCAACCATGTCAATGCAGAAGAGGCTCAGAAAGAACCAACCATTGTGATGGGTACCCTCCCGATTAATTCAGTTGCAGCTACTGTCCTTTTCGACTCGGGAGCATCACATTCCTTTGTGTCTCAACAATTTGCTCAGGTGCATGAGCTACCTCTAGAGTTATTGCCCACGCCATTAGAGATTACCACTCCCCGTTCCAGGTGGCAAACCAAGATGGTAAGTCACAACAATCAGATCAGAATTGAAGGGTTGATGTTCTCTGCTTCCCTTATTGCTGTTGGACCTTTCGACATAGACATCATTCTCGGTATGGACTGGTTGACAACCCATAATGCTTTGATTGACTGTGCTACTAAGACAGTCCAGCTCACACACCCTTCTGGTCAGGTGATCAACTACTCAGCCAAGATAATACAGAATGCCGAGAGCCAGATTTTGCTCTGAATGCGTTGAATACTTCACCTCTTGAAGGCATCGAGAACGTACCCGTTGTTCATGATTTTCAAGACATCTTCCCAGAGGAACTTCCAGGAATACCCCCTGCTAGAGCTGTTGAGTTCGTCATCGACTTGAAGCCTGGCACTACCCCTATTGCAAAGCGTCCTTATAAGATGCCTCCACACCACCTTCTCGAGCTTAAGGAAGAAATTGACAAGTCACTTAAGAAGGGTTTCATCCACCCCAGTTCATCTGCTTGGGGAGCACCTTCCCTCTTTGTCAAGAAGAAGGATGGTACAAATCGGTTGGTTCAAGATTACCGACCTATCAACCAAGCAACAATTCAGAACAAGTATCCGCTTCCCAGAATCAATGATCTGTATGATCAACTTGCTAGTTCCTCAGTATTCTCTAACCTTGATTTGAGATTGGGATACCACCAGATCCGAGTTCGTGAAGAGGATATTCCGAAGATAGCATTCGTTACTTGCTATGGTTCTTATGAGTACACTGTCATGTCTTTCGGCTTGACTAATGCTCCAGCTACCTTCTCCCGGATAATGAATTACATCTTCATGGATTATCTCGACAAATTCGTCGTGGTATATCTGGATGATATTCTGGTTTATTCGAAGAATGAAGAAGAACATGCCGAACATCTTCGGCTTGTACTAGAAAAGCTGCGTGAACATCAACTGTATGCCAAGTATTCCAAATGCGAGTTCTGGTTATCTGAAGTGACATATCTCAGCCATGTGATTTCCAAAGATGGCATTGCCGTTAACCCAGAATGAGTTCAGGCTATTCTTGACTGGACTCCTCCGAAGAATGTCAAGCAAGTCTGAAGTTTTCTCGGCCTAGCAAGCTATTGCCGTCGCTTTGTCGAGAATTTCTCAAAGATTACTAAGCCCCTGACTGATCTGCTTCACAAGGGCGTTAAATTTGAATGGACAGAAAAATATCAGGAAAGTTTTCAAACACTCAAAGACAAGCTAACATCTGCCCCACTACTTGCTCCTCTAGATTCTCGCAAAGACTTCGTGGTTTATTGTGACGCATCCAGTGAAGGATTAGGCTGTGTCCTAATGCAAGAGCGTAAAGTGATTGCTTATGGTTCTTGACAGTTGCGCCCGCATGAAGAGAACTATCCCGTACATGATCTAGAACTAGCCGTTGTCATCTATGCATTGCAGCTGTGGCGACATTACCTCCTCGGTAATCGTTGCGAGATCTACACGGATCATAAAAGTCTGAAGTACTTGTTCACTCAGCCATCTATAAACCTCCGTCAACAAAGATGGATGGAGACCATTGCGGACTATGATTTGGGTATTTCTTATACCCCTGGCAAAGCTAATGTAATGGCTGATGCATTGAGCCGTAAATCCTACTGCTGTGAACTTGAAGTCCAGCTAGAGCAACCACTTCTGTATGAAAAGCTTCGAAAGTTAAATATCAAGATAGTTCCTCAAGGATACCTAAAAACCTTGGTTGTTGAA
This sequence comes from Thinopyrum elongatum, assembly GCA_011799875.1. NCBI lineage: Eukaryota > Viridiplantae > Streptophyta > Magnoliopsida > Poales > Poaceae > Thinopyrum > Thinopyrum elongatum. The sequence continues at coordinate 7,906,331 of CM022298.1, forward strand.
CCAGACCTTGAGAGGGCTGTTAAGAGTGCGCAAGCTAAAGATGCTGAAATTGATCTCATGAAGAAAGATCTTCACCTTGAAAAGTAAAGGGATTTCTCTCTGTCTCAAGATGGAACTTTGTATTTTAGAGACCGCATTGTCGTACCTCGCTTCGAGCTTATGACTGACAAGGTCATGAAGGAGGCTAATGATACACCGCTGTCTATTCATCCAGGTGACACCAAGATGTATCGTGATCTCCGACAAAGGTACTGGTGGTCTAGAATGAAGCAGGATATTGCTCGCTATCTTGCTGAATGTGATGTTTGCCGTCGCGTTAAAGCAGAACATCAGAAGCCGGCTGGAACTCTGCAACCACTTCCTATTCCTTTATGGAAATGGGATAAGGTTCAAATGGATTTCATTACTGGACTTCCCAAGTCACAGAAGGGTCACGATGCTATTCTTGTCGTCGTCGACCAACTTTCAAAAGTTGCACACTTTCTGCCTGTCAAAGAGACGATCACTGCACTAGTAGAAAATAGGGCTTTGGTCCAGGCCTGGCCAGCCCATTAGTCCCGGTTCAGTGACGAACCGGGACCCATGGGGGCATACGTCCCGGTTCATGCGCCCAGGGGGCCGGCCGGGCCTCGTGGGGCATTGGTCCCGGTTCGTCTGGACCCTTTGGCCCCGGTTCCAGACACGAATCGGGACCAATGGGCCTCACTCGTGGCCCACATCCATTGGTGCCGGTTCATGGCTGGAACCGGGACCAAAGGAGGTCCTTTAGTCCCGGTTCCAGCCACCAACCGGGACCAATGAGGTGCCCATATATACCCCCTCGCCCGCAAGCAGAGCACTCCACTGCTCTGTTTTTTCTGGCCGGCTAGGTGAGGGCTTTGTGTGCTCTAGCTCACCTCCTATGCACATGAGGTGTTCGATGAAATGCCCGAGCCACACTACTCAAGCTTTCTTCTCTCCAAGCTCAACCTCCAAGCTCCATTTTCCTCAAGATTTGTTTAGGTTTAGCGGTCCGTCACGTCCCGTCCCCGTCTTCACCGCCGTCGATCGCCCGCGCTGATCTCGTCGCGGGCACCACCGTCGTGAGCCTCTTGTTCTTATCTTCTTTCTAAAAGAGAAAAATTCTTACTTGTATGATTTAGATAGATACTTGTATAATTATATATAATGCACGCAGATGAACCGGCAATGGATGTATGGTGACAGACGCACCTCCGAGTACATTAAGGGCATGCATAATTTTCTCGAAGTGGCTGAGGCAAACAAGCAGAATGGTTTTATGTGTTGTCCATGCCCTATATGGTGGAATATGAAGTCTTACTCTGACCGGAAAATCCATCACACCCACCTGCTTTATAAGGGTTTCATGCCACACTATAATGTTTGGACCAAGCACGGAGAAAGAGGGGTTATGATGGAAGACAGCGAAGAAGAAGAGGATGATGACAACTATGTGCCCCCTGAATACGGTGATCCTGCAACGGGGGAAGCTGAAGATCAAGAGGAACTAGACGATGTGCCCGATGATGATCTCCGCCGGGTCATTGTTGATGCAAAGAGACAGTGCGAAAGTGAAAAGGAGAAGCTGAAGTTCGATCACATGTTAGAGGATCACCAAAAAGGGTTGTACCCCAATTGGGAAGATGGCAACACAAAGCTCGGTACCGTACTGGAATTGCTACAGTGGAAGGCAGAGAATGTTGTACCTGACAAAGGATTTGAGAAGCTACTGAAAATATTGAAGAAGAAGCTTCCAAAGGATAACGAATTGCTCGACAGTACGTACGCAGCAAAGAAGGTCGTATGCCCTCTAGGATTGGAGGTGCAGAAGATACATGCATGCCCTAATGACTGCATCCTGTACCACGGTGCGTACGAGGATTTGAATGCATGCCCGGTATGCGGTGCATTGCGGTATAAGATCAGACGAGATGACCCTGGTGATGTTGATGGTGAGCCCCCCAGGAAGAGGGTTCCTGCGAAGGTGATGTGGTATGTGTAGGGTAACGCAGCAGAAAACAAAAAATTTCCGACCTACGCACCAGCCCAGGACCACTATGGAGACTGCATACAAGGTTTGATCATTTCGTTACCGACTCATAGCGCAGCGGAAGTAGAGTCGATGATGATCGGCGGTGCAGATCCCCACAGCTAGGATTTACAACCTCCCAACCGCGAGGATGTATACCCTCATCCGCCACTCGGACAGCCCTCCGGGAGGTGGTCGGACAGTCCCCCAGACGGTGTCGCGGACAGCCCTTCGGGAGGACTCACAGAACTCGGACCGTCACTTGGACAGCCCTTCGGGAGGACTCACAGAACTCGGACCGTCACATGGACAGCCCTTCGGGAGGCACTCTCGAACAGCCCCGCGGGCACTAAGATCGAAACTACGACCTCTCTACAGAGTTGCTCACATACGGTGTCATCTATCCGGTAGGGCTTCGCCGTCCAGAACTAGTTCCCACCGGAACCCAGATAGCCTTTCGGCTCTACGAAACTCTTTTCGTGGGAGGGAGAGAGAAGCCAGATTATGCATGGCACTTGTATGTGAGAATGAGTGAGTTTGGGCAGCCCCCTCCACCTCTATTTATAGGAGAAGGAGGGGTGGAGGGGCTGAAATTTCAGCCACATCCATCCATGTCATCTCCAAGATATTTTGGAGCAAAAGCCCAAAAAGGTGGCTTTCCAAAAAGTAACCCAAAAAGCACTTTCACTATTCATGAGGACATTTTTCAGCGTCCGTTCGAACTGAAAATATTTATGTGGGCTTAGAACATTTCTAGTACCCACTAAAATAATTTTCAATGTGTTCTGGAATAATTCCAGATTAGTGATTTTCATCTGCGAAAAGCATCTGAAGTGGTTCCGGCAGCTCCGGAACATTTCCGGTTTTTCTTCCAGAAAATTCCCAAAAGTTTCCAGAATGATTCTGGCACCCTCCAAGAATTATCGGGCATGTGCCGAAACTAATTTGACTTTATGGTATCCTCTGAAACAACTTTTCAGTTTCACCAGAACTCATCCGGTGACCTCTCTCTGCGGAACTTTTCCGCTGTCCGAAACTTTTTCGGTGTCCGAAACTTTTCGGTGATTTTCTCTCAGACTCCCTGTCTAGTATTCAGCAGATAGATGACCCTTAAGTGTGTGACCCTATAGGTTCGGTGAAGTATAGACATGACACGGAACCCTTTCCGATCAATGATCAACATCGGAGCCGTGGACACCCATATTGACCCCTATACCCACACGAATGAATATTCGAGTGAACCTCCAGTTGCCGTGTGCTTTTCCTGTTGCTTCGCGATATGTTACAAATACCCGAGGTGAGACATGTTGGCATTCCCGTGGATCAACAACTTGTCCACTATGCTAGTTACCTCGTTACCGGTATTGTTCTCTTTTCTCGTTACCATGTTCCGGCATCCCCGTGATCAAATCACAAAGTGTCTGGCCAGACGATGATGGATACCGTAACACCGAGAGGGCCCAGAGATATCTCTCCATCGTCGTAGGAGCAAATCCCAATCTTGAGCTATCAAGTTACTTGACATACTTTTCCATGAACCCGTAAGCCGCCGTAATAGCCACCCATTTACGGATGACGTTTAACAAACCCCAAAGTTCATGAAGCAAGCATGAAGAAACTCGATACTCTCATGGTCTAAGGAATCATGCAAACGTTAACCATCTCTGTGTTATTAACCATTAACTTGTGACAAAAGTAACTCATAGCATAACATCAATCGGGTCGATTCAACACAAATGTTCTTCTAACATTGTGCCCTCAAAGCTGCTGGCATAGACATGCCCATGATTGGAAAACATAATCATCATGCAACACTTGAGCTAGTCTTAGAGGCATGACTAGGAATACTTTTTACCGTTTATTATTCCACATGTGCACATGGGTTTTCCCCAGAGCCTTTATGGATATACGGGCTCGGGAACCACAGCAGTTATAGCATGGAACATAAACATAATAATGAGCATGGAGATAAATAATAACATTTATTATTGCCTCTAGGGCATATCTCCTACAGTATGCTCCTATAATACCACGGTTGAAACGTCTGTTCAGAAACAAAGAGCATGCCAAGTTGATGCGATGGCACAGAGAGGACCGTAAGAAAGACGGGAAGTTGAGAGCACCCGCTGACGGGTCGCAGTGGAGAAAACTCCAGAGAAAGTACTGGGAGGAGTTTGCAGGTGACGCAAGGAACGTATGGTTTGGTTTAAGCGCGGATGACATTAATCCTTTTGGGGAGCAGAGCAGCAATCACAACACCTGGCCCGTGACTCTATGTATTTATAACCTTCCTCCTTGGCTGTGCATGAGGCGGAAGTTCATTATGATGACAGTACTCATCCAAGGCCCTAAGCAACCCGGCAATGACATTGATGTGTACCTAAGGCCATTAGTTGAAGAACTTTTATAACTGTGGAATGGAAACGGTGTACGTGTGTGGGATGAGCACAGACAGGAGGAATTTGACCTGCATGCATTGCTGTTTGTAACCATCAATGATTGGCCTGCTCTCAGTAACCTTTCAGGATAGGCAAACAAGGGATACCATGCATGCACGCACTGTTTAGCTGACACCGAAAGTATATACCTGGACAAATGCAGGAAGAATGTGTACCTGGGGCATCGTCGATTTCTTCCGACCAACCATCAATGTCGAAAGAAAGGCAAGCATTTCAAAGGCGAGGCAGATCACCGGAAGAAGCCCGCCATGTGTACCGGTGATCACGTACTTGCTATGGTCAATGATTTACACGTAATCTTTGGAAAGGGTCCCGGCAGACTATCTGTTCCGAATGACGCTGAGGGACGCGCACCCATGTGGAAGAAGAAATCTATATTTTGGGACCTACCCTACTGGAAAGACCTAGAGGTCCGCTCTTAAATCGACGTGATGCACGTGACAAAGAACCTTTGCGTGAACCTACTAGGCTTCTTGGGCATGTATGGGAAGACAAAAGATACACCGGAGGCACGGGAGGACCTGCAATGTTTGCACGAAAAAGACGGCATGCCTCCAAAGAAGTATGAAGGTCCTGCCAGCTACGCTCTTACCAAAGAAGAGAAGGAAATCTTCTTTGAATGCCTGCTCAGTATGAAGGTCCCGTCTGGCTTCTCGTCCAATATAAAGGGAATAATAAATATCCCAGAGAAAAAGTTCCAGAACCTAAAGTCTCATGACTGCCACGTGATTATGACGCAACTGCTTCCGGTTGCATTGAGGGGGCTTCTACCGGAAAACGTTCGATTAGCCATTGTGAAGCTATGTGCATTCCTCAATGCAATCTCTCAGAACGTGATCGATCCAGAAATCATACCAAGGCTAAGGAGTGATGTGGCGCAGTGTCTTGTCAGTTTCGAGCTGGTGTTCCCACCATCCTTCTTCAATATCATGACGCACGTCCTAGTTCATCTAGTCGACGAGATTGTCGTTCTGGGCCCCGTATTTCTACATAATATGTTCCCCTTTGAGAGGTTCATGGGAGTCCTAAAGAAATATGTCCGTAACCGCGCTAGGCTAGAAGGAAGCATCTCCATGGGCCATCAAACAGAGGATGTCATTGGGTTTTGTGTTGACTTCATTCCTGACCTTAAGAAGATTGGTCTCCCTCAATCACGGTATGAGGGGAGACTGACTCGAAAAGGCACTCTTGGAGGGGACTCAATAATATGCAGGGACGGGCATTCTTGGTCTCAAGCACACTACACAGTTCTACAGAACTCTACCTTGGTGACCCCGTATGTCGATGAACACAAGAACATTCTGCGCTCCAAACACCCGGAGCAGTGTGACGACTTGATTACATGTGAACACATCAGGACTTTCGGCAGTTGGTTGGAAACACGTCTCAGAGGTGACAACACTGTTTCTGATGAGCTGTACTCGTTGTCCAGGGGACCATCTTCGACTGTATTGACTTACAAAGGATACGAGATAAATGGGAATACATTTTACACGATCGCCCAAGATCAAAAGAGCACCAACCAAAACAGCGGTGTCCGCTTTGATGCAGCAACCAAGAGGGGAAAGGACACATATTATGGTTACATAGTGGACATATGGGAACTTGGCTACGGACATGATTTTAAGGTCCCATTGTTTAAGTGCAAATGGGTCAATATGTCAGGAGGCGGGGTACAGGTAGACCCACAGTATGGAATGACAACAGTGGATCTGAACAATCTTGGGTACACAGACGAACCATTCGTCCTAGCCAATAATGTGGCATAGGTTTTCTATGTGAAGGACATGTCTACCAAACCGAGAAAAAGAAAAGATAAGGAAGCAAATACATCATACGATGAGCCAAAGCGCCACATCGTTCTTTCAGGAAAAAGAGACATCATGGGATTGGAGGGCAAGACAGACATGTCTGAAGATTATGAAAAGTTTCATGAAATTCCTCCCTTCAAAGTCAAGGCTGACCCAAGCACCCTGTTAAGCGATGAAGAATATCCATGGTTACGGCGCAATAAGCAAAGGACACAAGCGAAGAAAAAGTGAAGACTTTCTCTCCACAACTATTATGATGATGCCTTTGATGTAAAATATCACTGCAGTTACATGTGAAGAAATGAAATGCCTTTTGTAACAGACGAGTTTCCGTATGAAACCCTGATACTTCGAAAGAGATTATCCGTTTTGTACACGAAGTGCGTCCAGTTTTTGCCGTAACCCTCTTAACTTTTTAGCACATGCTATGTGGGTGAAATGATGATACCATGCCAACTTTCAACCTTTTCAGAGTTCATTTGAAGTGCTTTTCAATTTCAGGGTCATATAGCTCAAAAAAATCAGTAAATGCATGAAAAATAACAAATGAAGTTAGAAAGGGTTGAAAATTGATGATGTGGCTTTGAATGGTGCATTTTGAACACACAAAAATTCTGGAGTTCAAATAAGTTCAAAAAAATGAAATCCCTTTGTACCAGACGAGTTTCCGTATGAAACCCTGATACTTCGAAAGAGATTGTCCGTTTTGTACACGAAGTGCATCCCGTTTTTGCCGTAACCTATCAAACTTTTTAGCACATGCTATGTGGGTGAAATGATGATACATGCCAACTTTCAACTTTTCAGAGTTCATTTGAAGTGCTTTTCAATTTCAGGGTCATATAGCTCAAAAAAATCAGTAAATGCATGAAAAATAACAAATGAAGTTAGAAAGGGTTGAAAAATTGATGATGGGCTTTGAATGGTGCATTTTGAACACACAAAAGTCTGGAGTTCAAATAAGTTCAAAAAAATGAAATCCCTTTGTACAGACGAGTTTCCGTATGAAACCCTGAACTTCGAAAGAGATTGTCCGTTTTGTACAGAAGTGCTGTCCAGTTTTTGCCGTAACCCTCTCAAATTTTTAGCACATGCTATGTGGTGAAATGATGATACCATGCCAACTTTCAACCTTTTCAGAGTTCATTTGAGTGCTTTTCAATTTCAGGGTCATATAGCTCAAAAAATTCAGTAAATGCATGAAAAATAACAAATGAAGTCAGAAGGGTTGAAAATGATGATGTGGCTTCAATGGTGCATTTGAACACACAAAAAGTCTGGAGTTCAAATAAGTTCAAAAAAATGACATCCTTTGTAACAGACAGTTTCCGTGAAACCTGATACTTCGAAAGAGATTGTCCTTTTGTACACGAAGTGCGTCCAGTTTTTGCCGTAACCCTCTCAACTTTTTGCACATGCATGTGGGTGAAATGATGATACCATGCCAACTTTCAATCTTTTCAGAGTTCATTTGAAGTGCTTTTCAATTTCAGGGTCATATAGCTCAAAAAAAATCAAGAAATGCATGAAAAATAACAAATAAGTTAGAAAGGGTTGAAAATTGATGATGTGGTTTGAAGGTGCATTTTGAACAACAAAAAGTATGGAGTTCAAATAAGTTCAAAAAAATGAAATCCCTTGTAACAGACGAGTTTCGTATGAAACCCTGATACTTCGAAAGAGATTGTCCGTTTTGTAAGAAGTGCATCCAGTTTTGCCGTAACCCTCTCAACTTTTAGCACATGCTATGTGGGTGAAATGATGATACCATGCCAACTTTCAACTTCAGAGTTCATTTGAGTGCTTTTCAATTTCAGGGTCATATAGCTCAAAAAAATCAGTAAATGATGAAAAATAACAAATGAAGTCAGAAAGGGTTGAAAATTGATGATGTCGGCTTTAATGGTGCATTTTGAACAACAAAAAAGTATGGAGTTCAAATAAGTTCAAAAAATGAAATCCCTTTGTAACAGAGAGTTTTCGTATGAAACCCTGATACTTCGAAAGAATGTCCTTTTGTACACGAAGTGCATCCAGTTTTGCCGTAACCCTCTCAACTTTTTTGCACATGCTATGTGGGTGAAAGATGATACCATGCCAACTTTCCATCTTTCAGAGTTCATTTGAAGTGCTTTTCAATTTCAGGGTCATATAGCTCAAAAAAAATCAGAAATGATGAAAAATAACAAATGAAGTTAGAAAGGGTTGAAAATTGATGATGGGCTTTGAATGGTGCATTGAACACACAAAAGTTGGAGTTCAAATAAGTTCAAAAAAAGAAATCCCTTTGTAACAGACGAGTTTCCGTATGAAACCTGATACTTCAAAGGACTGTCCTTTTGTACACGAAGTGCATCCAGTTTTTGCGTAACCTCCTCAACTTTTTAGCACATGATTGTGGGTGAAATGATGATACCATGCCAACTTTCAATCTTTTCAGAGTTCATTTGAAGTGCTTTTCAATTTCAGGGTCAATAGCTCACAAAAAATCAGTAAATGATGAAAAATAACAAAGAAGTCAGAAAGGGTTGAAAATGATGATGGGCTTTGATGGTGCATTTTGAAAACAAAAAAAAGTCTGGAGTTCAAATAAGTCTCAAAAAATGAAATCCCTTTGTAACAGACGAGTTTCGTATGAAACCCTGATACTCGAAAGAGATTGTCCGTTTTGTACAGAAGTGCTCCAGTTTTTGCCGTAACCCTCTAACTTTTAGCACATGCTATGGTGGGTGAAATGATGATACCATGCCAACTTTCAACCTTTTCAGAGTTACATTTGAAGTGCTTTTCAATTTCAGGGTCATATAGCTCAAAAAAATAGTAAATGCATGAAAAATAACAAATGAAGTCAGAAAGGGTTGAAAATTGATGATGTGGCTTTGAATGGTGCATTTTGAACACACAAAAAGTCTGGAGTTCAAATAGTTCAAAAAATGAAATCCCTTTGTAACGACGAGTTTCGTATGAAACCCTGATACCGAAAGAGACTGTCCTTTGGTACAGAATGCGTCCAGTTTTTGCCGTAACCCTCTCAACTTTTTAGCACATGCTATGTGGGTGAAATGATGATACCATGCCAACTTTCAACCTTTTCAGAGTTCATTTGAAGTGCTTTTCAATTTCAGGGTCATATAGCTCAAAAAAATCAGTAAATGCATGAAAAAATAACAAATGAAGTCAGGAAAGGGGTTGAAAATTGATGAGTGGCTTGAATGGTGCATTTTGAACACAACAAAAAGCTGGAGTTCAAATAAGTTCAAAAAAAATGAAATCCCTTTGTAACAGACGAGTTTCGTTGAAACCCTGATACTTCGAAAGAGTGTCTTTTGTACACGAAGTGCATCCAGTTTTTGCCGTAACCCTCTCAACTTTTTAGCACATGCTATGTGGGTGAAATGATGATACCATGCCAACTTTCAATCTTTTCAGAGTTCATTGAAGTGCTTTCAATTCAGGGTCATATAGCTCAAAAAAAATCAAGAAATGCATGAAAAATAAAAATGAAGTCTAGAAAGGGTTGAAAATGATGATGGGCTTTGAAAGGTGCATTTTGAACACACAAAGTTGGAGTTCAATAAGTTCAAAAAAAAGAAATCCCTTTGTAAAAGACGAGTTTCGTTCGAAACCCTGATACTCGAAAGAGATTGTCCTTTTGTACACGAAGTGCATCCAGTTTTTGCCGTACCCTTCAACTTTTAGCACATGTCTAGTGGGTGAAATGATGATACCATGCCAACTTTCAACCTTTTTAGAGTCATTTGAAGTGCTTTTCAATTTCGGGTTCATATAGCTAAAAAAAATATTAAATGAAGAAAAATAACAAATGAAGTCAGAAAGGGTTGAAATTGATGGATGTGGCTTTGAATGGTGCATTTTGAACACACAAAAGTCTGGAGTTCAAATAAGTTCAAAAAAATGAAATCCCTTTGTAACAGACGAGTTTTCGTTCGAAACCCTGGATACTTCGAAGAGATTGTCGTTTTGTACACGAAGTGCATCCAGTTTGCCGTAAACCCTCTCAACTTTTTAGCACATGCATGGGTGAAATGATGATACCATGACCAACTTTCAACCTTTTTAGAGTTCATTGAATGCTTTTCAATTTCAGGGTATATAGCTAAAAAAATCATTAAATGCATGAAAAATAAAATGAAGTCAGAAAGGGTTGAAAAATTGATGTTGGCTTTGAATGGTGCATTTTGAACACACAAAAAGTCTGGAGTTCAAATAGTTCAAAAAAAATGAAATCCCTTTGTAACAGACGAGTTTTGTTCGAAACCCTGATACTCGAAAGAGATTGTCCGTTTTGTACACGAAGTGCATCCAGTTTTTGCCGTACCTCTCAAATTTTAGCACATGCTATGTGGGTGAAATGATGATACCATGCCAACTTTCACCGTTTAGAGTTCATTTGAAGTGCTTTTCAATTCAGGGTCATATAGCTAAAAAAATCATTAAATGCATGGAAAATAACAAATGAAGTCAGAAAGGGTTGAAAATTGATGATGTGGCTTTGAATGGTGCATTTTGAACACACAAAAAGTCTGGAGTTCAAATAAGTTCAAAAAAAATGAAATCCCTTTGTAACAGACGAGTTTTCGTTCGAAACCCTGATACTTCGAAAGAGATTGCCCGTTTTGTACACGAAGTGCATCCAATTTTTGCCGTAACCCTCTCAACTTTTTAGCACATGCTATGTGGGAGAAATGATGATACCATGCCAACTTTCAACCTTTTCAGAGTTCATTTGTAGTGCTTTTCAATTTCAGGGTCATTTAGCGCAAAAATAATGAACTAATAGCAAAAAGAATGAACTTAAAATAATCAATTAAAATATTCTGTAATGATCAACTAAAAAAACTATAATATTCTTCAATAGCAAAAAGAATCAATTAAAAAACTTTTATAAAACTCTAATAGCAAAAGGAATCAACTAAAAAGCTTTTATAAACCTCTAGTATTTTTGAAACTAAAATTATAAAAAAATTATTCAACTAAAATTATCAAAGTATTTTTAGTTCGAAACATTAATAGCAAAAAGAATTAGCATAAATTTTGTTAGAAACTTTAATAGCAAAAAGAATTATCATAATTTTTTTTGTTAGAAACTAAAATAACAAAATCTGTTTTTGGATATAATTGTTAAAACCCACTGTAATATTAAATAGCAGGAAAAAGAATCACTAAAAAATCTATTTTTATAGTAAAGTTAGTCACAAACTAGTGATTCACACAAATTTCAAAGAATTCAAATTTAAACTATTCAAATTTGAAAACTAATGGCACTAACAGAAAGTTTATAATTTTTGTGACCTTACAGCAAAAAGAATTAAGATAAATAAAGCAAAAAACAAAAGAAAATAAATAATGCAAAAAACAAACCAAAAAAACTGGAAAAAAATTAAAAAAAATGCCGCCTATTGGGCCACCACGGCCTGAATACGACTAGAAACCCAACCCGGCAGGTGGGCCAGGATTCAGGCCCGCAGAAGGCCCAGTAGGCCCACAGGCAAAGAGACACAGTTAGGCCAGTAGGCCTGCAATAGAGAGGAGTTCGAAAGGGCAGGCAGAGCCGCGCTTATAAACTGGTGCAGAAGCTCCTCAGCTAGCGAGGTGGGACTAAACATCCACCGCGGCTGTGCCAGGCACAGGCTATTCGTCCCGGTTGGTGGCACGAACCAGGACCAATGCCCACCTTTGGTCCCGGTTCGTGGCACCAACCGGGACCAATGCTACCCTTTGGTCCCGGTTCATGCCACCAATCGGGACCAAAGGTCTCTGCTTCCCGCCCTTTGGGCTGACGAAAAGAGACCTTTGGTCCCGGTTGGTGGCACGAACCGGGACCAAAGGGTTGCATTGGTCCCGGTTCGTGCCACAAACCAGGACAAAAGGTGTGGGTATATAACCCCACACTTGGAGAAATTTCCCCCCACCCCGCCATTCTTCTCTGAACGCCGCCAGTTTACCCCTGCTTCCTCGACGCCGTCGCCGTCACCGCCCGCTCCTCGACGCCGTCGCCACCCGCTCCTCGTTGCCATCGCCCCGCGCTCCTGCCCAGCCCCGACGTGCCGCCCGGCCCATGCCCCCTGCTTCCTCGACGCCGTCGCCGCCCCGTGGTCGCCGTCGCCGCCCGCTCCTCGACGCCGTCGCCACCCGCTCCTCATCGCCACCGCCCCGTGCTCCTGCCCTGCCCCGACCACGCCGCACCTCTCCTCGCCGTTCGGTCCGGCCGGCCTCCTCCTCTCTGTTTTTTTAATATGATGATTTTTTTTGTTCATAGATGATATATATGTAGTGTATATGATGATATGTATGTGTATATATAAGATGATATGTCCTGTTTTTTTCATAATTTTTTTGTTCATAGATGATATATATGTAGTGTATATGATGATATATATGTATGTGTATGCAAAAGTTACATTTAAGAAAAAAATGTATGTATTATGTTCATATGCAAAGAATATGCAAAAGTTAGAATTTTTGTTCATATATGTATTTTTTTGTTCATATGTGTATTAATTTTTTTGTTCATAGCATTTTTTTGTTCATATATGTATTTTTTATAGCATTTTTTTTCATGTATATATGTATGTGGCTATGTATGTATAGATGGATATCATTTTTTTCCATGTATGTATGTCGTTGTCGATATACCCCTCCCCGATAACTTTGACATGAGGGGGGAGGGGGGGAGGAGTCCTCGAAATATATCAAGTCCACTTTATAAATTCATATGTTGAGTTAGTTGATTTAGGTTAGTGCATTTTAGGTTAGTTGATTTAGTGCATTTTAGGTTAGTTGTATTGTTAGTGCATTTTAGGTTAGTAGATTTTAGGTTAGTGGAGAGGAAAAAGGAAAATAAGGAAAAAGAAGAAAAGAGGAAGAAGGAAGAAGGAAGAAGAAGAAAAAGAAGTAGAGGAAAAACGAAAATAAGAAGAGGAAGAAGGAGGAGAAGAAGAGGAGAGGAAGAAGGAGGAGAAGAAGGAGAAGAAGAGGAGAGGAAGAAGAGGAGAAAAAAATAAGAAGAGGAGGAAGAAGAAAAAAAAGAGGAGAAGAAGAAGGAATAGAGGAATGGAAAACTAACTTCTTCTCCTCTATTCTATTCCTTCTTCTTCTCCTCTTTTTTTTCTTCTTCTTCCTCTTCTTATTTTTTATCGGGAACGAGGGTGTCGAGGATCACCGAGCGGTCGAGGGTCGGGAACTAGGGTAGAGGGTCGAGGGTCGCCGAGGGGTCGAGGTTCGAGGATCGCCGAGGGGTCGAGGGTTGAGGGTCGTCGAGGGGTCGAGGGTCGAGATTTATCAAGAATGCCCCCATTATGGATGTGCACAAGTTGATCCAATTTTTTTTTCTGATCTCATCTATATATATATTCTTCTATATGTCACGTTGTCTGTCAAAGTATTGAAGAAATCCATGGCTTCATCATTAGCCGGAAGTAACGGGCGTATGATGCTACGAAGCTCTGCAAAGTTGTTTTGGAACGGAGTTCCGGATAGAATAATTCGCTTTTTGGTACGAATTTCAGCAAAAGCCTTCCAAATAGCGATATTCGGAAGGCTCTTGCTGAACTTCGTACCAAAAAACTAATTATCCTATCTGGGACTCCATTCCAAAACAATTTTGGAGAGCTTCATACCATTATGCGCCTGTTACTTCCGGCTAATGATGAAGCCATGGTTTTCTTGAATCCTTTGACATTGACAACGTGACATATAGAAGGGTAGATGAGATCAGGAAAAATATGGACCATTTTCTGCACATCCAGAATGGCGCCATTTTGTTAAATCCCTTATTTGAAATTCATGAGAGAGGCGGTCTGGACGTCGGACATTCATGAGAGAACTCCGGTAACTCTTCAACATGAGGGGGACGTCGATCAACCCCCTCTCGCCCGACCAAACCCTAGAAGCGTTGAGGCCACCCCAAACCCTAGAAGCGTTGCCGAGGCCACCCCAAACCCTAGAAGCATCGAGGCCACCCAAATTTACCAAGTTAAAAGAGCGTTGTCGAGGCCACCCCAAACCGTAGAAGCGTTGATGCCACTAATTAATATTCCTTGTTGTGATTAGCTAGCTAGGTCTATGTTTGCCACTAATATATCCATCTCTCATGTTTGTATATAAATTGCCATGTTGTAATATTTGCAGAAACTATGGATCAACAAAGAGACTTGGAAACAGAAGAGTTGTTGTGGGACATCATCCTCGGCGGAGGTGATGTCTTGTCATATCTCAACGACACCGATTGTCTGGAAGGAGAGGGTGAAGGCTCCGGTGATCGCACAATGGAGGAGGAAGGACATGATCATGATGGCTCCGGTGACCGAATGCCAGAGGAAGAAGGAGACCATGATGATGGCTCCGATAATCGAACGGAGGAGGGAGCTGTTGCAAAGTCCGGCGAGGTATATATATTAATTAAGCCTGTGCTGACTAGCTAATTGATGCATTAATTGTTTTGGTATGTACATATATTTACTCTTCTTTCTTCTTTTAAAGCCCTCCGGATCGAGCCAAACTTCGGTAACAAGACGAGGCCCGAAGAAAAGGTTGCGTCAGGATGAAAGGTTCACGATCATAGCAATCGTGAACGATGGCCAGCCGATTGAACCGAGGTGGACCAAGGATGCATTTTCAGCTCAGTGCGGAGCTATTGTTAGGGACAGCATCCCGATCAGCATCCAGCTATGGAATGAGCCTAAGAAGAACGAAGACCCTCAAGTTTCTTATGTCACCGATAGACAGAAAGATGATCTTTGGACCTCGCTGAAAGCAAATTTCACCCTACCGACAGAGGAGGATCCGGATAAGCCAGTTATAGAGCCATTGGTTAAGGCGTGTGCTCTTAAGAAGATAGCAGATCTATTCAGGAGGTGGAAGAATGAGTTGAAATCAACGTTTGTCGACAAAGGGAAGACTCCAGAATTCACCAGCCGATTTGAGAAGATAAGAGATCACTGGCCCGCATTTGTGGCCTACAAGACATCGGACAAGAGTAAGAAGATGTCAGAGACAAATAAGATAAATGCTGCAAAGAAGAAGTTTCACCATCGCACGGGGTCAGGTGGCTACCTCAAAGCCCGGCCGCTATGGGACAAAGCTGAGAATGACCTACTTGCTAAAGGGGTCGAACCAGAGACATTGAACTGGCCAGACCGTTCAAGGACTTGGTTCTTCGGGGTTGGGGGAACCTTAGACCCTGAAACTGGGAAGTGCGTTTGGACGGACGAGCAACTTGCAATACCTGTCAAGAAGCTTCAGAAGTGTATCGCCGCAGCGCAGCAAGGGACGTTCATTCCCGACAGAGAGAATGACGAGCTGACCGAGGCCCTCGGGAATCCTGAGCACCCTGGACGAACACGTGGCATGCCAGGCTCCGTTGCGTGGAAGGTTGCGTTTCCCGGCGCAGGCGGTTACAAAACCCGGGAGAGGAAGAGGAAACTGGAGCAGAGCGAACTGCAGAAGCTAAATGCAAGGGTACAAAAGCTAGAGGAACAAGTTGAGAGCCAGCGAGCTGCTGGAACTACCCGAGAAGCTACCCCGCCATCTCAACGGAGAAGCAGCATGGCTTCCACCGAGCTCGTTCAGCAGCCTGACTTCACTGCTCCTAGCTACCCCGTGGATGCTATCACGGAGGCTCAACATTGCCAGCTTATGACGCAATGGCAGAACCTCAAAGTCAAGGCGGCTATCGGCTCTGTTGCACCTCCTCAACCCGACGGAACTTTTCACTGCCATCCGATTCCACAAGGCTATGCTGTTGTGATGGTGGATGAAGTAACAGAGGGATTTGAGGAGCTCGAGCTTGACCACCCTACAGGTGAAGGGGAGACTCAGCTGGGTCTTGCTCCGAAGACTCCATGTCTATGGCGGAAGGAGCACATCAAGCTTCCGAACTGGATGCCTCCGCCTCCGGCGAGTCAGGGCACTCGGCCTCCTCCTCCTCCTCCTCTGGTGAGTGATCAGGGCACTCCGCCTCCTTCTCGGGCTGCTCCGGCACGTGAGGGCAGCACTTCGCCTCCTTCTCCGCCTGCTCCGGCGCGTCCGAGCAGCCCACCTCCTCCTCCGCCTCGTCAGCAACGGCGGAAGACAGAAGCCGCTGCTCCGGCGCATCGGAGCACTCCGCCTCCTTCTACTACTCGTCAGCAGCAACGGAAGAGAAACACCGCCGCTCCGGCGTCTAGCAGTACAGCCAGAGGTGGGAGTCAATACAAATTTGGTCCATCTCTCAAGCCTCTAGAGAAGTTACCATACGAGACGACCGAGGAGGAAAATGCGGAGATCTGTAAAGCCCAAGTGAGGGACTTTTTTGCAAAGAAACCTCCACCTCCGGAGGAGAAGATAGATCCGGTGAAAGCGAAGTGCACTCTCGATGCCCTGAATCGACCACCACCGTCTCCGCCGCAAACCAACTATGAGCGCATTATTGAAAGGACATATCAGGAAGCGGAGCGGTCGGGAAGTACTTGCAGTGATCGAAGGTTAGCAGAACGAAGAAGTGGGAAAAAAATTCCCCAGCTCGGCGAACAAGCAAACCAATCGTGCCCCCCGCTCAAGGTGTCTAGAGATATCATCGCTAATCATCTGGGGATGGTGCCAGGTACCAATCCTGCAGATTACCTGCCCGACGATGCACATTTTGATATAATGGAGGTGGACGAACACAAATACAGGCACGGGAAGCCTCTCGTCAAACCTGGTCATCCTCCTCTAACAACGATGATGCGAAGATTCCATGAGTGGTACATGGACACCTGCAAGGAGTCTGGGACGGATACTTTGATGCTGAGAGTTAAAGAGGAGCACGACCTCGTTGGAATTGATCTGTTGTCTGTTCCATTTGAGGAGTTCTTCTAGTTTTTCAATCAAAAGGCCCTCGATAAAATAATCGTCACTTGCTACTGTCTGTAAGTACTACTTCTGTAATTAAGTCTCTATATATAGCTCAGCTCTTTCATTGCATGTATATATAATTATCCTCACTATATTATGCAGATTGAAGATCGTCGAATGCAGAAAAGCACAAATCTATGATATTGGTTTCATTAACACAAATCTCATAGATGAATGGACGGTTAAATATAATGCCAAAGAAACCGAGGCCAACTTGCTACAATCATTGCTTCGAAATCAAAACAAAGATAAAATACTCTTTCCTTACAACTTCAAGTGAGTGTTACTGTCTTGTGCATATTCGGTTTCCCTTACTACTCGAGGTTATAGTAATGTAATTCATGAGTGATGCATGTGTGCGCAGCTTCCACTTTATTCTCCTAGAGATTAAGCTTGAGCAGGGACCAGTAACCGTCTTAGACTCGAGACGAAAAGATCCCAAGGAGTATGCGGCCATGACTAAAATGCTCAAGAAGTAAGTTCAATCGATCGTTATCGCACCATATCGGCAACTTTGTTCATTTCCTGATATCAAGTAATTGTTTTCTTTGTCTGGCAGGGTTTGGAAATAGTTCACTGCTAAAGCTCCGGGACTGCCGGGGGAGCTCCGATTTACACACCCGAAAGTAAGTACTACTAGCTAGTTCCGCGCATCTCCCATTGATTCTAGCTAGTTTCATCAATACCATTTAGCATGCTTTCTTATCAGTTTGATTGACCTCTATTTCTTGTAAAGTGGTTGTGCCAGGAAGGCGGGACTGATTTTTGTGGATACTACATTTGCGAGTTCATCTGGCACACGACCTGTGAGCGAGGCTACTCTGAAAAACAATATGAAGTGCGTAAGCAATAATATTCACAATTTTATTTTATTACCATCATTTTTGTTGAGTTTCATTCATATATATGTATTGACCCCCTTCTTCAAATTAGATGTGGCAGATGCGGGATGAACTCCTACCACAAGATCGCATAAAAGCAATTCAAGAGGAATTGGCGGGATTCTTTCTTGACCACGTCATCAATAAAGCCGGAGAATACCATGTGGAACTTGACATCAGATGTTAGGGATTGTAAGAGATCTTATATTGTATATATGTAGCTAGTAGTGTCGGATAGATATACGAAAACTTGTTGTTCAACCAATCTCTCGGAGAAGGTGGAGGTCGATCACTTCTCTCTGTATATATATGTTCATGACGATCTTGTATACTTAATGGTTTCCTTCATTTCCTTACTAGCTAGTGTGTCGCGAGTTCTCTCTATACGTACAGTACGTAGCGTCGACCAAGCACGGAGATAAGAGAGGTCACTTCTCTCTATTATACTAGCTAACAAACAATATTACCCATACCAAAACCCAAAACCCCCAAACGCCCCCCCCCCCCCCCCCCCCCTTTCAAAAAAAAAAACAAAAACCCCAGCCACTGAACTGCTGACGCGTGGAGGCTTTTTGGTCCCGGTTGGTGCTACCAACCGGGACAAAAGGCCCTCTTGCCTGGGCAAGCCGCAGCGGCCACATGGAGCCCCATCTGTCCTGGTTCGTAGGCGAGCCGGGACTAAAGGTATTGGGCTTTAGTCCCGGTTCCTGAA
The DNA here is from genome assembly GCA_011799875.1 of Thinopyrum elongatum. NCBI lineage: Eukaryota > Viridiplantae > Streptophyta > Magnoliopsida > Poales > Poaceae > Thinopyrum > Thinopyrum elongatum. Next base: position 7,925,119 of record CM022298.1, read on the forward strand.
CCGGGACTAATGGGCCTCTGGAACCGGGACAAATGGGCCTTTTTCTACTAGTGCTGCTAGTCAGTTAGCAGAGTTGTATATCTCCAGAATTGTTTCACTCCACGGTATTCCGAAGGAGATCAGGTCGGAGCGGTCTTTTCACTTCCAAGTTCTGGGAAAGTTTTCAAGAAGCTATGGGAACTCATATTACCTGGAGTTCAGCTTATCATCCCCAATCCCAAGGCCAAGTCGACCGAGTCAATCAAGTGCTTGAGGATATGCTTCGGGCTTGTGTTATATCGTTCGGTAAGAAGTGGGAAGAATCTCTTTCGTTTGCCGAGTTCTCATATAACAACAGCTATCAAGCCAGCTTAAAAATGGACCCCTTCGAAGTGCTTTACGGACGTAAGTGTCAAACCCCTCTGAATTGGTCAGAAACTGGGGAACGACCACTCGTGGGTCCGGATATTATCCAACACGCAGAAGAGCAAGTCCGTATTGTTCGAGAAAATCTCAAGGCGGCTCAAGACCGCCAAAAGAGCAACTACGATCGCAAACGATGGGGTTTGACTTATCAACCTGGTGATCAAGCTTATCTTCGTGTCACTCCTATGAAGGGCACTAATCGTTTCAGAATTAAAGGCAAGTTAGCTCCCCGCTACATTGGTCCTTTCCGCATAGTTGCTAGAAGTGGTCAGGTCGCATATAAACTGGAGTTGCCACCACAATTCTCTCATATCCACGACGTCTTCCACGTGTCGCAACGTCGTAAATGCTTCAAGGAATCTCCGCACCGCGTAGTGGATCACGAGATGCTCGAATTGCAAGATGACCTATCTTATAAGGAGCATCCGATCCGCATTGTCGATGAAGCTGAATGTCGGACCCGATAGAAGACGACCAAGTTCCTCAAAGTGTAGTGGTTTAATCATACTGAAGATGAAGCCACTTGGGAACGCGAGGATCATCTTCGCAAGGAATACCCCCAACTCTTTCCTTCTACCTCCTGAATTCTCGGGACGAGAATTTCTTTTAGTAGAGGAGAATTGTAACACCCCATGTACTTAGCCGCAGTGATCACCCTTAGTTAATGCCATGTCAGCAGGTCTAACAGTGCCTAATCATCATTTGCATCATATTGCATTTCAAGCTCCTAATTTAAACTAAAAGTGAAAATAAAAGTTGAGCAAATTTGAAAACTAAAATGTTCATTAAATAGCAAATAATTCATAGGCAATTATAAAATTTTAATTAACATTAAATGGATTAGTTAAGTGACCCTAACAACCTCAAACAGTGGCTAAAAGCAACATTTAATAATCTTTTAATTAATCTAAATTAAATATGAAATTTTATTTTTCCCAATCTAGTTTTTGGTGCTAGGTAATAATGCACTATAATATTTGGACTAGGTCACACATTTTACAAAAGTCATTTAGGTGCTAAGCAATTTGAAAACAGAAAAGAAAACAGAGACAGAAAATAAGAAATAAAAAAAGGCCTAGCGAATACTGTACACTTAGGCCCGGTGCTACAGTAACCGGCCTAGCCCATCTAAGGACCTTCCCCTTTCTCACGTACAGAGGAGGAGGCAGTGGCAATGGCGTGTCATTCATCGACGCGCCCTGGCCGCTCCTGTCGCCGTGTCGACCATCTGACGGAAGCCTGAGATGCATAAGAACCTCCCCCGTTGCGGTAGACAAACCCTCATCCCCATTCTTCCCCTCGTTCACTCTCTGTTTCGATTTAGGACGCGCCCGAGTTTCACCGTGGCTGCGCCGTCGTCGTCCGCGTGGCCACCGGCCTCCCCGGCGCTCGGGAGGATATCCAGGAGTTCCGTCGTCGTCGACTCCTTCGCCTACCTCCGCTGAATCGAGCTAGGAGGCCCTGTACGCTCGGCATCGAGCACATCTTCGTCGGTACATCGCCGGCGTTCGACGTCGTTTGCCGCTTCTCCGGTCCACCCCGGCCTTCACCGAGCCCACCACCGGACCCGCAGTGAGCTCCACTGCCGATTCCCCCTCTTTCCCCTTTTGATCTGTGTCGTTTACGCCGTTGTTCATCGTCGTGGTGACAGCTCAGTCTCTGCGTACATTGCCCGCGGCCTCTGCTGCTGCTCGCTGCCGCTGCTGTTCGCTGCTCTGCCTACTGCTCTACCTAGTGCTGCTGCCCTTGCTTGTTGCCTGCTGCTGCTACTACGGCTGCTGTCGGCCATGGCCGTGCGTGTGTGCGTGCTGTGTGTGTGCGTGTGTGTTGCTGTGTGGTGTGCGTGCTGTGTGTGTGTGCATGAGTGTGTGTGGCCGGCTGGTGGGCCGGCCCAGAAAAAAAAAGAAAAAAGAAATAATAAAAATGATTACTGTTTTAATTAATTAGTTAGTTAGTTAGTTAGATAGTTAATTATTTAATTTAGTTAATTAACCTAATTAACTGCTGACAGGTGGACCCACTGTCAGCCACATGGGCAAAATGCTGGGTACACTTCTGTGTACCCATAGCATTTTGCTATTTAATTATTTTCGGATTAAATTAATTCCTGAAAAATGCTAAAACCTTTGACAAATCATAGACAAATAACCGTAGTTCGGATTGAAAAACTTTGTACATGAAAGTTGATCAGAATTTCGATACGAATCCAAATACGCCCTTCGTATTGCTGCCAGATGCCCCTAACTAGCTGAACATGGAACTTTTAGACTGATTTCTATAAATGAATAGTGCTCAACTTTAATAAAATAAATCCGATAAATTCCTAAATTAACTAAATCATTTAGTTAGGCAGTAGAACGCCTCTGCATGTCATGCATATTGTTTGCATTTTTGCCGTGAATTTATTGTTTCTTCCCCCCTCCTTCTCTCTCGATAGACGCCGAGACCGACGCCGACGCAGCAGAGTACCACTACGCTCCAGACGAGCAGACTTCCGACGACCCCTCCTTCTTGCCAGAGCAACCAGGCAAGCTCCCCCTTTGATCATCCCGATATCGCCCATTCTAATTTCTCATGCTTGCATTAGAATTGCTGCTGCTACTGTTATCCTATTTCTGCTGCATAGCCTGTTTATTGTAACCTGCTGTTGCTACCTACCTGCTTATCCTAAACTGCTTAGTATAGGCTGGGTAGAGACCCACTAGAGAACCCCACTTTGTCCCTTGTTGCCCCGCTGGATTATCAGAAGACCCGATCAACGGGATTGAAGACCAGGCCCGGGCACCGCACTTCACCCCCCTAGTTGTACGACACTACCGGGTTACCATCGAGTGCCGAGGGTGCTACCTCGTCAGCACTTCTGATGTTAACCTTGTAGGTCAGTTCATCGGTTGTGGTCATCGAGGGTGATTCCTCTTTCTCCACTCCCGGTAACGACGTTGTCATACAACTCCTCAAGAGTGGACCTCGAAGGTGATTCCTCCTTCGTTCACCTTGATGATAACATCAGGTGGAATTCCATCGAGGGTGATTCCTCAGGGTTCCCTTGGTGTTAGACACACGGTTACTATGGTTACTATGACTTTACAACTGATACTTGGAATGGTGGGTCGACCCTGAGGGGTACCCGCGAATGATGGGAAGTTACCCGTGAGATATTTATGAGGCGCGGCTGGGCATTCTTAGCCCTTGCAGCAAGTCCTCGAGACGGGGCGACGGGGTCACATCTATCGAGAGTCTCTGCTTGTTACCGCAAGCCCTAATCCACTAACGATTTGGATATTTGATCCGAGCCGGCCTTTGGCCGGATAGCACTAACCATCACGTGGGAACAGTTATGGGCACTCTGCATCGTAGCATCAGCCGAAAGCTCTGTCAGACGTCCAGTTCAGCTTCGCGGCCGGGCCGGGCCAGTGCCATCCAGGACTGAGGTGGTGCTCGTCCCGACCCTGCACACACCGACCAGGAGTGCACAGGGCGATGGCCCAAGACCCCTGAGCGCTTAGGATATAGACCGACGGGGACCTCTCTGCTGAGCTGTAGGTAGGGTTGCGGTGTATCGTTTGGCCGAGGCCGGGCATGACCCAGGAAAGTGTGTCTGGCTGGAGTTAAGCGAGCGTGGTGGGTAAGTTGGTGCACCCCTGCAGGGAAGAAAACATCTATCGATAGCCGGTCCTACAGTAAAGGACACTTGGAGTTGTATCCCGATCAATACAACTAGAACTTGTGATGATACCTGGATATGTGGCTCTGGGATTGCTTTCTCGCAGGGAGTCGAGAAAGGATCTCCGGGCGAGGTTGATGACTGTATGGCTCTAGGATTGCTTTCTCGCAGGGAGTCGAGGAAGGATCTCTGGGTGAGGTTGATATCATTACTGCTACATTATATTGTACTGTTCTACTCTCTTCTATTGCTGCAAGACCGCTGAAGATGCTAGTCTTCGATAGGACTAGGCCTTCTCTCTATTATGGCATTTCTGCAGCCCAGTCCGCATATACAACCATTCTTTGATAATGTTGCATATGTAGTGTAGATCCTTGCTTGCTGAATACTTCGGATGAGTACTCACGTTTGCTTTGCTTTCTTTTTCTCCCAATATCCATTTGATGCAACCAGATGACAGAGCCCCTGAGACAGCTGCTCCTGCCGGCGATTACTACTACTGCCCCGAGGGTGGTTACTTCTACGAGCTTGCCGACGACCAGGAGTAGGTTCGGAGGGTCCCAGGAAGGAGGCCTGTGCCTTTCGATCGTAGTATTTTATTTTGCCCCGCCTTTCTAAAGGCCTTTCTGTTTCTCTTTTATATGTGTACTCAGATATCTGATGCTTCCGCTGACGCTTGTATGCCATCGAGCTATGTATTCGAGCCCTCGAGGCCCTGGCTTGTAATATAATGCTTGTATGCCTTTATTTATGTTTTAGAGTTGTGTTGTGATATCTTCAAGTGAGTCCTTAGGCTTGATCGTGTGCATTTGCGTGTATGATTAGTGCACGACTAAGCCGGGGGCGTCATAGGCTCGAACCTCCATAGAGGGAATGCTCGAGCCTAGAGGGGCTGGACCCTGCGGTGTAGCGTAACGTGGATTACGTCCACTAGGGGGACACCATTGCCGATAAGGACCTTCACTTGGTCCTAAAGTGCTCGGACTTCCACCTGGTTCCCCCAGTCTAAGCCCTTGGCAGTCCACGACTGCAGCCTCTTCAAGGGCCCTACCAAAAAGGCGGGAACACCCTCTTGATCCCCTGATGGCATGTTGGCCATGTAGAACTGCTCGTCTTGCCATTGTTTCACCGTTTCGATGAATTTGCTAGGCAGCCATTTAACATTGTTGAGCTTGCTTATCATGGCTCCTCCACACTCTGTAATCTTGCGACCATTTGGACTGTGGTTTGACATAGAAGAACTTGAGCCAAAGGCCGAAGTGTGGCTCGATGCGGAGGAATGCCTCATAGAAAACTATGTATGAGGCAAGATGAAGGATAGAGTTGGGGGCCAAATTTTGGAACTGGAGGCCGTAGTGTTGGAAATATGCCCTAGAGGAAATAATATTGTATTATTATATTTTTCATGTTTATAATTAAGAGTTTATATTTTATGATATAACTGCTATGATCCTGGAATGTGCAATTCAGTGAAAAACTCATATGCACATGTGGTATGATAATCGGTAAAACCTGATTCCTAGTCTCGCCTCTAAGACTAGCTCAAGTGTTGTTAGTGATCATGTTCTCTAGATCTTAGAATGTCGTTAACTGTAATGATAGTCCTAAAACAACTTTGAGAGTATGACGTGTTGGAAATATGCCCTAGAAGCAATAATAAAGATGTTATTATCATATTTCCCCTTCATGATAACTGTTTATTATCCATGCTAGAATTGTATTGACCGAAAACTTAAATATATGTGTGAATACATAAACAACACTGTGTCCCTAGTGAGCCTCTACTAGACTAGCTTGTTGATCAAATATGGTTAAGGATTCGTAACCATAGACATGAGTTGTTATTTGATAATGGGATCACATCATTAGGAGAATGATGTGATGGATAGACCCAACTGTAAGCTTAGCATCTGATTGTATCACTAAGTTCACTTTGCCGTAGCTTTCATAATGTCAAGTATCTGTTCCTTAGACCATGATATCATGCCACTCCCGGATACCGGAGGAATACTTTATGGGTTATCAAACGTCACTTCGTAACTGGGTGATCATAAAGGTGCTCGTCAGGTATCTCCGAAGGTGTTTGCTGGGTTGCATGGATCAAGACTGAGATTTGTCACTCCGTGTGACGGAGAGATATCTCTGGGCCCTCTCGTTAATACAACATCACAAGAATCTTGCAAGCATGTGACTAATGAGTTTAGTCACGAGGATCTTGGATTATGAAATGAGTAAAGAGACTTGCTGGTAACAAGATTGAACTAGGTATGGAGATACCAACGATCGAATCTCGGGCAAGTAACATATCACCGGACAAAGGGAATTGTATATGGAATTAACTGAATCCTTGACATCGTGGTTCAAACAGATAAAGATCTACGTTGAATGTGTGGGAGTCAATATGGGCATCCAGGTCCCGCTATTCCTTATTGATCGAAGAGGAGTATCGGTCATATCTGCATGTTCTTAACCCCATAGGGTCATACACTTAACGTTCAGTAGCGCTAGGGTAGTACTGAGATATTCATATGGTGAAGTCCAAAAGTAGTTCGGAGTCCCGGATGGGATCCGGGACATCACGAGGAGCTCTGGAGTGGTCCGGAGTTAAATATTTATATATGGGAAGTCATATTCAGATTTCCTTAAAAGTTCAGGAATTTTTGGTAGAGTACCGGGAAAGTTCTAGAAGGTTCCGGGGGTTCCATTGTGGGACCCAACGACCCGGGAAGGGCCCACATGGACCGAGGGGTGGGGCTACAGCCCACATGAGCTAGCAGCACCAAGCCCCGAGGCCCATATCGTTTAAATCTGGAGATAAGGTCTTATCTCTAAATTTAAAGGGTTGAATCTAGAGATAAAATGTTATCTCCAAGTTTAAAGGGATTTCTCCCTTGTGGCTAGCCCTAGGAGGGTTTTGCCTGCCCTCCCCTGCCCCTTAGCCTATATATAGAGAGGGGAGGCGCATGGGGGCAGCCAACCTTCACCCCTTGGCCGTCTCCCTCCCGTTAATCCTCCTCCACCTCGCGCAGACGCTTGGAGAAGCCCTACTGCAGTTCCGCTGCTGCCACCACCACCACGCCATGATGTTGGATCAGATCTCATCTACCTCCTCTCCCTCGCTTGCTGGATCTAGAAGGCGAGTATGCCACCGAGCCGAACATGTGCTAATCTCGGAGGTGCCGCACGTGCGGTGCTTGGATCGGATTGGATCGCGACACGAGTACGACTACGTCAACCTTGATCTTTAGATCGTTAATGCTTTCGGTCTACAAGGGTATGTAGACACACTCCCCTCTCGTTGCTAGCATCACCATAGATAGATCTTTGGGTGTTTCGTACGATTTTTACTTGTTTTCCATGCAACGTTACCCATCAGTGGCATCATGAGCTTGGTCTAGGCATAGATGTTATGCACATGTAGAACACAAATAGGTTGTGGGCATTGATATTTATATTGCTTACCACCTTTGTCATATTTGGATTTGGCGGTATTGTGGGATGAAGCGGCCCGGACCAACTTTACTTGTCCTCGCACAAGAGACCGGTTCCACGATTGACATGCAACTTGTATTGCATAAAGTGGCTGGCGGGGGTTTGTCTCTCCCACTTTAGTTGAATCTGATTTGACAACGGCGGTCCTTTTAGAAGGTTGAAAGGCAACTTTTATATCACTGTTGTGGCTTTGCGTAGGTAAGAATGGTTCTTATACTTTGCCCTAGAAGCCACGTAAAATTTGCAACAATAAAGTAGAGGACGTCGAACTTGTTTTTGCAGGGCATGTTGTGATGTGGTATGGCCATGACGTGATTTGATATATGTGATGTATGAGATGATCATGTTTTGTAATAGGTTCACGACTTGCATATCGATGTGTACGGCAACCGGCAGGAGCCATAGGGTTGTCTTAATTTATTGTATGACCTGCGTGTCAATCACTAAACGGCATGTAATTGCTTTACTTTATCGCCATGTGTTAGCAATAGTTAAAGCAATAGTTGGTGGAGACAACCACATGACGGCACCTCAGAGATGATGAAGATCATGGTGTCATGCCGGTGATGATGGAGATCATGCTGGTGCTTTGGAGATGGAGATCAAAAGCACAAGAAGATATTGGTCATATCATGTCACATATTGGTTGCATGATATGTTTATCTTTTATGCATCTTATTTTGCTTAGAACGACGGTAGCATTATAAGATGATCCCTCCACTTAATATAAAGTGTTCTCCCTTAGTATGCACCGTTGCAAAAGTTTATCATTTCGAAGGACCTCATCATGATTGGGTGTGACAGACTCTACGTTCACATACAACGGGTGTAAGCCAGCTTTACACACGCATAAATACTTTGTTTAACTTGACGAGCCTAGCATGTACAGACATGGCCTCGGAACACGGAGGACCGAAAGATCGAACATGAGTCATATAGAAGATATGATCAACAAGGAGATGTTCACCATTGAAATTACCCCATCTCACGTGATGATCGGACTTGGGTTAGTGAATTTGGATCATATATCACTTAGACAACTTGAGGGATGTTGATTTAAGTGCGAGTTCATTAGTAATTTGATTAATTAAACTAATTATCATGAACATAGTCTAAAATGTCTTTGCAAATTATGTTGTAGATCAATGGCTCGCGCTGTAGCTCTCCTGAATTTTAATGCGTTACTAGAGAAAAAAAGTTGAAAGATGATGGAAGCAACTATGCAGACTGGGTCTGTAATCTGAGGATTATCCTCACTGCTGCACAGAAGGCTTATGTCCTTGATGCATCGCTAGGTGTGCCACCCGCTCCCTCGACTGTAGATACTATGAACATTTGGCAGACTCAACTTGTTGACTACTCGATAGTTTAGTGCGCCATGCTTTACGGCTTAGAATCGGGGCTTCAAAAGCATTTTGAGCACCACGGAGCATATGAGATGTTCCAGGAGCTGAAATTGGTATTTCAGGCTCATGCCCGGGTTGAAAGGTATGACACCTCAGACAAGTTCTTCAGCTGTAAGATGGAGGAGAACAGCTCCGTTAGCGAGTACGTACTCAAAATGTCTGGGTACTTCAATCGCTTGCATCAGTTGGGAGTTCATCTTTCGGATGAAGTAGCGATTGACAGGGTTCTCCAGTCACTGCCACCAAGCTACAAGAGCTTTGTGATGAACTATAATATGCAAGGGATGGAGAAGACAGTCCCTGAGCTTTTCACGATGCTTAAAGCCACGGAAGTAGAAATCAAGAAAGAGCATCAAGTGTGGTAAAAAAGGTCACCAGTTTCAAGAAGGCTAAGGGAAAGAAGGGAAACTTCAAGAAGAATGGCAAGCAAGTTGCCGCTCCCATGAAGAAACCCAAGGCTGTACCCAAACTTGAGACTGAGTGCTTCTATTGCAAGGGGAATGGCCACTGAAAGCGGAACTGCCCTAAGTACTTGGCAGATAAGAAGGCTGGCAACATCAACAAAGGTATATTTGATATCCATGTTATTGATGTGTACCTCACTAGTGCTTGTAGTAGCGCCTTGGTCTTTGATACTAGTTCAGTTGCTAATATTTGTAACTCGAAACAGAAGCTGCAGAATAAATGGAGACTAGCTAAGGGCGAGGTGACGATGCGCTTTGGAAATGGCTCCAAGGTTGACATGATCGCCATTGGCACGCTCCCTCTATGTCTACCTTCAGGATTAGTTTTAAACCTAAATAATTGTTATTTGGTGCCTGCGTTGAGCATGAACATAATATCTGGATCTTGTTTATTGCGAGACGGTTATTCATTTAAATCAGAGAATAATGTTTATTCTATTTATATGAGTAATATCTTTTATGGTCATGCACCCAATGTGAATGGTTTTTTCTTGTTGAATCTCGATCGTAGTGATACACATGTTCATAATATTGATGCCAGAAGATGCAAAGTTAATGATGATAGTACCACGTACTTGTGGCACTGCCGCCTAGGTCATATTGGTGTAAAGCGCAGGAAGAAACTCCATGATGATGGACTTTTGGAATCACTTGATGATGAATCATTTGAAACATGTGAACCATGCCTCGTGGGCAAGATGACTAAAACCCCGTTTTTCGGTACGATGGAGCGGGCAAGTGACTTGTTGGAAATAATACATACAGATGTATGCGGTCCAATGAGTGTTGAAGCACGTGATGGATATCGCTATTTTCTGACCTTCATAGATGATTTAAATAGATATTGGTATATTTACTTAATGAAACACAAGTCTGAAACATTCGAAAAGTTCAACGAGTTTCAGAGTGAAGTAGAGAATCATCATTACAAGAAGATACAATTTCTACGATCTAATCATGGAGGTGAATATCTGAGTTACGAGTTTGGCATGCATTTCAAACAATGTGGAATTGATTCACAACTCACGCCACCTGGAACACCATAGCTTAATGGTGTGTCCGAACGCCGTAATCGTACTCTATTAGATATGGTGTGTTCTATGATGTCTCTTACCGATTTGCCACTATCATTTTAGGGTTATGCATTAGAGACAGCCACATTCAGTTTAAACAGGGCACCGTCTAAATCCGTTGAGATGACACCGTATGAATTATGGTTTGGCAAGAAATCTAAGCTGTCGTTTCTTAAAGTTTGGGGATGCGAAGCTTATGTCAAGAGGCTTCAGCCTGATAAGCTCGAACCCAAAGCGGAGAAGTGTATCTTCATAGGATACCCTAAAGAGACCATTGGGTATACCTTCTAGCACAGATCTGAGGGCAAGGTCTTTGTTGCCAAGAATGGATCCTTTCTAGAGAAGGAGTTTCTCTCGAAAGAAGTGAGTTGGAGGAAAGTAGAGCTTGATGAGGTAATCGTACTTTCTCTCGAATTGTAGAGTAGCACAACACAGAAAAATGTTCCCGTGATGCCTACAGAGGAAGCTAATGATGATGATCATGAAACTTCGGATCAAGCTACTACTGAACTTCGTAGGTCGATCAGGACACGTACCGACCTTGTTTGGTACGGTAATCCTATCCTGGAAGTCATGTTGTTGGACAACGGTGAACCAATGAACTATGAGGAAGCGATGATGGGCCCGGATTCCGACAAATGGCTGGAGGCCATGAAATCCGATATAGGATCCATGTACGAAAACCAAGTATGGACTTTGGTGGACTTACCTGATGACAAAAAGGCCATTGAAAATAAATGGATCTTTAAGAAGAAGACATACGCTGATGGTACTGTCACAATCTATAAAGCATGACTTGTCGCAAAGGGTTTTCGACAAGTTCAAGGGGTTGACTACGATGAGACTTTCTCACCCGTAGCGATGCTGAAGTCTGTTAGGATTATGTTAGCAATTGCTGCATTTTTTGACTATGAAATCTGGCAGATGGACGTCAAAACTGCGTTCCTTAATGGTTTCCTTAAGGAAGATTTGTATATGATACAACCTAAAGGTTTTGTCGATCCTAAGTATGCTAATAAGGTATGCAAGCTCCAGCGATCCATTTATGGACTGGTGCAAGCATCTCGGAGTTGAAATCTTTGCTTTGATGAGGTGATCAAAGCTTTGGGTTTATACAAGTTCATGGAGAAGCTTGTATTTAAAAGAAAGTGAGTGGGAGCTATGTAGCATTTCTAATATTATATGTGGATGACATATTATTGATTGAAAATGTTATAGAACTTCTGAAAAGTGTAAAAGGATATTTGAACAAAAGTTTTTCAATGAAAGACCTCGGTGAAGCTGCTTACATATTAGGCATCAAGATCTATAGAGATAGATCAAGACGCCTGATAGGACTTTCACAAAGTACATAGCTTGACAAAATTTTAAAGAAGTTCAAAATGGACCAGTCAAAGAAGGGGTTCTTGCCCATGTTGCAATGTGTGAAGTTGAGTAAGACTCAATTCCCAGCTATGGCAGAAGATAGAGAAAAGATGAGTGTCGTCCCCTATGCCTCAGCCATATGGTCTATCATGTATGCTATCCTGTGCACTAGACCTGATGTTTGCCTTGCCATAAGTATGGCTGGAAGGTACCAAAGTGATCCAGGAGTGGAACACTGGACAACAGTAAAAAAATATCCTTAAGTACCTAAAGAGGACTAAGAAAATATTTCTCGTTTATGGAGGTGATAAAGAGCTTGTTGTAAAGGGTTACGTCGATGCTATCTTTGACACTGATCCGGATGACTCAAAGTCTCAAACCGGATATATATTTATTCTAAATGGTGGAGCAGTCAGTTGGAGTAGTTCCAAGCAGAACGTCGTAGCGGGATCTACATGTGAAGCGGAATATATAGCTGCTTCGGAAGCAGCGCAGGAAGGAGTCTAGAAGAAGGAGTTCATGTCTGATCTAGAAGTGGTACCTAGTGCATCGGATCCTATGACTCTCTATAGTGACAACACTGGTGCCATTGCCATTGCCAAGGAGCCAAAGTTTCACAAGAAGACCAAGCATATAAAACGCCGCTTCAACTCCATTCGTAATTACATTAAGGATGGAGACATAGAGATTTACAAAGTACATACGGATTTGAATGTTGCAGACCCGTTGACTAAACTGCTTCCACGAGCAAAACATGATCAGCACCAGAACTCTATGGGTGTTAGATACATTACGATGTAAACTAGATTATTGACTCTAGTGCAAATGAGAGACTGTTGGAAATATGCCCTCGAGGCAATAATAAAGATGTTATTATCATATTTTCCCATTCATGATAAATGTTTATTATCCATGCTAAAATTATATTGATCGGAAACTTAAATACATGTGTGGATACATAAATAACACTGTGTCCCTAGTGAGCCTCTACTAGACTAGCTCGTTGATCAAAGATGGTTAAGAATTCCTAACCATAGACATGTGTTGTCATTTGATAATGGGATAACATCATTAGGAGAATGATGTGATGGACAGATCCAACTGTAAGCTTAGCATCTGATCGTGTCACTAAGTTCACTTTGTCGTAGCTTTAGTAATGTCAAGTATCTGTTCCTTAGACCATGAGATCATGCCGCTCCCGGATACCGGAGGAATACTTTGTGGGTTATCAAACATCACTTCGTAACTTAGTGATCATAAAGGTGTTTCTTGGGTTGCATGGATCGAGACTATGATTTGTCACTCCGTGTGACAAAGAGATATCTCTGGGCCCTCTCGGTAATATAACATCACAAGAAGCTTGCAAGCATGTGACTAATGAGTTTAGTCACGGGGATCTTGTATTACGAAATGAGTAAAGAGACTTGCCGGTAACGAGATTGAACTAGGTATGGAGATACCGACGATCGAATCTCGGGCAAGTAACATATTGCCGAACAAAGAGAATTGTATATGGGATTAACTGAATCCTTGACATCATGGTTCAAACTGATAAAGATCTTTGTTGAATGTGTGGGAGTCAATATGGGCATCTAGGTCCCGCTATTGATTATTGATCGGAGAGGAGTCTCGGTCATGTCTGCATGTTCTCGAACCCGTAGGGTCACACACTTAACGTTTGGTAGCACTAGGGTAGTACTGAGATATTCATATGGTGAAATCCGAAAGTAGTTTGGAGTCCCGGATGGGATCCGGGACATCACTAGGAGCTCTGGAGTGGTCCGGAGGTAAAGACTTATATATGGGAAGTCATATTCAGGGTTCCAAAAAAGTTTGGATATTTTCTGTATAGTACCGAGAAGGTTCTAGAAGGTTCCGGGGTTTCACTGTGGGGCCCAACAACACAGGAAGGGCCCACATGGACCGAGGGGTGGGACTACAGCCCACATGTGCTGGCCGCACCAAGCCCCAAGGCCCATGTCATTTAAATCTAGAGATAAGGTCTTATCTCTAAATTTAAAAGGTTGAATCTAGAGATAAGATGTTATCTTCAAGTTTAAAGGGATTTCTCCCTTGTGGCTGGCCCTAGGAGGGTTTTGGCCGCCCTCCCCTGCCCCCTAGCCTATATATAGAGAGGGGAGGCACATGGGGGAAGCCAGCCTTCACCCCTTGGTCGTCTCCCTCCCATTACTCCTCCTCCACCTCGCGCAGACGCTTGGCGAGGCCCTGCTGCAGTTCTGCTGCTGCCACCACCATGCTATCGTGTTGGATCAGAGCTCATCTACCTCCTCTCCCTCGCTTGCTGAATCAAGAAGGAGAGGAAGCCACCGAGCCGAACATGTGCTAATCTCGGAGGTGCCGCACGTGCGGTGCTTGGATCGGATTGGATCGCGACGCGAGTACGACTACGTCAACCACGATCTTTAGATCGTTAATGCTTTTGGTCTACAAGGGTATGTAGACACACTCCCCTCTCGTTGCTAGCATCACCATAGATAGATCTTTGGGTGCTTCATAGGATTTTTTTTGTTTTCCATGCAACGTTACCCATCATGACGTTGGAAGAACGATCATATTGAATTGACCTAACTTGTTTGTTATACTTTGAGATACTATCGTCACAAGTCAATCGTTATAACATAGAGAGTTAACATATGCTTTAGTTCCTTAGACCATGAGAGTATCGTAGTCAATTCTTACCGTACGATGGACTTTGGGGTTGCTCAAACGTCGTATGTAACAAGGTGATCATAATGACAACTTACAGGTTCATCAAAAAGTTTGACAAGGGGCTAGATAGCTCAAGAGTGGGATTTGCTTCTCTCACAATGGAGAGATATTCTTAGGGCCCTCTCGGTGTGACATCATCCATCATCGTCTGGTCAGACATAGGTGACTAGGTCACAGGGATGCCGGAATATGTCAACGAGAAAGAAGAACAAAACCAGTAATGAGGAGACTGGTATAGTGAGCATGAGAATGACTCAAGAGAATACCGATACATCTCACCTCGGGTTTTTGTAAAGTATCGTGAAGCAAAGGGAATAGCACATGATAACCAAAGGTTCACTCAAATGTCATTTGTGTATTCATAGGAATCAATATGGATGTCCTTGGTTCCGCTATTGATCATTAAACGAAAGAAGTTTTGTTCATGTCTATGTTTTACCGAACCTACAGGGTCACAAGCTTAAGGGAATCACAATCTGCTGAGTGTTAGTAAAGCAAGAGTAATGAGGAAATATTTATGAAATAGTTTCATTAATGTTAGAAATAGTTTTGAGAGAAACCGGAAGTGTTCCGGGGTTTCCGGAAGGGTTTCGGGGTTTACCGGGTAATACTGGGAATTGATATATAGGTGGAAAATGTTTCCGGTGATGTTAAATTAATAATAAAAAGATATAATAATGATTATGAGTCTTTTATAATTATTTAAATATCAACGGACCAAAGAAAATACAATAAGGCCTATAGGGGGAATGTTAATGGGCCTAGAAGGCCCATTAGGTGGAGGCGTCCCCCTAGCTTCTTGGAGAAGCTAGGGGAGGCCGAATTGGAGGGGGATTTCCCCTCCTAGGGCCGGCGTAAGGGGGGAGGATTCCTTTTCCCTTGTGGCGCCTGCTCCCCTCTCCTCCAACCTATATATACTTGAGGGTTTGACCCTTGTACACACAAGTTTGGAGCCTCCTCTAGTTCTCTAGTTCTAGTTCTAGTTGATCCAATTAGAGCTAGATCTAATCCTCTCTAGTCCTCATAATTAGAAGCCCAGTGTGGTTCTAATTTTCTTCCTCTAATTCCCCGACATCGGTTAGATCTGGACGGCGAAGCGCTGCTGGATCGTGAAGACCGTACGCTTGCAAACTGTGGAGAGGCCGTGCTTTCGGTCCTCGGTTCTAGGAATCGTTCGTGAACAGTTCGAGGGACTTCAAGTATGATCTACACCGACTCTTTTTCCGTTGCAACTCGGAGTTGGTAACGATCCGATCTAAACCGTTAATGCATCTTCATAGTGTTCCTGGTTTGACCGTAGGACGAATTTTTTTACTTTCTACTACGTTTTCCAACAGTGGCATCATGAGCGGCATCGTGAGAGGTGGGAGGTATGGGGCGAGATGGTTTGGTTTTAGGCCTCGTTGCGCTTGAGGTAGATGAGGTGGCTGTGGAGGAGAACCTCTTTTTTTTTTTGGTTTATTTGTTCCATGCCAATTTCATCACTACTCTATGCCTTATATAGAAGCCACCGAACTAGAGATACGTACTCGGACTCCTGATTCTAAACAACGACCAATACTTGAAAATAAAGAAAGCTGACAAATCCTAAGATAGGAAGGTCTATCTAAGCTTTAGTTGGATCCTGCACAAGGTCCTAATTATCAACGTTTTTTGCTAGCCTTGATGTGTGGCGGTGCCGACGGCCATACGGGTTGCCCCACATGGCAAGATATGAGTCTTACCCGTTGACATTCTAACCAAGTCCCTCGGTCGACAGAAGTTCATCGAGATGAGGAAGAAAGTCGGAGTGCAAAGGAGGCGAATGTTGTAGTTAACCAGGTTGTGGTCACGTATTAGGTCAAGAGTCCTAGATAGTTTTCTTACCAAGTTTGTTTAGATTCTATTTTTTTTTTCTTTTTGAAACGTTATTTAGATTCTATTTAGGAAAGTGTCCACGTGAGTAAACCGGACGAGGTGTGTACCGAGTCGGGGTCGAGTATGCTGAGCAAAATAAACGAAAAGGTGTAAGTTTACGCACCGCAAAAAATCTCCGATGAGTTTATTCATTCGCTAAATATATACGTGAGTTATGATGACGACTGCCTGAACACCGAACCCCTTGGCCCCCGCGCCGTCCTCAGCGGGCGACACGGGAGGCGTTCCCATCTTCGCCGCCTCCAGCCCCCTTCTCGCCCTCTCTTTCCTCGCCGCCGCCGGGCGGTGCGGAAGGCGGTGGCGGCGGGGCTTCTCTCCCTTCACTTTGTCCTTTTCTTCACCCGAGGCAATTGTGCGTCTCCTTCCGGCGGCCGTGCTAATCGCTGCTGGTTGGGGTCCAACCTCCGCCGCCTGCTGGAGGTCCTCCGGCCTGAGGTTTCGGGGTGTGGCCAGGAGGTCTGCAGCCACCCCATGCCAGGCCGTCCGTCGTCGACCGCCGCGAGCTGCCCTTCCCTGCCCAGATCCGATCATGGCTGGCCGGTGGACGCCGGGGCGAGCTGGTTTGCCCCTTTGTGGTCGAGGGCAGGCTGGGGCACCTTGATGGGCTAGTCTATGCTCAAATCCGGCAAGGGGTCGTAGCCAGGAGCGTCGTGACCGCCCTGCCTCCGTCGGTGATAGGTCTTGCGGTGACCACACTGGCATGCAGCGGCGGCTTCGAGGCGGATTGCCATGACCATCGTAAGATCTTCGTCGGGTTTCTCCCTTCAGATCTGGTGGTTGACTTCTGCAGTGAGATGCAAACTATGGACGGCGGCTTGACGCAGAGGAACGGTTGTATAGCGGCGGCGGTGCATGTGGCTGCTGCGATCGTGGAAAAGTGGTGACGACAACACAATTGATGTTGATGATAGTGCTACTTGGGCACCCGGTCTCGAGCTCTGTGGTGAAAGCCTAGGTCTGACCGGAGATGGTTATACCTGGGAATGGCGACGTTTTTACGTTGTTACCTTGTTGAAGGCATTTCTCGGATATTCTCAGACTGGTTTTTCAAGGTGAAAACTTAGATTCTGCCCTGGTGGTTGGATCCGGTGACGGTGGTGCTTTAACGCCGCTTCCTTACTGAAGGCGTTGCTGTTGAAGAACATATCGTTCATGTGGTGTCATGAGATGGTTGGTGCAGATATGGTCATAATTGTAGTTTGCTCATTGCGGATCTGATCGCTTTTGTTTTTTTTCCTCGTCGACGCATAGTTTTGGTCTTATATGATTGCTATTTGTTGGCTTGTTTTTTGTGTGCGTGTGTTGATGTTGGTTGTGTGCATCTTAAATATGCAGAGGCCGGATGCGTGCTCATTGTGTTTGTATCCTCTTGGTGCTCTATTTTAAGCCAATAAAATCCACCCTTTATTAAAAAAAAGTATATACTACGTACACGTGAGTTCCGGCTAGACGTGTACTGTTCATGAATCCACCAGCTTGCTTGTGTACTTGACTGCTTGTCTAGCTAGCTTGCCCATACGTATTCCTGGGTGATTTGATCTAGCGAGTTCAAAAATCAACAAAACATAGCTCTCTCCTGTAGTTATCTATTTTTTTTTCTTCAGAAAATGGTACAATTATCTTCCAGAATAGGAATGGAAATTTGTCTCATGCCTGCTTTATTTCTTCCAGATGTAGAAGAAGAGGAGGAGCTCAAGGCTGCGGAGGAGGAGGAACAACACTAGAGTATCAGATTTCGATCCAGCCAAAGGTGATACCCTGTTTCTTCTCTGTTTTAGATAGACTGTTTCTTCTTTTTTCCTTGGAGTTCAACTGTTTTGGATGAACTGGACTGGCCCTGCTTAATTAATTAATTTATCAGGCAAATGAGGTATTAGGTTTCTGCCGAGTTGAGAGACAGAAAAGATGTACAAGGTCCTGATTATCAACATGTGCACCGGTGCTGACGGCTGTACCGTTTACCCCACATTAAATGGTATATGAGTATGACCCATTGCTATACTGCTATATTTTTCCAGAAAATGGTACAAATATCCATTTATCTTTCATAATAGGAATGGACCATTTCTCTCTGACCTGTATTCTGATATGCATTGGTCTCCTCTTTTTATTCAATTGGGTTAGTTCAGCAAGTTTTTTGTGCTCCTACATCTCACACTTTCTCCATCTTCTCTTTCCTTCTGTGTGATTTGAATATGTTCATAGTCAATGTCCACTTTTTTCGTTAAGGGGTATATTTTATTTGCTCAAAATGAAGCATCAAGAGAATACACACACAATGAGCACACCCGGACTCTGCATAGTTAGGATGCACACAGCCAACACCAACACACGCACACAAAAACTCGCCGGCAAATAGCAAAGTCATAAAAGACCAATGCTATGCAAAGGCGTGAAAAAAAAAGAAAAACCCCGAAGTGATGAGATCCGCAATCGGCAAACTACAAGGATATATCCACACCAACCATATCATGACATCACATGGACGACGAAGATCTTCAACAGCAATGCCTTCAAAAAGGGTGCGACACTCAAACGCCGCCGTCATCGGATCCAATCATCGAATGCTAGAATCTAGGTTTTCACCCTGAAGAATCAGTCTGAGTATATCCGAGCAATGCCTTCAACAAGGTAATGACGTAAAAACATCGCCATTGCCAGGTATAACCAACTCAGGTCAGACCTAGACTTTCATCCCGAAGCTCAAGACCGGGTGCTCGAGTAGCATATACCATCGACGTCATTTATGTGTTTTCGCCACAACTTTTCCGTGCTCCCAGCTGCTACATGCGATGTGCAAACGCCGCCGCTGCACAACCTTCCCTCTGTGTCAAGTCGTCGTTCATAGTTTGCATCTCCCTGCCGAAGCCAACCACCTGAATCTGGATAGATGAACCCTCACGAATATCTTTCGGTGGTCACCGCAGTCCGCAACGAGTGCCGCCACAGGCTGAAGTGGTCACCACAAGGACCAACACCAATGGCGGAGCACACCACCGCCAACTACCACCTCGGCGGAGAGAGAGCCCTGTGCAGTCACGTCAGCCCAGGGGCGACATGGCCGGAGCTAGAGCACGAAAGGTAGATCACCACAGTCAATGTCCACTGGAAAGTGAGAATATTAGATAATGTGGCGTGGAACTGGAAACACAATGGCTAACGAGGGCCATCTTTAATTAGGACAGAACCAGCGTCAAAAAGTTTCTTTTCTTTTAGCACTAGTTTTCTCCATGCTGTCTATTTTCAGCTTTCCCGTGTAAGAGATTATAGGCCAAATGGATCTATACACCAATCATTTTTGTGTGTCTTATAATATTTGGTGCACAGCTTCAGGATGTAACTTCTGCATTTCTACTCTTCCAGAAAAACAGAACAGCTTTCTTGCAATAAGGTTATCTATACTTCGAAGAAACTGAACACAGTTGACACTTGACAATTTCAAAAAGACAAAAACTGAACATACATTGCAGGTAATATAGAGCTGAACAGCACAACACTTTATAGATCTCTGCCATGATATGCGGCTGAGTATTGTCTTCCTAAGAAGTTTGATTTCTCAATAAATGAAGCTCGACCGGGCGCCAAGGACATTGGGGACTTCCGCCCCATCAGCTTAATCCACCTGGTAGTCAAAATCTTCGCCAAGACGCTCTCTTTATGCCTTGTGCCGAAGCTTGATGGGCTGGTTAGCAAGAACCAGAACGCCTTAATTGCCGGCCGCAGCCTACATGACAACTTCATCCTTGTCAGGCAAACGATGCGTGTGTTGCACCAGCTGCGTGCGCCTCGAGTTCAGCTCAAGCTCGACCTGGTGCGTGCCTTCGACACCATCTCTTGGCCGTTCCTGTTCGAGGCGCTACGCCGTTATGGATTTGGGCCTCGGTTTCTCGATTGGCTGGCCATCTTGCTTTCCACCGCTAGCACGCCCGTGTTGATCAATGGCGAGCCCGGTCCTCCAATTTGGCATCGGCGTGGATACCAGCAGGGCGATCCTTTATCTCCCCAGCTCTTCGTCCTTGCCGTGGATACGCTGGGACGCCTCATCAGGCGCGCCATGACGCTGGGGGTCCTCGAGCAGCTACACCCACGGCGCCCAATCCCAGAGATCTCGCTATATGCCGATGATGCTGTGCTCTTTTGCCACCCGTCGCGGAGCGGCACTAACGCGATCAAGGCTATACTGGAGCTCTTCGGACACGCTTACGGGCTGCTGGTGAACTACAATAAGAGCTCGGCCACCCTACTCAATTGTGGGCCGGAGCATGCGACTCTGGTCACCAGAACCCTTAGGTGCGCGCTCACCGAATTGCCGCTGACCTACCTTGGGATCCCGCTGACTATCAGGCATCCCACAAGTGCGCAGCTCCAGCCGCTAGTTGAAAAGGTTGCGGGCATGATCCCCTGCTGGAAATCGAGGCTAATGAACAAAACCGGAAAGCTGGCGCTGGTCAAGAGCGTTTTATGCGCGATCCCCATCCACCAGCTACTTGTCTTCGCTCCTCTGAAGAAAACTATCAAACTCGTCGAGAAAATCCAGAGGGGATTCCTGTGGGAGGGGCGCACTGCCGCAAATGGTGGTAGTTGCCACGTCAATTGGCGTCGCGTGTGCCGGCCTACATCCCTTGCTTGGGGGCCTCGGCGTCCATGACATGGAGCACGCAGGCCTTGCCTTGCGGCTACGCTGGCTTTGGTATTACAAGACCGACACGGAATGGGCCTGGCAAGGCCTCGATCTCCAGTTTTCCGCCGAGGAGCAGGCCCTATTCTTTGCCTCTACATCAATGATCGTTGGCATCTAGGAAGTTCTGGGAGGACCGCTGGCTTAATGGTCGATCCGTCCGCGAGGTCGCGCCCCAGCTCTACTCGTGCATCCCCAAACGAAGACGGAAGATGCGTTCCATTGCAGATGGCCTTCAAAACCACAACTGGGCGCATGACCACTAGTAGAAAAATGACCATTTGTCCCAGTTCATAAGGCCCATTTGTCCCGGTTCGGGAACCGGGACTAAAGGGTCGGGACTAAACCTAACATTTTTAGTCCCGGTTCTTATATGAACCGGGACAGATGAGGCTCCACGTGGCCGCTGCGGCGAGCCCAGAGAGGAGGGCCTTTAGTCCCGGTTGGTAACACCAACCGGGACCAAGGATCATCCACGTGTCAGCAGCTTAGGAGTTGGTTTTTTTTTTTTTTTTTGAAGGGGGGGGGGGGTTTAGGGGTTTTGTAGGGTTAATTTAGGGGTTTCATATATTGTGTTAGCTAGCTAATAGATAGAAGTGTCCTCTCTTATCTCCGTGCTTGGTCGACGCTACGTACTATATGTATAGAGAGGACTCGACACGCTAGCTAGTAAGCAAAAGAAGGAAACCATTAAGTACACAAGATCGTCATGAACATATACAGAGAGAAGTGATCGACCTCCTCCTTCGCCGAGAGATTGGTCGAACAACAAGTTTTCGTATATCTATCCGACGCTACTAGCTACATATATACAATATAAGATCCCTAACATCTGATGTCAAGTTCCACATGGTATTCTCCGGCTGGATTGATGACATGGTCAAGAAAGAATCCAGCCAATTCCTCTTGAATTGCCTTTAAGCGATCTTGTGGTAGGAGTTCATCCCGCATCTGCCAAATCTAATTTGAAGAAGGGGGTCAATACATATATATGAATGAAACTCAACACAAATGATGGTAATAAAATAAAATTGTGAATATTATTGCTTACGCACTTCATATTGTTTTTCAGAGTAGCCCCGCTTAGAGGTCGTTGCGTTGTAGATGTACTCGCAAACGTAGTATCCACAAAAATTATTCCCGGCTTCCTGCCACAACCACTTTACGAGAAATAGAGGTCAATCAAACTGATAATCAAGCATTATAAATGGTATTGATGAAACTAGCTAGAATCAATGGGAGATGCGCGGAACTAGCTAGTAGTACTTACTTTCGGGTGTGTAAATCGCAGATCCCCTGGTAGTCCCGGAACTTCTGCGGTGAACACTTTCCAAACCCTGCGAGACAAAGAAAATAATTACTTGATATCAGGAAATAAACAAAGTTGCCGATATGGTGCGATAATGATCGATTGAACTTACTTCTTGAGCATTTCAGTCATGGCCGCATACTCCTTGGGATCTTTTCGTCTTGAGTCTAAGACGGTTACTAGTCCCTGTTCAAACTTAATCTCTAGGAGAATAAAGTGGAAGCTACGCACGCATGCATAACTCATCAATTACATTACTATAACCTTGAGTAAAAAGGGAAACCGAATATGCGGAAGACAGTAACACTCACTTGAAGTTGTAAGGAAAGAGTATTTTATCTTTGTTTTGATTTTTAAGCAACGATTGTAGCAAGTTGGCCTCGGTTTCTTTCGCATGATATGTAACCGTCCATTCATCTATGAGATTTGTGTTAATGAACCCAATATCATAGATTTGTGCATTTCTGCATTCGACGATCTTCAATCTGCATAATATAGTGAGGATAATTATATATACATGCAATGAAAGAGCTGAGCTATATATAAAGACTTAATTACGGAAGTATAGTACTTACAAACAGTAGCAAGTGATGATTATTTTATCGAGGTCCTTTTGATTGAAAAACTGGAAGAACTCCTCAAATGGAACAGACAACAGATCAATTCCAACGAGGTCGTGCTCCTCTTTAACTCTCAGCGTCAAAATATCCTTCCCAGACTTGCAGGTGTCCATGTACCACTTATGGAATCTTCGCATCATCGTTGTTAGAGGAGGATCACCAGGTCTGACGAGAGGCTTCCCATACTGGTATTTGTGTTCGTCCACCTCCATTGTATCAAAATGTGCATCGTCGGGCAGGTAATAACCAGGATTGGTACCGGGCAGCATCCCCGGCAGATTTGCGACGATATCGCTAGACACCTTGAGCGGGGGGCACGATTGGTTTGCCTGTTCGCCGAGCTGGGGAATTTTTTTCCCACTTCTTCGTTCTTGTAACCTTTTGTCACTTGAAGTAGTTCCCGACCGGCGCGCTCCTTCCACTGCCTTTTTAAGAGCGCGGACATGGTTGTCATCCGGTGGAGGCGGTGGTGGTCGCTTCAGGTTCTTCACAGTGCGCTTCAATTTCACCGGATCCATCTTCTCCTCCGGAGGTGGATTTTTCTTTGCAAAAAAGTCCCTCACTTGGGCTTTACAGATCTCCGCGTTTTCCTCGTCGGTCATCTCGTATGGTAACTTCTCTAGAGGCGTGAGAGTCGGACCGAATCTGTATTGCCTCCCGTCTCTGGCTGTACTGCTAGACGCCGGAGCAGTCGGAGTGGCTGCGGCTGTCTTCCTTCGTTGCTTACGAGGCGGAGAAGGAGGCGGAGTGCTACGATGCGCCGGAGCAGCCGGAGCGGCGGCGGCTGTCTTCCGCTGTTGTTGACGAGGCGGAGAAGGAGGCGGAGTGCCGCCACGCGCCAAAGCAGCCGGAGAAGGAGGCGGAGTGCCCTGATCACTTGCCAGAGGAGGAGGCGGAGGAGAAGGCGGAGTGCCCTGACTCGCCAGAGGAGGAGGCGGAGGCGTCCAGTTCGGAAGGTTGATGAGCTCCTTCCGCCATAGACATGGAGTCTTCAGAGCAAGACCCAGCTGAGTCTCCCCTTCACCGATAGGGTGGTCAAGCTGGAGCTCCTCAAATCCCTCTGTTATTTCATCGACCATCACAACAGCATAGCCTTGTGGAATCGGAAGGCAGTGAAAAGTTGCGCCGGGTTGAGGAGGTGTAACAGAGCCGACAGCTGCCTTGACTTTGAGGTGCTGCCATTGCGTCATAAGGTGGCAATCTTGAGCCTCCGTGATAGCATCCACGGGGTAGCTGGGAGCCATGAAGTCAGGCTGCTGAAGGACCTCGGTGGAAGCCACACTGCTTCTCCGCTGAGATGGAGGGGTAGCTTCTGGGGTAGCTCCGGCAGGTCGCTGGCTCTGAACTAGTAGTGCTTGTTCCTCTAGCGCTCGTACCCTTGCATTCAGCGACTGTAGTTCCGTCTGCTCCACTTTCCTCCTCCTCTCCCGGGTTTTGTAACCGCCTGCGCTGGGAAACCCAACCTTCCACGCAACGGAGCCTGCCGTGCCTCGTGTTCGTCCTGGGTGCTCAGGATTCCCGAGGGCCTGTGTGAGCTCGTCGTTCTCTCTGTCGGGAACGAACGTCCCTTCCTGCGCTGCGGCGATATACTTCTGAAGCTTCTTGACGGGTATTTCAAGTTGCTCCTTCGTCCAATGGCACTTCCCTGTTTCAGGGTCCAAGGTTCCCCCAACCCCAAAGAACCAAGTCCTTGAACGGTCTGGCCAGTTCAATGTCTCTGGTTCGACCCCTTTATCAAGAAGGTCCTTCTCAGCCTTGTCCCACAACAGCCGGGCTTTGAGGTAGCCACCTGACCCCGTGCGATGGTGATACTCCTTCTTTGCAGCATTTTTCTTGTTTGTCGCTGACATCTTCTTACTCTTCTCCGATGTCTTGTGGGCCACAAATGCAGGCCAGTGATCTCTTATCTTCTCAAATCGGCCGGTGAATTCTGGAGTTTTCCCTTTGTCGACAAACGTTGATTTCAACTCATTCTTCCACCTCCTGAATAGATCTGCCATCTTCTTAAGAGCATAAGCCTTGACCAATGGCTCTATAACTGGCTTATCCGGATCCTCCTCTGGCGGTAGGGTGAAATTTGCCTTCAGCGCGGTCCAAAGATTATCTTTCTGTCTATCGTTGACAACAGACACTTGAGGGTCTTCGCTCTTAGGCTTATTCCATTGGTGGATGCTGATCGGGAGCACGTCCCTAACAAGAACCCCGCACTGAGCACAAAATGCTTCCTTGGTCCGGCTGGGTTCAATCGGTTGGCCATCGCCCTTGATTGCTGTGATCGTGAACCTTTCATCCTGGCGCAACCTTTTCTTCGGGCCTCGTCTCGTTACCGAAGTTTGGCTCGATCCGGAGGGCTAGAAAAGAAGAAAGAAGAGAGTTAATATGTGTACATACCAAAACAATTAATGCATCAATTAGCTAGTCAGCACAGGCTTAATTAATATATATACCTCGCCGGACTTTGCAACAGCTCCTTCCTCCGTTTGCTCATCGGAGGCATCATAATCATGTCCTTCCACCTCCATTGTTCGATCACCGGAGCCTGCTGCACCCTCTCGTTCCAGACCATCGGTGTCGTTGAGATACGACAAGATATCACCTCCGCCGAGGATTATGTCCCCCAAAAACTGTTCTGCTTCGATGTCTCGGTGCTCCATAGTTTCTGCAAATATTACAACATGGCAATTAATATACAAACATGACAGATGGATATATTAGTGCAAACGTAGACCTAGCTAGCTCGACGCTTCTACGGTTTGGGGTGGCCTCGACAACTCTTCTAGGGTTTGGGGTGGCGAGAGGGGGTTGATCGACGTCCCCCCTCATGTCGAAGTTACCGGAGTTATCTTCTAGTGGTTTGCGTGGCCTCGAGAGTTTGTCGGGTAGGGGCGGGAGGGGGTAGGAGATCGACAACGCTTTTTTTCTAGGGTTTGGGTGGCCTCGAGAGTTGGTCGCCCGGTATATCGAGAGGGGGGTGAACATTTTACCTTAGTAACTTAGAAAAAAAATGTTATCGGGGAGGGGGTATATCGACCCCCCCCTCATGTCAAAGTTATCGGGGAGGGGCTATATCGACAACGACATACATATAGCCACAAACATATAAAAAAAATGTTATCGGGGAAGGGATATATCGACCGCCCCCCCCTCATGTTGAAGTTATAGGGGAGGGGGGTGAACATTTTACCTTAGTAACTTAGAAAAAATGTTATCGGGGAGGGGTATATCGACCCCCCCCTCATGTCAAGTTATCGGGGAGGGGCTATATCGACAACGACATACATATAGCCACATACATATAAAAAAAATGTTATCGGGGAAGGGTATATCGACCCCCCCCCTCATGTTGAAGTTATCGGGGAGGGGTATATCGAGAGGGGGTGAACATTTTACCTTAGTAACTTAGAAAAAATGTTATCGGGGAGGGGGTATATCGACCCCCCCCCCCTCATGTCAAAGTTATCGGGGAGGGGCTATATCGACAACGACATACTATAGCCACATACATATAAAAAAAATGTTATCGGGGAAGGGGTATATCGACCCCCCCCCCTCATGTTGAAGTTATCGGGGAGGGGGTATATCGAGAGGGGGGTGAATTTACCTTAGTAACTTAGAAAAAAAATGTTATCGGGAGGGGGTATATCGACCCCCCCCCCCTCATGTCAAAGTTATCGGGGAGGGGCTATATCGACAACGACATACATATAGCCACATACATATAAAAAAAATGTTATCGGGGAAGGGGTATATCGACCCCCCCCCTCCATGTTGAAGTTATCGGGAGGGGGTATATCGACAACGACACTATACATACAAGGAAAAAAATGTTATCGGGAGGGGGGATATCGACCAACACATACAATTACATGGAAAAAAATGATATCCATATATACATACATAGCCACATACATATATACATGAAAAAAATGCTATGAAAAAAAACATATATGAACAAAAAATTAATACACATATGAACAAAAAAATACATATATGAACAAAAGAATGCTCTGAACAAAAAAATTAATACATATATGAACCTCCATACATACATATAGCCACATACATACATATATACATTATATATATATGAACAAAAAATTCATCATATAAAATATGAAAAAAAAAATTATCATATACACAGAGCCGGGGCGGTGGCGGCTCACAGCGGGGGCGGCCGGCGAGGGCGACGGCGGGGGCGGCGAGGGCGGCGAGGGCGGCGACGGTGGGGGCGGTGGGGGCGGGCCGGGGCGCAGGGGCGCGGCCGGGCGCGCTCGGGGGCGGCGGACGGCGACGGCGTGGGCGGCGGATGGCGTCGGTGTGGGCTCGGGGCGGGGCAGGGGCACGGGCGACGGCGACGGCGTCGGGGCAGCCTAGCGTCGTCGGGGAACTACGATGAAACTGAAAATTTTCACAAGTCTTGCTTATATACACGAAGCATTGGTCCCGGTTCGTGACACGAACCGGGACTAATGACCCCTTTAGTCCCGGTTGGTGCCACCAACCGGGACCAAAGGTCTCTTTTCAGCAGCCCAAAGGGCGGGAAGCAGGGATCTTTGGTCCCGGTTGGTGGCACCAACCGGGACAAAAAGCCTTGTGCTGCCCGCATCGCGGCCAAAAGTTTAGTCCCACCTCGCTAGTTGAGAGAGCTCGAGAGTGGTTCTTACGAGAAATAAGGTCAATCAAACTGATAATCAAGCATTATAAATGGTATTGATGAAACTGCTAGAATCAATGGGAGATGCGCGGAACTAGCTAGTAGTACTTACTTTCGGGTGTGTAAATCGCAGATCCCCTGGTAGTCCCGGAACTTCTGCGGTGAACACTTTCCAAACCTGCGGACAAAGAAAAATTACTTGATATCGGAAATAAACAAAGTTGCCGATATGGTGCGATAATGATCGATTGAACTTACTTCTTGAGCATTTCAGTCATGGCCGCATACTCCTTGGGATCTTTTCGTCTTGAGTCTAAGACGGTTACTAGTCCCTGTTCAAACTTAATCTCTAGGAGAATAAGTGGAAGCTACGCACGACATGCATAACTCATCAATTACATTACTATAACCTTGAGTAAAAGGAAACCGAATATGGGAAGACAGTAACACTCACTTGAAGTTGTAAGGAAAGAGTATTTTATCTTTGTTTTGATTTTTAAGCAACGATTGTAGCAAGTTGGCCTCGGTTTCTTTCGCATGATATGTAACCGTCCATTCATCTATGAGATTGTGTTAATGAACCCAATATCATAGATTTGTGCATTTCTGCATCGACGATCTTCAATCTGCATAATATAGTGAGGATAATTATATATACATGCAATGAAAGAGCTGAGTATATATAAAGACTTATTACGGAAGTATAGTTACTTACAAACAGTAGCAAGTGATGATTATTTTATCGAGGTCCTTTTGATTGAAAAACTGGAAGAACTCCTCAAATGGAACAGACAACAGATCAATTCCAACGAGGGTCGTGCTCCTCTTTAACTCTCACGTCAAAATATCCTTCCCAGACTTGCAGGTGTCCATGTACCACTTATGGAATCTTCGCATCATCGTTGTTAGAGGAGGATCACCAGGTCTGACGAGAGGCTTCCCATACTGGTATTTGTGTTCGTCACCTCCATTGTATCAAATGTGCATCGTCGGGCAGGTAATAACCAGGATTGGTACCGGGCAGCATCCCCGGCAGATTTGCGACGATATGCTAGACACCTTGAGCGGGGGGCACGATTGGTTTGCCTGTCGCCGAGCTGGGGAATTTTTTTCCCACTTCTTCGTTCTTGTAACCTTTTGTCACTTGAAGTAGTTCCCGACGGCGCGCTCCTTCCACTGCCTTTTTAAGAGCGCGGACATGGTGTCATCCGGTGGAGCGGGTGGTGGTCGCTTCAGGTTCTTCACAGTGCGCTTCAATTTTCACCGGATCCATCTTCTCCTCCGGAGGTGGATTTTTCTTTGCAAAAAAGTCCCTCACTTGGGCTTTACAGATCTCGCGTTTTCCTCCGTCGGTCATCTCGTATGGTAACTTCTCTAGAGGCGTGAGAGCGGACCGAATCTGTATTGCCTCCGTCTCTGGCTGTACTGCTAGACGCCGGAGCATTCGGAGGTGCTGCGGCTGTTTCCTTCGTTGCTTACGAGCGGAGAAGGAGGCGGGAGTGCTACGATGCGCGGAGCAGCCGGAGCGGCGGCGGCTGTCTTCCGCTGTTGTTGACGAGGCGGAGAAGGAGGCGGAGTGCCGCCACGCGCCAAAGCAGCGGAGAAGGAGGCGGAGTGCCCTGATCACTTGCCAGAGGAGGAGGCGGAGGAGAAGGCGGAGTGCCCTGATCGCCAGAGGAGGAGGCGGAGGCGTCCAGTTCGAAGGTTGATGAGCTCCTTCCGCATAGACATGGAGTCTTCAGAGCAGACCGCTGAGTCTCCCCTTCAACCGATAGGGTGGTCAAGCGGAGCTCCTCAAATCCCTCTGTTATTTCATCGACCATCACAACAGCATAGCCTGGGAATCGGAAGGCAGTGAAAAGTTGCGCCGGGTTGAGGAGGTGTAACAGAGCCGACAGCTGCCTTGACTTTGAGGTGCTGCCAGCGTCATAAGGTGGCAATCTTGAGCCTCCGTGATAGCATCCACGGGGTAGCTGGGAGCCATGAAGTCAGGCTGCTGAGGACCTCGGTGGAAGCCACACTGCTTCTCCGCTGAGATGGAGGGGTGCTTCTGGGGTAGCTCCGGCAGGTCGCTGGCTCTGAACTAGTAGTGCTTGTTTCCTCTAGCGCTCGTACCCTTGCATTCAGCGACTGTAGTTCCGTCTGCTCCACTTTCCTCCTCCTCTCCCGGTTTTGTAACCGCCTGCGCTGGGAAACCAACCTTCCACGCAACGGAGCCTGCCGTGCCTCGTGTTCGTCCGGTGCTCAGGATTCCCGAGGGCCTGTGTGAGCTCGTCGTTCTCTCTGTCGGGAACGAACGTCCCTTCCTGCGCTGCGGCGATATACTTCTGAGCTTCTTGACGGGTATTTCAAGTTGCTCCTTCGTCCAATGGCACTTCCCTGTTTCAGGGTCCAAGGTTCCCCCAACCCCAAGAACCAAGTCCTTGACGGTCTGGCCAGTTCAATGTCTCTGGTTTCGACCCCTTTATCAAGAAGGTCCTCTCACCTAGCCTGTTCCACAAACAGCCGGGCTTTGAGGTAGCCACCTGACCCGTGCGATGGTGATACTCCTTCTTGCAGCATTTTTCTTGTTTGTCGCTGAATCTTCTTACTTCTTCTCCGATGTCTTGTGGCCACAAATGCAGGCCAGTGATCTCTTATCTTCTCAAATCGGCGGTGAATTCTGGAGTTTTCCCTTTGTCGACACAACGTTGATTTCAACTCATTCTCCACCTCCTGAATAGATCTGCCATCTTCTTAAGAGCATAAGCCTTGACCAATGGCTCATAACTGGCTTATCCGGATCCTCCTCTGGCGGTAGGGTGAAATTTGCCTTCAGCGCGGTCCAAAGATATCTTTCTGTCTATCGTTGACAACAGACACTTGAGGGTCTTCGCTCTTAGCTTATGCCGGTGCACAGCTTCAGGATGTAACTTCTGCATTTCTACTCTTCCAGAAAAACAGAAAAGCTTTCTTGCAATAAGGTTATCTATACTTCGAAGAAAACTGAACACAGTTGACACTTGACAATTTCAAAAAAGACAAAACTGAACATACATTGCAGGTAATATAGAGCTGAACACACAACACACTTTATAGATCTCTGCCATGATATGCGGCTGAGTATTGTCTTCCTAAGAAGTTTGATTTCTCAATAAATGAAGCTCGACGGGCGCCAAGGACATTGGGGACTTCCGCCCCATCAGCTTAATCCACCTGGTAGTCAAAATCTTCGCCAAGACGCTCTCTTTATGCCTTGTGCCGAAGCTTGATGGGCTGGTTAGCAAGAACCAGAACGCCTTAATTGCCGGCCGCAGCCTACATAACAACTTCATCCTTGTCAGGCAAACGATGCGTGTGTTGCACCAGCTGCGTGCGCCTCGAGTTCAGCTCAAGCTGACCTGGTGCGTGCCTTCGACACATCTCTGGCCGTTCTGTTCGAGGCGTACGCCGTTATGATTTGGGCCTCGGTTTCTCGATTGGCTGGCCATCTTGCTTTCCACCGCTAGCACGCCCGTGTTGATCATGGCGAGCCCGGTCCTCCAATTTGGATCGGCGTGGATACCAGCAGGGCGATCCTTTATCTCCCCAGCTCTTCGTCCTTGCCGTGGATACGCTGGGACGCCTCATCAGGCGCGCCATGACGCTGGGGGTCCTCGAGCAGCTACACCCACGGCGCCCAATCCCAGAGATCTCGCTATATGCCGATGATGTGTTGCTCTTTTGCCACCCGTCGCGGAGCGGCACTAACGCGATCAGGCTATACTGGAGCTCTTCGGACACGCTTACGGCTGCTGGTGAACTACAATAAGAGCTCGGCCACCCTACTCAATTGTGGGCCGGAGCATGCGACTCTGGTCACCAGAACCCTTAGGTGCGCGCCTCACCGAATTGCCGCTGACCTACCTTGGGATCCCGCTGACTATCAGGCATCCCACAAGTGCGCAGCTCCAGCCGCTAGTTGAAAAGGTTGCGGGCATGATCCCCTGCTGGAAATCGAGGCTAATGAACACAAACCGGAAAGCTGGCGCTGGCAAGAGCGTTTTATGCGCGATCCCCATCCACCAGCTACTTGTCTTCGCTCCTCTGAAGAAAACTATCAAACTCGTCGAGAAAATCCAGAGGGGATTCCTGTGGGAGGGGCGCACTGCCGCAAATGTGGTAGTTGCCACGTCAATTGGCGTCGTGCTGTGCCGGCCTACATCCCTTGCTTGGGGGCCTCGGCGTCCATGACATGGAGCACGCAGGCCTTGCCTTGCGGCTACGCTGGCTTTGGTATTACAAGACCGACACGGAATGGGCCTGGCAGGCCTCGATCCAGTTTTCCGCCGAGGAGCAGGCCCTATTCTTTGCCTCTACATCAATGATCGTTGGATCTAGGAAGTTCTGGGAGGACCGCTGGCTTAATGGTCGATCCGTCCGCGAGGTCGCGCCCCAGCTCTACTCTGTGCATCCCCAAACGAAGACGGAAGATGCGTTCCATTGCAGATGGCCTTCAAAACCACAACTGGGCGCATGACCACTAGTAGAAAAATGACCATTGTCCCAGTTCATAAGGCCCCTTTGTCGGTTCGGGACCGGACTAAAGGGTCGGGACTAAACCTAACATTTTTAGTCCCGGTTTTATATGAACGGGACAGATGAGGCTCCACGTGGCCGCTGCGGCGAGCCCAGGAGGAGGGCCTTTAGTCCCGGTTGGTAACACCAACCGGGACCAAGGATCATCCACGTGTCAGCAGCTTAGGAGTTGGGTTTTTTTTTTTTTTTTTGAAGGGGGGGGGGGGGGGGGTTTAGGGGTTTTGTAGGGTTAATTTAGGGGTTTCATATATTGTGTTAGCTAGCTAATAGATGAAGTGTCCTCTCTTATCTCCGTGCTTGGTCGACGCTACGTACTATATGTATAGAGAGGACTCGACACGCTAGCTAGTAAGCAAAAGAAGGAAACCATTAAGTACACAAGATCGTCATGAACATATACAGAGAGAAGTGATCGACCTCCTCCTTCGCCGAGAGATTGGTCGAACAACAGTTTTCGTATATCTATCCGACGCTACTAGCTACATATATACAATATAAGATCCCTAACATCTGATGTCAAGTTCCACATGGTATTCTCGGCTGGATTGATGACATGGTCAAGAAAGAATCCAGCCAATTCCTCTTGAATTGCCTTAAGCGATCTTGTGGTAGGAGTTCATCCCGCATCTGCCAAATAATTTGAAGAAGGGGGTCAATACATATATAGAATGAAACTCAACACAAATGATGGTAATAAAATAAATTGTGAATATTATTGCTTACGCACTTCATATTGTTTTTCAGAGTAGCCCCGCTTAGAGGTCGTTGCGTTGTAGATGTACTCGCAAACGTAGTATCCACAAAAAATTATTCCCGGCTTCCTGCCACAACCACTTTACGAGAAATAGAGGTCAATCAAACTGATAATCAAGCATTATAAATGGTATTGATGAAACTGCTAGAATCAATGGGAGATGCGCGGAACTAGCTAGTAGTACTTACTTTCGGGTGTGTAAATCGCAGATCCCCTGGTAGTCCCGGAACTTCTGCGGTGAACACTTTCCAAACCCTGCGAGACAAAGAAAAATTAACTTGATATCGGAAATAAACAAAGTTGCCGATATGTGCGATAATGATCGATTGAACTTACTTCTTGAGCATTTCAGTCATGGCCGCATACTCCTTGGGATCTTTTCGTCTTGAGTCTAAGACGGTTACTAGTCCCTGTTCAAACTTAATCTCTAGGAGAATAAAGTGGAAGCTACGCACGATGCATAACTCATCAATTACATTACTATAACCTTGAGTAAAAGGAAACCGAATATGCGGAAGACAGTAACACTCACTTGAAGTTGTAAGGAAAGAGTATTTTATCTTTGTTTTGATTTTTAAGCAACGATTGTAGCAAGTTGGCCTCGGTTTCTTTGCATGATATGTAACCGTCCATTCATCTATGAGATTGTGTTAATGAACCCAATATCATAGATTTGTGCATTTCTGCATCGACGATCTCAATCTGCATAATATAGTGAGGATAATTATATATACATGCAATGAAAGAGCTGAGCTATATATAAAGACTTATTACGGAAGTATAGTACTTACAAACAGTAGCAAGTGATGATTATTTTATCGAGGTCCTTTTGATTGAAAAACTGGAAGAACTCCTCAAATGGAACAGACAACAGATCAATTCCAACGAGGGTCGTGCTCCTCTTTAACTCTCAGCGTCAAAATATCCTTCCCAGACTTGCAGGTGTCCATGTACCACCTTATGGAATCTTCGCATCATCGTTGTTAGAGGAGGATCACCAGGTCTGACGAGAGGCTTCCCATACTGGTATTTGTGTTCGTCCACCTCCATTGTATCAAAATGTGCATCGTCGGGCAGGTAATAACCAGGATTGGTACCGGGCAGCATCCCCGGCAGATTTGCGACGATATGCTAGACACCTTGAGCGGGGGGCACGATTGGTTTGCCTGTCGCCGAGCTGGGGAATTTTTTTCCCACTTCTTCGTTCTTGTAACCTTTTGTCACTTGAAGTAGTTCCCGACCGGCGCGCTCCTTCCACTGCCTTTTTAAGAGCGCGGACATGGTGTCATCCGGTGGAGCGGGTGGTGGTCGCTTCAGGTTCTTCACAGTGCGCTTCAATTTCACCGGATCCATCTTCTCCTCCGGAGGTGGATTTTTCTTTGCAAAAAAGTCCCTCACTTGGGCTTTACAGATCCCGCGTTTTCCTCGTCGGTCATCTCGTATGGTAACTTCTCTAGAGGCGTGAGAGTCGGACCGAATCTGTATTGCCTCCGTCTCTGGCTGTACTGCTAGACGCGGAGCAGTCGGAGTGCTGCGGCTGTTTCCTTCGTTGCTTACGAGGCGGAGAAGGAGGCGGGAGTGCTACGATGCGCCGGAGCAGCCGGAGCGGCGGCGCTGTCTTCCGCTGTTGTTGACGAGGGGAGAAGGAGGCGGAGTGCCGCCACGCGCCAAAGCAGCCGGAGAAGGAGGCGGAGTGCCCTGATCACTTGCCAGAGGAGGAGGCGGAGGAGAAGGCGGAGTGCCCTGAATCGCCAGAGGAGGAGGCGGAGGCGTCCAGTTCGGAAGGTTGATGAGCTCCTTCCGCATAGACATGGAGTCTTCAGAGCAGACCAGCTGAGTCTCCCCTTCACCGATAGGGTGGTCAAGCTGGAGCTCCTCAAATCCCTCTGTTATTTCATCGACCATCACAACAGCATA
The DNA here is from genome assembly GCA_011799875.1 of Thinopyrum elongatum. Classification (NCBI taxonomy): domain Eukaryota; kingdom Viridiplantae; phylum Streptophyta; class Magnoliopsida; order Poales; family Poaceae; genus Thinopyrum; species Thinopyrum elongatum. The sequence continues at coordinate 7,960,124 of CM022298.1, forward strand.
GCCTGGGAATCGGAAGGCAGTGAAAAGTTGCGCCGGGTTGAGGAGGTGTAACAGAGCCGACAGCTGCCTTGACTTTGAGGTGCTGCCAGCGTCATAAGGTGGCAATCTTGAGCCTCCGTGATAGCATCCACGGGGTAGCTGGGAGCCATGAAGTCAGGCTGCTGAAGGACCTCGGTGGAAGCCACACTGCTTCTCCGCTGAGATGGAGGGGTGCTTCTGGGGTAGCTCCGGCAGGTGCTGGCTCTGAACTAGTAGTGCTTGTTCCTCTAGCGCTCGTACCCTTGCATTCAGCGACTGTAGTTCCGTCTGCTCCACTTTCCTCCTCCTCTCCCGGGTTTTGTAACCGCCTGCGCTGGGAAACCCAACCTTCCACGCAACGGAGCCTGCCGTGCCTCGTGTTCGTCCTGGGTGCTCAGGATTCCCGAGGGCCTGTGTGAGCTCGTCGTTCTCTCTGTCGGGAACGAACGTCCCTTCCTGCGCTGCGGCGATATACTTCTGAAGCTTCTTGACGGGTATTTCAAGTTGCTCCTTCGTCCAATGGCACTTCCCTGTTTCAGGGTCCAAGGTTCCCCCAACCCCAAAGAACCAAGTCCTTGAACGGTCTGGCCAGTTCAATGTCTCTGGTTGACCCCTTTATCAAGAAGGTCCTCTCAGCCTTGTCCACAAACAGCCGGGCTTTGAGGTAGCCACCTGACCCGTGCGATGGTGATACTCCTTCTTGCAGCATTTTTCTTGTTTGTCGCTGAATCTTCTTACTCTTCTCCGATGTCTTGTGGCCACAAATGCAGGCCAGTGATCTCTTATCTTCTCAAATCGGCGGTGAATTCTGGAGTTTTCCCTTTGTCGACACAACGTTGATTTCAACTCATTCTTCCACCTCCTGAATAGATCTGCCATCTTCTTAAGAGCATAAGCCTTGACCAATGGCTCATAACTGGCTTATCCGGATCCTCCTCTGGCGGTAGGGTGAAATTTGCCTTCAGCGCGGTCCAAAGATTATCTTTCTGTCTATCGTTGACAACAGACACTTGAGGGTCTTCGCTCTTAGGCTTATCCATTGGTGGATGCTGATCGGGAGCACGTCCCAACAAGAACCCCGCACTGAGCACAAAATGCTTCCTTGGTCCGGCTGGGTTCAATCGGTGGCCATCGCCCTTGATTGCTGTTGATCGTGAACTTTCATCCTGGCGCAACCTTTTCTTCGGGCCTCGTCTCGTTACCGAAGTTTGGCTCGATCCGGAGGGCTAGAAAAGAAGAAAGAAGAGAGTTAATATGTGTACATACCAAAACAATTAATGCATCAATTAGCTAGTCAGCACAGGCTTAATTAATATATATACCTCGCCGGACTTTGCAACAGCTCTTCCTCCGTTTGCTCATCGGAGGCATCATAATCATGTCCTTCCACCTCCATTGTTCGATCACCGGAGCTGCTGCACCCTCTCGTTCCAGACCATCGGTGTCGTTGAGATACGACAAGATATCACCTCCGCCGGGATTATGTCCCCCAAAAACTGTTCTGCTTCGATGTCTCGGTGCTCCATAGTTTCTGCAAATATTCAACATGGCAATAATTACAACATGACAGATGGATATATTAGTGCAAACGTAGACCTAGCTAGCTCGACGCTTCTACGGTTTGGGGTGGCCTCGACAACTCTTCTAGGGTTTGGGGTGGCGAGGGGGGTTGATCGACGTCCCCCCTCATGTCGAGTACCGGAGTTATCTTCTAGTGGTTTGCGTGGCCTCGAGAGTTTTGTCGGGTAGGGGCGGGAGGGGGTAGGAGATCGACAACGCTTTTTTTCTAGGGTTTGGGTGGCCTCGAGAGTTGGTCGCCCGGTATATCGAGAGGGGGGTGAACATTTTACCTTAGTAACTTAGAAAAAAAATGTTATCGGGGAGGGGGTATATCGACCCCCCCCTCATGTCAAAGTTATCGGGAGGGGCTATATCGACAACGACATACATATAGCCACAAACATATAAAAAAAATGTTATAGGGGAAGGGATATATCACCCCCCCCCTCATGTTGAAGTTATCGGGGAGGGGGGTGAACATTTTACCTTAGTAACTTAGAAAAAGAATGTTATCGGGGAGGGGGTATATCGACCCCCCCCCCCTCATGTCAAAGTTATCGGGGAGGGGCTATATCGACAACGACATAATATAGCACATACATATAAAAAAATGTTATCGGGGAAGGGGTATATCGACCCCCCCCCCTCATGTTGAAGTTATCGGGGAGGGGTATATCGAGAGGGGGGTGAACATTTTACCTTAGTAACTTAGAAAAAATGTTATCGGGGAGGGGGTATATCGACCCCCCCCCCCTCATGTCAAAGTTATCGGGGAGGGGCTATATCGACAACGACATACTATAGCCACATACATATAAAAAAAATGTTATCGGGGAAGGGGTATATCGACCCCCCCCCCTCATGTTGAAGTTATCGGGGAGGGGGTATATCGAGAGGGGGGTGAACATTTTACCTTAGTAACTTAGAAAAAAAAATGTTATCGGGGAGGGGGTATATCGACCCCCCCCCCCTCATGTCAAAGTTATCGGGGAGGGGCTATATCGACACGACATACATATAGCCACATACATATAAAAAAAATGTTATCGGGGAAGGGGTATATCGACCCTCCCCCCTCATGTTGAAGTTATCGGGAGGGGGTATATCGACAACGACAACATACAAGGAAAAAAATGTTATCGGGAGGGGGGATATCGACAACGACATACATACATGGAAAAAAATGATATCCATCTATACATACATAGCCACATACATATATACATGAAAAAAATGCTATGAAAAAAATACATATATGAACAAAAATTAATACACTATGAACAAAAAAATACATATATGACAAAAGAATGCTCTGAACAAAAAAATTAATACTATATGAACCTCCATACATACATATAGCCAACATACATACATATATACATTATATATATATGAACAAAAAATTCATCATATAAAATATGAAAAAAAAAATTATAATACACAGAGCCGGGGCGGTGGCGGCTAAGCAGGGGGGGGGCAGGATCGAGGGCGACGGCGGGAGGCGAGGGGCGGGAGGCGACGGTGGGGGCGGTGGGGGCGGGGCGGGCGCAGGGGCGGGCCGGGCGCGCTGGGGCGGCGGACGGCGACGGCGTGGGCGGCGGATGGCGTCGGTGTGGGCTCGGGGCGGGGCGCAGGGGCAAGGGCGACGGCGACGGCGTCGGGGCAGCCTGCGTCGTCGGGGAACTACGATGAAACTGAAAATTTTCACAAGTCTTGCTATATAACACGAAGCATTGGTCCCGGTTCGTGACACGAACCGGGACTAATGACCCCTTTAGTCCCGGTTGGTGCCACCAACCGGGACCAAAGGTCTCTTTTCAGCAGCCCAAAGGGCGGGAAGCGGGATCTTTGGTCCCGGTGGTGGCAACCAACGGACTAAAGGGCGTGCATTGGTCCCGGTTGGTGCCACGAACCGGTACCAATGCACCCCTTTAGTCCCGGTTGGTGCCACCAACCGGGACAAAAAGCCTTGTGCTGCCCGCATCGCGGCCAAAAGTTTAGTCCCACCTCGCTAGTTGAGAGAGCTCGAGAGTGGTTTATAAGCGCTGCTGCGCCCGTTCTCTCGAGCTCCTCTCAACTGCAGGCTTTCGGGCCTAAACTCGCACTATGTGCCTGTGGGCCTACTGGGCCTGCTGCGGGCCTGAATCCTGGCCCATGGTTGGGTTTCTAGTCGTATTCAGGCCGTGGTGGCCCAGTAGGCGGCACTTTTTTTATTTTTATTTTGTTTTCTTTGTTGCTTTATTTATTTTATTTTGTTTCTACTTACAACAAAATACTTACTGTTGCTATTTTTATTTATTTTATTAAATTTTATTTTATTTATTTTGTTTCTACTTATTTATTAAAGTTTATTTTGTTTCTACTTATTTATTTTATTTTGTTTCTACTTATTTATTTTATTTTATTTTTTGCTTTTTTTATTTATTTTATGAAAATTCTTTTTCTTTTAATGTTTTGAAGAGAAAATACTTTGATAATTTTAGTTGCATAAATTTTTTATAATTTTAGTTTCAATAATACAAGAGGTTTAAAAAGTTGAAAAGCACTTCAAATGAACTCTGAAGAGGTTGAAAATGAGCATGATATCATCATTTCACCCACATAGCATGTGCTAAAAAGTTGAGAGGGTTACGGCAAAAACTGGATGCACTTCGCGTACAAAATGGACAATCTCTTTCGAAGTATCAGGGTTTCGGACAAAAACTCACCTGTTACAAAGGGATTTCATTTTTTTGAACTAATTTGAAGTCCAGACTTTTTGTGTGCTCAAAATAAATCATTCAAAGCCACATCATCAATTTTCAACCCTTTCTGAATTCATCTGTCTTCACTTTTTCTTCGCTTGTGTCCTTTGCTTATTGCGCCGTAACCATGGATATTCTTCATCGCTTAACAGGGTGCTTGGGTCAGCCTTGACTTTGAAGGGAGGAATTTCATGAAACTTTTCATAATCTTCAGACATGTCTGTCTTACCCTCCACTCCCACGATGTCTCTTTTCCCTGAAAGAACTATGTGGCGCTTTGACTCATCGTATGATGTATTCGCTTCCTTATCTTTTCTTTTTCTCGGTTTGGTAGACATGTCCTTCACATAGAAAACCTGCGCCACATCATTGGCTAGGACGAATGGTTCGTCTGTGTACCCAAGATTGTTCAGATCCACTGTTGTCATTCCGTAATGTGGCACTACCTGTACCCCGCCTCCTGACAGATTGACCCATTTGCACTTAAACAAAGGGACCTTAAAATCATGTCCGTAGTCAAGTTCCCATATGTCCACTATGTAACCATAATATGTGTCCTTTCCCCTCTTGGTTGCTGCATCAAAGCGGACACCACTGTTTTGGTTAGTGCTCTTTTGATCTTGGGCGATCGTGTAAAATGTATTCCCATTTATCTCGTATCCTTTGTAAGTCAATACAGTCGAAGATGGTCCCCTGGACAATGAGTACAGCTCATCAGAAACAGTGTTGTCACCTCTGAGATGTGTTTCCAACCAACTGCCGAAAGTCCTGATGTGTTCACATGTAATCCAGTCGTCACACTGCTCCGGGTGTTTGGAGCGCAAAATGTTCATGTGTTCATCGACATACGGGGTCACCAAGGTAGAGTTCTGTAGAACTGTGTAGTGTGCTTGAGACCAAGAATGCCCGTCCCTGCATATTATTGAGTCCCCTCCTAGCGTGCCTTTTCCAGTCAGTCTCCCCTCATACCGCGATTGAGGGAGACCAATCTTCTTAAGGTCAGGAATGAAGTCAACACAAAACCCAATGACATCCTCTGTTTGATGGCCCATGGAGATGCTTCCTTCTGGCCTAGCGCGGTTACGGACATATTTCTTTAGGACTCCCATGAACCTCTCAAAGGAGAACATATTGTGTAGAAATACGGGCCCCAGAACGACAATCTCGTCGACTAGATGAACTAGGACGTGCGTCATGATATTGAAGAAGGATGGTGGGAACACCAGCTCGAAACTGACAAGACATTGCGCCACATCACTCCTTAGCCTTGGTATGATTTCTGGATCGATCACCTTCTGAGAGATTGCATTGAGGAATGCACATAGCTTCACAATGGCTAATCGAACGTTTTCCGGTAGAAGCCCCCTCAATGCAACCCGAAGCAGTTGCATCATAATCACGTGGCAGTCATGAGACTTTAGGTTCTGAAACTTTTTCTCTGCCATATTTATTATTCCCTTTATATTCGACGAGAAGCCAGACGGGACCTTCATACTGAGCAGGCATTCAAAGAAGATTTCCTTCTCTTCTTTGGTAAGAGCGTAGCTGGCAGGACCTTCATACTGCTTTGGAGGCATGCCGTCTTTTTCGTGCCAACGTTGCAGGTCCTCCCGTGCTTCCGGTGTATCTTTTGTCTTTCCATACACGCCCAAGAAGCCTAGCAGGTTCACGCAAAGGTTCTTTGTCACGTGCACCACGTCGATTGAAGAGCAGACCTCTAGGTCTTTCCAGTAGGGTAGGTCCCAAAATATAGATTTCTTCTTCCACATGAGAGCGCGTCCCTCAGCGTCATTCGGAACAGATAGTCCGCCGGGACCCTTTCCAAAGATTACGTGTAAATCATTGACCATAGCAAATACGTGATCACCGGTACGCATGGCGGGCTTCTTCCGGTGATCTGCCTCGCCTTTGAAATGCTTGCCTTTCTTTCGACATTGATGGTTGGTCGGAAGAAATCGACGATGCCCCAGGTACACATTCTTCCTGCATTTGTCCAGGTATATACTTTCGGTGTCAGCTAAATAGTGCGTGCATGCGTGGTATCCCTTGTTTGTCTGTCCTGAAAGGTTACTGAGAGCAGGCCAATCATTGATGGTTACAAACAGCAACGCATGCAGGTCAAATTCCTCCTGTCTGTGCTCATCCCACACACATACACCGTTTCCATTCCACAGCTGTAAAAGTTCTTCAACTAATGGCCTTAGGTACACATCAATGTCGTTGCCGGGTTGCTTAGGGCCTTGGATGAGTACTGGCATCATAATGAACTTCCGCTTCATGCACAGCCAGGGAGGAAGGTTATAGATACATAGAGTCACGGGCCAGGTGCTGTGATTGCTGCTCTGCTCCCCGAAAGGATTAATGCAATCCGCGCTTAAACCAAACCATACGTTCCTTGGGTCACCTGCAAACTCAGTCCGGTACTTTCTCTTGATTTTTCTCCACTGCGACCCATCAGCGGGTGCTCTCAACTTCCCGTCTTTCTTACGGTCCTCTCTGTGCCATCGCATCAACTTGGCATGCTCTTTGTTTCTGAACAGATGTTTCAACCGTGGTATTATAGGAGCTTACCACATCACCTTGGCAGGAACCCTCTTCCTGGGGGGCTCGCCATCAACATCACCAGGGTCATCTCGTCTGATCTTATACCGCAATGCACCGCATACCGGTCATGCGTTCAAATCCTCGTACGCACCGCGGTACAGGATGCAGTCATTAGGGCATGCATGTGTCTTCTGCACCTCCAATCCTAGAGGGCATACGACCATCTTTGCTGCGTACGTACTGTCGGGCAATTCGTTATCCTTTGGAAGCTTCTTCTTCAATATTTTCAGTAGCTTCTCAAATCCTTTGTCAGGCACAGCATTCTCTGCCTTTCACTGCAGCAATTCCAGTATGGTACCGAGCTTTGTGTTGCCATCTTCGCAATTGGGGTACAACCCTTTTTGGTGATCCTCTAACATGCGATCGAATTTCAGCTTTTCCTTTTCACTTTCGCACTGTCTCCTTGCATCAACAATGACCCGGCGGAGATCATCATCGGGCACATCGTCTGGTTCCTCTTGATCTTCAGCTTCCCCCGTTGCATCATCATCGTATTAAGGGGGCACATAGTTGTCATCATCCTCTTCTTCTTCGCTGTCTTCCATCATAACCCCTATTTCTCCGTGCCTGGTCCAAACATTATAGTGTGGCATGAAACCCTTATAAAGCAGATGGGGTGTGAAGGATTTTCCGGTCAGAGTAAGACTTCGTATTCCCACATATAGGGCATGGACAACACATAAAACCATTCTGCTTGTTTGCCTCAGCCACTTCGAGAAAATTATGCACGCCCTTAATGTACTCGGAGGTGCGTCTGTCACCGTACATCCATTGCCGGTTCATCTGCGTGCATTATATATAATTAAGTGTGTCAAAAACCATTACAAAACATCATGAACAGATAAGTGACCAAATTAATAGAAGTTCATCATCACATTAAAACCAAAGTACATACATAGTTCTCATTGAACAACATATAGCTTTTCAGAGCATCTAATTAAACCATACATTATTGAAACTATGTAAAACATTTCAATGCAACAACAAATGCGATCATAATCGCAACCAAGGTAATAATTGATCCAACGGCATAATGATACCAAGCCTCGGTATGAATGGCATATTTTCTATACTTTCTAATCTTGAAGCGCATTGCATCCATCTTGATCTTGTGATCATCGACGACATCCGCAACATGCAACTCCAATATCATCTTCTCCTCCTCAATTTTTTTCAATTTTTCCTTCAAGTAATTGTTTTCTTCTTCAACTAAATTTAACCTCTCGACAATAGGGTCGGTTGGAATTTCCGGTTCACATACCTCCTAGATAAAAAAAATCTATGTCACGTTGGTCGGCATAATTGTCATAAACAACAAATGAACCAAATAGTTATAAAATATAATATATACCACATCCGAATCATAGACAGGACGAGGGCCGACGGGGGCGGATACCAAAACCATCGCACTATATAATAACAAACAATAATAAAAGTAAGAAAATTATACAAGTATCTATGTAAATCATACAAGTAAGAATTTTTTTCTTTTAGAAAGAAGATAAGAACAAGAGGCTCACCACGGTTATGCCGGCGACGAGATCGGCGCGGGCGATCGACGGCGGTGAAGACGGGGACGGGACGTGACGGACCGCTAAACCTAGACAAATCTTGAGGAAAATGGAGCTTGAAGGTCGAGTTTGGAGAGGAGAAAGTTTAAGTAGTGTTGCTCGGGCATTTCATCGAACACCTCATGTGCATAGGAGGTGAGGTAGAGCACCACAAACACCTCCCCTCGCCGGCCAGAAAAAACAGAGTAGTGGAGTGCTCTGCTCGCTGGCGAGGGGTATATATAGGCACAACATTGATCCCGGTTCGTGGTTGGAACCGGGACCAAAGGGTCCAGACGAACCGGGACCAATGCCCCACGAGCCCCGGCCGGCTCCCTGGGCGCACGAACCGAGACGTATGCCCCCATGGGTCCCGGTTCGTCACTGAACCGTGACTAATGGGCAGGGCTGGCTTAGACCAAAGCCCTGTTTTCTACTAGAGGACATCACTGGCAACATAGGCATCCATGAAATCGGGCAATACCTGATGCTGTGGCGGGACGCTAAACACATTATCCTCCATGATCGCCCCGACAAGCTAATCTGGAAGTGGCGCCCGGATGGCGTCTACTCCGCGGGCAGCGCCAACCTGGCCTCCTTTGAAGGCTCCTCCTGCTGTGACGCATGGAACCTCATCTGGAAAAGCTGGGCTCTGCCGCGGGTCTAGTTTTTCATGTGGCAGGCCAACCAGGACTGTTGCTGGACCGCGGAAAGATTGAGCCGCCGTGGTCTACAGCACCACCCCCGCTGTGTCCTATGTGATCAGGAGCCGGAAACGATGAACCACCTGTTGGTCGCATGCACTTTCTCGTGGCAAATTTGGCACGATGCGCTCTCCTGGCTTCACCTGACCTGCCGGCCGCCAGACCCGGTACAGGACGACAGCCTCAAAGACGGGTGGTGGCAAGCGCCAAGCAAGCAACGCCACAACCAATGCGAAAAGGGCTGGCATCGGTGATTCACTTGAAGGCTTGGATGATGTAACATCCCCAGATTTTAGTCCAGTCATTAACCAGAAATAATGTGCCATGTTATCATGATCATTTTAATTAAATTGCATCTAGGAAATAATTCAACTTTAATACCAAAATCAAAATGCAAGTCAAATTATTATTTCTTCAAACTGCAAAACTAAATTGTTCATAATTTTGCAAATAATCAGTGGGTAATTGTCATGTAGGAACCAACATTATTTGAAATATTTAAATGCCCTTAATTAATTAAAACAGTAGCAAAAACAGCCCATTTAATCCATTTCATTTAATCAAAATTTAAATAAAATCATTTTGCCTCCAAACCTTTTTCTGGCAGTGCTAGATAGTGCATGGTATTTATTGAGCCAAGTCTCATATTTTACAAAAGTCTTTTTGGGCCTAACGATTAGCAAAATAGAAAGGATTAAAGAAATCAGAAAAAGAAAAAGAGAAAAACTAAAACCTACTGTGCACATGGCCAAGCACCCCCACAGTGTGGCCCGACCCTTTTTGGGTCGGCCTTTTCTTCCTCCCCGCGCCAAACAGGGGAGGCCGGGCGTGCCATGGCCGTCCGAACGCCGGATGCGCACGCTGTCGAGCATCCGCGGCCCCCCCTCGATGGATAAGGGCACCCCCGAGCCCCCCTCTGTCTCCCCGGAAACCCTAGGACGCCGCACTCGCCCCCCTCGCCCCCTCTAGTTCTCGATTTTGTCGGGACCAGACGTGGCCATGGGCGGAGCTTGGTGAAGCTCGCGGCCACTAACGACCCCGGACCGCCGCACCTTGTCCTGGAGCTCCGCAAGTGTCCGGTGCATCTTCCCCGGCCCTTCGTTTGTCGAGGGTTGTCCCACATCAACCGCATCGACCGGCTTCTCCCGCCTCGGCCACCGGTGTTCTCACTGTCGATCTACTCCGACCCGTCTTCCTTGACCTTCTCCGAGCATGGCCTCCCCCTCTGTGAGCTTGCGCGCATCTTTTCCCTCTTGGCCCGAGCTCGATTTCGAGCTCCGGCGCCGTTTACCCCTTTGCTTACTCTGGCCGCCGCTCGCCGCCGTCGTTGCTGCCATCTCCGGTTGTTTCTGTCTGAATCGCACACACAACCACACTCACCTCCCTCCACTCGATCTACTGGAGGTCGCGGCCGTCCGTTTGGTCGCCGGAATCGGCCGGCCGGCGTACCTCCGCCGCGCATGTACGTCGCCGGCTAACCATGCCATTAGGGCCTATTTATTTACTAATGACCCTGGTAATCCCCACTGATAGCCGGGCCACACGCAGCTTAATTAACCCTAGCTAAATTGTTTAGTTAATTAATAATACTGACAAGTAGGGCCCACGGTTACTATTCAAATGGATAAGCAGTGCTGAGTCAGCGTGCTGACTCAGCATTGGGACCCACTGTCAGCCTAATAAGCATAGTGCCAGTACAACCACCGGGTACCCATAGCATTTTTGATTTAATTTATTTTCGGATTAAATTAAGTCTGGAAAATTACAGAAAATCAATAAAACTTTGAAAATCAATATAAAATAAACCATAACTCTGGTGAAAATAATTTATATATGAAAAATGATCAGAAAAATATGACGAATATGAATATGCCACCTACATACCTGTCAGCCCTCTCTAACATGATGAACATGGAACTTTCCCCTCCGGTTCATCTGACCGATAAATGCCTGGCGCTGGTAAAACACCTCCAGATGTTTTCCCACTCCGACTAACACACGTAGTACTGCATTAGGTCACCCCTAGCATAGCCTACCGATACGTCATGCATATGTGTTGCATTGTTTGCAGTGTATTTATTGTTTGTTCCCCCTCCTTCTCTCCCGATAGACCCCGAGACGACCAGACCCCTCCAGCAGAGCTTCCAGGCAAGCAAAATCCCCTTGAACATCCAAATATCACCTACTCTTTCCCTCTTATGCTTGCATTAGAATGGCTTCTGTTGTTGCTTCGATAGCTCCTATTCTGATGCATAGCCTGATTTCGTCGCCTGCTATTGATACCTTACCTGCTATCCTATGATGCTTACTTAGGTATGCTATGTTTCATCAGCTAGCCCTTCACCCTTGTCCGTTTGCCAGGCTTGTTATCGGGCCGTGATCATTCAGGGTGATGATCATGGGAATGTTACATTACGGCAATACTTTTAAACTGTTAAAGTCGGGCCGGCTCCAAGAGTGCCCGCGAGATATTGAAACAAGTCGGGATGACCCCAAGGGTACCCGTGAGAGATTGTTGTGGCGGAACGTCAGGGCAGGTGGAGACCACCAAGGAGAGAGGTGGGCCTGGTCCCTGGTCATTGGACCGTGGGTTAACAAGTCAGTGCGACAGGGTGTTGGAGGTGAGCCTTGAGCCCTGTTCATGTCTGCGAGTTACTAATAACACGCTTAACGGATTTGGGTATTTGATCTGAGTTGGCCACTGGCCTATACGCACTACCACCATGCGGGATAATGGTTTATGGGGCCCTTGGCGTCGTATGTATCATCCGAAAGCTCTGTCAGACGTCCAGTTCAGCATTGTGGCACGGTCGGATCGCGCCAGCCTAGGAGAGAGGTGGCGCTGGTATTCACCCTGCACACAACGACCTGGAGTGCAAAGGGCGATGGGCCCAAGACCCCTGAGCACTTAGGATGTAGACCGGCAGGGACCTCTCTGCGGAGCCTAGGTAGGACTACGTCGTGTTGATCAGCCGAGGCCGGGCATGACCGAGAAAGGTGTGTCCGGCAGAGTTAATCGAGCGTGTTGGGTAACAGTAGTGCATCCATGTAGGGAAGTTATCTATTCGAATAGCCGTGTCCACGGTAACAGGACGCTCAGTGTTGTATCCCGATCTAGTACAACTTGAACTGGATACTTGTGATGCTAAAATTAATATGTTAGCTCTGGGATCGATTTCTTGCAGGGAGTCGAGGAAGGATCTCCGGCATGGCTACTATTATACTTGTTACTACTACTATATTTATGTACTAATTTGCACTCTTCTAATGCTGCAAGATGCTAGTCTTCGATAGGCTAGGTCTTCTCTCTATTCTGGCATTTCTGCAGTCTAGTCCATAGATACAACCCCTTCATTTGATACCGATGCATAAATAGAATAGTTCTGATGTAAGTCTTACGAGTACTTTGGATGAGTACTCACGGTTGCTTTGCTACCTCTTTTCCCCATACCCGATTGCTGCGACCAGATGACGGAGCCCCGGAGCCAGTTGTTTCCGTCGACGACTACTCCTACCCCATTGGAGCTTATGTAGGGGAACGCGGCAGAAAACAAAAATATTTCTGACCTACGCACCAGCCCAGGAACACTATGGAGACTGCATACAAGGTTTGATCTTTTTCGTTACCGACTCGTAGCGTAGCAGAAGTAGAGTCGATGGCGATCGGCTGTGCAAGTCCCCGCAGCTAGGATTTACAACCTCCCAACCGCGAGGATGTATACCCTCATCTGCCCCTCGGACAGTCCCCCGGACGGTGTTGCGGACAGCCCTTCAGGAGGACCTTCGAAACTCGAACGGTCACTCGGACATCCCTTCGGGAGGACCCTCAAAACTCGGACGGTCACTCGGACAGCCCTTTGGGAGGCACTCTCAAACTATGACCGAAACAACGATCTCTCTATAGAGTTGCACACATACGGTGTCATCTATCCGGCAGGGCTTCATCGTCCAGAACTAGTTCCTGCCGGAACCCAGATAACCTTTCGGCTCTACGAAACTATTTCGTTGGGAGGGAAAGAGAAGCCAGACAAGTCTATGGCATGTGTATGAGAGCAAGGATGAGGTTTGGGCAGCCCCCTCACCTCCTATTTATAGGAAAACCAAGGGGTAGGATGGGTATTCAAAATACCAAAAGTGCCCCCCACTTTATGTCATCCACAAAGGGTATAAAAGGGAAAGAGGGTGCCATGTGGAGCTCCATGGAAGAGCTCCACCCTTGGCTGGCCACTGCTTGCCCTCCCCCCCCCCCCAATGAGGGGCTTCCTTGGCCCCCAAGCCCTTCTAGAAGCCTTTTGAAAATATCCCAAAATGTGGTTTTCTAAAAATATCCCAAAAAGCACTTTCACTATTCAAGACGACATTTTTCAGCGTCCGTTCGAACTGAAAATATTTATGTGGGCTTAGAACATTTCCAGTACCCACTAAAATAATTTTCAACGCGCTCCGAAGCAATTACTGATTAGTGATTTTCATCTGCGAAAAGCATCGGAAGTGGTTTCGGCAGCTCCGGAACATTTCCGTTTTTTATCCCGGAAAATTCCTAGAAGTTTTCAGAATGATTCAGGCACCCTCCAAGAATTATCAGGCGTGTGCCGAAACCAATTTGACTTAGTGGTATCCCCTGAAACAACTTTTTAGTTTTACCGGAACTCATCCGGTGACCTCTCTCTTCGGAACTTTTCCGCTGTCTCCGAAACTTTTTCCGGAGACTTTCTCTCAGACTCCCTGTCTAGTATTCAGTAGATAGATGACCCTTAAGCATGTGCCCCTATAGGTTCGGTGAAGTATAGACATGACCCGGAACCCCTTCCGATCAATGATCAACATCGGAGCCGTGGACACCCATATTGACCCCTATACCCACACGAATGAATATTCGAGTGAACCTCCAGTTGTCGTGTGCTATTCCTGTTGCTTCGCGATATGTTACAAATACCCGAGGTGAGACATGTTGGCATCCTCGTGGATCAACAACTTGTCCACTATGCCAGTTACCTCGTTACCGGTATTGTTCTCTTTTCTCGTTCCCGTGTTCTGGCATCCCCGTGATCAAATCACATAGTGTCTGGCTAGACGATGATGGATACCGTAACATCGAGAGGGCCCAGAGATATCTCTCCATTGTCGGAGGAGCAAATCCCAATCTCGAGCTATCAAGTTACTTGACATACTTTTCCATGAACCCGTAAGCCGCCGTAATAGCCACCCATTTATGGATGACGTTTACCAAACCCCAAAGTTCATGAAGCAAGCATGAAGAAACTCGATACTCTCATGGTCTAAGGAATCATGCAAACGTTAACTATCTCTGTGTTATTAACCATTTAACTTGTGACGAATGTATCTCATAGCATAACATCAAATCGGGTCGATTCAACACAAATGTTCCTCTAACATTGTGCCCTCAAAGTTGCTGGCATAGACATGCCCATGATCAGGAGAACAGAACCATCATGCAACACTTGAGCTAGTCTTAGAGGCCAGACTAGGAATACATTTTACCGTTTATTATCCCACATGTGCATATGAGTCTTCCTCCGAGCCTCGTGGTTATTGCAGACTCGAGAACCATAGCAGTTATAGCATGGAACATAAACCTAATTATGAACAGGGAGATAATCAATAACATTTATTATTGCCTCTAGGGCATATCCCCTACAGCTTACTACTACGTGGAGACCGCCGACCAGGAGTAGTTCGGAGGTCCCAGGCAGGAGGCCTTGCCTCTTTCGATCTAGAGTCGTTGTTTGTTTTCGCGCTCTTAAGGCTCCTTTGTAATTGTCTGTAGTCAGACCTAACGCTTGATGTATTATTGGGTTTTACGACCCCTGTTTGTAATAAAATGTTCTATTTTGTGTCTAGATTTGTGTTGTGATATCTTCCCGTGAGTCTCTAGTCTTGATCGTGCATGCTGCGTGTATGATTAGTGCACGATTAAGTCGGGGGCGCGACAATTTGGTATCAGAGCCGACTGCCTGTAGGAAGCCCCCTTCCAAGTTCTTGGTCGAAGTTGAGTCTAGTCTTTGAAAAACTATTTTACTAACAGTGTTGTTTGGCATACGGACCCACATCGCAATGGATGGGATTAGGATCTTTTATTCCGCTTCTTTACTCTGGGATTTTGCTCTCTCTTCTCTTCAGGTTAAAGATTTTACTAAATCTGACTCTAGGATCTCGTGACCTTTTTCTCCTGGAGAGCCACTAGATACAGATGTTCCCGCTACTACTCTTGAAGTAGCAGATGGATATGAAGACACCCTTTGATGATTCCCTGAGACCCTTGGGCCCACCGTCTTTGCAATTCTCTACCACTAATAAGTCCATGTGGATAACTACCTATACTTGTCGTTCATGCATCCCTCCCCAGTTGCTCTTGTTATTACAAGATGCCCTGAAATACTCTTTGACTTTCTGAGGAACCTACATGTCCTACTGCTGTTGAAATCCCTTGTCGCTTACTTACACTTGTGGTTATTTCCAGGTGTTCGACAATCTTCGTTAAAATCCTCTGTGATTGTCATTCTGATCCTATTGATTTATCACGTGTGCGGATGCACGTAATCATCAGTTGATCCTTCAAAATTATCCTTCCGGCTCAGAAGTCATTTTGAACATGAACTGGTTCTCGGCCAATCAATTTGCAATCGATTGTGCCCCTATTTCTATTCATCTTATCCATCCTTGATCAGAGCGTCTGCTTCCGATCCTCGATTTGGAAATCGTAATTCCTTGTAATTATGCTTCAATTTATTCAAATGTTCTCCTAAACCGATGCCCTTGCATTCTTCTGATTCAGTACCGATACTCGCCCCAGATTCTTTGTAGACCACCTGATCTTTTGGTGGATTGCTACCTACAGTTCCGTCGTGTTTTAAATCATTGATGAATTTCCCCTGATACAAAATGCCTTTGGCGAATTGTATCTTTTACTCCGTGTCGTCAGCCCTCTGCTTTTTAGCTTGTATCCGTTGCTTCTATAACTATGTTGTATAGCTTTCAAAACGCCTCTGATGAGTTATATCTATGCTTTCTGCAATCGGTGTGAACCCGGAAATTTCTACGGGTCATACTCTACTGGTGTTCCGCCAGATCCATTTTGAACACTACAACTTCATCGGAAATGAGAAGTGAATGAGAGGTTATGCATTGAAGAAGTGGGAGTCAACCTTGAATCTTTGTGTTCATGCCCGTGGACACGATGTTGCCCTTCTCACGGAAGCTTCTTGTAAAAATAATTATTCATTTGTATAATTCTTCCGGTATCCTTAACTTGATTCCATGCAGTTATGGTCCCGACCATGCTGTCCTTATTCGATATATTTGAAAGGAATCCATTCTAGTGCCTCGTCTAATTTTCTGACAAGGTTTCAGCATCTGCTGTCCGCAGATCTGCAATCCAGTTCAACCTCTATTTTGATCCAACTTCGAGTATTACCCTCTGGTATCTCAAGGATATCATGCTCTACTTGTCCTTGGGAAAGGATATACTCCAAATTCTTGTGTTTAAACACATTGTCCTTTCCATTGGTTAATTTTATCTGATAACCACCTTTTCTTTTCCGTTGGTTTGATTGACCTTCCTTGTGGACTATATGATCTAAGGAGACATAATTCCCTACTTATGTAAACACCTCGGTGTACTACCCTATCAGTAAGGCCCTATTACTATTGCTGATGACATTCCAGTAACCGCCGATGGATGAGAACTTTGCCTATTGGTCTGCCTCGTTACAACGAGCGGGAAAATGGTTCTCTTCGTCCCCCTCCCTTGGTACCGACATTGTTGCTGACATAGCTGACAAGCTATCCTCTGACATGCCTTGCTATCGTGACCATGCAAGATGTCACCACCCTTCCTATTCTTGATCCACACTAACTACAGCTCCACAGGACCGAAACCTGGCCCTCCTGTACATCTCTATTTCCAAGGTTATTCATTGTGTTTGGCTTCGTATGTATCTCATGAGTCACCTTCCCTCACATGTTCTATCCGGTATCAGACGCAATATCTATTCTCGTTGCTCTGAAACCCCTTCACCTTTTGTTTAGGCATTAAATGATTGCCTAACCGCTTGAAACTCCTTTTACCTTCTTAAAAATGTATCTTGCTCTCGATGTGTTTAAACTCAAGAGATATTTTTACCTCCTCCCCTGAGATATTTACCGAATGCCAACCCTTTCCAGACCTCCGTCCCTACAGAGTTTTCCCCCTTATCAGTTGTGTAAGTACGATGGAGTTCCCGAAGATCGAATGATGACTTCATGATGATGACGTGAAGCAGGGAAATGAAGACATCAACGAAAGGGATCAACTTCTTCGAAAAGAGCAACTAAGACCGAGAAGACTCGTTAGAATTTCGCAACCCGACCTTGTTCCCTTACTTTACCTCTTAAATCTTGGGACGAGATTTCTTCGAGTGGAGGAGATTTGTAACATCCCCAGATTTTAGTCCAGTCATTAACCAGAAATAATGAGCCATGTCATCATGATCATTTTAATTAAAATGCATCTAGGAAATAATTCAACTTTAATTCCAAAATCAAAATGCAAGTCAAATTATTATTTCTTCAAACTACAAAACTAAATTGTTCATCATTTTGAAAATAATCAGTAGGTAATTGTCATGAAGGAACCAACATTATTTCAAATATTTAAATGCCCTTAATTAATTAAAATAGTAGCAAAAACAGCCCATTTAATCCCATTTCATTTAATCAAAATTCAAATGAAATCATTTTGACTCCAAAAGTTTTTCTCGCAGTGCTAGATATTGCATGGTATTTATTGAGCCAAGTCTCATATTTTACAAAAGTCTTTGTGGCCTAACGATTAGCAAAACAGAAAGGATTAAAGAAATCAGAAAAAGAAAAAGAGAAAAGCTAAAACCTACTGTGCACTTGGCCCAGCACCCCCACAGTGTGGCGCGGCCCATTTTGGGTCGGCCTTTTATTCCTCCCCACGCCAAACAGGGGAGGCCGGGCGTGCCATGGTCGTCCGAACGCCGGATGCGCTCGCTGTCAAGCATCCACGCCCCACCTCTCGATGGATAAGGGCACTCCCGAGCCTCTCTCTCTCCTCAAAAACCCTAGGGCGCCGCAGTTGCCCCCCTCGCCCCCTCTATTTCTCGATTTCGTCGGGACCCGACGCGGCAATGGGCGGAGCTTGGTGAAGCTCGCGGCCACTGACGACCCCGGACCGCCGCACCTTGTCCTGGAGCTCCGCAATTGTCCAATGCATCTTCCCCGGCCCTTCGTTTGTCGAGGGTTGCCCACATCAACCGCATCGACTGGCTTCTCCCGCCTCGGCCACCGGTGTTCTCACCGTCAATCTACTCCGACCCGTCTTCCTTGACCTTCTCCGAGCATGGCCTCCCCCTCTGTGAGCTCGCGCGCATCTTTTCCGTCTTAGGCAGACCTCGATTTCCAGCTCTGGCGCCGTTTGATCCTTTGCTCACTCCGGCCACCGCTCGCCACCGTCGTTGCTGCTATCTCCAGCCGTTTTCGTCTGAACCGCACACACCACCACACGCGCCTCGCTCCGCTCGATCTACTAGAGGTCGCGGCCGTCCGTTTGGTCGCCGGAATCGGCCGGTCGGCGTACCTCCGCCGCGCCTGTACGTCGCCGCCGATTAGCCGCCGGCTAACCATGCCATTAGGGCCTATTTATTTACTAATGACCCTGCTAATCCCCACTGACAGCCGGGCCCCACACAGCTTAATTAATCCCCACTGACAGCCGTTTGCCCCTTTGCTCACTCTAGCCGCCTGATACGTCTCCGTCGTCTCTATAATTTTTGATTGTTTCATGCCAATATTCTACAACTTTCATATACTTTTGGCAACTTTTTCTACTATTTTTGGGACTAACATAATGATCCAGTGCCCAGTGCCAGTTCCTGTTTGTTGCATGTTTTTTGTTTCGCAGAATACCCATACCAAACGAAGTTCAAATGCGATAAAAACTTAGGGAGATTTTTTCTGGAATATATGTGATTTTTGGGAAAAAGAATCAACGCGAGATGATGCCCAAGGGGCCCACAAGCCGTGAGGGCGCGCCCTACCCCCCTAGGCGCGCGAGGGAGGCTTGTGGTCAACCCCTAAGGCGGTTGGGCCCTTTGGATAAAAACCGTGTAAAAATCCGGATAAAAATCGTGTTAAAATTTCAGCCCAATCGGAGTTACGGATCTCCGGGAATTTAAGAAACGATGAAAGGCCAGAATCTGGAAGGTAGAAACAGAAGGAAACAGAGAGAGAGAGATCCAATCTCTGAGGGGCTCCCGCCCCTCCGCCGCCATGGAAGCCAAGGACCAGAGGGGAAACCCTCCTCCCATCTAGGGAGGAGGTCAAGGAAGAAGAAGAAGGAGGGAGGCTCTCTCCCGGTGGCGCCGGAACACCGCCGGGGCCATCATCGTGACGGCGATCTACACCAACAACTTCGCCACCGTCATCACCAACTCTCTCCCCCTCTATGCAGCGGTTCAACACCTCTTCTCCCCACTGTAATCTCTACTTAAACATGGTGCTCAACGCTATATATTATTTCCCAATGATGTATGGCTATCCTATGATGTTTGAGTAGATCCGTTTTGTCTTATGGGTTGATGGATGATCATGATTGGTTTGAGTTGCATGTTTTATTATTGGTGCTGTCCTATGGTGCTCTCCGTGTCGCGCAAGCGTGAGGGATCCCCGCCGTAGGGTTTGCAATATGTTCATGATTCGCTTATGGTGGGTGGCGTGAGTGACAGAAGCACAGACCCGAGTAAGTAGGTTGTTTGCGTATGGGAATAAACAGGACTTGATACCTTATAATGCTATGGTTGGGTTTTACCTTAATGATCTTTAGTAGTTGCGGATGCTTGCTAGAGTTCCAATTATAAGTGCATATGATCCAAGTAGAGAAAGTATGTTAGCTTATGCCTCTCCCTCATATAAAATTGCAATAATGATTATCGGTCTAGTTATCGATTGCCTAGGGACAAATAACTTTCTTGTGACAAAAAGCTCTCTACTAAGACTAACTTAGTTGTTTCTTCATCTAAACAGCCCCTAGTTTTTATTTACGTGCTCTCATTTATCTTGCAGACCTATCCCGTTACAGCTACAAAGTACTTCTAGTTTCATACTTATTCTAGGTAAAGCGAACGTTAAGTGTGCGTAGAGTTGTATCAGTGGTCGATAGAACTTGAGGGAATATTTGTTCTACCTTTAGCTCCTCGTTGGGTTCGACACTCTTACTTATCAAGAAAGGCTACAATAGATCCCCTATACTTGTGGGTTATCAAGACCTTTTTCTGGTGCCGTTGCCGGGGAGCAATAGCGTGGGGTAAATATTCTTGTGTGTGCTTGTTTGCTTTATCACTAAGTAGATTTTATTTGCTGTTCTAAGTTGTTCTCTATCTTTAGTTATGGATATGGAACACGAAATACCAAAAAAATTAGGTGTACTTGCTACTTATGGAGATGGGGAACCTCCTAAAACCCTCGATGCTCGTGGAAGATATTAAACTCTACTTTGATATTCCTGAGAAAACCCCATTCAACTTGATAATGGGAGTCACGTTGGATCAACGTGAATACTTTAGGGATTATCGCTTGACTAGAAAAGGGAAACTCTTATGGGATCAAATTCATATGTTGCATTGGTATGCTTGGAATTTATGCTTGAGATATGATTATACTTGTTGCTCTAGGATGAAGGCTCCACACCTTCCCTTTTCATGTAAATTTAATGATAATGAAACCTTGGCTTCTTATGCTAATGGTATATATGATTACTATGATGTGGAACGAATAGAAGAATTTGTTGCTTTTAAGGGTGCTTGTGAAATTAAATGTTTGTTTGAAGAGTATGAAAATTATGATGATGATGTTTATAGATCTGAAAATCTTGCTAAACTTAAATATTGCTATTTGAATTATAAATACAATGCTGATATTAATGAATATATTGAGAAAGTCTCCGCTTTCCAAGAAGAGACTAATATTTCGCAGGAATCTATGGAAGAAGAAATTGATGACACTGTGAGCTCATTAGATGAAAAAGATGAGGAGGAGAGCGAAGAACAAAAGGAGGAAAAGCGGATTAGCTACCTGTGCCCACCTTCTAATGAGAGTAACTCTTCAAGTCATACATTGTTTAATTTCCCTTCGTGCTTACCGAAGGATAAATGCTATGATGATTGCTATGACCCCTTGGATTCGTTTGAAATGTCCGTTTTTGACGAACTTGATGCTTGCTATGCTTGTGGCCATGATGCCAATATGAATGATGCTTATGGAGATGAACTTGCTATAGTTCCTTATGTTAAGAATTAATTTGTTGCTCTTGCACCCACACATGATAGTCCTATTATCTTTTTGAATTCTCCCAACTACACTATATCGGAGAAGTTTGCACTTATTAAGGATTACATTGATGGGTTGCCTTCTACTATTACACATGATGATTTTGATGGATATAATATGCATGTGCTTGCTTCTCCTACTTGCAATTATTATGAGAGAGGAACTACATCTCCACCTCTCTATGTTTCCAATATGATAAAATTGCAAGAAACTGCTTATGCTATGTTTTGGCCTTTACTTGATGTACATGGATTATCCTCTGATGCTCGCTTGCTCACCCTGCTCGGCGTCTACCACCATGCCATCATCGTTGTCATACTACCTCTGGCTCGCCACTGGGATGGAGTCCTTATGTGGAGTTGTTTGGATATGCGTGCAGGTGCAAGAAATTCAGGAAGTTGGGCAAAGGAGGGTCGTTCTGGAGGCCATCACTGTTGCGCACCACCGTCTGGGCCAAAATCTTGTCAGATTATGCGTGGACATCAGCAACCTCGAAGCATGCTACCTTCTTGGAAATTGTAAGAACAATTGGCACAATTATTAATCATGTTCCCTTTCTTTCCTTTGTGCTTAGCGAATGTAACTGGTTGATCTTTCTATTATTTTTGGTGTGTCAATAGATCCGATTGTATTTCTGGGGAGCCGGGAGGCAGGAGCAACGCTGGTGATGACCGCGACGGTGGGTGACACAGCCGGGAGGCAATGCACTCCCTGGGTGTCGTTCAATTCATCGGCATTGGTGCCACCAAGGACGATCACAACAAATGATATTTTTCCTTTGTTTTTCTTTCTGACGGTGGTGGATTGTTTGCTCCTTGATGCGTGGATTTTCAAATGTAGGCTGCTGGTGAGGAAACAAAGTTGTTGAAAATATCAAAGCTGGAAAAAATAATAGAAACATTAAGCGCAGAATGTGCTGTACCTAAATTAGCTGCCTGGAAACATAGGGCCTATGCTAAATGACTGAAGGGTGAGCAACAACTTCGAGCCGAGAATTGGAGACCGGCGAGATAGAGTTCGGCCATAGCGTACTGCCTGGAAAGGAAGGCATTGCAGTGGAGGGTGGTGCAGGTGGAAGTGGAGGAGTTGGCGATGAGTATTGCGTCAGGCGGCAATCGGATTTAAGCGTGGAAGATATGGGCATCGATATGAGAGAGGGCGAGAGCCATAGGAAAAGGGATCTGTTGAAGAAAGAACATGAGAGAGGGGTGTGGGTCAGTGGGTGTTATCGGCCTGGCTAGGCCAACGTGGTACATGCGAACTTTTTTTCTTTTCTGAGTTGTACTAGGCTAAATCTCACTATATTTGTACGTGTTCATATGTCATTTCTTTTTCAAAACAAAATAAACTATGAAAATGTAGAATAATGTAAAATCAAAATAAGCATGTTCATGAATTCAAACTCATTAACTCTTTTATTTTTTGTTACATATATATCCTTGTCATTTTGATGGTAAAAAATAACTAGTAGACAAACCACTGTTTTGGTATTATTACACATTCTTTATTTGTACTCACATATGCACTTATGAAGATGTGCATTGCACGTGCAAAGCTTTACTAGTAAAATAAAATTAGGGTCGATTCAAGGTGTGGCGGAAGCCAGACCTTGCCCATCGGGGTCCTTCGCCAGTGACAACAAGAATAAAAGAAGTAATTAGGCACAACAAATGAGTTGTCCTAGTTTTTTTTTTGATAACTAATGAGTTGTCCTAGTTGGTTATGGAGGGTGGAAGTAATTCAAGAGGTTTAGAGTTTGAATCCTACTTCATGCACCTATTTTTTGAAGTGTAAAAAAAGAAGAAGAAATAAATGGGCCAGGCCCCGGGTGTGTGCGCTATTTGTGTGAAACTACTCCATGTACAACGTATACGTTTACGGCGGACGAAGAGTTTATAAAAGAGTATACGACCATGATGCCCTTTCTTATGAAGAGGTATGGGCTAATCTGAGCCGTCCTTGTGTTTAGGGGGGTGTACCGAAGCAGAAGTGACACACTATCATCGACAAATAATAGATGAGTCACCATGGGCCAGTGAATGACACACCCTTAATATTCTCCATTCGTTGTGCATTCTTGAGTTAAGGCAGAAAAACGCTCAACACAAAATAAGAAGAGGTATGGAGAGAGAGGATCTCTCTGCCTTAACTATTGTGATGGTGTAAAGCTACGAGAAACACCTCCATTCTGCCTCACAGAAAACCTTGCCGTGGAGACACAACACATAACCATACGTATCCACTCCTCCACGAAACCAAAGCGTAGCAGCATCTGTTCCCGAAATATCCATTCAACCCTATCATACGCCTTCATCATGTCCAACTTGACCGCGCATTGTGCCTTCTTTCTCTTTCTTGTCCGGATGGCGTGCACACACTCATAAGCAACAAGAACGTTGTCCGTGATCAGCCTCCCTGGTACGAACGCGCTCCATTCTTCCGAGAACAAAACCGGCAACACACCTTTCAATCTATTCGCCAAGACTTTGGCTGCAATTTTGTAGAGCACATTACACAAACTGAATGGGCGAAATTGAGAATGTAACTCCAGTGAGTTAACCTTCAGAATCAACACTAGAACTGTGTCATTAAAGCTCTCTGGCAGTGCCATTCCGTTTAGAAATCCTTCACCGCTTTGCCCACCTCGTCCTTCGCCAACTCCCACTGACGTTGGTAGAACATAGCCGGGAGCCCATCTGTACCAGGGGCCTTCGTTGGTCCCATTTGAAAGAGTGCTCTCTCAACTTCCTCATTTGAGACCGGTGAAGTAAGCTTCATGTACATCTCATCCGTAACCAAGCTATCAATATGCTGCAGCACCCGACCCATCTATGCCGAGCCCTCCGAAGAGAACAGATTCTCATAGAAGTTAGCGGCCAGTTCTCTCATGTCGTCATTAGTGGTGCACGTCATTAGTGGTGCACTTTGACCTGTCCTCTCTGAGTAAGGCTCGAACTGTATTTTTTCTCTTCCTGTGCGATGCTCTATTTGATGGGGAACGTTGCATGAAAAATAAAAAAAATTCCTACGAAACACCCAAGATCTAATCTATGAAGATGCTAGCAACGAGAGGGGAGTGTGTCTACATACCCTTATAGACTGAAAGCATTAACGATCTAAAGATCAGGGTTGGCGTAGTCGTACTTCTTCGCGATCCAATCCGATCCAAGTACCGCATGAGCGACACCTCTGAGATGAGCACATGTACGGCTCGGTGACGTCTCCGCCTTCTTGATCTAGCAAGTGAGGATGGAGAGGTAGATGGGATCTGAACCAGCAGACGGCGTGGTGGTGGTGGTGGAAGCGGAACTCCGGTAGGGCTTCGCCAAGCGCTACACGTAGGAGGAGGAGGGGGAGATGGGAGAGAGGGGCGGCAGCCAGGTGAA
This sequence comes from Thinopyrum elongatum, assembly GCA_011799875.1. NCBI lineage: Eukaryota > Viridiplantae > Streptophyta > Magnoliopsida > Poales > Poaceae > Thinopyrum > Thinopyrum elongatum. Next base: position 7,985,038 of record CM022298.1, read on the forward strand.
GGGATGGCTGCCCCCTGCGCCTTGATGAGTGATATTTTTACATCCATTCACCCTTTGTTTAAATCGAGATATTTCATTAAAACTGAGATATTCGCTTCGATATTACTACTAATGACTAATGAATGCAAAGGATTTTACAAATCCTCTCTTTGATGTGTTTCCATAGGAAATGGGCTAAAAAGGAAAGAAATCACGTGTGAACATGGAATGGAATGAAAATGGAGATAGAAGAAGTCACCAGGAGGCGCACTAGGAGCCATAGAGCAAAAGACGGCATTCCATATGACCGCAAGCGCCTGTATGAGCGCCCGTATGGCGTGGATACCGAGGCTCCTCATCCACCTGAACAACTTTTATAATGGGGACCACGCCTAAATGTCAACAGAACATCGTCGAGCAAAGCCAGATTAGAGCCATCTTCATTCTTCCTCACAAACCCTAGCCGCCGCCATTTCCATCTCCATAGCCACCATCACCATCATAGTGCTTCCTCATCTAGTTCATACTTGTAATCGTGCATCGCACAAGGCAACCATTGTAAGACATATTATCAATCATGGCCATAGATGATATGGCCACTAATGGCACACCAGACATGTGGTGCGCCACTACTATATAGCAGTGGCGCACCATGTGTTGGTGCGCCATTAGTGTGAAAGACACTAATGACGCACCAGACCAATGGTGCGCCACTAGTAATAATTTTTTTTTCTTTCAAAAATACTAATGGCGCACCATGCCAGAGTGCGCCATTACTAGTTTTAACTAGTAATGGCGCACCACCCACAGAGTGCGCCACTAGTAACAATTTTTTTTTCCAAAAATACTAATGGCGCACCAGGGCAGAGTGCGCCATTACTACTTTTAACTAGTAATGGCGCACCAGCCACACAGTGCGCCACTACTATATTTTTTTTAATTATTTTTTTGCAAAACTACTAATGGCGCACCACCAGCTGGTGCGCCATTAGTAACCAGGGTTACTAATGGCGCATTTGTAGGTGGTGCGCCATTAGTAACCTGGGACCAGCTAGATATTTTGGACAGCCACACCTACACACTCACTTTCCCCACTTCATTCTCTCCACCTCCTCCTCCAAGCTTGTGTCGGCTGCCTCCTCCTCCTCACCTCATTTGCACCATAGATTCATCAAAATTAAGTGGTTAAATTACCTTTTTTTTGATAGGTAAGTAAGGGGAAAGCTATCTTTATGTTGTAGCTAGATCTACTTTTTTTCTCCCTCCAACAACGTGCACATGCACTTTTTATGGCCTAGCTAGATCTATGTATGTTTGTGGTGTTGCATATGTCTGTGGTGTTGCATATATGTTTGTGTTTGCAGGTACCGGTATTTGAAATGCGATAGTTGCCAATATTTTGCCGGAATGTTGATTCATTTCCGTTTCGGCGAGAATTTTGGCACTATGCATTCTTTTTGGTTCTATTTTTAGGGAAAGTCATGCCAAATTTTTTCTTGGTTCTAAAATATTGTTTTGCTCTACCCCGCAGGCGACCATGGTCCGCACGATGACCGAAGGCATCGTGAATAGGTTTTTGAGCTCCGCGAAGGCCGAGATGCTTCAAAAGAACGAGACGGAGATAAGATGTCCGTGTCGAAGATGCAAGCTGAAGAGCCTTATTGCGGACCCGGATGGCTATCGGTGGCAAGGTGATGAAGATGACTATGAAGTCGTCCATGGGGGCCGGGCAAGAAATGAGGAAGGGCAGCAAGACAACCACCGCGGCGAGGGCGGGCGAGAAGACGAAGAATCTCCAGGACATGATCACGACGATGATGCTGTACACAGTCATCATGTAGAAGATGCCGGACATGATGATGAGGAAGATCAAGACGAAGGGCATGATCATGAAGATGAAGATGCCGGAGCAGACGACGATGGAGGCTGGGTGCAGGACCCTCATATTCAAGAGCTGCTTCTCAAGCAGACGGATAACACAAGAGCTGCCGCCCGAGAGAAAGCCAAGCTGGATCAACTGGAGATAGACGCGGTTACTCCATTGTATGAAGGATGCAGGCCCGAGGATACCCGCCTGAAAGTAACGCTCATGGCTCTGGAGATGAAGGTAAAACACAAAATGACCGACACATGCTTCGACGAGAACATGTCATTCTGGCACGAATGTCTTCACGAGGATACCCGCCTGAAAGTAACGCTCATGGCTCTGGCGAGGAAATAGACGAGCTGTTGAAAAATTGGAAAGATTGCACACTGCCGGGAAAGAACAAAAGGCGCCAGAGCCGGGAAAGAAGCGAAAGGCGCCAGAGCCGCTGCTGAAGGTATGGAAAACGAGGTCTGTTTTCTGGGACTTGCCGTACTGGAAGATCCACCGTGTGCCTCACAGCCTTGATGTCATGCATATCACGAAGAACGTGTGTGAGAGTCTGCTTGGTACCCTGCTCAACATGCCAGAGAGGACCAAAGATGGGCCGAAAGTAAGGGCAGACTTGAAATCAATGGGCATCAGGGAGGAGCTTCACGATAATGATGATGATGATGAGGCGAAGCAGGACACAGAAAGTCGTCGCAAAGGCAAAAAGGCCAAGAAGACCGGAAATGACTACCCTCCCGCGTGCTTCACTCTAAGTCAGGAGGAGATCGAGCAGTTTTTCACCTGCCTCGTAGGAGTAAAACTTCCTTACGGTTATGCGGGGAAGATAAGAAGATACCTAGACCCAGCGAAGTAGAAGTTCAGCCGGATGAAGTCTCACGACTGTCACGTGCTGATGACGCAAATACTTCCAGTTGCAATCCGTGGGATCATGGACGCGCACGTCCGTGAAACGCTATTTGGCCTATGCAACTTTTTCGACGTCATCTCTCGGAAGTCGGTTGGCGTGAGGCAACTCAGAAGTCTACAGGAAGAGATCGTGGTGATACTATGCGAGCTTGAGATGTACTTCCCGCCCGCATTCTTCGACGTTATGGTGCATCTTCTGGTCCATATCGTGGAGGATATCATCCAACTCGGGCCGACGTTCCTGCACAGCATGATGCCATTCGAAAGGATGAATGGTGTCATCAAAGGATACGTTCGCAACATGTGACGTCCAGAGGGAAGCATAGCCAGGGGCTTTCTGACCGAAGAGTGCATCTCCTACTGCACGAATTATCTAGGCATCGAGAACCCCGTTGGTATGCCCGTCAACAGGCACCTCGGCAGGCTCGCTGGATGGGGTCACCGCGAGGGTCGCCGCGAAATGCATGTCGACTTCGAGGGTCGACTCGCCGACTTTGAAAGAGCAAACCTAGTCGCGCTACAACACATAGACGTGGTCGATCCTTGGGTGGTAGAGCACAAAACCTTTATTGAGAAGACGTACAATGACCGAGGCCAACAGAGTACGGACGGAGATATAATCAAAGAGCACAACTCATGTTTCACGCGTTGGTTCGAGCAGAAGCTTCTGTCGTACCCTTTACATGAGGATTCTTCCGCGGAAGAACAACTCATATTCGCCTTGTCACAGGGCGCCGAGCACAACCTGATGACCTATGAGGCGTACGATATCATCGGCTACACATTCTACACCGAGGACAAGGACATGAAGAGCGATGGTTATCAGAACTCCGGTGTAACGATGGAATCCTACACCGGTAACGACAAGGACAGATACTACGGAAGGATCGAGAAGATCTGGGAGCTGAGCTACGCTGGAGAGAAGGTCCCGATATTCCGTGTCAGATGGGCCAAGAGCGTCCTAAAAGAAGACCGGTATTTCACCACCATGGTTATACCTGAAGCCAAATCCAAGACCGCGGGCGCAAACGTCACCGCGAAAAATGAGCCATGGGTACTGGCTTCCCAAGTGGACCAATGCTTCTTCATTACCGACCTGTCAAAGCCCAGTCGTGTTGTTGTGAGGAGAGGCAAAAGGAAGATCATCGGAATGGATGGATTCGCCAATGAGCAAGACTTCGACAAGTACAGCGACCCGAAGATGGAACATGACGACGACGATGAAGTAGCAGCATACACCACAAGAAGAAGCAGGACCACCCTACCTAAAGGACGTCCGTTCCACAGAAGAACTCCATTTGCGAAAAAGGGCACTTTTTGTGAACAGAAGATTGTGAACAGATAGCTAGCTAGCTAAGATCGATTGTATTTAAATTGTAGCCTTCATTTCTCGATTGTATTTCATGGGCACTTTTTGAACTCATGAATATTTTTAAATTTCATGGGCACTTTTTGAATTCATGAAAAAATATTGAATATTCATGAGGACACTCGATCTCGATCCCCCTCCATCTCGATCGCTATCCCCCCTCGCCAGATCCCCCTCGCCGCCGAGCACCCCCCGCACCCTCCCCCGCTCCACCACCGCCGACGACCCCCGCACCCTCCCCCGCTCCACCGTCACAAATGAATGCAACTAAAAATTATTACTGTTTTTATAAAAATTTATTACTGTTTCATATTTCATTTTCTCTAAAAAATTATTAGATTTGCCAACAAAAAAAAAATAATAATAAATTACTTATGGCGCACCACTGGCTGGTGCGCCATTGCTATCTAAAAAAAAGAATAATTATGGCGCACCGTCCCGGTGGTGCGCCATTGCTATCAAAAAAAAACATTCTAATGGCGCACCGCCAGGGGGTGCGCCATTAGTAATCTTCCCCCCTATAGCTAGTCGCCCGATCCCTTCGTCCCTCCCTCGCCAGATCCGCTCCCCCCTCGCATACTTCTCCACCGCCAAGTTCGTCCGACCCACTGCGTCGCCGCCGCCGCTGCCCCGACCCACTGCGCCGCAGCCGCCCACGCGCCCTCGCCGCCTCCCTCTCCCCATCCTCCCCTTCCTCCCCCTCCGACCCCACCCCGACGCGTCTCCGTCTCCATGTCGCCCACTGCATCTTCCCCGGCACCCGCGCGGAACAGATCGGAGGAGACACAGAGACAGGCGAGAGGAGAGGAGGAGCCCGCCGCCTCCTCGACGCGTGCCGCCGGATCTTCAACGCCTAGCCGCTGCCGGAGCTTCAGCGCCTCGACGCGTGCCACTCATCGTCGACCTGCCCCGCAGCCGCCACAACCTCCACATCATCGTCATCGAGGCCGGGACGCCAGGTGAGAGGCCCTCTCCATGTCCCCAACATCTTACTTGTCTTCGCTACTGTCTGCCCTCTCCATGTACCTTTTTTATCAGTGACAATTTGTCTGAATATTATCTGAAAAATGCAAGTGTTTGTCTGTCTGAAATCAGTCTGTATGTGTGTTTTCAGTTTGACAGCAAAAACAAAATTCTGCCATACGCCACAACAACTTGAAGCAATGAACTTGGCTTTCAGAACAACATCCATCATATACAAAAGATTATATAATATGCACTAGAGTCTTTCTAGTTAGTCAGACTGATTTTGACATATTCTAAAACATAAACTGAAGTTTAACATGTCCAAAAGACAGCTACAGCCCCTAGATGTTTGACATCATCTTCACCTGTCCAAAAGACAAAGCTATAGCCATTTTTTCATGTCCAAAGACACAGGTTTTAACATGATGTTTCACATCAACTCCCACGTCCCCAAAACCACCCTCCCAAACCACCAAACTAGGCGCCAGGGGGTGTTTTGCCCGGTTTAAGCAGGTTCAGGCGATTAAGTAGGCCGAAATCAAGTCCAGGGGGTGATGTGGTCTAAATGTGAGAGTTCAGGGGGGGTATATACATTTAACTCAAAAATCAATCTGTATGTGCCCATGTGTTACTGACAAAAATGCATTTTCTGAATTTTTGCTGTCAAAAACTGTATGTGCAATCTCCAGAACAATTATGCTTATGCTTTTCTCTGAAATTGTACTGAGTAAAACTGAATTTTTGCTGTGAAAAACTGCATATAACATCTCCAGAACAAACTGATGCCTAATAGTGACGAAAACTGATTTTTTGTTGCCAAAACTGCATACACAAAAGATTGGGGGACTGGGATTCAAACCAATGATCTTATGGATTTGCAGTATCATGGATTTGCAGTTCATGCCATATATGCTTATGGACTTATTGCCAAGATTATGAAATACAAGTTGCTATTCTTGTAGTGGAATAAATAATTATATTGCCCATTTGCATATTAGTAGAACTAAATCCATGTTTTAATGCTTAGTTGCATTTAAGGAGGAAATCATTATCTTCCATCTTCTTGGAGAGTGGATCAGTTATTCTGAACATCAATATGAGTAGTCATTGCCTTACTGTTAGTTAGCGCGGCTGGATTTTCTTCTTCTTAAAAGCTTCAACTTCAAAGTATAGTTTTACAAGCTTCTGCAACTTTTTCTTAAAAGCTCCAGCTATACATTTTATCACTTGTTCTTTTCTCAGAATATGGAACCTATTTGTGTAATCTGACCTATCTCTCCTTCTTTTTGCCTACATTGTTGTATGCTCCTATGAAGATCCAAATGTATCATCATAATGTAGGTGCTGTGTTGTGTGATTCTTCATGCTGAGAACTTCACCTTTTTCAACTTGCTAGACTATATGTTCATTGGTACTACTTGTGATGCTGCTGCTGTACTACTTGGCAATTTTGTCAACTTGTGATGCTGCTGCTGTACCCCGAGAGGCCCTTGAGTTTGCCGGAATGTCGATTAACTTCCGTTCCGGCAAATTCGGGTACTCCATATGTCCTATTTTCAGCAAAGGTCATGCTGAAATTTTTCGTGAATTTTAGCATGACTTTGCTAAAAATAGGACATATGGGTACTTGCGACTAATGCATGGGCCGGGGTATCTTAGTACTTAATTAAGTAGGATCAACTGCCCCTTTATTCTTGCTGCATTAAACACATATGATGAATTCATGTGTGGACAGACGAAAAACCAACTGCCATAGGTGGCAATAGAGCCAAGTGATTAGGCCCTAAATGACAAAACCTTGGCTTTTAGGGTGCCTCGGTGTCGATAAGAACCTAAATGATGAAAGCTTAGGCTTTTAGGGTGCCTCGGCGTTGACAAACCCTAAATGATAAAACCTTAGCTTTTAGGATGCATCGGTGTCGACAAACCCTAAATGATGAGACCATGATAATTCCTCACAAACCCTAAATGATGAGATCTTGTTCCTTGACAATAACCAACTTTTTGACCAAACTTTTTTCCTATTTAGAGGGAAACATGGCCCACAACGATGAGGCCGGCGGTTCGGGCGGCAAGGCATTCTGGGAGCTGTCCCAGGAGATGGAGGAAGAACCTCACCGCTATGAGGACGCCGCAGAAGACACCAATCCTGACTACACAACCCCTAGTGGCGTCGGGGATGACACCACTGATGGTGCCGCCGAGGATGCCACCACTGATGGTGCCGCCGAGGATGCCACCACTGATGATGGCAGCGCACGCACAGATGGCAGCCAACCGAAGAGGCAACGGAAGGACCAGCGCCCGAACGTGCTCCGCACCGTCAAGGAGGAATTTACTGAAGTGAACTCCGACGGGCATCCAACGGCGCCCAAACAAATATTCAAGGGGTACTCGGTTCAGCTCGGGTGCATTCTCCGGAGCACCGTCTCGATCAACACCGTGAACCTAAGGCATAAGGACCGAGAGAATTTGCGCACCCTCCTCTTCACGAAGCTGCACGAATGATACAAGTTCCCCGCTGAATTTAAAAACACACGCCTCTCAGGGAATAAAGTGAACAGTGCCGCCCTCACGAGGATGAGCACGGCCCTGTCTACTTGGAGAAGCGCGGTGAAGAGAATGATTGACAAAGGTGATAGTTATGAGAAGATCAAGGCGAAAAATCCTTCGATCAGCGAAGATGACTACAAGGAGTTCAAGATCAAGTGCGAGAGCAGCGCAACCTCCGAATCAAGTCAGTGGGGGAAAGAAATGCGGGAGTTGAACTTAGGGGAACACAAACTCGGTCCCAGCGGTTACAGAGTGGCGGAGCCTATATGGGACAAGGAGGACGCGGAGCGTGCCGAGCAAGGCCTACCGCCCCGCTTCGAGAAATACCGTGACAAGCAGACCAGGAACTATGTCAGGGCCCGGTACAAGGAGGACCCGGTAACAAAGGAGCTTACCACGGATTCAAAGACCAGGGCGCTTGAGCTTGTTCTGGTAAGGAATACACCCACGCGTAATTAGCTCCATATGGTTGCATTCTAATTAATGAAGCCAAATTTCTAAATGGTTCACATTCCTTCCGCAGGAGACTGAAAGCAGTAGCGCGGGGTTGGCTCAGAGCACCCCTTGGGACAACACTCTAAATAGGGCGTTGAACGTAATGAAAAACAAGGATAAGCTCAGTAAGCCGTCGTCAGCTGGTCGGGTGGCCGGCAAAGGCTTGTCCACAAAATGGTCGCCATACTATAACGCTGGTGGGCGAAAGGAGAGAAAGACCAGCTCGGAAAGCCAGTCGCGCGAGGTTCAAGACCTCAAGGCACAAGTGGCGCGGATTCCGGAGATTGTCCAAGAGCAAGTGCAACAACAACTGGGATCGACGCTCACCGGCATTATGCCTACCTTGATTCATGGGCTGACGACGTGGATTGCGGGCGGCCAACAGGGGCCGCCCCCGATTCCCAGCTTCACGGCCAGCAACTCGCACAACGCGCAGGCGGCGCCATTGGTGTCTCCGGCGGAGGCGGTATTGGTGTCTCCGACGCCGGCACGGGCATTGGAGCTTAATGCACCCGGGTGTACGCCGGCCGGCACCTCGGCAGCAAGCGGCCCCTCCGTCAATTGCACGCCCGCCGTTGGCGGTGCTCGACATTAGCCGAGCTCGACGCCATCATCACGGTAACTAATTAAGCCTCTCGGCCGAGGACTTCATCTCCTTGCCTTTGACTGGGCATCCCTGACGCCCTACATGTTTTCGCAGGGCGCCGCCGACGTTCCGTGCACTCTCCTGCACTTCGTGAACGACGAGTTGGTCGATGTCGCCAAGGGCAGAATCGTTCAACCGGCAACCCCGTGTTCCACGGTAATCCGATGCCACCCACCGTGTATAGGGTTCAAATGGTTCGGGTGCTACCAGGCTGCGACGAGTTGTTACCTCGGATTCGACCCGCGGGGGCCGACGAAGATGATGTGATGACCCTCAGCGCCTGCCTAAGCTGGCCCCTGCTTTGGCCGAAGAGCCAGATTCGTTTGGGGGCGGGGGACACCACCCCAAAGACAACACCGCCAGTCGTGCCGGCGCCAAGCCATGGCAAGACCGCCGCAACGCTACCGGACATGCCGGACATCCCTATGGCACAGGATCCGAACATGCATATGGCACAGGATCCGGACGACGACGACAACGACGACGGTACATTTACCAACATCGATAAGTACTTTGCCGAACATGGGTACGATGACGAATTCTTGGGGCCTCCTTCTCAAGAACCCAACCCTACAAAAGACGATCGCGATCTAGCTGGTACCGCGGAGAAACCCAATTGCAACAGGCGTCGTCTGGAGTTCAGTTCTCAGGAGACGCCTCCAGCTGCCGACTTCACCGAGCCTCAGATAGCCGAGGTGCAAAATATTATCAACCCCAACACACTCAAGAAGGCGGTCTGTGAGCAGAACTCGGTCCCATTACAGCAGAAGAAGAAGGGACGGAAAAGAAAGAGTAAAAAGGGTGCGAGCCAGCCGGCACCGAGTATGACCCGTGCTCAGGACGGGCCACCTTCACCTAAGGATATCTCGAGGAGGGTGCATGTGGCGGGTAGGCCGATGCTACCGACTAATATGCTGAATGCTGCAACCGGTGCTATGCGGAGTCTGCATGACAGTGTTCTTTCTTTGGAGAAGCGGCGTCTCAGAGAGAATGATGTGGCATACCCGGTTTTCGTGGCCAAGGTGCCAGAGGGCAAGGGCTTTGTGGATAACTCCATCGGGGGTACGATCGTCCTGCGGTTTGATGACATCTTCGCTATGTTTAACCTTCATCCGCTGCACTACACCTTCGTTCGGCTATTTTCGCTGAGTATGGAGATGTGGATCATTAGAGACAAGACCCCGGACATCGTGATAGTCGACCCCTTCTACATGCGTGCCAAGATCTTGGGCAGCGCTGGGGACCGGCAAGTTGCGAGTTCTTACCTCGAAGGCGTCATTCTGGCAAACCCAGATAAGGATAACTTCCTCGTGCCTTACTTTCCCGAGTAAGTCGTCCCCTCAACCGCCCCGTAACATATGATTTCTTAGATTTCGATCGTTTTTTTTAACATTCTGTGTTTTGTGCAGTGACACACATTGCACACTCATCCTCTTAAGCCCGAAATATTCCACGGCCACGTATTTCGACTCGGACCGTCAGTCGAAGAAAGACTACACAAATATCAAGAAAGTTCTTGATGATGTTCTCCCCGGCTACGCCAAATCTGGAGGCACCTTCACCAGGCCGGTTCGTAAGTACGGCAAGCACGTGTTCGCCCACAATACGACGTTCTGCTGCGTCAAGCAGCCGCCTGGCGGTCAGAAGGATGCCTACTACGCCCTCCATCACATGCGGGCGATCGTACGGGACCATAATCACCTTCTGCTACCAAATAATCTCAAAGATTGGGCCGCGAGCTTGTCGGCAATCCAGGACGCGGACATCAGACAAGAATTCTTTCGCATCCAGTCGGAGTTTGCGGAAATCATCCATCAAGATGTCCTTCATACCTCGGGGCAGTTCAACCTCAGAAATCATCCGTCCAACAGTGAGATAGACACAACGCTAGAAATGCAGGCTGACAACGCCCGCGATTTCATGACCATCACGAGAGACGGCGGCTTCATCCACGCTCCGGTCCCTTGAGTCGAGTCGAAAGTAGTGATGCTATGTGTAGTTCTGAAACATCGATTGGCTCATGTTGTAATTAAACTTTAATGAACTTGTATGTCTCTTTGGTTTGGACAGTCGTTCAACTTATATGTAATCGATGCTATTAATGTCTTGCTTTTCTCTTCCGATCCTTTTGTTGCATACTTATATATTGCTTATGTATTGTCTGTGAATTGCTACTAACGTTTTGTTTGGCTAGTGCATAGAGATGCCGTTGTATGTCGTGTACAAGGGTAAGGTTCCCGGAGTCTACGACGACTGGGAGGAGTGTCGGAGACAGGTTCATCGTTTCAGCGGTAACAATTACAAAGGGTACACCACTAGGGCGGAGGCGGAATCTAGATACGCGCGCTATCTAGCGGGAGAGAGGAGGGAGCGTTGGAGGAACCGGATGAAGACCAGTTTCATCGCGATTATGCTCATCCTGATGACCGCAGCTCTCTTCTATGTGATGGTAGTTTAGATGATCGATATCGACTTGTAATGTGATGACAAACTCGCTACTCGCGGTCTCGAGACTTGTAATGTTCTATCTTTGTTCGGTCTTTTGAATTCGGAGACTAATATGATGAATTGTATTCGGAGACTAATCTTCTATTGTATTCGATGAATCTGCTGTTGCTGTGTGGTGCTGTCTATATTCTGTCCAATAATATATCTTGTAACCTGTGAAAATATCAGAAAAGAAAAAAAAATAATCCCTAATATTCATACTAGTGGCGCACCACTCAGCACACTAATGGCGCACTGCAAAAATGACACTAATGGCGCATCACCCACTAGTGCGCCATTAGTATACCAAAGCACATGGGTACATATGGCCCTCGGGAGGCATACTAATGGCGCACGGTGGGCTATACTAATGGCGCACTACGTGGTACGCCATTAGTATACCAGATACTAATGGCGCACCAGGGGTGCGCCATTAGTATTTAATTCTAATGGCGTGGTGCTAGTGGCGCACCAGTAGTGCGCCATTAGTAGGCAAAACTGGTGCGCTACTAGCAGGCCTTTTCCTAGTAGTGATATCTATCAATCTTCAAGATATGTTCTTCAATGTTTTCTTCATGCGATCTGATCTCCATGTGTGAGTAGTTCGGTAAGGTATGGGTTGAAGCATATGCCTTGTAACCCTCTGTATTTGTTGTGGGGATCAATGGAAGAGCTTTGAATTAACATCCCGTATGTGTGAAATAAGATTGTTCCGTAGATGTCTTTTGTCTTGTCCGCGATGTACATCCCTGCAGGTACCTAGGATCATGGAGATCAAGTTACGGTGAGGCTAAGGGCAAGGAGAACGTGAAGTGTTATTCTGAACACCAGTGAAAGAAGGATTTAGTACGGTAACATGGATCCAATCCTTGGGGATTCATGAGGTGTAGTCATTAAAAACCCAAAGCTCTTGTCTGATTATTTATAATCTTAATTATCGAGGCAATCCCGCGCGACGGATAGGGCCTGCGGTAGGACAACTGATTCTTGATGCAGGACTCGTGCCGGTGAATATGTTATTTGGACACATCCCCCACTTCGGTTCGTAACAAGCACATCTCGATGGGTGTCTTCAAGCGCACAAATTAAGATCATATCAGGTCCCAACACAAATGCATGATTGTAAGCATTAAGACCTCAAACACGTACCTTCTTTTTATTATAAGTGTTTCATCACAATTTGTTTGATTGATCCGGTTGAAAATAGGAATTGATCATTTAATGAAAGCTTGCTAGATACCAATTCTTCAAGGGGACCTTCCACTTGTGGTTTCGATAATCCAGGGTCACCTCTGGGGAAACAGGTGCGGGATACTTTCTGTTCCTTAACCGGATCACTAAAAGGAGGTATCACGCCTCCCCTCTCTTTATATTGGCTAGGGGCAGGGGCGGCCAAAACCCTTCTAGGGCCGGACACAAGGGAGAAATCCTTTTAAATTTAGAGATAAGATCTTATCTCTATATTTAACTTTTTAAATTTAGAGATAAGAGCTTATCTCTAGATTTAAATGACATGGGCCTTGGGGGCTGGTGCGGCCAGCCCATGTGGGCTGTTGCCCCACCCTCGGTCCATGTGGGCCCTTCTCGAGTTGTTGGGCCCCACGGTGGAACCCCTGGAACATTCTAGAACCTTCCCTGTAATCTATCGAAAATTCCTGAACTTTTCTGGAACCCTGAAAAAAACTTTCCATATATAAATCTTTACCTCCGGACCATTCCGGAGCTCCTCGTGATGTCCCGGATCCCACCCGAGACTCCAAACAATATTCGGTCTCACAATTAAGAATATCTCAATACTACCCTAGCGTTACCAAACGTTAAGTGTGTGACCCTATGTGTTCGAGAACATGCAGACATGACGGAGACACCTCTCCGATCAATAATCAATAGCGGGACCTGAATGCCCATAATGACTCCCACATATTCAGTGGAAATCTTTATCGGTTTGAACCACGATGTTGAGGATTCAGATAATCCTTTATACAATTCCATTTATCTCGTGGTATTTTATTTGCCCGAGATTCGATCATCGGTATCGCCATACCTAGTTTAATCTCGTTACCGGCAAGTCTCTTTACTCGTTACGTAATACAAGATCCTCATGACTAAACTCATTAGTCACATGCTTGCAAGATATTCATGATGTTGTATTATCGAGAGGGCCCATAGATATCTCTCCGTCACACGGAGTGACAAATCCTAGTCTTGATCCATGCAACCCAACAAATACGTTCCGAGATACCTCTAGAGCACCTTTATGATCACCTAGTTACAAAGTGACGTTTGATACACACAAAGTATTCCTCCGGTATTAGGGAGTGGCATGATCTCGTGGTCTAAGGAACAGATACTTGTCATGAAGAAACCTGTAGCAATTAAACTAAGTGATACAATCAGATGCTAAGCTTACGATTGGGTCTGTCCATCACATCATTGTCCTAATGATGTGATCCCGTTATTAAATGATAACTCATGTCTATGGTTAGAAAATCTAAACCATCTTTAATCAACGAGCTAGGTTAGTAGAGGCTTACTAGAGACACGGTGTTTATTTATTTATCCACACATGTATTTAAGTTTCCGGTCAATACAATTATAGCATAAAGAATAAACATTTATCATGAACAAGAAAATATGATAATAACCTCTTTATTATTGCCTCTAGGGCATATTTCCAACACTATTTTGGAAGTACTTGGTGTTTTGGTCACCCCATTGGAGCCAGTCTATCATTGAGCGTTGCTTGTAGTATATCTCCTCCCGTTCATACATGTCGTGGAGCTGATCCTCAATAGCCTTGACCTCCTGCATGTATCCGGTGTGCAGCGACCTTTCTTTTGCATCCAGCAGCTGCGCCTTTAGATTTTTTACTTGTCTCCGAATAGAACCAAACACCTCCCGGCTCCATCGCTGCATGTCCCTCGCTACAACACTAAGCTTTGCATGTAACGGTTCAGCTCCCGCTTGCCCCTGATTGGCTGCCTGCCATGTAGCCGTGACCATAGAATCATATTGCTCATGCCTCGTCCACGCCTCCTCATATCTGAATTAAAAAACTTTATTCTTGTCACTAGCAGCCAGTGCCGCTGAGACTTAAATTAACACTGCATCATAGTCTGATTCCTCTGTAATAACGTGTTCCACGGAGGTCTCAGGGAGCAAGCTCATGAACTCATCATTACATGTTGCTCGATCTAACCTTACCTGAATATTCTCATCCCCATCTCTCTTGTTATTCCATGTAAACGGATAGTCCGAGAAGCCGAGGTCCGCAAGGCCGCTGTCGGCCAAGCACTCTCGGAAATCTTCCATTTGCAAGAACGATCTCGAGTTCCCTCCTTTCTGCTCCGTTTGGAATAAGATCTCGTTAAAATCGCCAGCACACAACCATGGAAGGTTGTCTTGTCTCCGCAAGTACCTGATAACATCCCACGTTTTTTATCTCAACTCAGTCCGGGCTTCCCCGTAGATCCCAGTGAATCTCCAGGTGTTACTCTCATACCAAATCTCTACATCCAGGTAGTACTGACACCAAGTCCTCAGCGTAACCTTCACATTATCTCTCCACCACATAGCCAAACCACCACTCCGACCTACACAATCGACAGTTACACCTTGTCTGAAGCCCATGCTACATCTCAACCTCTCCATTGCCCTAGAACTTTTCTTCGTCTCGCTCAAAAACACCACCGCTGGGTTGTATGACAGTATCAGGTCTCTGAGTTCGCCAACTGTCGAGTCCAACCCCAACCCTCGACAGTTCAAGGCAAGGATATTCATTGGTACCGGCGGCCCCAGGCTTCGGGGTCCGCCAATCTCATATTGTTTTCCTAGAGACGATCAAACACAGTGGAGGTTTTCCGCCTCGTGTCGCGAATGAACGAATCGTTCTGAACCTGCCTGACAACATTATCTTTCACTACCCATTGCTGTTTCGGGCGCCTTTTCTTTTCCCTCTCTTGATGAACCTGCTCGCCCCCTGTCTCTGTTTACATCCTCCCTCTGCTTTCTAATATAAGTGCCTTTCTTCCTTTCTCTGTAACCAAAGCCATCAGCAGCTTGCTGACTACCCGAGAACCAGTAACCTGGGCGTACATCCTCGTACCTCTTGCTAGCATACTGGTGCTTTAGTTCCTGTCTCCTTAGTTCCTTGCGCGGTGACTTGGCTGTGGCATGAGCGGCGCATGTGCTGGGCGCATTGCTTGGCTGGGGTGAAGAGTAAGAATTCTTCACCCTGGGTGAGGAATAGTCAATCCATATATATATATCAAGGTCGCATCGCATTGAAAAATATTTTGTATTTTTTTAGGCTAAAATATTTCGCATTTATGAGACACACGTTTGTCAAACTTGACGTTTGATCCATGTTGGGCTACGGATACAACCACCGTCGTAGTCATCCAACGTTCTCCAGCATAGAAAGGGTAAGACATGTGCTGTCGAAAGGGCCACCTCGTAGGACTATCTAGCTACCGGACTGTAGCAAAGTCCAAACAGTACGGTCCAGAAGCGTGGTGGAAGAGAGGTACACTCTAGGTTGGTACTGTAAGAGAGGTACACTTTTGGTTGGTAATTTTTTTTTCCATTATCAATGACAACGCAACAGAAACACTGTAGGTTGGTATGGTAGCGGGAGAGATGCCATGGTGTAGGTTGTCCGCATCCACATTGTAATCACTCACTTGAACGCATTTGATCTATATAAAGACACATGATTCTAAGAATTACGATACCCACAGCCACAGGCCACAGCTAATCATTCACTCAACAATGGAGTTTGTTATGCTCCTGGCCGTCCTCTTGTGCCTACTACCAGGAATGGTCATTCTGCGATGCTACACCAAGCGAGCCCATGCTCAGGGAGTAAATCGCAGGAAACCACCACTTTGAAGGCTAGGTCAGCAGAAAACGCTACGTTATAGTTTTTTGGTAGAAAACACCACGTCTTGTGTAATCTTTTTGTAAAAACCACTGATTGGCCGATTTGGCTCGGTTGAGCACGCTTATGACAGTTGGGGCCCTTTTTGCCCTACATGGCATAACATTTCATGCCAGATCAATTTTAATCTAATTTTACAAACTAGTCCATAGATTTTACACAGACACCCCTAAATCAAAAGGAAAAAATGCAATCAGCCCATGTGCATCCTCGTCACTGGTTGGGGCGGTCAACGCAGCCGTCGCTGGGCGTCTCCTCGCGCAGGAGGCCAAATCGGGGCGGCGGCGCGGCATCCCTCACCTTATCCGGACGAGGTGGCGGCGCTGGGGGCCAAATCGGGGCGGCAGCGCGGCATCCCTCGCCGGATCCGGACGAGGTGGCGGTGCTAGGGGCCAAATCAGGGCGGCAGCGCGGCATCCCTCGCTGGATCGAGGGCACCACCACCATGGTGGAGTGGCGCGGGGAGCGCCACGGCTGGCTCGAGGTGGGCCCTTACCCCGCCTGGTCTCAAGGCCGGCATGGTGCGCGCAGTCGAGCGGTGGCAGTGGCGGGCGCGTGGTGGTGACCGGCGCCATCGAGTCCGAGGAACGCGGCGGTGGGCACGCGTTGTGGGTGTTCGACTTCAAATCCAAGAACTGGACCGTGGTGCGCCCTCCTCCACAGTTCGCCGGCTTCGTCTGCTCCGGTGGGCTACTACTTGCGGCGGCGTGCGGGGTGAGGAGCTCCTCTCCTCGAGCGGCTACGGGAGCGAGGCTGACAAAGTGCAGGGAGACGGGGGAAGGGCCTGGGCGGCACGGGGAAAGAATGTTGGGGGTGTTTTTGCTTTTTGACCCATCTAGCGCCGTCTTTGGCAAAACGTTATGCCACGTCAGCGAAAACGGGCCCCATCTGTCATAAACGCACTTAAACGAGCCAAATCCGCCGATCGGTGCTTTTTGCAAAAAGACTACACAAGGCGTGGTGTTTTCTGCCAAAAAACTGTAACGTAGTGTTTTCTGCAGACCGAGCCTTCAAAGTGGTGGTTTCCCACAATTTACTCATGCTCAGGCCAGCATCTTCCACGTCAACGACCCCGCTGTTGCTCATCGACACTCGTTGGGAACGCCGACGACTTCTTAAACCGTCCGGCAGTGAGCTTCCCCACCTCCCTGGCAACCTGGCGCCATGGCGAACGAAATCACAACATAGCCACTGTGAACTACAGGCCGCAGTGGCGAGTGCTCCGGTGCAACCTTGCAGCTGAGATCCTCTCACGGCTCAGATCCTTTGCCCCACTGCAAGCGGAGGCCGCCTAGACCCTCGTCGCAGACTTCTCTGCCCAATGCGGTGGCAGTGGCGAGGTGGTCATCTGTGAGCCCATCACCAGAGCTGTGTTCACATTGGCCACGCTGATCCATGTTGGGTTGTGCCTCTCTCGGAAGGGAAAAAACATGTTTTTTCCCTTTTCGGAGAGGCACGGCTGTGCCTCTCGCGGATGCAAATCCATGCCTACACGAGAAGTAAATCTGTGCTTCTCGCGGAAGAAAAAAAAAAGAAAACACGTTTTTCCCTTTTCGGAGAGGCACGGCCGTGCCTCTCGCGGAAGCAAATCTATGCCTTCACGAGAAGTAAATATGTGCCTCTCACGGAAGGAAAAAAAGAAAATGCAGTTTTCCGTTTTCGGTGAGGCACGGCTGTGCCTCTCGTGGGGAGCAAATCCGTGCCTCCACGAGAAGTAAATCTGTGCCTCTCGTGGAAGGAAAAAGAAAAAAAGAAAAAGTGTTTTTTTGCCGGAAAAAAATTCGATATTTTTTTGTCCAAAACCTAAGAAAAATCGGGAAAAACCAGAAAACAAAAAAAAACCAAAAAAATCATCTAAAAGCTAAAAACACGTACAAAAAAATAAAATAATAAAATTCGGAGGGAGCATCCAGAGCGCGACACGTGACGGCGGCTGAAAGCGCGCCAAGTGGAGCGCTCACAGCCCATAAAAAGTGACCCTTGCGGGTTATCCCGAAGAAGCACTCGCTGATTAGATGCTTTCAAAGAGTACTCCTTAATTAGTGAATCCGCTGGTGTTTGGGTATGCATGTCGTAGGCCTGGTGCAGCCTATGCACGGGTGTGGCATGTCAGGAACTTCTAGCCTGGTGTTGTGGCAAAGCAAGATGTTAGATGTTGAGATTTGTTTGGTAAAAAAAAGGGTCTTTGTATCACGCAGAAAGAAGCTACAGGAAATGGAGACAAAGGATAATTTGTGCAGGTTGAGTTTTGTACGGATGCTTTCCTGGTTGATCAAGTTTTGCTGTGTGTGCTTTGGAGTGTGTGCGTCAAGGAGGAATACATGACGTATAAGGTTCAGAGGAACCTCACGTGCTTCGTGTGGGATCATGTCTTACATGGCGCCGAGCAATGCATAGTGATGTGCTAGGTTGATACGGTGCAAGGTGGAGTATGGTTGTAGTCGGATAAATTCGGTTTGGGTCAAACATATAAGGCGTGTGGTCCGGACAGTCTGGCGGATCGACAGGGATGTTGGTTAAAATAGAAGACGGTGGTGATTTCAGCAACGATGACATAGGAGCGTGATGCTGATGGTGCCTGACTTCTGGGTGTGGCAACATGTGGCGCTGGTCTGAGGGCTTGTGCACTTTATCATGGCGATTGTACACACTGGAGCTTGAAGTCAACAGGGCAAGGATGGACTGATCATCTACCATGGTGCATGGGGAGGAGCGCCCGTAGTCATGCCCCGGGAATGTAGCCATGTTGGTTAACCTCGTTAACAAATCTCGATGTCATTGCTTGTGCTTGTGTGATTGCTTGTACTTGATGGATCGATGTGTGCCTTGGATTATTCTAACATGAATCTATAAATTTAGCGAGTCTTCGTATATCAGCCTGTCATGGTTAGTTGTGATGTTGTTAAGTAAAGACTTGGATGGGCTTTTGATGAATGGAAGGTCTAATCTAAAACAATCCAAGGCACCAATAAGGCATTGCCCTTAGCTCTTAAACGGGAGAAAAGGTTGTTCGGTTCTTATCCAATCTTTGCAGTGCAGGTTATCACATTTGTTTGATAGTTAGATTTTGTCTTGGAAAGTCTAACCAAGGGAAGCAACACTTTATGTCATGGATTATTTTATCTTCTTCCATGATTCCTTTTGCCCACAAACTGCCTTTGTTTTATGCTATTTGTTATAATCCCTCCTCGCCAGTTGCTGGATATGTCATTTCTGGGACGATGGCCTTGGCTTGCGGAATCGGAGACAGTGGGTGGAGGAGGAAGACAAAGAATAGTGGTTTAACAGTAAATAAAATCTATAATGATGTCTTATGTGCACGAGGATGGTAAAGGTATGTGTTTGACACTGAACCACTAGAATATACATGCTCTCATTGCAACGTGTGGGAATTTAGCTAGTGTGTATAATGCTTAAGCAACTTCCTTAGTTCTCTGGGATATGAAGGTACTCTAGTTTAAAATATGATTGAAATTTGGTAACTTATCGATCCATGTGATCTGGTTGTTTTTTCGAAATGGCAGCTTACTGCATTCATTAAGAAGAAAAGAGTTGCCCGGTTAATTAGGGAAAACTGGGCGAAAACCATTTACAAAGGGCCGAAAGCGCCACACCAGAACACACTGGGACAAGCCTGGTTGTGATGCTCTTTGCGTTGTTGTGCAAACATTGACTGCATGCATAACATGTGCCCTAAGGGGACGTGAAGGATGTCAGTGCCATTAGAATGTGGAGTTTGAGGTACCGCAGTGACATACGTTGTCTCTCTTGTTAGCCGACTTTCTGTACGATATTAGCATAGATCCATGTGGAGAACATCAATCCTTACCATAGTCCGGCGGGTGTCATGGTGGTGTGATGGTAGTTGTGGGTGCTATGGTACCAAGGAACTAGTACTTATCTTATTATTGGATTTGCTGTCATGAAACACAAATAGCAATGATACAATACTTATCGTTTACTATCATCGAAGTCTAGTGGGAAATCCAAAAACCTCGAGAACACCTTCATCCCTGCCGCAATGTCTAGAAGCTGTCTCTCACGTTATTTACTTTTATTACTTCCATACAACCTTGCTCTTTAATTTTAATCACTCTCAATCAATTCAATCACAATCATTCCTCTACTTGGAATCAAAGAATAACTTGTAGTCACATCAAAATAAACCTCTATAAAGGACACCAACCATTTCCTCCGCTCATGGTTTTGACACTCTTACTTCGAAAACCAACTAAAACTAACTATATGCACTTCCGGGGCATCACCCAAATCCCAAGTTTCACCAAAAACAGTCTTGATTATAGACATATCCTGCTTTTTCAGTGTGCCCCAATGGTTACATTTGGAGGCTCCAGGGCACCCGGAATCCAGACTTCCCTTCGGGCATTATTTGAGACAATCTAGGAGATTATGAATTCACCCGAATAATGTACGGAGGCTAGCCTAGAAGGTAGCAGCCGTTACCTCCGGGTTGTACTTCAACGGGCATATTTTTTATTGGGCCATATAAAAGACACAGGCTTCTTCCCCAAGGGAAATCCAATGATGTGGTGTCATGTCCGGACACCACCATTCCAACGGAAATTAGTACTCCCCAGAGAGCCTGAATTTCAAGATAATTCCGTAGTGTTCGATTTGTGGTTATCTTTGACCAACCTTTATGATACGTCCACATTGCATCATTATTTTCCTACTGTTATTATAATATTTTTGATCAATATTTCACTTTATGATGCAATTCTAATTCCTTTCCTCTCTTAATATGCAGGATTCACATGAAGAGGAAAATTGCCAGCAACTGAAATTCTGGACCTAAAAAGGCTACAACAGCGATAGCTGTTCTTCGGAGCTCCAAATGACCTGAAATTTTACGGAGAATTATTTTGGAATATATAAAAAATACTAGAAGGAAAAAGTATCGGAGAAGATCAACCGTGGGCCCACAAGGCAGGGGGCGCGCCCAACCCCCTGGGCGTACCCTTCCCCCTTGTGGGGCTCACAGAAGTCCTCTTGTGCCCATCTTCTGCTATATGAGACCATTTCCCCAAAAAAAATAGACGAAGACTTTCGGGACGAAGCGCCGCTGCCTCGAGGAGGAACCTGGGCAGGGGCACTTTTGCTCTCCGGCGAAGCGATTCCGCCAGGGATGCTTCCCTCCGGGAGGGGGAAATCTAAGCCATCGACATCACCAATGATCCTCTCATCATGGGAGGACTCATCTCCATCAACATCTTCACCAGCACCATCTCATCTCAAACCCTAGTTCATCTCTTGTATTAAATCTTTGTCTCAAAACCTCAGATTGGTACCTGTGGGATGCTAATAGTGTTGATTATATCTTGTAATTGATGCTAGTTGATTTATTTGGTGGAAGATCATATGTTTAGATCCTTAATCATATATTATACTCCTCTAATCTTGAACATGAACATGATTTTTGAGTAGTTCCGTTTGTTCTTGAGGACATGGGAGAAGTCTTGTTATAAGTAATCATGTGAAGTTGGTATTTGTTCAATATTTTGATGACATGTATGTTGTTCTTCCTCTAGTGGTGTCGTGTGAACGTAGACTACACGACACATTACCATACTTGGGCCTAGGCGAAGGCATTGTGGAGTAGTAAGTGGATGATGGGTTGCGAGACTGACAGAAGATTAAACCCTAGTTTATGCGCTACTCCGTAAGGGGCTGATTTGGATCCATATGTTTCATGCTATGATTAGATTTATCTTAATTTTTTTTCTTAGTTGCGGATGCTTGCGAGAGTGGGTAATCATAAGTGGGTTGTTTGTTCAACTAAGAACATCACCCTAGCACCGGTCCACCCACATATCAATTTATCAAAGTAGTGAAGGCGAATTAACTAAAACATGATGAACATAACTAGATGATATTCTCATGTGTCCTCGAGAAAGCTTTGCTTAATAAAAGAAGTACTCTCGGCTTGTCCTTTGCAATATAAGGATTGGGCCACCTTGCTGCACCTTGTTGCTTTGGTTACTTGTTACTTGCTATCAATTATCTCGCTATCAAACTATCTATTACTGTCACTTTTCAGCACTTGCATAGAATACCTTGCTGAAACCGCTTATCAATTCCTTCTGCTCCTCATTGGGTTCGACACTCTTACTTATCGAAAGGACTATGATTGATCCCCTATAGTTGTGGGTCATCAAGACTCTTTTATGACACCTTTGCCGGGGAGTGAAGCGCTTTTGGTAAGAGGAATTCGGTAAGAAAACATTTATATTACGTGCTAAATTTTATATTCACTTATCACTATGGAAGATAATCCTTTGAGGGGCTTGTTCGGGGTATCTTCACCTCGACTGGAAGTGGTAAGAGCCGCTCCTCAACCTACTGAAGCTACTGAAAATATTTATTATGAAATTCCTTCGGGTATTATGGAAAAACTGCTTGCTAATTCTTATGCAGGAGATGGAACAACAGATCCTGATATGCACTTAATCTATATAGATGAAATCTATGGATTCTTTAAGCTTGCAGGTTTATCAGAGGATGGAGTTAAGAAAAAAGTATTCCCTTTATCTTTGAAGGGAAGGGCATTGTCATGCTACAGGCTATTGGACGAAACCTGAACATGGGACTGGAACCGATTAAAGCTGGAATTCAATCAGAAATTTTAAACTATGCACCTATTTCATCATGATCGGAATTATATATATAATTTTTGGCCTTGTGAAGGAGAAAGTATCGCTCAAGCTTGGGGGAGGCTTAAATACATGATGCACACATGCCCCAATCATGAGCTATCGAAAGATATGATTATTTAGATTTTTTATGCTTGGCTTTCTCATAATGATAGAACAATGCTTGATTCTTCTTCTATTGGTTCCTTCATGAAAAGAAACATTGAATTCAAATAGGATCTTATTGAAAGAATTAAACGCAACTCTGAAGATTGGGAAATCGACAAAGGTAATGAGTCAGGTATAAATCTTGAATTTGATTGCGTTAAGTCCTTTATAGAAACAGATGTTTTTCATAAGCTTAGTGCAGAATATGGACTTGACTCTGAGATAGTAGCTACCTTTGGTGAATCATTTGCTGCTCATGTTGATCTCCCTAAGGAAAAGTGGTTTAAATTTCATCCACCTATTGAAGAAATTTGTGAAGAACCAATTATTCCTAAAACCAAAACAATTGCTTATACTACTAATCCAGTTGTGCCAACTGCTTATATTGAGAAACCTTCTTTCCCTATTAGGATTAAGGAACATGCTAAATCTACAACTATGATTCATAAGAATAATATTAAAACACCTAAACCCTCTGAACAAATTAGGGTAGAACCTTCTATTGCACTGGTTAAAGATCTTTCAGTTGATAATATTGATGCGCATGTTATCTATTTCTGTGATGAAGCTGCACGAATTGCTAAAGAAGTAAGAAATGCACAAGATATGTTAGATAAGAATAAGTTAGTTGTTGGCATGCCTGTTGTTTCTATTAAGATTGGAGATCATTGCTATCATGGTTTATGTGATATGAGTGCTAGTATAATTGCTATTCCATTTTCTTTATATCAAGAAGTTATGCACGATATTGCACCTGCTGAAATAGAGAAGATTTATGTTACTGTTAAGCTTGCAAATAGAGATATTATTTCACCACTTGGGATTGTTAGAGATGTTGAAGTCTTGTGTGGTAAGATCAAATATCCTACTGATTTCTTAGTGCTTGGATCAGAACAAGATAATTTCTATCCCATTATATTCGGTAGACCTTTCTTTAATACTGTTAATGCTGAAATTGATTGCATCATAGAAAAGGTTAGGGTTAAGTTTGGTGATGTATCTCATGAATTTAATTTCTCCAAGTTTAATAGGCAACCTCATGATAAAGATTTACCTAATAAAGATGATATCATTGGTCTTGCTTCTATTGCCGTACCTCCTACGGATCTCTTAGAACAATATCTGCTAGACCATGAAAATGATCTGCATATGAATGAAAGAAATGAAATAGATGAAATATTCTTTAGGCAAGAACCTATCCTTAAGCATAATTTACATGTTGAAACTTTGGGAGATCCTCTTCCACCCAAGAGTGATCCGGTGTTTGAATTAAAGAAACTCCCTGATACATTGAAATATGCTTATCTTAGTGAAAAGAAGATATATCATGTTATTATCAATGCCAATCTTTCAGTGCACAAAGAAAAGAGATTATTGAAAACTCTGAGGAAGCATCATGCTGCAATTGGATATACTCTCGATGATTTTAAGGGCATTAGCCCTACTCTGTGTCAACACAAGATTAATATGGAGCCTGATGCTAAACCAGTGGTCGATCATCAACGTCGCTTGAATCCTAAAATGAAGGATGTGGTAAGAATGGAAATATTAAAGCTTCTGGAGGCAGGTATAATCTATCCTATAGCTGATAGTAGATGGGTAAGTCCTGTTCATTGTGTCCCTAAGAAAGGTGGCATTACTGTTGTTCCTAATAATAAAAATGAACTTATCCCATAAAGAATTGTAACCGGTTATAGGATGGTAATTGATTTTAGAAAATTGAATAAAGCTACTAGGAAATATCATTATCCTTTGCCTTTCATTGATCAGATGTTAGAAAGATTATCTAAGCACACACACTTTTGCTTCTTTTAGACGTATATTCTAGTTTCTCTCAAATACCCATGTCACAAGAAGATCAAGAGAATACTACTTTTACCTGTCCTTTTGGAACCTATGCTTATAGAAGTATGCCTTTTGGTTTATGTAATGCACCTGCTACCTTTCAAAGATGTATGACTGCTATATTCTATGATCTCTCAAATACTAGGTTTTCATGGATGATTTTTCCGTTTACGAAACTTCTTTTGATGACTGCTTGAGCAATCTTGATAAAGTTTTACAGAGATGTGAGGAAACCAATATTGTCTTGAATTGGGAGAAGTGCCACTTCATGGTGAATGAAGGTATAGTCCTTGGTCATATATTTTTTGAAAGAGGCATTGAAGTTGATAAAGCTAAAGTCGATGCAATTGAGAAAATGCCATGTCC
This sequence comes from Thinopyrum elongatum, assembly GCA_011799875.1. Taxonomy (NCBI): domain Eukaryota; kingdom Viridiplantae; phylum Streptophyta; class Magnoliopsida; order Poales; family Poaceae; genus Thinopyrum; species Thinopyrum elongatum. Next base: position 8,010,283 of record CM022298.1, read on the forward strand.
TAAAGATATTAAAGGTATAAGAAGCTTCCTTGGTCATGCTGGTTTCTATAGAAGGTTTATTAAGTACTTGTCTAAAATTTCAAGTCCCCTTACTAATATCTTGCAAAAAGATGTTTGATTCATTTTTGTTGATGATTGTGTAGAAGCCTTTGAAATACTTAAGAAAGCCCTAATAACTGCACCTATTGTTCAACCACCTGATTGGAACCTGCCCTTTGAAATTATGTGTGATGCTAGTGACTATGCTATTAGTGTTGTTCTAGGTCAAAGAGTTGATAAGAAATTGATGTTATTCATTATGCTAGTAAGACCTTGGATAGTGCTCAAAGAAATTATGCTACTACTGAGAAAGAATTTTTAGCAGTTGTGTTTGCCTGCGTAAATTCAGACCCTATATCGTTGATCCTAATGTTACTATTTACACTGATCATGCTGCTATTAAATATCTCATGGATAAGAAAGATGCTAAACCCAGATTGATTAGGTGGGTTCTCTTATTACAAGAGTTTGATTTGCATATTGTTGATAGAATGGGAGCTAAAAATCCTATTGCAGATAATTTGTCTAGGATGGAAAATATTCTTGATGACCCACTGCCTATTAATGATAGTTTTCCTGATGAGTAGTTAGCTGTGGTGAATGCTTCTAGTTCTCGTGATAATCCTTGGTATGCAGACTATGCTAATTTCATTGTTGCTAAATATATACCACCTAATTACACATATTAACAAAAGAAAAAGTTCTTCTATGTTTTAAGACATTACTTTTGGGATGACCCACATCTATATAAAGAAGGAGTAGATGGTGTTATTAGACATTGTGTACCTGAGTACGAACAGGAACAGATCATAAGGAAGTGTCACTCCGATGCATACGGAGGACACCATGCTGGAGATAGAACTGCACATAAGGTATTGCAATTTGGTTTTTATTGGCCTACTCTCTTCAAAGATGCATGTAAGTTTGTCCTTTCTTGTGATGAAGGTTAAAGAATTGGTAATATTGGTAGACATCAAGAAATGCCTATGAACTATTTGCTTGTTATTGAACCATTTGATATTTGGGGCTTTAATTATATGGGACCTTTTCCTTCCTCTAATGGCTATACTCATATTTTAGTTGTTGTTGATTATGTTACTAAGTGGGTGGAAGCTATTCCAACTAGTAGTGTTGATCACAACACTTATATTAAAATGCTTAAAGAAGTTATTTTTCCATGGTTTGGAGTCCCTAGATATTTAATGACTGATGGTGGTTCACACTTTATTCATGGTGCATTCCGTAAAACCTTAGCCAAATATGATGTAAACCATAGAATTGCATCACCTTATCATCCTCAGTCTAGTGGGCAAGTTTAATTAAGCAATAGAGAGATAAAATTAATCTTGCAAAAGACTGTCAATAAATCTATAAAGAATTGGTCTAAGAAACTTGATGATGCACTATGGGCATATAGGACTGCTTATAAGAATCCTATGGGTATTTCCCTGTATAGAATGGTCTACGGAAAAGCATGTCATTTACCTCTTGAGTTAGAACATAAAGCTTATTGGGCAATTAATGAACTTAATTATGATTTCAAACTTGCCAGTGAAAAGAGGTTATTTGATATTAGCTCTCTAGATGAGTGGAGAACACAAGCTTACAAAAATGCCAAGTTATTTAAAGACAAAGTTAAAAATGGCATGATAAGAGAATCCAGAAATGAGAATTCGATGTCGGTGATAAAGTTCTATTGTGCAATTCTCATTTTAGATTTTTACAGGTAAGCTTCTCTCGAAATGCGAAGGCCCCTTCATCGTCGAAGAAGTTTACCGTTCTGGAGCCATCAAGATAAATAACGCTGAAGGCACTAGTCCGAAGGTGGTAAATGGGCAAAGAATTAAACATTATATTGCAGGTACCCCCATTAACATTGAAACAAACATTATTCAAGTAATTACACTGGAGGAATATCTAAAAGAGACCTTTCGGAATGCTCCAAAATCCTGAAAAAGGAATAGGTATGTGATACGGTAAGTAAACCTACTCTATAAATTCCGTAAAAATATTTTCTGTCAGTTTGGAAATATTAGAAAAATTAAGAAAATAAGAAACAACCGAGATGGTCCATGAGGAGACCACAAGGCAAGGGGCGTGCCCTACCCCCCTGGGCACGCCCTGGTGCCTTGTGGGCCCCTTGTGCACTTTCCGGACTCCTTACTCTTCCCGTATACTTTTCCTATAAAATAAAAATGATGTATCACAAGTTTCTCCATTCTTTTTTTTTGAGCTATTTTCTGTCAGGATTTCGAGGTCCAGGTCATCATGTTTTTATGGGATTATGATGGGGAGAGTTATGTCACCTACCTAGACGACACTTCCAAGCCCTATGATGAAACTGAAGATTTTGACTGGGGCACGGATGAGAAGGAAGACGCTGATTTAAAGAGGATGGAGCATTCAAGCAAAGAGGAAGAGGATACTCCGCTACCCCTACCAGTGGATACGGTGAAAGCACCTAATGTTCAATTTACCCCTTCTCATCTCACGCATGCAAATATTGCTCCAACTTCATCGGCAAAGCTCCATCCATTGGTTGATGGTGCACTCACCGTTACTAGCAAGCTACGCTTAGAGAACATGGACCTTAAACACCAAGTTAATAAACTCAAGGAGGAGAATCGTATTCTCAAGGGAATCATCGCCAAGCACATTCCACTACCATCACTAAAGAAAGAAACTTGAGTACACGGGTATTGGCATGATACGTCTCCGTCGTATCTATAATTTTTTATTGTTTCATGCCAATATTATAGAACTTTCATATAATTTTGGCAACTTTTTATATTATTTTTGGGACTAACATATTGATACAGTGCCCAGTGCCAGTTCCTGTTTTCTATATGTTTTTGTTTCATAGAATACCCATATCAAACGAAGTCCAAATGCAATAAAACTTTACGAAGATCATTTTTGGAATATATGTGAATTTTAGGAAGTGCAATAAATGCAAACGGGGGCCCACGGTGCCCACACAACACCTGGGCGCAGCCCCTACCCCCTGGCGCTCGGTGATGCTGTGTGGGCACACCGTATGTCGGTTGGGGCTCTTGTTTGGGCGCAAGGAAGCTTATATCCGGAAAAAAAATTGTGTTAAAATCTCAGCGCAATCGGAGTTACGGATCTCCGGATATTTAAGTAACGGTGAAAGGCCTGATCTGAGGGACACGAAACAGAAGAGAAAAGAGAGATAGATCCAATCTCTGAGGGGGCTCTCACCCCTCCGCCGCCATGGAGGCCAAGGACTAGAGGGAGAACCCTCCTCCCACCTAGGGAGGAGGCCATGGAAGAAGGAGAAGAAGGAGGGCTCTCTCCACCTCTCTTCCGGTGCCGCCGGAGTGCCGCCGGGGGAACGATTGTGATGGCGATCTACATCAACAACCTTGCTACCGTCAACACCAACATCAACACCTCTTTTCTCCGCTGTAATCTCTACTTAAACATGGTGCTTCATGCTATATATTATTTCCCAATGATGTATGGCTATCCTATGATGTTTGAGTAGATATGTTTTGTCCTATGGGTTGATTGATGATCGTGATTGGTTTGAGTTGTATGTTTTATATTGGTGTGGTCCTATGGTGCCCTCCGTAACATGCAAGCATATGTTCATAATTCTCTTATAGTGGGTTGAGTGAGTGACTGAAACACAAACCCGAGTAAGGGGGTTGTTGCGTATGGGATAAAGAGGACTCGATACTTAATGCTATGGTTGGGTTTTACCTTAATGATCTTTCGTAGTTGCGGATGCTTGCTACGGGTGCAATCATAAGTGCATATGATCCAAGTAGAGAAAGTATGTTAGCTCATGCCTCTCCCTCATATAGAATTACAACAAGGATTACCGATCTAGTTATCGATTGCCTAAGGACAAATCTTTCTCTTGCATTACAAAAGCTTTCTACTAACTTTATTATCTTGCAATTTATTCTTAGTTTTATTCTTGCAAAGTACTTCTAGTTTTATTCTTGCAAACTATCTTATTGCACCTACAAAATAGTTTCATACTTGTTTTGGGTAAAGCGAACGTCAAGTGCGTGTAGAGTTGTATCGGTGGTCGATAGAACTTGAAGGGTTTATTAATCCTACCTTTAGCTCATCGTTGGGTTCGACACTCTTACTTATCGAAAAAGCTACAATTGATCCTATATACTTGCGGGTTATCAGGGCACCACCCTTGGCTTGTTCCAAGCTTGTGGGAGGTGCCCCGGTATCGTATCACCATCACTCTTATCATTATTATCTATGTTATTTCGATCGTTAGTTATTTTGCAATTTAGAAGAATAAAAGTTTTAGAATGAAATAATCTTCGAGTGCTTGTTTCGTGATTGTTCAATCTATACATGTAATCATGTGTGAGAGTTATATAATAAAGAGTAGTTTGAGTTTTGCTGCTTTACTTTCTTTGCATCAATCATAGCATGAAAATAAAAAGATCATATGCTTAACCCAAGGGGAGTAATGACTTCACATATAAGAAGTATAGTTGATAAAATTTATTGGAAGTTAACAAACATAGCATTGGTCATTGATGTAATTAATGAAAGAATAATAAAGGAAGAGAGATTTCATATATAAATATACTATCTTGGACATCTTTTATGATTGTGAGCACCCATCAATTATTTTCAAGCTTGATCAAATAGTTGATTTTGGACAACGAAGACAACATAATGGGTTATGTTTTCTTATATTCACATAGAAGTTATATTGTCATGGATCCCCTAACATGTGGTGCTTGCTCATAATATTTTTCTAGCCAAACTTGTGTACTAAGTTGAGATACTACTTGTGCATCCAAAAACCATTAAACCTAGTTTCTTGTCATGAGAGTCCACTATATCTACCTATGGATTGAATAAGATCCTTCAAGTAAGTTGTCATTGGTGCAAAGCAATAAAAATTGCTCCTAAATATGTATGATCTTTAATTGTAAGGGAAAATAAGCTTTGTACGAACTTGTGATGGTAAAGAAATAAAAGCGACGGACTGCATAATAAAGGTTGCTATCACAAGGGGTAATATAAAGTGACATTCCTTTGCATTAAGAGTTTGGACATCCAATAATTAAAAGCGCATGACAACCTCTGCTTCCCTCTGCGAAGGGCCTATCTATTATTGTTTAACTTTTACTTTTAGGCAAGAGTCAAAAATAAATTACCTCTATTCCAATCCTGTTTATTCTCCACTTGGCAAGCATCATGTGGTAGGGAAAGATCCAGGCAAATATATCCAGTTGAATATAGGTAATCATGAGTTTTTATTGTTGACATTATCCCTGAGGTAAATGAGTTGGGTGGTGAAACATTAAACCCCCATCTTCCTTTGTGTCTGATTGAAATGTTTGTTCTAAAAATATTCTTTGAGTGTCAGCAATCATGGAAGACTATATGATAGTTGAGTTTATGAAGTTTGCTAAACCAAAAGCTCTTGAATAGACTCTTCCTGAAAATATGATGAATTGTAATTGCTTTCATGACTGAGAACATAGTTTGTTATTTTTAAGAAAATTTACTGTTTATACTTTAGCATTGTGAATGAATTCTTACTAGATCATGAGAAGTTTTATGATGAATAATTGTTGTTATAATAGTGGTCATGATGCTACTACGTCCATATTTTGTTTTTATTGACACCTCTCTATATAAACAAGTGGTCATGATTATCGAGTTCGGCATTCGCTTGAGGATAAGCGAGGTCTAAGTTTGGGGGAGTTGATACGTCCACTTTGCATCATGTTTTCCTAATGTTATTTATAATGTCTTTGATCAATATTGCACTTTATGATGCAATTCTAATGCCTTTTCTCTCTTAATATGCAAGATTCACATGAAGATGGAAATTGCCGGCAGCTAGAATTCTGGACCTAAAAAGGCTACAACAGGGATAGCTATTCTTCCAAGCTCCAAATGATCTGAAATTTTATGGAGAATTATTTTGGAATATATAAAAAAATACTAGAAGGAAAAGTGTATAGGAGAAGATGAACCATGGGCCCACAAAGCAGGTGCACGCCCTACCCTCCGGGCATGCCCTGCCCCCCTATGGGGCCCACAGAAGCCCTCCGGTGCCCATCTTCTGCTATATGGGGCCATTTGCCCTAGAAAAAAATAGAGGAAGACTTTCAGGATGAAGCGCCGCCGTCTAGAGGCGGAGAATGGGCAGGAGCACTTTTGCTCTCCGGTGGAGCGATTACGCCGGGGAAACTTCCCTCGGGGGGGGGGGGGAATCGAAGCCATCGACATCACCAACTATCCTCTCATCATGGGAGGACTCATCTCCATCAACATCTTCACCAGCACCATCTCATCTCAAGCCCTAGTTCATCTCTTGTATTCAATCTTTGTCTCAAAACCTCAGATTGGTACCTGCGGGTTGCTAGTAGTGTTGATTACATCTTGTAGTTGATGCTAGTTGGTTTATTTGGTGGAAGATCATATGTTCAGATCCTTAATCATGTATTATACTCCGCTGATCTTGAACATGAACATGATTTGTGAGTGGTTCCATTTGTTCACGAGGACATGGGAGAAGCCGTGTTATAAGTAATCATGTGAAGTTGGTATTCGTTCAATATTTTGATGACATGTTGATACGTCTCCAACGTATCTATAATTTTTTATTGTTTCATACTATTATATTATCAATCTTAGATACTTTATATGCAATTTTATATCATTTTTGGGAACTAACCTATTAACCTAGTGCCCAATGCCAGTTGCTCTTTTCTGCTTATTTTTGGTTTTACAGAAAATCTGTACCAAACGGAGTCCAAACACGATGAAACTTTTTGACGATTTTTTTGGACTAGAAGACACCCTAGAAGCTTTGGGAGGGACCAGAACACCTATGAGGAGACGGCAAGGCAACAGGGCGTGCCATGGGGGTAGGGTGCGCCCTGATGTTTTGTGGGGCCCACGTGGCTCCTTCTGACCTAATTCCAAGTCTATAAATTCTCTAAAATCCCAAAAACCCCAGAGCAACGACCAAAACAATTTTTCCGCTGCCGCAAGTCTCTGTTCTTCCATGATCCCATCTGGAAGCCTTTTCCGGTACTCTGCCGGAGGGGGAATCGATCATGAAGGGCTTCTACATCAACCTTGCTGCACCTCCGATGATGTGTGAGTAGTTCCCACAGGACCAACATGTCCATAGTGATTAGCTAGATGGCTCTCTCTCTCTCTCTCTCTCTCTCTCTCTCTCTCTCTCTCTATGATCTTCAATACATTGTTCTCCTCGGCGTTCTATTCAATGTAATCTTCTTTTGCGGTGTGTTTGTTGGGATCCGATGAATTGTGGGTTTATGATAAGATTATTAATTGAAAGTAATTGAGTCTTTTCTGAACTTTATTATGTGTGATTGTTATAGCTACGTAATGCTTTCCGATCTTTGAGTTTTCTTTGGCCAAGTTGATGATTGGATCTTCAGTGGAAGTGGTGCATAGTAGTAGGTTCAATCTTGCGGTGTCCTCACCCAGTGACCGAAGGGGTAGCGAGACATGTATTTGTATTATTGCTACAAAGGAGAAAACGACGGGGTTTGATCATATTAATTGGTTTTATTCTGTCTATATTATGTCATCTTGCTTAAAGCGTTACTCTGTTCTTTATGGACTCAATACCCTAGATGCATGCTGGATAGCGGTCGATGGGTGGAGTAATAGTAGTAGATGCAGGCAGGAGTCGGTCTACTTGTCACGGACGTAATTCCTATGTATTGATCATGCATGCCATGAATAACATCATAACTATGCATTTTTCTATCAATGACCGAACAGTAATTTGTTTACCCACCGTATGCTATGTTTATGAGAGAGATGCCTCTAGTGAAAACTATGGCCCCCGGGTCTATTTTAACCATATTAGTAAAACCCTAAAAACCTTGCTGCAATTTACTATCTTTTATTTTACTTTGTAATTTATCTATCTACAACTATCAGATTTGATCCTTGAAATTAACGAGTACAAGGGGATTGACAACCCTCTTGCCCGTGTTGGGTGCAAGTATTTGCTCTTGTGTGGGTGGGTACTATTGATGGTTGTTTGCCATGTTCTCCTATTGGTTCGATAACCTTGGTTCTCTACTGAGGGAAATACTATCTGCTACTATATTGCTTCACCCTTCCTCTCCGGGGAAAATCCCAACGCATCTCACAAGTAGCAGAAAGAATTTCTGGCGCCATTATCGAGGAGACTTCATCAAACAACTCAAGGTACCTACACACACATTAACATTTACTTGTTCTACTTTTATTTGCCTAGTTATGCTATCCCTATCATTGACACACCAAAACAGGAAATAAGAAATAAAAATAAGGATATATGGATCCCCTTCCGCATGCTAATCTTTTCAAACTTGCTGCATATTGCATACCAATAGCTACCAATGAAGAAGTGATAAAATAAAATTCTATTGGGATACATTTATTGAATGGAAAGCATGATTGTAATTGTATTAGTATAAATTCTATGAATATCAGTTATGCTAATGATCATGATTGGGGTGATAATTATGATGCTTCTTGTGATCTTGAAAATTTGTTTGAGCGTCATGATGAATATGTTATTGATAATAATGTTTGCAATAATATCAAAAGTGGGTTTGGAAGAGTGTCAACTTTAGATAAAAAGAATCCCACATATTCAAAGGGTGTTCAATCTTATGAATTTTTTGATAAAAGTGGGTTTGGAGAGCGCATGACTTTAGTTGATGTTAATCCCACTATCTTGGAAGATTATAAGAACTTTATGCATGTGGATCATAGGGAGAATATTGTTTATGATAGCTACATAATTGAATTTGATTATGGTCCTGCATGTAATTATTATGAGAGAGGCAAATATTGTTTTAGAAATCTTCATGTTACTAAATTACCTCTCTTTATGTTAAAGTTGTTAATGTTTCATTCTTCTTGCTTGCATATGCTATGTATGGCTTGCCTTGATAATTTGTTTATTTATAAAATGCCTATGCATAGGAAGTATGTTAAGACTTAAGGGTGTTTTTCACATACTACATGATGCTCTCTTTGTGTTTCAATTATTATCTTTCATGTGAGCATCTTTGAAATCTCAAGCCTATCTTAATGGCTATAAAGAAAGAGCTTGTTGGGAGACAACCCAATAATTATCTACTTTATGTTTTGGTGTGATGACATGATTATTGATACAGTAATGATTGTGTTTTTATCTTTTAATTAGTGTTTGTGCCAAGTAAAGCCTTTGAGATGACTTGGATGATAGTTGAATTAATTCTGTGCAAAAACAGAAACTTTTGCTCCCAGTGCTGGAATTTCTACTTTTTTACTAGAATGTGATTTTGTTCTGAAATTTTTACACATGATTAATGTACAAATTGTCTACATTTTCCTAATTTTTCAGAATTTTTTGAGTTCCATAAGTATGGTTTTAGTTTAGATCATTACAGACTGTTCTATTTTAGACAGATTTTGTTTTTGTTGCATAGTGTGCTTGTTTTAATGATGCTATGGATTATATCGGGGGGTATAAGTCATGGAGAAGTTAGAATACAGTAGGTATTATGCAAGACCAATTATGAATGGGTTTTTAATAGTACCTAAGTTTATGGTTTACCAATTATACTAACGGATCTCACGAGGTTTTGTTGAGTTTTGTGTGATGAAGTTTTCAAGTTTTGGGTGAGTTTTCGAAGGACAACGGAATAAGGAGTGGCAAGAACCTAAGCTTGGGGTTGCCCAAAGTACCCCATGGTAATATTCAAGGAAGACTCAAGCATCTAAGCTTGGGGAAGCCCTGGATGGCATCCCCTCTTTCGTCCACAATTCATCGGTATGTTTACTCGGAGCTATATTTTTATTCATCACATGATATGATTTTTACTTGGAGCATCTTGTGCCATAGTTTTATTTTGCTTGCTTGTTAGTTTGCCACAACCATTGTTTGCTGGACACACCTTTTGAGACAGACACACATTCATCATGATTTGTTAGAATACTCGATGTGCTTCACTTATATCTTTTGAGTTAGGCAGTAGCTCATATGCTTCACTTATATCTTTCGAGCACGGTGGTGGTTATATATTTTATATAAACGATTTGCACTCTCATGCTTCACTTAAATCTTTTTGAGAGTCTTAAATAGGAAGTGGTAATATGTACGGGTTATAAGACTAGTCCAAGAATGATAGGTATATAAGAGTGATATAATAAAAACTTTCATGTAGATCACTAAATATGAAACGTGTGATTTAATTATATTGATGTCTCAATATGAAAGGGTATTGGTTCATGGTCGTTGGTTAGTAGAAATATTGATATTAAAGCTTGTTATGACTACTCATTTAAGTGCTTGTCATGGCATGACCGGGATGTTGGATCATTTTTATTCCTCGTTGAAATCCTTTGTGTTGTTTGAGTCGGGGGCACGCGGTGGTTAACTCCTACCAACCTCCTCCCTAGGAGCATGTGATTAGTACTTTGCTTCGACGGCTAATAAAACTTTCACAATAAGTATATGAGTTTTTTATGACTAATGTGAGTTCATGGACTAATACGGCACTCCCACCTATCCACATATTGCTAGTCTCTCTGGTACCGTGCATTGCCCTTTCTCACCTCGAGTTGGTGCAAACTTCACCAGTCCATCCAAACCCCGTGATACACTCTATCACACATAAACCCTATATATCTTTCCTCAAAACAGCCACCATACTTACCTATCATAACATTTCCATAGCGATTCCAAGATATATTGCCATGCAACTTCCACAGTTACTTCCATATGACTTGTGTGTTCATCATCATATTGCTTTGCATGATCATATAGAGCAGACATGATATTTGTGGCAAAGCCACCGTTCATCATTGTAATACATGTTACGCTAGATCATTGCACATCCTGGTACACTACCAGAGGCATTCATATAGAGTCATATTGTTTGAGTTTATCGAGATGTAAGTAAATAAAAGTGTGATGATCTTCATTATTAAAGCATTGTCCCAGTGATGTAAAGAATGATGGAGACTAATGATTCCTCCAAAGAATGAGGATGAAGTTCCTGACTTTAAATTAAAAAAGAAAAAAAGGACAAAAAGAGCCCACAAAAAAAATGAGAGAAAAAAGAGAAGGGGCAATGTTACTATCCTTTTACCACACTTGTGCTTCAAACTAGCACCACGTACTTCATATAGAGAGTCTCCATGATTTGCCACTTTCATATACTAGTGGGAATTTTTCATTATAGAACTTGGCTTGTATATTCCAATGACGAGCCTCCTCAAATGCCCGAGGTCTTCATGAGCAAGCAAGTTGGATGCACACCCACTTAGTTTTAGCTCTGAGCTTTCATACACTTATAGCTCTAGTGCATCGGTTGCATGGCAATCCCTACTCCTCACATTGATATCGATTGAAAGGCCTCTCCATTGCCTAACGATCCACTGAGTTGATGCGAGACTTTCTCCAATTTTGTTTTCCCTTATGAATCCCTACCAATGCCTTCTATTCCACCCATAGTGCTATGTCCACGTCTCACGCGCATGTATTGAATGGAGTTGAAAATGTTGAAGCGCGTGAAAAAGTATGATCCAATTGCTTGACTTGACACCGGGGTGGTCATGATTTGTACTTATGTGAGGAAGACGGAGTCATGCCATGCTTACATAATTCAATGAGTAGGGATAACATTCGTTAAGCATCGTATATTTTGAAAAGGTAATGATTATGTTCTTGTATTCATGGATATTATTATGTCGATACCAATTACTTCATCGTTTCTCTATATTTATACCTAAAAAAAGAAAAAAAAGGCCAAAAAGGGCCCTTGAAAAAAAGAGAAAAAAAGAGAAGGAGCAATGCTACTATCCTTTTATCACACTTGTGCTTCAAAGTAGCACCATGTTCTTCATATAGAGAGTCTCCATGATTTGTCACTTTCATATACTAGTGGGAATTTTTACATTATAGAACTTGGCTTGTATGTTTCGATGATGGGCTTTCTCAAATACCCAAGGTCTTCATGAGCAAGCAAGTTGACTGCACACCCACTTAGTTTCAGTTGTGAGCTTTCATACACTTATAGCTCTAGTGCATCCGTTGCATGGCAATCCGTACTCCTCGCATTGATATCGATTGAAAGGCCTCTCCATTGCCTAACGATCCGCCGAGTTCATGCGAGACTTTCTCCACTATTGTCTTCCCTTATGAATCCCTATCACTGCATTCTATTCCACCCATAGTGCTATGTCCATGGCTCACGCACATGTATTGAGTGGAGTTGAAAATGCTGAAGCACGTGAAAAAGTATGATCCAATTGCTTGACTTTACATCGGGTTGCTCATGATTTGTACTTATGTGAGGAAATGGAGTCATTCCATGCTTACATAATTCAATGAGCAGGTATAACATTCATTAAGCATCGTGTATTTTGAAAAAGTAATGATTATGTTCTTGTATTTATGAATATTATTATGTTGATATAAATTACTTCATCATTTCTCAATATTCATATCATAAAAGATTACATGATAGACATGTTAGGTAGCATTCAACATAAAAAGTTCTGTTTTTATCCTTTACCTACTCGAGGACGAGGAGGAATTAAGCTTGGGGATGCTGATACGTCTCCAACGTATCTATAATTTTTTATTGTTTCATGCTATTATATTATCACTCTTAGGTACTTTATATGCAATTTTATATCATTTTTGGGAACTAACCTATTAACCTAGTGCCCAGTGCTAGTTGCTCTTTTTTGCTTGTTTTTGGTTTTACAGAAAATCTGCACCAAACGGAGTCCAAACACGATGAAACTTTTTGACAATTTTTTCTGGACCAGAAGACACCCTAGAACCTTCAGGGGAGGACCAGAAGACCTACGAGGAGACGACAAGGCAACAGGGGGCGCACTGGGGGGTAGGGCGCGCCCTGATGTCTTGTGGGCCCCATGTGGCTCCTTCAAACCTAATTCCAAGTCTATAAATTCTCTAAAATCCCAAAACCCCAGAGTAGCCCCATAAACAATTTTTTTGCCGCCGCAAGTCTCTGTTCTTCCGCGATCCCATCTGGAGGCCTTTTCCGGTACTCTGGCGGAGGGGGAATCGATCACGGAGGGCTGCTACATCAACCTTGCTGCACCTCCGATGATGTGTGAGTAGTTCCCACAGGACCTATGGGTCCATAGTGATTAGCTAGATGGCTCTCTCTCTCTTTGATCTTCAATACAATGTTCTCCTCAGAGTTCTATTCGGTGTAATCTTCTTTTGCGGTGTGTTTGTTGGGATCCGATAAATTTATGGGTTTATGATAAGATTATTCATTGAAAGTAATTGAGTATTTTCCATACTTTCTTATGTGTGATTGTTATAGCTATGTAACGCTTTCCGATCTATGAGTTTTCTTTGGCCAAGTTAATGATTGGATATGATCTTCAGTGGAAGTGGTGCAAAGTAGTAGGTTCAATCTTGCATTGTCCTCGCCCAGTAAGCGAAGGGGTAGCGAGGCACGTATTTATATTGTTGCTACTAAGGGAAAATGATGGGGTTTGATCATATTAATTGGTTTTATTCTGTCTACATTATGTCATCTTGGTTAAAGCATTACTCTATTCTTTATGGACTAAATACCCTAGATGCATGCTGGATAGTGGTCGATGGGTGGAGTAATAGTAGTAGATGCAGGCAGGAGTCGGTCTACTTGTCATGGACGTAATGCCTTGATACGTCCCCAACGAATCTATAATTTTTGATTGTTTCATGCTATTATATTATAAATCTTAGATACTTTTTATGCAATATTATATCATTTTTGGGAACTAACCTATTAACCTAGTACCCAGTGCCAGTTGTTGTTTTCTACTTGTTTTTGGTTTTTCATAAAATCTGTACCAAACGAAATCCAAACACGATGAAACTTTTTAATGATTTTTTTTACCAGAAAACACCCTAGAAGCTTTAGGGGAGGACCAGAAGACCTACGAGGAGATGACAAGGCAACATAGCATGCCCTGGGGGGTAGGGCGCGCCCTGATGTCTTGTGGGCCCCATGTGTCTCCTTCTGACATAATTTCGACTCTATAAGTTCTCTAAAATTCCAAAAACCCCAGAGCACCCATCGAAACAATTTTTTCGCCGCCGCAAGTCTTTGTTCTTCCACGATCCCATCTGGAGGCCTTTTTTGGTACTCTGCCGGAGGGGGAATCGATCACGGAGGGCTTCTACATCAACCTTGCTGCCTCTCTGATGATGTGTGAGTAGTTCCCACAGGACGTATGGGTCCATAGTGATTAGCTAGATGGCTCTCTCTCTCTCTCTCTTCGATCATCAACACAATGTTCTCCTCGGAGTTCTATTCGATGTAATCTTCTTTTGCGGTGTGTTTGTCGGGATCCGATGAATTGTGGGTTTTTGATCAGATTATTCATTGAAAGTAATTGAGTCTTTTCTGAACTTTATTATGTGTGATTGTTATAGCTATGTAATGCTTTCCGATCTACGAGTTTTCTATGCCCAAGTTGATGGTTAGATCTTCAGTGGAAGTGGTGCATAGTAGTAGGTTCAATCCGGCGGTGTCCTCACCTAGTGATAGTAGGGGTAGCAAGGCACGTATTTTTATTGTTGTTACTAAGGGGAAAACAACGGGGTTTGATCATATTAATTGGTTTTATTCTGTTTACATTATGTCATCTTGCTTAAAGCGTTACTCTGTTTGTCATGAACTTAATACCCTAGATGCATACTGGATAGCGGCCGATGGGTGTAGTAATAGTAGTAGATGCAGGCAGGAGTCGGTCTACTTGTCACAGTCGTAATGCCTATGTACTGATCATGCCATGAATAACGTCATAACTATGCGCTTTTCTATCAATTGCCCAACAATAATTTGTTTACCCACAATATCCTATGCTTATGAGAGAGATGCCTCTAGTGAAAACTATGACCCCCGGGTCTATTTTAATCATATTACTAAAACCCTAAGAACCTTGCTGCAATTTATTTACTTTTATTTTACTTTGCAATTTATATATCCACTACTATCAGATGTAATCCTTGCAATTAATGAGTACACGGGGATTGACAACCCTCTTGCCCTCGTTGGGTGCAAGTATTTGCTCTTGTGTTTGTAGGTACTATTGATAGTTGTTTGCATGGTTCTCCTATTGGTTCAATAACCTTGGTTCTCTATTGAGGGAAATACTATCTGCTACTATATTGCTTCACCCTTCCTCATCGGGGAAAATCCCAACGCAGCTCACAAGTAGAAGAAAGAATTTCTGGTACCGTTGTCGGGGAGACATCATCAAATAACTATAGGCTCCGTCATATACATTATCATTTACTTGTTCTACTTTTTATTTGCCTCTCTTTTTCATCTCCCTCCGCTTCTCTAAAAAAATCTAAAACACAAAAATATTTTATTTTTCTTATTTGCTTGCTTTGCCACTAAATTGTGTGACTTCTCGAATACTAATAACAATGATTTTATTAGTACTCCAATTGCTCCTCCCGCCGCTAGTGCGGAGTCATATGATATTAATGATGCATTGCTAAATCTTATTATGAAAGAACAATTTGCTAGAAATCCTAATGAAGATGCTACATCCCATCTTAACACCTTCGTTGAATTATGTGATATGCAAAAGAAAAAAGATGTGGATAATGATATTGTTAAGTTGAAATTATTTCTTTTCTCGCTAAGAGATCATCCCAAAACTTGGTTTTCATCCCTACCTCACAATAGTATTGATTCATGGGATAAATGTAAGGATGCTTTTATTGCTAAGTATTTTCCTCCCGCCTATATTATATCTCTTAGAAATCAAATCTTGAATTTTAAACAAAATGAGCAAGAACATGTTGCACAATCTTGGGAGAGAATGAAATTAGTGATTAAAAATTGTCTCACTCATGGATTAAGCTTATGGATGATAGTACAAATTTTTTATGCGGGACTAAACTTTGTGTCGAGAAATCTTCTAGACTCAGCTGCAGGTGGTACATTTATAGGAATTACACTAGGAGAAGCCACGAAGCATCTTGATAATATGACCACAAATTGTTCCCAATGGCACACCGAATGAGCTCTAACTGGTAAGAAGGTAAATTCTGTCGAAGAAGTTTCTACTTTGAGTGACAAAATGGATACTCTCATGAATATGCTTACTAGTAAAAATGCTTATGTTGATCCTAATGATATTCCATTATCTACTTTGATTGAGCAAAATAATGATCCTATTGATGTGAACTTTGTTGCTAGAAATAATTTCAACAACAATGCTTACAGAGGGAATTTCAATCCTAGACCGTATCCTAGTAATCCATCTAATAATTATGGTAATTCCTATGGTAATTCATATAATAATAATAATAGGATACCTACTGAACTTGAGAACAACATTGAAGAATTTATTAGTTCTCAAAAGATTTTCAATGCTATGGTAGAAGAAAAACTAAACAAAGTTGATGATATGTCTAGAAACATGGATAAAATTGCTCATGATGTGGAAACACTCAAAATTAAAAATTTGCCACATAAAAATGATGTCATTACTAAATCTCTAAAGTCTATCCAAGTCACCGTGGATGAGAGTAGAAAAAGAATTGAAAGGATAAGAGCTAAACATGAGTTTCTAGAAAAAGCGCTCGCACCCGATTTTTATCGTAATAATAACAAAGATGTTAAAATGATTGTTGTGACACCTATTGAATCTTTGTGTAGTAATATAAAAATTGATGAAAAAGGAACCGGAGATGAGTCAACTTTAGTTAGAAGGCGTCCCAATTTTTCGGAGGGTGATGATCTTAATGATAAAAATAAGAAAAGTGGGTTTGAAGAGGTCAAAACTTTAGATAGTGATGTGCCCACTATTTTGGATTACAAGGACTTTAATTATGATTATTGTTCTTCGATAGAATGTATTTCCTTTCTGCAATCCATGATAAATTCACCTAATGCTTACGAACAAAATAAAGCTTTTACTAAACATATTGTAGAAGCAATGATTAAAGCTCATGAATAAAAGCTAGAATTAGAAGTATCAATACCAAGGAAATTACATGATGAATGGGAACCTACTATGAAAGTTAAAATTAAATATTATGAATGTAATGCTTAGTGTGATCTAGGTGCTAGCGTCTCTACAATACCAAAATCTTTATGTGACGTTCTAGGTCTCACCGATATGGATGAATGTTCCCTCAACTTGCATTTAGCAGATTCAACTATTAAGAAACCATTGGGTAGGATTAATTATGTTCTCATAATTGCTAATAGAAATTATGTACCCGTGGATTTTATTGTGCTTGATATTGAATGTAATCCATCTTGTCCTATAATACTTGGTAGGCCTTTCCTACGAACCATTAAAGAAAGGGACGGAACACTTCCCAAGGAAGAGAATTAAACCACCATATGAATCTATTATGAGAGCCACCTATTGAATTACTTTGAAAGAGGACAATACTTGAAACTATGCATTATGCCTAGCTAGGGGCATAAAACAATAGAGCTTGTTGGGAGGCACCCCAATATTTATCTTATTTGAAATTTTTATTTTCTATTTGAGTGTGATGAAATTATTATTACTACTGTAATGATTGTGTTTTTATATTTTAATTAGTGTTTGTGCCAAGTAAAGCCTTTGGGATGATTTGGATGATAGTTGATTTGATTATGTGCAAAAACAGAAAGTTTTGAGTACAGTGCAGGAATTTCTATAAATTACTGGAACTTGATAATTTGCTGAAATTTTTACACATGATTTATATACAGATCATTACAGACTATTCTGTTTTAGACAGATTCTGTTTTTGGTGCATAGTGTGCTTGTTTTAATGATGCTATGGATTATATCGGGGGGTATAAGTCATGGAGAAGTTAGAATACAGTAGTTATTATGCAAGAACAATTATGAATGGGTTTATAACAGTACCTAAGTTTTTGGTTTATGGATTATACTAATGGATCTCACGAGGTTTTGTTGAGTTTTGTGTGCTGAAGTTTTCAAGTTTTGGATAAGTTTTCGATGGACAACAAAATAAGGAGCGGCAATACCCTAAGATTGGGGATGCCCAAGGCACCCCAAGGTAATATTCAAGGAAGACCCAAGCATCTAAGCTTGGGGATGCCACGGATGGCATCCCCTCTTTCGTCCACAATTCATCAGTATGTTTACTCAGAGCTATATTTTTAACGATCACATGATATGAGTTTTACTTGGAGCGTCTTGTACCATAGTTTTATTTTGTTTGCTTGTTAGTTTGCCACAATCATTGTTTGCTGGACAAACCTTTTGAGAGAGACACACATTCATCATGATTTGTTAGACTACTCTATGTGCTTCACTTATATCTTTTGAGCTAGGCAGTTGCTCATATGCTTCACTTATATCTTTTGAGCATGGCGGTGGTTATATTTTATAGAAATAATTTGCACTCTCATGCTTCACTTAAATCTTTTTGAGAGTCTTAAATAGGAAGTGGTAATGTGGACGGGTTATAAGACTAGTTCAAAAATGATAGGTATATAAGAGTGATATAATAAAAACTTTCACGTAGATCACTAAATATGAAATGTATGATTTAATTATATTGATGTCGCAATATGAAAGGGTATTGGTTCATGGTCATTGGTTAGTAGAAATATCGATATTAAAGCTTGTTATGAAAACTCATTTAAGTGTCGGTTATGGCATGAACGGGATGTTGGAGCATTTTTATTCCTTGTTGAAATCCTTTGTGCTGTTTGAGTCGGGGGCGCGTGATGGTTAACTCCTACAAACCCCCTCCCTAGGGGCATGCGAGTAGTACTTTGCTTCGAGGGCTAATAAAACTTTCACAATAAGTATATGAGTTCTTTATGACTAATGTGAGTTCACGGACTAATACGCACTCCCACCTATCCACATATTGCTAGCCTCTCCGGTACAGTGCATTTCCCTTTCTCACCTCGAGAGTTGGTGCAAACTTTGCCGGTGCATCCAAACCCCGTGATATGATACGCTCTATCACACATAAGCTCCATTATATGCTTCCTCAAAACAGCCACCATACCTACCTATCATGGCATTTCCATAGCCATTCCGAGATATATTGCCACGCAACTTCCACCGTTCTGTCTCATGACATGTGTGTTCATCATCATATTGTTTTGCATGATCATATAGAGCTAACATGATATTTGTGGCAAAGCCACCGTTCATCATTGTAGTACATGTTACGCTAGATCATTGCACATCCTCTTACACTGCCAGAGGCATTCATAAAGAGTCATATTGTTTCAGTTTATTGAGTTGTAAGTAAATAAAAGTGTGTTGATCATCATTATTATAGCATTGTCCCATTGAGGTAAAGGATAATGGAGACTAATGAGTTCTCTAAAGAATGAGGATGAAGTTCCTGACTTTCAATAAAAAAATTAAAAAAAAGAGGCCAAAAAGAGCCCATGGAAAAAAATGAGAGAAAAAGAGAGAAGGGGCAATGCTACTATACTTTACCACACTTATGCTTCATAGTAGCACCATGCTCTTCATATAGAGAGTTTCCATGATTTGTAATTTTCATATACTAGTGGAAAATTTTCATTATAGAACTTGGCTTATATATTCCGATGACGGGCTTTCTCAAATGATCGAGGTCTTCATGACCAAGCAAGTTGGATGCACACCCACTTACTTTAAGTTGTGAGCTTTTATACACTTATAGCTCTAGTGCATCCGTTGCATGGCAATCCCTACTCCTCGTATTGATATCAATTGAAAGGCCCGTCCATTGCCTAAATGATCCGCTGAGTTGATGCGAGACTTTCTCCACTTTTGTCTTCTCTTATGAATCCCTATCACTGCATTCTATTAAACCCATAGTGCTATGTCCATGGCTCGCGCTCATGTATTAAGTGGAGTTGAAAATGCTGAAGCGCGTGAAAAGGTATGATCCAATTGCTTGACTTGACACCAGGGTGCTCATGATTTGTACTTATGTGAGGAAGACGAAGTCATGCCATGCTTACATAATTCAATGAGTAGGGATAACATTCGTTAAGCATCGTATATTTTGAAAAGGTAATGATTATGTTCTTGTATTCATGGATATTATTATGTTGATTTCAATTACTTCATCGTTTCTCAACATTTATACCATAAAAAAGATTACATGATAAGCATGCTAGGTAGCATTCAATATCAAAAATTATGTTTTTATCATTTACCTACTCGAGGACGACCAGGAATTAAGCTTGGGGATGCTGATATGTCTCCAACGTATCTATAATTTTTTATTGTTTCATGCTATTATATTATCAATCTTAGATACTTTTTATGCAATTTTATATCATTTTTGGGAACTAACCTATTAAGCTAGTGCCTAGTGCCAGTTGCGGTTTTCTACTTGTTTTTAGTTTTTCAAAAAATCTGTACCAAACGGAGTCCAAACACGACAAAACTTTTTGACGATTTTTTCTGGACCAGAAGACACCCTAGAAGCTTCGGGGGAGGACCAGAAGACCTACGAGGACACGACAAGGCAACAGGGCATGCCCTAGGAGGTACGGCACGCCATGATGTCTTATGGGCCACACGTGGCTCCTTCTGACCTAATTTTGACTCTATAAATTCTCTAAAATCCCAAAACCCACAAAGCACCCACCGAATAAATTTTTCTGTTGCCGCAAGTCTCTGTTCTTACGCGATCCCATCTGGAGGCCTTTTTCGATACTCTGCCAGAGGGGGAATCGATCACAGAGGGCTTCTACATCAACCTTGCTGCACCTCCGATGATGTGTGAGTAGTTCCCACAGGACCTATGGGTCCATAGTGATTAGCTATATGGCTCTCCCTCTCTCTCTCTTTGATCTTCAATACAATGTCCTTCTCGGAGTTCTATTCGATGTAATCTTCTTTTGCGGTGTGTTTGTTGGGATTTGGTGAATTGTGGGTTTATGATTAAATTATTCATTAAAAGTAATTGAGTCTTTTCTGAACTTTATTATGTGTGATTGTTATAGCTATGTAATGCTTTCCGATCTATGAGTTTTGATTGAACAAGTTGATGATTAGATCTTCAGTGGAAGTGGTGCATAGTAGTAGATTCAATCTTGCGGTGTCCTCACTCAGTGATAGTAGGGGTAGCGAGGCACGCATTTGTATTGTTGCTACTAAGGGGAAAACGACGGGGTTTGATCATATTAATTGGTTTCATTCTGTCTACATTATGCCATCTTGCTTAAAGCGTTACTCTGTTTGTCATGAACTTAATACCCTAGATGCATGCTGGATAGCTGTCGATGGGTGGAGTAATAGTAGTAGATGTTGGCAGGAGTTGGTCTACTTGTCACGGACGTAATGCCTACTGATCATGCCATGAATAACATCATAACTATGCGCTTTTCTATCAATTGCCCAATAGTAATTTGTTTACCCACCGTATGCTATGCTTATGAGAGATGTCTCTAGTGAAAAGTATGGCCCCCGGGTCTATTTTAATCATATTACTAAAACCCTAAAAACCTTGCTGCAATTTATTTACTTTTACTTTACTTTGCAATTTATCTATCTACTATTATCAGATTTGATCCTTTCAATTAACGAGTACAAGGGGATTGACAACCCTCTTGCCCGCGTTGGGTGCAAGTATTTGCTTAATATAAGTACTCTCGGCTTGTCCTTTGCAATATAAGGACTGGGCCACCTTGCTGCACCTTGTTGCTTTGGTTACACGTTACTTGCTATCAATTATCTCGCTATCAAACTATCTGTTACTGTCACCTTTCAGCACTTGCAGAGAATACCTTGCTGAAACCACTTATCAATTCCTTCTGCTCCTCGTTAGGTTCGACACTCTTACTTATCGGAAGGACTACGATTGATACCCTATACTTATGGGTCATCACTTTACTTTTTATAAGTTATTGCTAGCCTTCTTTATTGGCTTATATTGTTGTGCTAGCTTTGTCTTGCCAAATAGGTTTTTTTCACCTAGTTTCATATTAGATAACTTATTTATCCTCACATCCCTAAATTTGCTAACAAAGACACTAAAATATATTGCTGCCTATTCGCCCACCCATAGTTGACCATATTGTTCCTTCACTTAGACGGATAGGCATCGTTTGTGATCTTCCAATGTGAGGATTCACCGCGAGCAAATTGGTGAACGTCTGGGAATCACTTTGACATCCACCATGAGCTATGCGGGGTGTGTCTTCGTGAACGTAGCTCAAAGAGAATAAGATGAAATCAAGTGAGTTCGAGACTACATGCCCTCTCCAATGAAGAGGTAGAGTCGCGCCAATGATGTCTTGAACTTTGGAATAATTTTGGTGTCTTCAATTCTAGCTCTTTACTTGTACTATATTGTTCTTGTTTAGTTACATATTTAGCAACTTTTATGTACAGTGTTGTTTTTTTTACTTGATGTATGTACAGTATTGTACACACAGTGTTTTGTCTTCCTT
The DNA here is from genome assembly GCA_011799875.1 of Thinopyrum elongatum. Classification (NCBI taxonomy): domain Eukaryota; kingdom Viridiplantae; phylum Streptophyta; class Magnoliopsida; order Poales; family Poaceae; genus Thinopyrum; species Thinopyrum elongatum. The sequence goes on from CM022298.1 coordinate 8,032,752, forward strand.
AGCTTAGGTTGTTCTACATGTATTTATATATACAGACCGTGTTTTTTCTCCTGATATAATAGTTACGTGAAAAAAGAAAAATATTGTAGGAATATATAGGACGTGAAGTGACAAAGAACTACACAGTGTGCATTCAGGAATTATTAATAACCAAGAGGGGAACGTCCTCGGCCTCTGTATCGAGTGATGCATACAGCCATGTTTTAATGATTATTTTATGATGTCAAACAAAGTCTAACATCGATGTCGAATGTACCAGCTTACAAAAACAAAATCTTGCACCACCACGTAAGTAAGGAGGTCACAACTGCATATAGTATGAGTATGTATTCTGCTATTAATCCTTCCGGTGCTATCAGATGCACATTTCGTTTTCATCAACATCAGCGGATACTTGGGCCTCAGCGGATGAAAGTTCATATATCTCCTTCTCCATCTTGTCAAGGAAACGGGACATGGCATCCAGACTTGTCTCGCCTGCATGAAACCACAAGATCGGTATCGAACACTGAATCAGACTAACAGAGACCAAAATTTGCGATCCAGTTGTAAACACCTTTTGATTCCTTGTGAACATTTTAATACTCCCTCCGATCCAAACTAATTGACGCTGACTTAGTATAACTTTAGTACAAAGTTGTACCAAGTTGGCGTCAATTAATATGAATCGGAGGGAGTATCATAAAATTTAGTACCAGTGGATGATCAGTATTTAATTTACTGCCTAACTAGTCAAATTCATAGATAGGAGCTAACTTATAACTTGGTAAATGAAAATATATATGAGCTTAATTACCAACAAGCCTTGGGACCGTGTGGCCCTTTGGATGACGAATAATGACTGGATCCACAAATGACTCTATGAGCTTTTCACCACGGGTTTTAAGGAAGTCATTGTCACCTGCAACACAAAATAAACCGGTGTTTAATGGTCCTGTGTTATTACTTGCTAACAACTCGGTTGACGTACAAAGGCATCACATGTTAAAAAAATAAGCCTTGAACATAAAATTTCCAATCCATACATCTGTTGCAGAAACTGCCCCCGCGTCATCCGCCTGGGCGACTCGGCGCCGGGCTCGCCTTCGCGGCTGACAGCGGCGGCGGGGTTCCATTCCCGTGGCAAGTTGGGCTGCGTTTTGCGACGTGCAGTGGCGGCTTGGAGGCTGTGAAGGCAGAAGTTGCAGCAACGGTGGCGGCGGCGGCGCTCCATGTGAGGTTCGATCCGGGGGATGCATGCCGTTGGGTGGCCAGATCGGCAGCAAGGTGCTGGCCACCTTCACTCATATGCCATGGTCACCAATGGATTTCAATTCCTCAGCAGGAGCATGGAAACCGCTCCTCTCTTCCCCATCAAGAAGTGCAGGTCTGCTTGCACTCGTTAGAACGGCGCATCCTGTGGCATCCTGCATCCGGGGAAGTTCAGCTGGTGCATGATTTGGTTGTGGAGATCCATCCCGAGGGCGTACTCATGGCCTCATGCCATGGTCGTTGCTCCTGGAGTGGCTCTTTGGCGTCGGGGTACGGCAGGTTGAGGCGGTGGCCAAGCAGTGCCGCGGCCGTCGCCCGCATCTCCTGCAGGAAGGCACGGTCATGGTGGTCTTCCGCTCGGGCTTGGGCGCAAGGTCAGGTGGTGCCATGAATCTGGCCAGCATGCTGCTGGGCGGTCATCGGCCAGACGGTGGCCAGACGGTGGTCACCCGAGAGGATTAAATCTGCATGATCTATGCCCATAGGCGAGGACGACGGAGATAGTGGCTGCGAGTGGTGTTGTCATCTCGTGCAGATCAGCCCCGGTTGCCACTTGTAAGGATGGTATAGGCCTCTGTAGTATCCCGAACTTGAGATTTTGCGGTGCCACTCTCTTTTCTCCCCGTCAAGACTTCTTCGCGTGGTAGCGAGTGTCTCTTCTCGAGTCTTGTCAACCTACCAGTGCGGGCATGGTCACCGCTCGCCATAAGGACAATGAGCATATGGAACAATTGGGATCGAGGCAAGTGGAGGAGACAATATTATTTGACTTTGATTGGGTGGTACTTCTCGAGCTTGAACTCCAGGGTGAAAACTCTAGTCTGACCCTAGTTGGTTATACGTGGTAATGGCGGTGTTCTTTACGTCGTTACCATGATGATGGCATTGCTCGGATTTCGCTCGGAATTGATCTTCAGGGTGAAAACCACGATCTGACCTATAGTGGTTGAATTCGGCGACAGCGACGCTTGTACATCGTTCCGTTCCTGGAGGCGTCGCTTTTGGAAAACCCTTCTCGTAGTCTTTGTGTTGTCAAGAGATTGTTGGCGCTGACGGTCACTGCTATATTTCGTCAATTGTTGTTTTCATTACTTCGTTTCTTTTCTCCCTCCGCCTAGGCATAGTTTTGATCTTGTATGACTTAGCTTTTTGCTGGCGTGATCATTTTGTGTGTGTGCGTTGTGTTGGTTGTGTGCATCTTAGTTATGCAGAGGCCGGGTGTGTACTTATTATGATCGTATCCCTCGATGCTACATTATGAGTCAATAAAAACATCCTGTGCCGAAAAAAATTCCCTACAAAGAAGAAGAAGAAGAAGCACATAGTTGGTGCGTGTACTTTAAGTACATTGGCTAAACACTTAATAGTAATTAGTTAACACTAGAACATGGAAACCTGCATGCCTTGTTGAGAAGATAGACTTCCTAGCCAACATAAAACAAACCAGCAAATATATGCACTGAACTGTAAACATGGAGCAATTAATAATGTGGTGTGAAGAAGAGATCAAAAGGTACCAAGGAAGTGAAGTGAGGGAATGTTGATCTTGTTGGCGTATGCCTTGTCGGCCACCGTGGATAAGCGGAATTCAGCGCCACCTATGATTATTAGGTACTTGATCTTGGGAACTCTAGTCAAGGCCAATCCCTGCCAACAAATTAAAACACAGACCGGTCAATTAATGAGTTACTAGTAGTAACTAGGAAGGAGTAGCCGCATTGGATCTGGAGGTTATTAGCAGAACTGAAGCAATGGGCTTGCTATGCTTACTTCTTGTTGGAGACCCGGAAGTCCACCACATAGAATCGAACCCTGATATGACATATATAGTTTGCAATCGTTAACTGGCAATTTAATCTGTCGCCATAATTTATGCTACTATAGTATATGTATATATATACTACCTGGGAGAAACCCATGAGCCCATCAAACGGACCATGTTTGATCATCAGGTCTTCGATGTAAGTCAGGCATTTGTCAAGATTTCTGTACTCCGTAAAGCCCTGATGAAAGGGGAGAGAATTAAAACCCGTCATCAACTCAGCCACATCAGTCAGCAGATTCGAGATAGAGTTGCTTTTTCTTTTTTTTTGAGTTGGAACATAGAGTGGCTTCTGGGGGAGAAGGAAGCAGTAGTCATTTGTTGTCCTAAAAAAAGCAGTATTGGGCATGCCTCATCAAATTGGAACCACTCCAAGTAGGGCAGGTCAAAGATGCCCTCGACGTCGGACTTGCCCTCGGCGGGGAAGGGCGCATCGACGAAGACGAGGTCGAGGCGCGCCGTCACCTGGGCGGGCCACCTCCCCACCACCTGCTTACGCATGATCTCGCCGTTGGTCCGGAACCCGTGCAGGCACAGGAACCGCGGCCGCCTCCCATTGCCACCGCCGCCGAGGCTGCCCATCTCCGCCGCTCCAATGTCCGGTCGGCTTGTGTCCTGAGTTCCCCATCGCTGTTATTTATATATGCATGTACGTACACTGTTGTTCGTTGTGCAGTGTCCATTACAAAACTTATTTAATACACATACAGCCCGCGTGGTCTGCATGTGACCATGACAACATTTCTATAAATTGCCATGTGACCATGCATGACTATGGCAACATACAGCCCGCGTGGTCTGCATGATCATGACAACATTTCTATAAATTGCCCTGTGACCATGTGACCGTGACAACATTTCTATAAATTGCCACATGACCTTGTGACCATGACAACATTTCTATAAATTGCCATGATTTGGGCCACAAAGTATCCTGAATTTGCCATGTGAATACAAAAAATTGTAAATTTGTAATGTCACCAGTACGAAAACATTTTAAATTTTTTGCCATGTTGTAGAAAGCAAAATTCCTACACTTTTTCATGTGACCAGCGGCGAGATCATGCGTAAGCAGGTGGTGGGGAGGTGGCCCGCCCAGGTGACGGCACGCCTCGACCTCGTCTTCGTCGATGCGCCCTTCCCCGCCGAGGGCAAGTCCGACGTCGAGGGCATCTTCGACCTGCCCTACTTGGAGTGGTTCCAGTTTGATGAGGCATGCCCAATACTGCTTTTTTTAGGACAACAAATGACTACTGCAGCCTCCAAGCCGCCACTGCACGTCGCAAAACGCAGCTCAACTTGCCACGGGAATGGAACCCCGCCGCCGCTGTCAGCGATGTCGTCGCCTGGGTGGGCCAAGGCCTGAGTTTTTTTCTATTATTTCATTTTTTTCTTTTTTTGTTAATTCATTTTCTCCTTTAACCTGGGTTTTAAATTCTTTTTTCCTTAAAAAACTTATTAAATGCTTTAAAAAATATTTACTGTTTAAATTATGATTTTAAATATTTTTTCCTTCAAACCTGACATTGATATCTACCATGGGCATGCCCACCTGTAGCAAAATTTGGGGTCATTTATAGAATGTTCAAAAAACACCATGTTCAACGTACGGTGTCTAGGTAGGCTAAAAGGCTCCATTTGAGAGCACTTTATTTGTCGACATCCGTCAAATGGCTCCAATTTTTTTCCATGGCCTTACTGACCAATTGAAGTCACCATGCCAAGTTGTTTTGGTTTTCGGCCATTGTTTCATTTTGTCGAGTTTTTTCGGTGAAAAAAGACCGATAAGTGGCTGAACGTGTCATAACTTGCATACAGTGTCGGAAATTGTTCAAACCTGACATGGATACCTACAATGGGCAGGCCCACCTACTTGCCAAAGTTGGAAGCATTTCAAGGATGTCCAAAAAAAATACCACGTTGAACGGAGGGTGTCGGGTATACCTGGCCATCCGTCGGGCCGGGCCGGGCCTAACAAAGCCTGAAGTAGAAAACCTAGGCCCAAGCCCAGCCCATCAGCAAAAATGCCTGCCAGGCCTCGGGCTGGGCCTCTTCACTAAATTGCAAATATGGCGGGCCCAGGCCCAGCCCGACCTGACCTTTGGGCTCAAAACCTAGGCCCAGGCCCCGCCCGTGGGCAAGACCAGGCAGGTTGGGTCAGGCCTTTTTGGGCCGGGTCGGGTCGGGTATCCCATGGCCAGGTATAGTGTCGGGTAGGCTAGAAGATTCCGTCTGAGAGCATGTTGTTTCTCGACATCCTTGAAATAGCTCAAATTTTTTTCCGTGGTCTTGTACGATCAATTCAAGGCACCATGCCAAGTTTTTTGGGTTTTTGATAATTTTTGCATTTTCTGGAGTTTTCCCAGTGAAAAAAGACAGATAAATGGCCAGAAGTGTCGCAACTTGCATACGGTATACGGTGTCGAAAATCATTCAAACCTGACATGGATGCCTACAATGGGCATGCCGACCTACTTGCAAAAGTTGGAGTCATTTTAAGGATGTCCAAAAAAAGACCATGTTGAACGGATAGTGTTCAGGTAGGCTAGAAGGTTCCGTCTGAGAGCATGTTGTTTCTCGACATCCTTGAAATGGCTCCAATTATTTTTCATGACCTTGTATGACCAATTCAAGGCACCATCCCATTTGTTTTGGGTTTTCGATACATTTTGCATTTTCTGGAGTTTTCCCGATGAAAAAAGACCGATAAATGGCCGGACGTGTCGCAACTTGCATATGGTGTCGGAAATCATTCAAAACTGACATGGATGCCAATAATGTGTATGCCCACCTGCTTGCAAAAGTTGAGGTCATTTCAAGGATGTCCAAATAGACCATGTTGAACGGAGGGTATTTGGGTAGGTGAGAAGGCTCCGTTTGAGACCATGTTATTTCTCAAAATCCTTGAAATGGCCCCGTTTTTTTCTCCATGGCGTTGTATGACCAATTCAAGGCACCATGCCAAGTTGTTTGGGTTTTCAATAATTTTTGCATTTTTTGGAGTTTTCCGGATGAAAAAAAGCGGATAAATGGCCGGACGTGTCACAACTTGCATACGTTGTCAGAAATCGTTCAAACCTGGCATGGAGTCCTACCATGGGCATGCCCAAATTCCAGCCAAATTTGGGATAATTTCAAGGATGTCCAAAATTAGACCATGTTAGGCGAGAATGATCCGTTTGGGAGCACCTCGTTTCTCGACATCCCTTAAATGACCCCAATTATTTTCATTGCCTTGTAGGACCGATTCAAGGCACCATGCCAAGTTGTTTGAGTTTTCGACAAGTTTTGCATTTTTTAGAGTTTTCTCCGGAAAAAAATGTCGATAAATGGCCGGAAAACTTGCATTGAGCGTCATCGCAAACTTTTTCAGATTTTAGATTTTAGAGTGCGGCCTCGAACGTTTATGATGATTGATTAGTTTGGCTTCGAGCGTCATCGCGTGTGCCTCGGCTGGGCACTGACTCGATCCAGTGGTTCATGGCCCAACTGAGTGTGTGCAGCGTGGCCCATTATCCAGCAAACGACTCTCCCTCTCTTCAACGGTCGGTCGTGCCTCCTTCGCCGACCTCGCCGCACAGCACTCCGGCTGCTGGGGTGTGAAACGTGCGTAGATGAGATTCTCCAGATCGTTTTCTTCTTCTCTCTCCCTTTATCCGGCTGCTGGGCAACAAGGATTAAATTAACAGTTTGAACCGGGCTTGATTTTTTTGGTTAAGATTCAATGATGGTTTGGTGTTACTCTATTTTTACTATTGTTTCCTTATCAATATTTCACTGCTGTGGTAGAGAAACATTTATCTATTACGTACTTTTAAACATTTATTTTTAAATATTTTTACTTCTTCGTTGACAGCCAAATGTGCTGTTTGAACTGTTTTCCCTAGATGAAGAAAATACAGTTTGCATGTACTAATTTTTTACTGTTAGTTTCAGATTATCCCGTTTCCTGTGTGCATTTACTAGATGCTTAAACTAATATATGGATCATCTTCGGTCCAGCAAAATCTATTTGGCAAATTAAAATTTCTCATCCAGTGTTCAGTTATTTTCTCAATTTATTTGCTGCTCATGTATGTGTTAACCTGTACTGAGATTGTTTATTATATATATGTCTGTGTCCAGCTTCTGTAATGTGATGCATCTATTTAAAGAATCTGGCTAAAATTTACTACACTTGATGTAGATCCACAGATTAGATACTTAATAACGATCCTTGAATTTAGAAAGTCATTACAGCGGGGAAGAGATTAGGGAAGTCATTCTAGGTAACACACCTGACTTGGATGAGCTCAAAATTGCTGTTATGAATATAGTTTATTTCACATAGATACGCTACTTGATGCAGTTCTTGTCCCTGGAGACTTCTCAAGTGCAACTAACGGGTATCTTGAACCATCAACACCGCCTCCAGCTGACACAACCCTGGGCTCTGGGGAGTACACCGGGCCGCCGACAACTGCTTAGGTGATGGCAGCGGCTGGGGCCGGTCTTCTTCTTGGTGCACGTGCATTACCTCTCCAAGATCTACGAGCTTGGTGACAGGTTGCTCATCCTCTGATGCTCGCTTGCTCACCCTGCTCGGCGTCTACCACCATGCCATCATCGTTGTCATGCTACCTCTGGCTCGCCACTGGGATGGAGTTCTTATGTGGAGTTGTTTGGATATGCGTGCAGGTGCAAGAAATTCAGGAAGCTGGGCAAAGTAGGGTCGTTTTGGAGGCCATCACTGTTGCGCACCACCGTCTGGGCCAAAATCTTGTCAGATTATGCGTGGACATCAGCAACCTCGAAGCATGCTACCTTCTTGGAAATTGTAAGAACAATTGGCACAATTATTAATCCTGTTCCCTTTCTTTCCTTTGTGCTTAGCGAATGTAACTGGTTGATCTTTCTATTGTTTTTGGTGTGTCAATAGATCCGATTGTATTTCTGGGGAGCCGGGAGGCAGGAGCAACGCTGGTGATGACCGCGACGGTGGGTGACACCGCCAGGAGGCAATGCACTCCCTGGGTGTCGTTCAATTCATCGGCATTGGTGCCACCAAGGACGATCACAACAAATGATATTTTTCCTTTGTTTTTCTTTCTGCCGGTGGTGGATTGTTTGCTCCTTGATGCGTGGATTTTCAAATGTAGGCTGCTGGTGAGGAAACAAAGTTGGTGAAAATATCAAAGCTGGACAAAATAATAGAAACATTAAGCGCAGAATGTGCTGTACCTAAATTAGCTGCCTGGAAACATAGGGCCTGTGCTAAATGACTGAAGGGTGAGCAACAACTTCGAGCCGAGAATTGGAGACCGGCGAGATAGAGTTCGGCCATAGCGTACTGCCTGGAAAGGAAGGCATTGCACTGGAGGGTGGTGCAGGTGGTAGTGGAGGAGGCGGCGATGAGTATTTCGTCAGGCGGCAATCAGATTTAAGCGTGGAAGATATGGGCATCGATATGAGAGAGGGCGAGAGCTATAGGAAAAGGGATCTGTTGAAGAAAGAACATGAGAGAGTGGTGTGGGTCAGTGGGTGTTATCGGCCTGGCTAGGCCAACGTGGTACATGCGAACTTTTTTTCTTTTCTGAGTTGTACTAGGCTAAATCTCACTATATTTGTGCGTGTTCATATGTCATTTCTTTTTCAAAACAAAATAAACTATGAAAATGTAGAATAATGAAAAATCAAAATAAGCATGTTCATGAATTCAAACTCATTAACTCTTTTATTTTTTGTTACATATATATCCTTGTCATTTTGATGGTAAAAAAAAACTAATAGACAAACCACTGTTTTGGTATTATTACACATTCTTTATTTGTACTCACATATGCACTTATGAAGATGTGCATTGCACGTGCAAAGCTTTACTAGTAAAATAAAATTAGGGTCGATTCAAGGTGTGGCGGAAGCCAGACCTTGCCCATCGGGGTCCTTCGCCAGTGACAACAAGAATAAAAGAAGTAATTAGGCACAACAAATGAGTTGTCCTAGTTTTTTTTTTTTTTTTATAACTAATGAGTTGTCCTAGTTGGTTATGGAGGGTGGAAGTAATTCAAGAGGTTTAGAGTTTGAATCCTACTTCATGCACCTATTTTTTGAAGTGTAAAAAAAGAAGAAATAAATGGGCCAGGCCCGGGGTGTGTGCGCTATTTGTTTGAAACTACTCCATGTACAACGTATACGTATACGGCGGGCGAAGAGTTTATAAAAGAGTATACGTATATGGCGGCCCTTTCTTATGAAGAGGTATGGGCTAATCTGAGCCGTCCTTGTGTTTAGGGGGGTGTACCGAAGCAGAAGTGACCACACTATCATCGACAAATAATAGATGAGTCACCATGGGCCAGTGAATGACACACCCTTAATATCCTCCATTCGTTGTGCATTCTTGAGTTAAGGCAGAAAAACGCTCGACACAAAATAAGAAGAGGTATGGAGAGAGAGAGGATCTCCCTGCCTTAACTCTCGTGATGGTGTAAAGCTACGAGAAACACCTCCATTCTGCCTCACAGAAAACCTTGCCGTGGAGACACAACACATAACCATACGTATCCACTCCTCCGCAAAACCAAAGCGTAGCAGCATCTGTTTCCGAAATATCCATTCAACCCTATCATACGCCTTCATCATGTCCAACTTGACCGTGCATTGTGCCTTCTTTCTCTTTCTTGTCCGGATGGCGTGCACACACTCATAAGCAATAAGAACGTTGTCCGTGATCAGCCTCCCTGGTACGAACGCGCTCCATTCTTCCGAGAACAAAACCGGCAACACACCTTTCAATCTATTCGCCAAGACTTTGGCTGCAATTTTGTAGAGCACATTACACAAACTGATTGGGCGAAATTGAGAATGTAACTCCGGTGAGTTAACCTTCAGAATCAACACTAGAACTGTGTCATTAAAGCTCTCTGGCATTGCCATTCCGTTTAGAAATCCTTCACCGCTTTGCCCACCTCGTCCTTCGCCAACTCCCACTGACGTTGGTAGAACATAGCCGGGAGCCCATCCGTACCAGGGGCCTTCGTTGGTCCCATTTGAAAGAGTGCTCTCTCAACTTCCTCATTTGAGACCGGTGAAGTCAGCTTCATGTACATCTCATCCGTAACCAAGCTATCAATATGCTGCAGCACCCGACCCATCTATGCCGAGCCCTCCGAAGAGAACAGATTCTCATAGAAGTTAGCGGCCAGTTCTATCATGTCGTCATTAGTGGTGCACGTCATTAGTGGTGCACTTTGACCTGTCCTCTCTGAGTAAGGCTCGAACTGTATTTTTTCTCTTCCTGTGCGATGCTCTATTTGATGGGGAACGTTGCATGAAAAACAAAAAAAATTCTTACGAAACACCCAAGATCTAATCTATGAAGATGCTAGCAACGAGAGGGGAGTGTATCTACATACCCTTATAGACTGAAAGCGTTAACGATCTAAAGATCAGGGTTGGCGTAGTCGTACTTCTTCGCGATCCAATCCGATCCAAGTACCGCACGAGCGACACCTCTGAGATGAGCACATGTACGGCTCGGTGACGTCTCCGCCTTCTTGATCTAACAAGCGAGGATGGAGAGGTAGATGGGATCTGAACCAGCAGACGGCGTGGTGGTGGTGGTGGCAGCGGAACTCCGGTAGGGCTTCGCCAAGCGCTACACGGAGGAGGAGGAGGAGGAGATGGGAGAGAGGGGCGGCAGCCAGGTGAAGGGATGGCTGCCCCCTGCGCCTTGATGAGTGATATTTTTACATCCATTCACCCTTTGTTTAAATCGAGATATTTCATTAAAACTAAGATATTCGCTTCGATATTACTACTAATGACTAATGAATGCAAAGGATTTCACAAATCCTCTCTTTGATGTGTTTCCATAGGAAATGGGCTAAAAAGGAAAGAAATCACGTGTGAACATGGAATGGAATGAAAATGGAGATAGAAGAAGTCACCAGGAGGCGCACCAGGAGCCACAGAGCAGAAGGCGGCATTCCATATGACCGCAAGCGCCTGTATGAGCGCCCGTATGGCGTGGATACCGAGGCTCCTCATCCACCTGAACAACTTTTATAATGGGGACCACGCCTAAATGTCAACAGAACATCGTCGAGCGAAGCCAGATTAGAGCCATCTTCATCCTTCCTCACAAACCCTAGCCGCCGCCATTTCCATCTTCATAGCCACCATCACCACCATAGTGCTTCCTCATCTAGTTCATACTTGTAATCGTGCATCGCACAAGGCAACCATTGTAAGACATATTATCAATCTATCAATCTTCAAGATATGTTCTTCAATGTTTTCTTCATGCGATCTGATCTCCATGTGTGAGTAGTTCGGTAAGGTATGGGTTGAGGCATATGCCTTGTAACCCTCTGTATTTGTTGTGGGGATCAATGGAAGAGCTTTGAATTAACATCCCGTATGTGTGAAATAAGATTGTTCCATAGATGTCTTTTGTCTTGTCCGCGATCTACATCCCTGCAGGTACCTAGGATCATGGAGATCAAGTTACGGTGAGGCTAAGGGCAAGGAGAACGAGAAGTGTTATTCTGAACACCAGTGACAGAAGGATTTAGTACGGTAACATGGATCCAATCCTTGGGGATTCATGAGGTGTAGTCACTAAAAATCCAAAGCTCTTGTCTGATTATTTATAATCTTAATTATCGAGGCAATCACGCGCGACGGATAGGGCCTGCGGTAGGACAACTGATTCTTGATGCAGGACTCGTGCCGGTCAATATGTTATTTGGACACATCCCCCACTTCGGTTCGTAACAAGCACATCTCGATGGGTGTCTTCAAGCGCACAAATTAAGATCATATCAGGTCCCAACACAAATGCATGATTGTAAGCATTAAGACCTGAAACACGTACCTTCTTTTTATTATAAGTGTTTCATCACAATTTGTTTGATTGATCCGGTTGAAAATAGGAATTGATCCTTTAATGAAAGCTTGCTAGATACCAATTCTTCAAGGGGACCTTCCACTTGTGGGTTCGATAATCCAGGGTCACCTCTGGGGAAACAGGTGCGGGATACTTTCTGTTCCTTAACCGGATCACTAAAAAGAGGTATCACGCCTCCCCTCTCTTTATATTGGCTAGGGGGCAGGGGCGGCCAAAACCCTTCTAGGGCCGGCCACAAGGGAGAAATCCTTTTAAATTTAGAGATAAGATCTTATCTCTAGATTTAACTCTTTAAATTTAGAGATAAGACCTTATCTCTAGATTTAAACGACATGGGCCTTGGGGGCTGGTGCGGACAGCCCATGTGGGCTGTTACCCCACCCTCGGTCCATGTGGGCCCTTCTCGGGTTGTTGGGCCCCACGGTGGAACCCCGGAACATTCTAGAACCTTCTCGGTACTCTACCGAAAATTCCTGAACTTTTCTGGAACCCTGAAAAACACTTTCCATATATAAATATTTACCTCCGGACCATTCCGGAGCTCCTCGTGATGTCCCGGATCCCACCCGAGACTCCAAACAATATTCGGTCTCTCAATTATGAATATCTCAATACTACCCTAGCGTTACCAAACGTTAAGTGTGTGACCCTATGGGTTCGAGAACATGCATACATGACGGAGACACCTCTCCGATCAATAATCAATAGCGGGACCTGAATGCCCATAATGACTCCCACATATTCAATGGAAATCTTTATCGGTTTGAACCACGATGTTGAGGATTCAGATAATCCTTTATACAATTCCATTTATCTCGCGATATTTTATTTGCCCGAGATTCGATCATCGGTATCGCCATACCTTGTTTAATCTCGTTACCGGCAAGTCTCTTTACTCGTTCCGTAATACAAGATCCTCATGACTAAACTCATTAGTCACATGCTTGCAAGATATTCATGATGTTGTATATATTATCGAGAGGGCCCAGAGATATCTCTCCGTCACACGGAGTGACAAATCCTAGTCTTGATCCATGCAACCCAACAAATACGTTCCGACATACCTCTAGAGCACCTTTATGATCACCCAATTACAAAGTGACGTTTGATACACAAAAAGTATTCTTCCAGTATTAGGGAGTGGCATGATCTCGTGGTCTAATGAACAGATACTTGTCATGAAGAAACCTGTAGCAATTAAACTAAGTGATACAATCAGATGCTAAGCTTACGATTGGGTCTGTCCATCACATCATTGTCCTAATGATGTGATCCCATTATTAAATGACAACTCATGTCTATGGTTAGGAAATCTTAACCATCTTTAATCAACGAGCTAGGTTAGTAGAGGCTTACTAGAGACACGGTGTTTATTTATTTATCCACACATGTATTTAAGTTTTCGGTCAATACAATTATAGCATAAAGAATAAACATTTATCATGAACAAGAAAATATGATAATAACCTCTTTATTATTACGTCTAGGGCATATTTCCAACACTATTTTGGAAGTACTTGGTGTTTTGGTCACCCCATTGGAGCCCGTCTATCCTTGAGCTTGCTTGTAGTATATCTCCTCCCGTTCATACATGTCGTGGAGCTGATCCTCAATAGCCTTGACCTCCTGCATGTATCCGGTGTGCAGCGACCTTTCTTTTGCATCCAGCAGCTGCGCCTTTAGATTTTTTATTTGTCTCCGAATAGAACCAAACACCTCCCGGCTCCATCGCTGCATGTCCCTCGCTACAACACTAAGCTTTGCATGTAACGGTTCAGCTCCCACTTGCCCCTGATTGGCTGCCTGCCATGTAGCCGTGACTATAGAATCATATTGCTCATGCCTCGTCCACGCCTCCTCATATCTGAATTCAAAAACTTTATTCTTGTCACTAGCAGCCAGTGCCGCTGAGACTTAAATTAACACTGCATCATAGTCTGATTCCGCTGTAATAACGTGTTCCACGGAGGTCTCAGGGAGCAAGCTCATGAACTCATCATTACATGTTGCTTGATCTAACCTTACCTGAATATTCTCATCCCCATCTCTCTTGTTATTCCATGTAAACGGATAGTCCGAGAAGCCGAGGTCCGCAAGGCCACTGTCGGCCAAGCACTCTCAGAAATCTTCCATTTGCAAGAACGATCTCGGGTTCCCTCCTTTCTGCTCCGTTTGGAATAAGATCTCGTTAAAATCGCCAGCACACAACCATGGAAGGTTGTCTTGTCTCCGCAGGTACCTGATAACATCCCACGTTTTTTATCTCAACTCAGTCCGGGCTTCCCCGTAGATCCCAGTGAATCTCCAGGTGTAACTCTCATACCAAATCTCTACATCCAGGTAGTACTGACACCAAGTCCTCAGCGTAACCTTCACATTATCTCTCCACCACATACCCAAACCACCACTCCGACCTACACAATCGACAGTTACACCTCGTCTGAAGCCCATGCTACATCTCAACCTCTCCATTGCCCTAGAACTTTTCTTCGTCTCGCTCAAAAACACCACCGCTGGGTTGTATGACAGTATCAGGTCTCTGAGTTCGCCAACTGTCGAGTCCAACCCCAACCCTCGACAGTTCAAGGCAAGGATATTCATTGGTACCGGCGGCCCCAGGCTTCGGGGTCCGCCAATCTCATATTGTTTTCCTAGAGACGATCAAACACAGTGGAGGTTTTCCGCCTCGTGTCGCGAATGAACGAATCGTTCTGAACCTGCCTGACAACATTATCTTTCACTACCCATTGCTGTTTCGGGCGCCTTTTCTTTTCCCTCTCTTGATGAACCTGCTCGCCCCCTGTCTCTGTTTACATCCTCCCTCTGCTTTCTAATATAAGTGCCTTTCTTCCTTTCTCTGTAACCAAAGCCATCAGCAGCTTGCTGACTACCCGAGAACCAGTAACCTGGGCGTACATCCTCGTACCTCTTGCTAGCATACTGGTGCTTTAGTTCCTGTCTCCTTAGTTCCTTGCGCGGTGACTTGGCTGTGGCATGAGCGGCGCATGTGCTGGGCGCATTGCTTGGCTGGGGTGAAGAGTAAGAATTCTTCACCCTGGGCGAGGAATAGTCAATTCATATATATATCAAGGTCGCATCTCATTGAAAAATATTTTGTATTTTTTTAGGCTAAAATATTTCGTATTTATGAGACACACGTTTGTCAAACTTGACGTTTGATCCATGTTGGGCTACGGATACAACCACCGTCGTAGTCATCCAACGTTCTCCAGCATAGAAAGGGTAAGACATGTGCTGTCGAAAGGGCCACCTCGTAGGACTATCTAGCTACCGGACTGTAGCAAAGTCCAAACAGTATGGTCCAGAAGCGTGGTGGAACAGAGGTACACTCTAGGTTGGTACTGTAAGAGAGGTACACTTTTGGTTGGTAAATTTTTTTTCCATTATCAATGACAACGCAACAGAAACACTGTAGGTTGGTATGGTAGCGGGAGAGATGCCATGGTGTAGGTTGTCCGCATCCACATTGTAATCACTCACTTGAACGCATTTGATCTATATAAAGACACATGATTCTAAGTATTACGATACCCACAGCCACAGGCCACAGCTAATCATTCACTCAACAATGGAGTTTGTTATGCTCCTGGCCGTCCTCTTGTGCCTCCTACCAGGAATGGTCATTCTGCGATGCTACACCAAGCGAGCCCATGCTCAGGGAGTAAATCGCAGGAAACCACCACTTTGAAGGCTAGGTCAGCAGAAAACGCTACGTTATAGTTTTTTGATAGAAAACACCACGTCTTGTGTAATCTTTTTGTAAAAACCACTGATTGGCGGATTTGGCTCGGTTGAGCACGCTTATGACAGTTGGGGCCCTTTTTGCCCTACGTGGCATAACATTTCATGCCAGATCAATTTTAATCTAATTTTACAAACTAATCCATAGATTTTACACAGACACCCCTAAATCAAAAGGAAAAATGCAATCAGCCCATGTGCATCCTCGTCACTGGTTGGGGCGGTCAACGCAGCCGTCGCTGGGCGTCTCCTCATGCAGGAGGCCAAATCGGGGTGGCGGCGCGGCATGCCTCGCCGGATCCGGCAGCCGTCGCTGGGCGTCTCCTCGCGCAGGAGGCCAAATCGGGGCGGCGGCGCGGCATCCCTCACCTTATCCGGACGAGGTGGCGGCGCTGGGGGCCAAATCAGGGCTGCAGCGCGGCATCCCTCGCCAGATCCGGACGAGGTGGCGGTGCTAGGGGCCAAATCGGGGCGGCAGCGCGGCATCCCTCGCTGGATCGAGGGCACCACCACCATGGTGGAGTGGCGCGGGGAGCGCCACGGCTGGCTCGAGGTGGGCCCTTACCCCGCCTGGTCTCAAGGCCGGCACGGCGCGCGCAGTCGAGCGGTGGCAGTGGCAGGCGCGTGGTGGTGACCGGCGCCATCGAGTCCGAGGAACGCGGCGGTGGGCACGCGTTGTGGGTGTTCGACTTCAAGTCCAAGAACTGGACCGTGGTGCGCCCTCCTCCACAGTTCGCCGGCTTCGTCTGCTCCGGCGGGCTACTACTTGCGGTGGTGTGCGGGGTGAGGAGCTCCTCTCGTCGGGCGGCTACGGGAGCGAGGCTGACAAAGTCCAGGGAGACGGGGGAAGGGCCTGGGCGGCATGGGGAAAGAATGTTGGGGGTGTTTTTGCTTTTTGACCCATCTAGCGCCGTCTTTGGCAAAACGTTATGCCACGTCAGCGAAAAACGGGCCCCATCTGTCATAAACGCACTTAAACGAGCCAAATCCGCCGATCGGTGCTTTTTGCAAAAAGATTACACAAGGCGTGGTGTTTTCTGCCAAAAAACTGTAACGTAGTGTTTTCTGCAGACCGAGCCTTCAAAGTGGTGGTTTCCCACAATTTACTCATGCTCAGGCCAGCATCTTCCACGTCGACGACCCCGCTCTTGCTCATCGACGCTCGTTGGGAACGCCGACGACTTCTTAAACCGTCCGGCAGTGAGCTTCCCCACCTCCCTGGCAACCTGGCGCCATGGCGAACGAAATGACAACATAGCCACTGTGAACTACAGGCCGCAGTGGCGAGTGCTCCGGTTCAACCTTGCAGCTGAGATCCTCTCACGGCTCAGATCCTTTGCCCCACTGCAAGCGGAGGCCGCCTAGACCCTCGTCGCAGACTTCTCTGCCCGATGCGGCGGCAGTGGCGAGGTGGTCGTCTGTGAGCCCATCACCAGAGCTGTGTTCACACTGGCCACGCTGATCCATGTTGGGTTGTGCCTCTCACGGAAGGGAAAAAACATGTTTTTTTCCCTTTTCGGAGAGGCACGGCTGTGCCTCTTGCGGATGCAAATCCATGCCTACACGAGAAGTAAATCTGTGCTTCTCGCGGAAGAAAAAAAAAGAAAACATGTTTTTCCCTTTTCGGAGAGGCACGGCCGTGCCTCTCGCGGAAGCAAATCTATGCCTTCACGAGAAGTAAATATGTGCCTCTCACGGAAGGAAAAAAAGAAAATGCAATTTTCCGTTTTCGGTGAGACACGGCTGTGCCTCTCGTGGGGAGCAAATCCGTGCCTCCACGAGAAGTAAATCTGTGCCTCTCGTGGAAGGAAAAAGAAAAAAAGAAAAAGTGTTTTTTTGCCGGAAAAAAATTTGATATTTTTTTGTCCAAAACCTAAGAAAAATCGGGAAAAACCAGAAAACAAAAAAAAAACCAAAAAAATCATCTAAAAGCTAAAAACACGTACAAAAAAAATAAAATAATAAAATTCGGAGGGAGCATCCAGAGCGCGACACGTGACGGCGGCTGAAAGCGCGCCAAGTGGAGCGCTCACAGCCCATAAAAAGTGACCCTTGCGGGTGATCCCGAAGAAGCACTCGCTGATTAGATGCTTTCAAAGAGTACTCCTTAATTAGTGAATCCGCTGGTGTTTGGGTATGCAAGTCGTAGGCCTGGTGCAGCCTATGCACGGGTGTGGCATGTCAGGAACTTCTAGCCTGGTGTTGTGGCAAAGCAAGATGTAAGATGTTGAGATTTGTTTGGTAAAAAAAAGGGTCTTTGTATCACGCAGAAAGAAGCTACAGGAAATGGAGACAAAGGATAATTTGTGCAGGTTGAGTTTTGTACGGAAGCGTTCCTGGTGGATCAAGTTTTGCTGTGTGTGCTTTGGAGTGTGTGCGTCCAGGAGGAATACATGACGTATAAGGTTCAGAGGAACCTCACGTGCTTCGTGTGGGATCATGTCTTACATGGCGCCGAGCAATGCATAGTGATGTGCTAGGTTGATACGGTGCAAGGTGGAGTATGGTTGTAGTCGGATAAATTCGGTTTGGGTCAAACATATAAGGCGTGTGGTCCGGACAGTCTGGCGGATCGACAGGGATGTCGGTTAAAATAGAAGACGGTGGTGATTTCAGCAACGATGACATAGGAGCGTGATGCTGATGATGCCTGACTTCTGGGTGTGGCAACATGTGGCGCTGATCTGAGGGCTTGTGCACTTTATCATGGCGATTGTACACACTGGAGCTTGAAGTCAACAGGGCAAGGATGGACTGATCATCTACCATGGTGCATGGGGAGGAGCGCCCGTAGTCATGCCCCGGGAATGTAGCCATGTTGGTGAACCTCGTTAACAAATCTCGATGTCATTGCTTGTGCTTGTGTGATTGCTTGTACTTGATGGATCGATGTGTGCCTTGGATTATTCTAACATGAATCTATAAATTTAGCGAGTCTTCGTATATCAGCCTGTCATGGTTAGTTGTGATGTTGTTAAGTAAAGACTTGGATGGGCTTTTGATGAATGGAAGGTCTAATCTAAAACAATCCAAGGCACCAATAAGGCATTGCCCTTAGCTCTTAAACGGGAGAAAAGGTTGTTCGGTTCTTATCCAATCTTTGCAGTGCAGGTTATCACATTTGTTTGATAGTTAGATTTTGTCTTGGAAAGTCTAACCAAGGGAAGCAACACTTTATGTCATGGATTATTTTATCTTCTTCCATGATTCCTTTTGCCCACAAACTGCCTTTGTTTTATGCTATTTGTTATAATCCCTCCTCGCCAGTTGCTGGATATGTCATTTCTGGGACGATGGCCTTGGCTTGCGGAATCGGAGACAGTGGGTGGAGGAGGAAGACAAAGAATAGTGGTTTAACAGTAAATAAAATCTATAATGATGTCTTATGTGCACGAGGATGGTAAAGGTATGTGTTTGACACTGAACCACTAGAATATACATGCTCTCATTGCAACGTGTGGGAATTTAGCTAGTGTGTATAATGCTTAAGCAACTTCCTTAGTTCTCTGGGATATGAAGGTACTCTAGTTTAAAATATGATTGAAATTTGGTAACTTATCGATCCATGTGATCTGGTTGTTTTTTCGAAATGGCAGCTTACTGCATTCATTAAGAAGAAAAGAGTTGCCCGGTTAATTAGGGAAAACCGGGCGAAAATCATATACAAAGGGCCGAAAGCCCCACACCAGAACACACTGGGACAAGCCTGGTTGTGATGCTCTTTGCGTTGTTGTGCAAACATTGACTGCATGCATAACATGTGCCCTAAGGGGACGTGAAGGATGTCAGTGCCATTAGAATGTGGAGTTTGAGGTACCGCAGTGACATACGTTGTCTCTCTTGTTAGCCGACTTTCTGTACAATATTAGCATAGATCCATGTGGAGAACATCAATCCTTACCATAGTCCGGCGGGTGTCATGGTGGTGTGATGGTAGTTGTGGGTGCTATGGTACCAAGGAACTAGTACTTATCTTATTATTGGATTTGCTGTCATGAAACACAAATAGCAATGATACAATACTTATCGTTTACTATCATCGAAGTCTAGTGGGAAATCCAAAAACCTCGAGAACACCTTCATCCCTGCCACAATGTCTAGAAGCTCTCTCTCACGTTATTTACTTTTATTACTTCCATACAATCTTTCTCTTTAATTTTAATCACTCTCAATCAATTCAATCACAATCATTCCTCTACTTGGAATCAAAGAATAACTTGTAGTCACATCAAAATAAACCTCTATAAAGGACACCAACCATTTCCTCCGCTCATGGTTTTGACACTCTTACTTCGAAAACCAACTAAAACTAACTATATGCACTTCCGGGGCATCACCCAAATCCCAAGTTTCACCAAAAAGAGTCTTGATTATAGACATATCCTGCTTTTTCAGTGTGCCCCAATGGTTACATTTGGAGGCTCCGGGGCACCCGGAATCCAGACTTCCCTTCGGGCATTATTTGAGACAATCTAGGAGATTATGAATTCACCCGAATAATGTACGGAGGCTAGCCTAGAAGGTAGCAGCTGTTACCTCCGGGTTTTACTTCAACGGACATATTTTTTAGTGGGCCATATAAAAGACACAGGCTTCTTCCCCAAGGGAAATCCAATGATGTGGTGTCATGTCCGGACACCACCATTCCAACGGAAATTAGTACTCCCCAGAGAGCCTGAATTTCAAGATAATTCCGTAGTGTTCGATTTGTGGTTATCTTTGACCAACCTTTATGATACGTCCACATTGCATCATTATTTTCCTACTGTTATTATAATATTTTTGATCAATATTTCACTTTATGATGCAATTCTAATTCCTTTCCTCTCTTAATATGCAGGATTCACATGAAGAGGAAAATTGCCGGCAGCTGGAATTCTGGACCTAAAAAGGCTACAACAGCGATAGCTATTCTTCGGAGCTCCAAATGACCTGAAATTTTACGGAGAATTATTTTGGAATATATAAAAAATACTAGAAGAAAAAAGTATCGGAGAAGATCAACCATGGGCCCACAAGGCAGGGGGCGCGCCCTACCCCCTGGGCGTACCCATCCCCCTTGTGGGGCTCACAGAAGTCCTCTTGTGCCCATCTTCTACTATATGAGACCATTTCCCCAAAAAAATAGAGGAAGACTTTCGGGACGAAGCGCCGCTGCCTCGAGGAGGAACCTGGGCAGGGGCACTTTTGCTCTCCGGCGAAGCGATTCCGCCAGGGATGCTTCCCTCCGGGAGGGGGAAATCTAAGCCATCGACATCACCAATGATCCTCTCATCATGGGAGGACTCATCTCCATCAACATCTTCACCAGCACCATCTCATCTCAAACCCTAGTTCATCTCTTGTATTAAATCTTTGTCTCAAAACCTCAGATTGGTACCTGTGGGTTGCTAATAGTGTTGATTATATCTTGTAATTGATGCTAGTTGATTTATTTGGTGGAAGATCATATGTTTAGATCCTTAATCATATATTATACTCCTCTAATCTTGAACATGAACATGATTTTTGAGTAGTTCCGTTTGTTCTTGAGGACATGGGATAAGTCTTGTTATAAGTAATCATGTGAAGTTGGTATTCGTTCAATATTTTGATGACATGTATGTTGTTCTTCCTCTAGTGGTGTCGTGTGAACGTAGACTACACGACACATTACCATACTTGGGCCTAGGGGAAGGCATTGTGGAGTAGTAAGTGGATGATGGGTTGCGAGAGTGACACAAGATTAAACCCTAGTTTATGCGCTACTCCGTAAGGGGCTGATTTGGATCCATATGTTTCATGCTATGGTTAGATTTATCTTAATTTTTTTTCTTAGTTGCAGATGCTTGCGAGAGTGGGTAGTCATAAGTGGGTTGTTTGTTCAACTAAGAACATCACCCTAGCACCGGTCCACCCACATATCAATTTATCAAAGTAGTGAAGGCGAATTAACTAAAACATGATGAACATAACTAGATGATATTCTCATGTGTCCACGAGAAAGCTTTGCTTAATAAAAGAAGTACTCTCGGCTTGTCCTTTGCAATATAAGGATTGGGCCACCTTGCTGCACCTTGTTGCTTTGGTTACTTGTTACTTGCTATCAATTATCTCGCTATCAAACTATCTATTACTGTCACTTTTCAGCACTTGCATAGAATACCTTGCTGAAACCGCTTATCAATTCCTTCTGCTCCTCATTGGGTTCGACACTCTTACTTATCGAAAGGACTATGATTGATCCCCTATAGTTGTGGGTCATCAAGACTCTTTTATGGCACCCTTGCCGGGGAGTGAAGCGCTTTTGGTAAGAGGAATTTGGTAAGAAAACATTTATATTACGTGCTAAATTTTATATTCACTTGTCACTATGGAAGATAATCCTTTGAGGGGCTTGTTCGGGGTATCCTCACCTTGACTGGAAGTGGTAATAGACGCTCCTCAACCTACTGAAGCTACTGAAAATATTTATTATTAAATTCCTTCGGGTATTATGGAAAAACTGCTTGCTAATTCTTATGCAGGAGATGGAACAATACATCCTGATATGCACTTAATCTATATAGATGAAATCTATGGATTCTTTAAGCTTGCAGGTTTATCAGAGGATGGAGTTAAGAAAAAAGTATTCCCTTTATCTTTGAAGGGAAGGGCATTGTCATGCTACAGGCTATTGGAAGAAACCTGAACATGGGACTGGAACCGATTAAAGCTGGAATTCAATCAGAAATTTTAAACTATGCACCTATTTCATCATGATCGGAATTATATATATAATTTTTGGCCTCGTGAAGGAGAAAGTATCGCTCAAGCTTGGGGGAGGCTTAAATACATGATGCACACATGCCCCAATCATGAGCTATCGAAAGATATGATTATTTAGATTTTTTATGCTTGGCTTTCTCATAATGATAGAACAATGCTTGATTCTTCTTCTGCTGGTTCCTTCATGAAAAGAAACATTGAATTCAAATAGGATCTTATTGAAAGAATTAAATGCAACTCTGAAGATTGGGAAATCGACAAAGGTAATGAGTCAGGTATAAATCTTGAATTTGATTGCGTTAAGTCCTTTATAGAAACAGATGTTTTTCATAAGCTTAGTGCAGAATATGGACTTGACTCTGAGATAGTAGCTACCTTTGGTGAATCATTTGCTGCTCATGTTGATCTCCCTAAGGAAAAGTGGTTTAAATTTCATCCACCTATTGAAGAAATTTGTGAAGAACCAATTATTCCTAAAACTGAAACAATTGCTTATACTACTAATCCAGTTGTGCCAACTGCTTATATTGAGAAACCTTCTTTCCCTATTAGGATTAAGGAACATGCTAAATCTACAACTATGATTCATAAGAGTAATATTAAAACACCTAAACCCTCTGAACAAATTAGGGTAGAACCTTCTATTGCACTGGTTAAAGATCTTTCAGTTGATAATATTGATGAGCATGTTATCTATTTCTGTGATGAAGCTGCACGAATTGCTAAAGAAGTAAGAAATGCACAATATATGTTAGATAAGAATAAGTTAGTTGTTGGCATGCCTGTTGTTTCTATTAAGATTGGAGATCATTGCTATCATGGTTTATGTGATATGAGTGCTAGTATAAGTGCTATTCCATTTTCTTTATATCAAGAAGTTATGCACGATATTGCACCTGCTGAAATAAAGAAGATTGATGTTACTGTTAAGCTTGCAAATAGAGATACTATTTCACCACTTGGGATTGTTAGAGATGTTGAAGTCTTGTGTGGTAAGATCAAATATCCTACTGATTTCTTAGTACTTGGATCAGAACAAGATAATTTCTATCCCATTATATTCGGTAGACCTTTCTTTAATACTGTTAATGCTGAAATTGATTGCATCAGAGAAAAGGTTAGGGTTAAGTTTGGTGATGTATCTCATGAATTTAATTTCTCCAAGTTTAATAGGCAACCTCATGATAAAGATTTACCTAATAAAGATGATATCATTGGTCTTGCTTCTATTGCCGTACCTCCTATGGATCTCTTAGAACAATATCTGCTAGACCATGAAAATGATATGCATATGAATGAAAGAAATGAAATAGATGAAATATTCTTTAGGCAAGCACCTATCCTTAAGCATAATTTACATGTTGAAACTTTGGGAGATCCTCTTCCACCCAAGAGTGATCCGGTGTTTGAATTAAAGAAACTCCCTGATACATTGAAATATGCTTATCTTAATGAAAAGAAGATATATCATGTTATTATCAATGCCAATCTTTCAGTGCACAAAGAAAAGAGATTATTGAAAACTCTGAGGAAGCATCATGCTGCAATTGGATATACTCTCGATGATTTTAAGGGCATTAGCCCTACTCTGTGTCAACACAAGATTAATATGGAGCCTGATGCTAAACCAGTGGTCGATCATCAACGTCGCTTGAATCCTAAAATGAAGGATGTGGTAAGAATGGAAATATTAAAGCTTCTAGAGGCAGGTATAATCTATCCTATAGCTGATAGTAGATGGGTAAGTCCTGTTCATTGTGTCCCTAAGAAAGGTGGCATTACTGTTGTTCCTAATGATAAAAATGAACTTATCCCATAAAGAATTGTAACCGGTTATAGGATGGTAATTGATTTTAGAAAATTGAATAAATCTACTAGGAAATATCATTATCCTTTGCCTTTCATTGATCAGATGTTAGAAAATTATCTAAGCACACACACTTTTGCTTCTTTTAGACATATATTCTGGTTTCTCTCAAATACCCATGTCACAAGAAGATCAAGAGAATACTACTTTTACCTGTCCTTTTGGAACCTATGCTTATAGAAGTATGCCTTTTGATTTATGTAATGCACCTGCTACCTTTCAAAGATGTATGACTGCTATATTCTATGATCTCTCAAATACTAGGTTTTCATGGATGATTTTTCCATTTACGAAACTTCTTTTGATGACTGCTTGAGCAATCTTGATAAAGTTTTACAGAGAGGTGAGGAAACTAATATTGTCTTGAATTGGGAGAAGTGCCACTTCATGGTGAATGAAGGTATAGTCCTTGGTCATATATTTTTTGAAAGAGGCATTGAAGTTGATAAAGCTAAAGTCGATGCAATTGAGAAAATGCCATGTCCTAAAGATATTAAAGGTATAAGAAGCTTCCTTGGTCATGCTGGTTTCTATAGAATGTTTATTAAGTACTTGTCTAAAATTTCTAGTCCCCTTACTAATATCTTGCAAAAAGATGTTTGATTCATTTTTGATGATGATTGTGTAGAAGCCTTTGAAATACTTAAGAAAGCCCTAATAACTGCACCTATTATTCAACCACCTGATTGGAACCTGCCCTTTGAAATTATGTGTGATGCTAGTGACTATGCTATTGGTGTTGTTCTAGGTCAAAGAGTTGATAAGAAATTGATGTTATTCATTATGCTAGTAAGACCTTGGATAGTGCTCAAAGAAATTATGCTACTACTGAGAAAGAATTTTTAGCAGTTGTGTTTGCCTACGTAAATTCAGACCCTATATCATTGATCCTAAAGTTACTATTTACACTGATCATGCTGCTATTAAATATCTCATGGATAAGAAAGATGCTAAACCCAGATTGATTAGGTGGGTTCTCTTATTACAAGAGTTTGATTTGCATATTGTTGATAGAATGGGAGCTAAAAATCCTGTTGCAGATAATTTGTCTAGGATGGAAAATATTCTTGATGACCCACTGCCTATTAATGATAGTTTTCCTGATGAGCAGTTAGCTGTGGTGAATGCTTCTAGTTCTCGTGATAATCCTTGGTATGCAGACTATGCTTATTTCATTGTTGCTAAATATATACCACCTAATTACACATATTAACAAAAGAAAAAGCTCTTCTATGTTTTAAGACATTACTTTTGGGATGACCTACATCTATATAAAGAAGGAGTAGATGGTGTTATTAGACATTGTGTACCTGAGTATGAACAGGAACAGATCATAAGGAAGTGTCACTCCGATGCATACGGAGGACACCATGCTGGAGATAGAACTGCACATAAGGTATTGCAATCTAGTTTTTATTGGCCTACTCTCTTCAAAGATGCATGTAAGTTTGTCCTTTCTTGTGATGAAGGTTAAAGAATTGGTAATATTAGTAGACATCAAGAAATGCCTATGAACTATTCGCTTGTTATTGAACCATTTGATATTTGGGGCTTTAATTATATGGGACCTTTTCCTTCCTCTAATGGCTATACTCATATTTTAGTTGTTGTTGATTATGTTACTAAGTGGGTGGAAGCTATTCCAACTAGTAGTGTTGATCACAACAATTATATTAAAATGCTTAAAGAAGTTATTTTTCCATGGTTTGGAGTCCCTAGATATTTAATGACTGATGGTGGTTCACACTTTATTCATGGTGCATTCTGTAAAACCTTAGCCAAATATGATGTAAACCATAGAATTGCATCACCTTATCATCCTCAGTCTAGTGGGCAAGTTTAATTAAGCAATAGAGAGATAAAATTAATCTTGCGAAAGACTGTCAATAAATCTATAAAGAATTGGTCTAAGAAACTTGATGATGCACTATGGGCATATAGGACTGCTTATAAGAATCCTATGGGTATTTCATTATATAGAATGGTCTATGGAAAAGCATGTCATTTACCTCTTGAGTTAGAACATAAAGCTTATTGGGCAATTAATGAACTTAATTATGATTTCAAACTTGCCGGTGAAAAGAGGTTATTTGATATTAGCTCTCTAGATGAGTGGAGAACACAAGCTTACAAAAATGCCAAGTTATTTAAAGACAAAGTTAAAAATGGCATGATAAGAGAATCCAAAAATGAGAATTCGATGTCGGTGATAAAGTTCTATTGTGCAATTCTCATTTTAGATTTTTACAGGTAAGCTTCTCTCGAAATGCGAAGGCCCCTTCATCGTCGAAGAAGTTTACCGTTCCGGAGCCATCAAGATAAATAACGCTGAAGGCACTAGTCCGAAGGTGGTAAATGGGCAAAGAATTAAACATTATATTGCAGGTACCCCCATTAACATTGAAACAAACATTATTCAAGTAATTACACTAGAGGAATATCTAAAAGAGACCTTTCGGAATGCTCCAAAATCCTGAAAAAGGAATAGGTATGTGATACGGTAAGTAAACCTACTCTATAAATTCCGTAAAAATATTTTCTGTCAGTTTGGAAATATTAGAAAAATTAAGAAAATAAGAAACAGCCAAGATGGTCCACGAGGAGACCACAAGGCAAGGGGCATGCCCTACCCCCCTGGGCACGCCCTGGTGCCTTGTGGGCCCCTTGTGCACTTTCCGGACTCCTTACTCTTCCCGTATACTTTTCCTATAAAATAAAAATTCTGTATCGCAAGTTTCTCCATTGTTTTTGTTTTGAGCTATTTTTTGTCAGGATTTCGAGGTCCAGGTCATCATGTTTTTATGGGATTATGATGGGGAGAGTTATGTCACCTACCTAGATGACACTTCCAAGCCCTATGATGAAACTGAAGATTTTGACTGGGGCACGGATGAGGAGGAAGACGCTGATTTAAAGAGGATGGAGCATTCAAGCAAAGAGGAAGAGGATACTCCGCTACCCCTACCAGTGGATACGGTGAAAGCACCTAATGTTCAATTTAACCCTTCTCATCTCATGCATGCAAATATTGCTCCAACTTCATCGGCAAAGCTCCATCCATTGGTTGATGGTGCACTCACTGTTACTAGCAAGCTACGCTTAGAGAACATGGACCTTAAACACCAAATTAATAAACTCAAGGAGGAGAATCGTATTCTCAAGGGAATCATCGCCAAGCACATTCCACTACCATCACTAAAGAAAGAAACTTGAGTACACGGGTATTGGCATGATACGTCTCCATCGTATCTATAATTTTTTATTGTTTCATGCCAATATTCTACAACTTTCATATACTTTTGGCAACTTTTTATATTATTTTTGGGACTAACATATTGATCCAGTGCCCCGTGCCAGTTCGTGTTTTATATATGTTTTTTGTTTCACAGAATACCCATATCAAACGAAGTCCAAATGCAATAAAACTTTACGGAGATCATTTTTGGAATATATGTGAATTTTAGGAAGTGGAATAAATGCAAACGGGGGCCCACGGTGCCCACACAACACCTGGGCGCAGCCCCTACCCCCTGGCGCGCGGTGATGCTGTGTGGGCACACCGTAAGTCGGTTGGGGCTCTTCTTTGGGCGCAAGGAAGCTTATATCTGGGAAAAAATCGTGTTAAAATCTCAGCACAATTGGAGTTACGGATCTCCGGATATTTAAGTAACGGTGAAAGGCCAGATCTGAGGGACACGAAACAGAAGAGAAAAGAGAGATAGATCCAATCTCTGAGGGGGCTCTCACCCCTCTGCCGCCATGGAGGCCAAGGACCAGAGGGAGAACCCTCCTCCCACCTAGGGAGGAGGCCATGGAAGAAGGAGAAGAAGGAGGGCTCTCTCCACCTCTCTTCCGGCGCTGCCGGAGTGCCGCCGGGGGAACGATTGTGACGGCGATCTACATCAACAACCTTGTTACCATCAACACCAACATCCACACCTCTTCTCTCCGCTGTAATCTCTACTTAAACATGGTGCTTCATGCTATATATTATTTCCCAATGATGTATGGCTATCCTATGATGTTTGAGTAGATATGTTTTGTCCTATGGGTTGATTGATGATCGTGATTGGTTTGAGTTGTATGTTTTATATTGGTGTGGTCCTATGGTGCCCTCCGTGTCATGCAAGCATACGTTCATAATTCTCTTATAGTGGGTTGAGTGAGTGACTGAAACACAAACCCGAGTAAGGGGGTTGTTGCGTATGGGATAAAGAGGACTCGATACTTAATGCTATGGTTGGGTTTTACCTTAATGATCTTTAGTAGTTGCGGATGCTTGCTAGGGGTCCAATCATAAGTGCATATGATCCAAGTAGAGAAAGTATGTTAGCTCATGCCTCTCCCTCATATAGAATTACAACAAGGATTAACGATCTAGTTATCGATTGCCTATGGACAAATCTTTCTCTTGCATTACAAAAGCTTTCTACTAACTTTTATTATCTTGCAATTTATTCTTAGTTTTATTCTTGCAAAGTACTTCTAGTTTTATTCTTGCAAACTATCTTATCGCACCTACAAAATAGTTTCATACTTGTTTTGGGTAAAGCGAACATCAAGTGCGTGTAGAGTTGTATCGGTGGTCGATAGAACTTGAAGGGTTTATTAATCCTACCTTTAGCTCCTCGTTGGGTTCGACACTCTTATTTATCGAAAAAGCTACAATTGATCCTATATACTTGCGGGTTATCAGGGCACCACCCTTGGCTTGTTCCAAGCTTGTGGGAGGTGCCCCGGTATCGTATCACCATCACTCTTATCATTATTATCTATGTTATTTCGATCGTTAGTTATTTTGCAATTTAGAAGAATAAAAGTTTTAGAATGAAATAATCTTCGAGTGCTTGTTTCGTGATCGTTCAATCTATACATGTAATCATGTGTGAGAGTTATATAATAAAGAGTAGTTTGAGTTTTGCTGCTTTACTTTCTTTGCATCAATCATAGCATGAAAATAAAAAGATCATATGCTTAACCCAGGGGGAGTAATGACTTCACATATAAGAAGTATAGTTGATAAAATTTATTGGAAGTTAACAAACATAGCATTAGTCATTGATGTAATTAATGAAAGAATAATAAAGGAAGAGAGATTTCATATATAAATATACTATCTTGGACATCTTTTATGATTGTGAGCACCCATCAATTATTTTCAAGCTTGATCAAATAGTTGATTTTGGACAACGAAGACAGCATAATGGGTTATGTTTTCTTATATTCACATAGAAGTTATATTGTCATGGATCCCCTAACATGTGGTGCTTGCTCATAATATTTTTCTAGCCAAAATTGTGTACTAAGTAGAGATACTACTTGTGCATCCAAAAACCATTAAACCTAGTTTCTTGTCATGAGAGTCCACTATATCTACCTATGGATTGAATAAGATCCTTCAAGTAAGTTGTCATTGGTGCAAAGCAATAAAAATTGCTCCTAAATATGTATGATCTTTTATTGTAAGGGAAAATAAGCTTTGTACGAACTTGTGATGGTAAAGAAATAAAAGCGACGGACTGCATAATAAAGGTTGCTATCACAAGGGGTAATATAAAGTGACATTCCTTTGCATTAAGAGTTTGGACATCCAATAATTAAAAGCGCATGACAACCTCTGCTTCCCTCTGCGAAGGGCCTATCTATTATTGTTTAACTTTTACTTTTAGGCAAGAGTCAAAAATAAATTACCTCTATTCCAATCCTGTTTATTCTCCACTTGGCAAGCATCATGTGGTAGGGAAAGATCCAGGCAAATATATCCAGTTGAATATAGGTAATCATGAGTTATTATTGTTGACATTATCCCTGAGGTAAATGAGTTGGGTGGTGAAACATTAAACCCCCATCTTCCTTTGTGTCTGATTGAAATGTTTGTTCTAAAAATATTCTTTGAGTGTCAGCAATCATGGAAGACTATATGATAGTTGAGTATATGAAGTTTGCTAAACCAAAAGCTCTTGAATAGACTCTTCCTGAAAATATGATGAATTGTAATTGCTTTGATGACTGAGAACATAGTTTGTTATTTTTAAGAAAATTTACTGTTTATACTTTAGCATTGTGAATGAATTCTTACTAGATCATGAGAAGTTTTATGATGAATAATTGTTGTTATAATAGTGGTCATGATGCTATTACGTCCATATTTTGTTTTTATTGACACCTCTCTATATAATCGTGTGGTCATGATTATCGAGTTCGGCGTTCGCTTGAGGATAAGCGAGGTCTACGTTTGGGGGAGTTAATACGTCCACTTTGCATCATGTTTTCCTAATGTTATTTATAATGTCTTTGATCAATATTGCACTTTATGATGCAATTCTAATGCCTTTTCTCTCTTAATATGCAAGATTCACATGAAGAGGGAAATTGCCGGCAGCTAGAATTCTGGACCTAAAAAGGCTACAACAGGGATAGCTATTCTTCCAAGCTCCAAATGATCTGAAATTTTATGGAGAATTATTTTGGAATATATAAAAAAATACTAGAAGGAAAAGAGTATAGGAGAAGATCAACCATGGGCCCACAAAGCAGGGGCACGCCCTACCCTCCGGGCATGCCCTGCCCCCCTATGGGGCCCACAGAAGCCCTCCGGTGCCCATCTTCTGCTATATGGGGCCATTTGCCCTAGAAAAAAATAGAGGAAGACTTTCAGGATGATGCGCCGCCGTCTCGAGGCGGAGAATGGGCAGGAGCACTTTTGCTCTCCGGTGGAGCGATTCCGCTGGGGAAACTTCCCTCGGGGGGGGGGGGGGGGCGCGGGGGGGCGCGGGGGAATCGAAGCCATCGACATCACCAACTATCCTCTCATCATGGGAGGACTCATCTCCATCAACATCTTCACCAGCACCATCTCATCTCAAGCCCTAGTTCATCTCTTGTATTCAATCTTTGTCTCAAAACCTCAGATTGGTACCTGTGAGTTGCTAGTAGTGTTGATTACATCTTGTAGTTGATGCTAGTTGGTTTATTTGGTGGAACATCATATGTTCAGATCCTTAATCATGTATTATACTCCGCTGATCTTGAACATGAACATGATTTGTGAGTGGTTCCATTTGTTCACGAGGACATGGGAGAAGCCTTGTTATAAGTAATCATGTGAAGTTGGTGTTCGTTCAATATTTTGATGACATGTTGATACGTCTCCAACGTATCTATAATTTTTTATTGTTTCATACTATTATATTATCAATCTTAGATACTTTATATGCAATTTTATATCATTTTTGGGAACTAACCTATTAACCTAGTGCCCAATGCCAGTTGCTCTTTTCTGCTTATTTTTGGTTTTATAGAAAATCTGTACCAAACGGAGTCCAAACACGATGAAACTTTTTGATGATTTTTTTGGACTAGAAGACACCCTAGAAGCTTTGGGGGGGACCAAAACACCTATGAGGAGACGGCAAGGCAACAGGGCGTGCCATGGGGGTAGGGTGCGCCCTGATGTTTTGTGGGCCCCATGTGGCTCCTTCTGACCTAATTCCAAGTCTGTAAATTCTCTAAAATCCCAAAACCCCCAGAGCAACGACCAAAAAAAAAACTCCGCTGCCGCAAGTCTCTGTTCTTCTATGATCCCATCTGGAGGCCTTTTCCGGTACTCTGCCGGAGGGGGAATCGATCATGAAGGGCTTCTACATCAACCTTGCTGCACCTCCGATGATGTGTGAGTAGTTCCCACAGGACCAACATGTCCATAGTGATTAGCTAGATGGCTCTCTCTCTCTCTCTCTGATCTTCAATACAATGTTCTCCTCGGCGTTCTATTCAATGTAATCTTCTTTTGCGGTGTGTTTGTTGGGATCCGATGAATTGTGGGTTTATGATAAGATTATTAATTGAAAGTAATTGAGTCTTTTTTGAACTTTATTATGTGTGATTGTTATAGCTATGTAATGCTTTCCGATCTATGAGTTTTCTTTGGCCAAGTTGATGATTGGATCTTCAGTGGAAGTGGTGCATAGTAGTAGGTTCAATCTTGCGGTGTCCTCACCCAGTGACCGAAGGGGTAGTGAGACTTGTATTTGTATTATTGCTACAAAGGAGAAAACGACGGGGTTTGATCATATTAATTGGTTTTATTCTGTCTATATTATGTCATCTTGCTTAAAGCGTTACTCTGTTCTTTATGGACTCAATACCCTAGATGCATGCTGGATAGCGGTCGATGGGTGGAGTAATAGTAGTAGATGCAGGCAGGAGTCGGTCTACTTGTCACGGACGTAATTCCTATGTATTGATCATGCATGCCATGAATAACATCATAACTATGCGTTTTTCTATCAATGACCCAACAGTAATTTGTTTACCCACCGTATGCTATGTTTATGAGAGAGATGCCTCTAGTGAAAACTATGGCCCCCGGGTCTATTTTTAACCATATTAGTAAAACCCTAAAAACCTTGCTGCAATTTACTATCTTTTATTTTACTTTGTAATTTATCTATCTACGACTATCAGATTTGATCCTTGCAATTAACGAGTACAAGGGGATTGACAACCCTCTTGCCCGCGTTGGGTGCAAGTATTTGCTCTTGTGTGGGTGGGTACTATTGATGGTTGTTTGCCATGTTCTCCTATTGGTTCGATAACCTTGGTTCTCTACTGAGGGAAATACTATCTGCTACTATATTGCTTCACCCTTCCTCTCCGGGGAAAATCCGAACGCATCTCACAAGTAGCAGAAAGAATTTCTGGCGCCATTGTCGAGGAGACTTCATCAAACAACTCAAGGTCCCTACACACACATTAACATTTACGTGTTCTACTTTTATTTGCCTAGTTATGCTATCCCTATCATTGACACACCAAAACAGGAAATAAGAAATAACAATAAGGATATATGGATCCCCTTCCGCATGCTAATCTTTTCAAACTTGCTACATATTGCATACCAATAGCTACCAATGAAGAAGTGATAAAATAAAATGCTATTGGGATACATTTATTGAATGGAAAGCATGATTGTAATTGTATTAGTATAAATTCTATGAATATCAGTTGTGCTAATGATCATGATTGGGGTGATAATTATGATGCTTCTTGTGATCTTGAAAATTTGTTTGAGCGTCATGATGAATATGTTATTGATAATAATGTTTGCAATAATATCAAAAGTGGGTTTGGAAGAGTGTCAACTTTAGATAAAAAGAATCCCACATATTCAAAGGGTGTTCAATCTTATGATTTTTTTTGATAAAAGTGGGTTTGGAGAGGGCATGACTTTAGTTGATGTTAATCCCACTATCTTGGAAGATTATAAGAAATTTATGCATGTGGATCATAGGGAGAATATTGTTTATGATAGCTACATAATTGAATTTGCTTATGGTCCTGCATGTAATTATTATGAGAGAGGCAAATATTGTTATAGAAATCTTCATGTTACTAAATTACCTCTCTTTATGTTAAAGTTGTTAATGTTTCGTTCTTCTTGCTTGCATATGCTATGTATGGCTTGCCATGATAATTTTTTTATTTATAAAATGCATATGCATAGGAAGTATGTTAAGACTTAAGGGTGTTTTTCACATACTACATGATGCTCTCTTTGTGTTTCAATTATTATCTTTCATGTGAGCATCTTTGAAATCTCAAGCCTATCTTAATGGCTATAAAGAAAGAGCTTGTTGGGAGACAACCCAATAATTATCTACTTTATGTTTTGGTGTGATGACATGATTATTGATAAAATAATGATTGTGTTTTTATCTTTAAATTAGTGTTTGTGCCAAGTAAAGCCTTTGGGATGACTTGGATGATAGTTGAATTAATTCTGTGCAAAAACAGAAACTTTTGCTCCCAGTGCTGGAATTTCTACTTTTTTACTAGAACGTGATTTTGTTCTGAAATTTTTACACATGATTAATGTACAAATTTTCTACATTTTCCTAATTTTTCAGAATTTTTTGAGTTCCATAAGTATGGTTTTAGTTTAGATCATTACAGACTGTTCTATTTTAGACAGATTCTGTTTTTGTTGCATAGTGTGCTTGTTTTAATGATGCTATGGATTATATCGGGGGGTATAAGTCATGGAGAAGTTAGAATACAGTAGGTATTATGCAAGACCAATTATGAATGGGTTTTTAACAGTACCTAAGTTTATGGTTTACCAATTATACTAACGGATCTCACGAGGTTTTGTTGAGTTTTGTGTGATGAAGTTTTCAAGTTTTGGGTGAGTTTTCGAAGGACAACGGAATAAGGAGTGACAAGAACCTAAGCTTGGGGTTGGCCAAAGTACCCCATGTTAATATTCAAGGAAGACTCAAGCATCTAAGCTTGGGGAAGCCCTGGATGGCATCCCCTCTTTCGTCCAAAATTCATCGGTATGTTTACTCGGAGCTATATTTTTATTCATCACATGATATGATTTTTACTTGGAGCGTCTTGTGCCATAGTCTTATTTTGCTTGCTTGTTAGTTTGCCACAACCATTGTTTGCTGGACACACCTTTTGAGACAGACACACATTCATCATGATTTGTTAGAATACTCGATGTGCTTCACTTATAACTTTTGAGTTAGGCAGTAGCTCATATGCTTCACTTATATCTTTCGAGCACGGTGGTGGTTATATATTTTATAGAAATGATTTGCACTCTCATGCTTCACTTAAATCTTTTTGAGAGTCTTAAATAGGAAGTGGTAATATGTACGGGTTATAAGACTAGTCCAAGAATGATAGGTATATAAGAGTGATATAATAAAAACTTTCATGTAGATCACTAAATATGAAACGTGTGATTTAATTATATTGATGTCTCAATATGAAAGGGTATTGGTTCATGGTCGTTGGTTAGTAGAAATATTGATATTAAAGCTTGTTATGACTACTCATTTAAGTGCTGGTCATGGCATGACCGGGATGTTGGATCATTTTTATTCCTCGTTGAAATCCTTTGTGTTGTTTGAGTCGGGGGCACGCGGTGGTTAACTCCTACCAACCTCCTCCCTAGGGGCATGTGATTAGTACTTTGCTTCGAGGGCTAATAAAACTTTCACAATAAGTATATGAGTTTTTTATGACTAATGTGAGTTCATGGACCAATACGGCACTCCCACCTATCCACATATTGCTAGTTTCTCTCGTACCGTGCATTGCCCTTTCTCACCTCGAGTTGGTGCAAACTTCACCAGTCCATCCAAACCCCGTGATACACTCTATCACACATAAACCCTATATATCTTTCCTCAAAAAAGCCACCATACCTACCTATCATGACATTTCCATAGCGATTCCAAGATATATTGCCATGCAACTTCCACAGTTACTTCCATATGACATGTGTGTTCATCATCATATTGCTTTGCATGATCATATAGAGCTGACATGATATTTGTGGCAAAGCCACCATTCATCATTGTAATACATGTTACGCTAGATCATTGCACATCCTGGTACACTACCAGAGGCATTCATATAGAGTCATATTGTTTGAGTTTATCGAGATGTAAGTAAATAAAAGTGTGATGATCTTCATTATTAAAGCATTGTCCCAGTGATGTAAAGAATGATGGAGACTAATGAGTCCTCCAAAGAATGAGGATGAAGTTCCTAACTTTAAATTAAAAAAGAAAAAAAGGACAAAAAGAGCCCACCAAAAAAATGAGAGAAAAAAGAGAAGGGGCAATGTTACTATCCTTTTACCACACTTGTGCTTCAAACTAGCACCATGTACTTCATATAGAGAGTCTCCATGATTTGCCACTTTCATATACTAGTGGGAATTTTTCATTATAGAACTTGGCTTGTATATTCCAATGACGAGCTTCCTCAAATGCCCGAGGTCTTCATGAGCAAGCAAGTTGGATGCACACCCACTTAGTTTCAGCTCTGAGCTTTCATACACTTATAGCTCTAGTGCATCGGTTGCATGGCAATCCCTACTCCTCACATTGATATCGATTGAAAGGCCTCTCCATTGCCTAACGATCCACTGAGTTGATGCGAGACTTTCTCCAATTTTGTTTTCCCTTATGAATCCCGACCATTGCCTTCTATTCCACCCATAGTGCTATGTCCACGTCTCACGCTCATGTATTGAGTGGACTTGAAAATGTTGAAGCGCGTGAAAAAGTATGATCCAGTTGCTTGACTTGACACCGGGGTGCTCATGATTTGTACTTATGTGAGGAAGACGGAGTCATGCCATGCTTACATAATTCAATGAGTAGGGATAACATTCGTTAAGCATCATATATTTTGAAAAGGTAATGATTATGTTCTTGTATTCATGGATATTATTATGTCGATATCAATTACTTCATCGTTTGTCCATATTTATACCTAAAAAAAGAAAAGAAAAAAGGCCAAAAAGGGCCCATGAAAAAAAGAGGAAAAAAGAGAAGGAGAAATGCTACTATCCTTTTATCACACTTGAGCTTCAAAGTAGCACCATGTTCTTCATATAGAGAGTCTCCATGATTTGTCACTTTCATATACTAGTGGGAATTTTTACATTATAGAACTTGGCTTGTATATTTCAATGATGGGCTTTCTCAAATGCCCAAGGTCTTCATGAGCAAGCAAGTTGACTGCACACCCACTTAGTTTCAGTTGTGAGCTTTCATACACTTATAGCTCTAGTGCATCCGTTGCATGGCAATCCATACTCCTCGCATTGATATCGATTGAAAGGCCTCTCCATTGCCTAACGATCCGCTGAGTTAATGCGAGACTTTCTCCACTATTGTCTTCCCTTATGAATCCCTATCACTGCATTCTATTCCACCCATAGTGCTATGTCCATGGCTCACGCTCATGTATTGAGTGGAGTTGAAAATGCTGAATCACGTGAAAAAGTATGATCCAATTGCTTGACTTTACATCGGGTTGCTCATGATTTGTACTTATGTAAGGAAACGGAGTCATTCCATGCTTACATAATTCAATGAGCAGGTATAACATTCATTAAGCATCGTGTATTTTGAAAAAGTAATGATTATGTTCTTGTATTTATGGATATTATTATGTTGATATAAATTACTTCATCATTTCTCAATATTCATATCATAAAAGATTACATGATAGACATGTTAGGTAGCATTCAACATAAAAAATTCTGTTTTTATCCTTTACCTACTCGAGGACGAAGAGGAATTAAGCTTGGGGATGCTGATACGTCTCCAATGTATCTATAATTTTTTATTGTTTCATGCTATTATATTATCACTCTTAGATACTTTATAAGCAATTTTATATCATTTTTGGGAACTAACCTATTAACCTAGTGCCCAGTGCCAGTTGCTGTTTTTTGCTTGTTTTTGGTTTTACAGAAAATCTGCACCAAACGGAGTCCAAACACGACGAAACTTTTTGACAATTTTTTCTGGACCAGAAGACACCCTAGAACCTTCAGGGGAGGACCAAAAGACCTACGAGGAGACGACAAGGCAACAGGGGGCGCACTGGGGGGTAGGGCGCGCCCTAATGTCTTGTGGGCCCCACGTGGCTCCTTCAGACCTAATTCCAAGTCTATAAATTCTCTAAAATCCCAAAACCCCAGAGCAGCCCCCTAAACAATTTTTTTGCCGCCGCAAGTCTCTGTTCTTCCACGATCCCATCTGGAGGCCTTTTCCGGTACTCTGCCGGAGGGGGAATCGATCACGGAGGGCTGCTACATCAACCTTGCTACATCTCCGATGATGTGTGAGTAGTTCCCACAGGACCTATGGGTCCATAGTGATTAGCTAGATGGCTCTCTCTCTCTTTGATCTTCAATACAATGTTCTCCTCAGAGTTCTATTCGATGTAATCTTCTTTTGCGGTGTGTTTGTTGGGATCCGATAAATTTATGGGTTTATGAAAAGATTATTCATTGAAAGTAATTGAGTATTTTCCAAACTTTCTTATGTGTGATTGTTATAGCTATGTAACGCTTTCCGATCTATGAGTTTTCTTTGGCCAAGTTAATGATTGGATATGATCTTCAGTGGAAGTGGTGCAAAGTAGTAGGTTCAATCTTGCGTTGTCCTCGCCCAGTAAGCGAAGGGGTAGCGAGGCACGTATTTATATTGTTGCTACTAAGGGAAAATGATGGGGTTTGATCATATTAATTGGTTTTATTCTGTCTACATTATGTCATCTTGGTTAAATCATTATTCTATTCTTTATGGACTAAATACCCTAGATGCGTGCTGGATAGTGGTCGATGGGTGGAGTAATAGTAGTAGATGCAGGCAGGAGTCGGTCTACTTGTCATGGACGTAATGCCTTGATACGTCCCCAACGAATCTATAATTTTTGATTGTTTCATGCTATTATATTATCAATCTTAGATACTTTTTATGCAATATTATATCATTTTTGGGAACTAACCTATTAACCTAGTACCCAGTGCCAGTTGTTGTTTTCTGCTTGTTTTTGGTTTTTCAGAAAATCTGTACCAAATGAAATCCAAACATGATGAAACTTTTTAATGATTTTTTTTACCAGAAAACACCCTAGAAGCTTTGGGGGAGGACCAGAAGACCTACGAGGAGACGACAAGGCAACATGGCATGCCCTGGGGGTAGGGCGCGCCCTGATGTCTTGTGGGCCCCATGTGTCTCCTTCTGACCTAATTTCGACTCTATAAATTCTCTAAAATTCCAAAAACCCCAGAGCACCCATCGAAACAATTTTTTCGCCGCCGCAAGTCTTTGTTCTTCCACGATCCCATCTGGAGGCCTTTTTTGGTACTCTGCCAGAGAGGGAATCGATCATGGAGGGCTTCTACATCAACCTTGCTGCCTCTCTGATGATGTGTGAGTAGTTCCCACAGGACCTATGGGTCCATAGTGATTAGCTAGATGACTCTCTCTCTCTCTTCGATCATCAACACAATGTTCTCCTCGGAGTTCTATTCGATGTAATCTTCTTTTGCGGTGTGTTTGTCGGGATCCGATGAATTGTGGGTTTTTGATCAGATTATTCATTGAAAGTAATTGAGTCTTTTCTGAACTTTATTATGTGTGATTGTTATAGCTATGTAATGCTTTCCGATCTACGAGTTTTCTTTGCCCAAGTTGATGGTTAGATCTTCAGTGGAAGTGGTGCATAGTAGTAGGTTCAATCCGGCGGTGTCCTCACCCAGTGATTGTAGGGGTAGCAAGGCACGTATTTTTATTGTTGTTACTAAGGGGAAAACAACGGGGTTTGATCATATTAATTGGTTTTATTCTGTTTACATTATGTCATCTTGCTTAAAGCGTTACTCTGTTTGTCATGAACTTAATACCCTAGATGCATACTGGATAGCGGTCGATGGGTGTAGTAATAGTAGTAGATGCAGGCAGGAGTCGGTCTACTTGTCACAGACGTAATGCCTATGTACTGATCATGCCATGAATAACGTCATAACTATACGCTTTTCTATCAATTGCCCAAAAATAATTTGTTTACCCACCATATCCTATGCTTATGAGAGAGATGCCTCTAGTGAAAACTATGACCCCGTGTCTATTTTAATCATATTACTAAAACCCTAAGAACCTTGCTGCAATTTATTTACTTTTATTTTACTTTGCAATTTATATATCCACTACTATCAGATGTAATCCTTGCAATTAATGAGTACAAGGGGATTGACAACCCTCTTGCCCTCGTTGGGTGCAAGTATTTGCTCTTGTGTTTGTAGGTACTATTGATAGTTGTTTGCATGGTTCTCCTATTGGTTCGATAACCTTGGTTCTCTATTGAGGGAAATACTATCTGCTACTATATTGCTTCACCCTTCCTCATCGGGGAAAATCCCAACGCAGCTCACAAGTAGAAGAAAGAATTTCTGGTACCGTTGTCGGGGAGACATCATCAAATAACTATAGGCTCCGTCATATACATTATCATTTACTTGTTCTACTTTTTATTTGCCTCTCTTTTTCATCTCCCTCCGCTTCTCTAAAAAAATCTAAAACACAAA
Organism: Thinopyrum elongatum; assembly: GCA_011799875.1. Lineage (NCBI taxonomy): Eukaryota > Viridiplantae > Streptophyta > Magnoliopsida > Poales > Poaceae > Thinopyrum > Thinopyrum elongatum. Next base: position 8,073,001 of record CM022298.1, read on the forward strand.
AATATTTTATTTTGCTTATTTGCTTGCTTTGCCACTAAATTGTGTGACTTCTCGAATACTAATAACAATGATTTTATTAGTACTCCAATTGCTCCTCCCGCCGCTAGTGCGGAGTCGTATGATATTAATGCTGCATTGCTAAATCTTATTATGAAAGAACAATTTGCTAGAAATCCTAATGAAGATGCTACATCCCATCTTAACACCTTCGTTGAATTATGTGATATGCAAAAGAAAAAAGATGTGGATAATGATATTGTTAAGTTGAAATTATTTCTTTTCTCGCTAAGAGATCATCCTAAAACTTGGTTTTCATCCCTACCTCGCAATAGTATTGATTCATGGGATAAATGTAAGGATGCTTTTATTGCTAAGTATTTTCCTCCCGCCTAGATTATATCTCTTAGAAATCAAATCTTGAATTTTAAACAACATGAGCAAGAACATGTTGCACAATCTTGGGAGAGAATGAAATTAGTGATTAAAAATTGTCTCACTCATGGATTAAGCTTATGGATGATAGTACAAATTTTTTATGCGGGACTAAACTTTGTGTCGAGAAATCTTCTAGACTCAGCTGCAGGTGGTACATTTATAGGAATTACACTAGGAGAAGCCACGAAGCTTCTTGATAATATGACCACAAATTATTCCCAATGGCACACCGAATGAGCTCTAACTGGTAAGAAGGTAAATTATGTCGAAGAAGTTTCTACTTTGAGTGACAAAATGGATACTCTCATGAATATGCTTACTAGTAAAAATGCTTATGTTGATCCTAATGATATTCCATTATCTACTTTGATTTAGCAAAATAATGATCCTATTGATGTGAACTTTGTTGCTAGAAATAATTTCAACAACAATGCTTACAGAGGGAATTTCAATCCTAGACCGTATCCTAGTAATCCAACTAATAATTATGGTAATTCCTATGGTAATTCATATAATAATAATAATAGGATACCTACTGAACTTGAGAACAACATTGAAGAATTTATTAGTTCTCAAAAGATTTTCAATGCATGGTAGAAGAAAAACTAATCAAAGTTGATGATATGTCTAGAAACATGGATAAAATTGCTCATGATGTGGAAACACTCAAAATTAAAAATTTGCCACATAAAAATGATGTCATTACTAAATCTCTAAAGTCTATCCAAGTCACCGTGGATGAGAGTAGAAAAAGAATTGAAAGGATAAGAGCTAAACATGAGTTTCTAGAAAAAGCGCTCGCACCCGATTTTTATCGTAATAATAACAAAGATGTTAAAATGATTGGTGTGACACCTATTGAATCTTTGTGTAGTAATATAAAAATTGATGAAAAAGGGACCGGAGATGAGTCAACTTTAGTTAGAAGGCGTCCCAATTGTTCGGAGGGTGATGATCTTAATGATAAAAATAAGAAAAGTGGGTTTGAAGAGGTCAAAACTTTAGATAGTGATGTGCCCACTGTTTTGGATTACAAGGACTTTAATTATGATTATTGTTCTTCGATTGAATGTATTTCCTTTCTGCAATCCATGATAAATTCACCTAATGCTTACGAACAAAATAAAGCTTTTACTAAACATATTGTAGAAGCAATGATTAAAGCTCATGAATAAAAGCTAGAATTAGAAGTATCAATACCAAGGAAATTACATGATGAATGGGAACCTACTATGAAAGTTAAAATTAAATATTATGAATGTAATGCTTTGTGTGATCTAGGTGCTAGCGTCTCTACAATACCAAAATCTTTATGTGACGTTCTAGGTCTCACCGATATGGATGAATGTTCCCTCAACTTGCATTTAGCAGATTCAACTATTAAGAAACCATTGGGTAGGATTAATGATGTTCTCATAATTGCTAATAGAAATTATGTACCCGTGGATTTTATTGTGCTTGATATTGAATGTAATCCATCTTGTCCTATAATACTTGGTAGGCCTTTCCTACGAACCATAGGTGCAGTTATTGATATGAAAGAAGGAAATATAAGGTTCCAATTACCATTAAAGAAAGGGATGGAACACTTCCCAAGGAAGATAATTAAACCACCATATGAATCTATTATGAGAGCCACCTATTGAATTACTTTGAAAGATGACAATACTTGAAACTATGCATTATGCCTAGCTAGGGGCATAAAACAATAGAGCTTGTTGGGAGGCAACCCAATATTTATCTTATTTGAAATTTTTATTTTCTATTTGAGTGTGATGAAATTATTATTACTACTGTAATGATTGTGTTTTTATATTTTAATTAGTGTTTGTGCCAAGTAAAGCCTTTGGGATGATTTGGATGATAGTTGATTTGATTATGTGCAAAAACAGAAAGTTTTGCGTCCAGTGCAGGAATTCCTGTAAATTACTGGAAGTTGATAATTTGCTGAAACTTTTACACATGATTTATATACAAATTTTCTACGTTGTCCGAAGTTTTCAGATTTTTTAGAGTTCCAGAAGTATGATTTCAATTCAGATCATTACAGACTATTCTGTTTTAGACAGATTCTGTTTTTGGTGCATAGTGTGCTTGTTTTAATGATGCTATGGATTATATCGGGGGGTATAAGTCATGGAGAAGTTATAATACAGTAGCTATTATGCAAGAACAATTATGAATAGGTTTATAACAGTACCTAAGTTTTTGGTTTACGGATTATACTAATGGATCTCACGAGGTTTTGTTCAGTTTTGTGTGCTGAAGTTTTCAAGTTTTGGATAAGTTTTCAATGGACAACGGAATAAGGAGTGGCAATACCCTAAGATTGGGGATGCCCAAGGCACCCCAAGGTAATATTCAAGGAAGACCCAAGCATCTAAGCTTGGGGATGCCCCGGATGGCATCCCCTCTTTCGTCCACAATTCATCAGTATGTTTACACAGAGCTATATTTTTAACCATCACATGATATGAGTTTTACTTGGAGCGTCTTGGACCATAGTTTTATTATGTTTGCTTGTTAGTTTGCCACAATCATTGTTTGCTGGACAAACCTTTTGAGAGAGACACACATTCATCATGATTTGTTAGACTACTCTATGTGCTTCACTTATATCTTTTGAGCTAGGCAGTTGCTCATATGCTTCACTTATATCTTTTGAGCATGGCGGTGGTTATATTTTATAGAAATAATTTGCACTCTCATGCTTCACTTAAATCTTTTTGAGAGTCTTAAATAGGAAGTGGTAATGTGGACGGGTTATAAGACTAGTTCAAAAATGATAGGTATATAAGAGTGACATAATAAAAACTTTCACGTAGATCACTAAATATGAAACGTATGATTTAATTATATTGATGTCGCAATATGAAAGGGTATTGGTTCATGGTCATTGGTTAGTAGAAATATCGATATTAAAGCTTGTTATGAAAACTCATTTAAGTGTCGGTTATGGCATGAACGGGATGTTGGAGCATTTTTATTCCTTGTTGAAATCCTTTGTGCTGTTTGAGTCGGGGGCGCGTGATGGTTAACTCCTACAAACCCCCTCCCTAGGGGCATGCGAGTAGTACTTTGCTTCGAGGGCTAATAAAACTTTCACAATAAGTATATGAGTTCTTTATGACTAATGTGTGTTCACGGACTAATACGCACTCCCACCTATCCACATATTGCTAGCCTCTCCGGTACCGTGCATTTTCCTTTCTCACCTCGAGAGTTGGTGCAAACTTTGCCGGTGCATCCAAACCCCGTGATATGATACGCTCTATCACACATAAGCTTCATTATATCCTTCCTCAAAACAGCCACCATACCTACCTATCATGGCATTTCCATAGCCATTCCGAGATATATTGCCACGCAACTTCCACCGTTCTGTCTCATGACATGTGTGTTCATCATCATATTGTTTTGCATGATCATATAGAGCTAACATGATATTTGTGGCAAAGCCACCATTCATCATTGTAGTACATGTATCGCTAGATCATTGCGCATCCTCTTACACTGCCAGAGGCATTCATAAAGAGTCATATTGTTTCAGTTTATTGAGTTGTAAGTAAATAAAAGTGTGTTGATCATCATTATTATAGCATTGTCCCATTGAGGTAAAGGATAAAGGAGACTAATGAGTTCTCTAAAGAATGAGGATGAAGTTCCTGACTTTCAATAAAAAAATAAAAAAAAGAGGCCAAAAAGAGCCCATGGAAAAAAATGAGAGAAAAAGAGAGAAGGGGCAATGCTACTATACTTTACCACACTTATGCTTCATAGTAGCACCATGCTCTTCATATAGAGAGTTTCCATGATTTGTAATTTTCATATACTAGTGGAAAATTTTCATTATAGAACTTGGCTTGTATATTCCGATGACGGGCTTTCTCAAATGCTCAAGGTCTTCATGACCAAGCAAGTTGGATGCACACCCACTTACTTTAAGTTGTGAGCTTTTATACACTTATAGCTCTAGTGCATCCGTTGCATGGCAATCCCTACTCCTCGTATTGATATCGATTGAAAGGCCCGTCCATTGCCTAAATGATCCGCTGAGTTGATGCGAGACTTTCTCCACTTTTGTCTTCTCTTATGAATCCCTATCACTGCATTCTATTAAACCCATAGTGCTATGTCCATGGCTCGCGCTCATGTATGAAGTGGAGTTGAAAATGCTGAAGCGCGTGAAAAGGTATGATCCAGTTGCTTGACTTGACACCAGGGTGCTCTTGATTTGTACTTATGTGAGGAAGACAAAGTCATGCCATGCTTACATAATTCAATGAGTAGGGATAACATTCGTTAAGCATCGTATATTTTGAAAAGGTAATGATTATGTTCTTGTATTCATGGATATTATTATGTTGATATCAATTACTTCATCGTTTCTCAACATTTATACCATAAAAAAGATTACATGATAAACATGCTAGGTAGCATTCAATATCGAAAATTATGTTTTTATCATTTACCTACTCGAGGACGACCAGGAATTAAGCTTGGGGATGCTGATATGTCTCCAACGTATCTATAATTTTTGATTGTTTCATGCTATTATATTATCAATCTTAGATACTTTTTATGCAATTTTATATCATTTTTGGGAACTAACCTATTAAGCTAGTGCCTAGTGCCAGTTGCGGTTTTCTAGTTGTTTTTAGTTTTTCAGAAAATATGTACCAAACGGAGTCCAAACACGACAAAACTTTTTGACGATTTTTTCTGGACCAGAAGACACCCTAGAAGCTTCGGGGGAGGACCAGAAGACCTACGAGGAGACGACAAGGCAACACTGCACGCCCTAGGAGGTAGGGCACGCCATGATGTCTTATGGGCCCCACGTGGCTCCTTTTGACCTAATTTTGACTCTATAAATTCTCTAAAATCCCAAAACCCACAGAGCACCCACCGAATAAATTTTTCTGTTGCCGCAAGTCTCTGTTCTTCCGCGATCCCATCTGGAGGCCTTTTCCGGTACTCTGCCAGAGGGGGAATCGATCACAGAGGGCTTCTACATCAAACTTGCTGCACCTCCGATGATGTGTGAGTAGTTCCCACAGGACCTATGGGTCCATAGTGATTAGCTATGTGGCTCTCCCTCTCTCTCTCTTTGATCTTCAATACAATGTCCTTCTCGGAGTTCTATTCGATGTAATCTTCTTTTGCGGTGTGTTTGTTGGGATTCGGTGAATTGTGGGTTTATGATTAAATTATTCATTGAAAGTAATGGAGTCTTTTCTGAACTTTATTATGTGTGATTGTTATAGCTATGTAATGCTTTCCGATCTATGAGTTTTGATTGACCAAGTTGATGATTAGATCTTCAGTGGAAGTGGTGCATAGTAGTAGGTTCAATCTTGCGGTGTCCTCACTCAATGATAGTAGGGGTAGCGAGGCACACATTTGTATTGTTGCTACTAAGGGGAAAACGACGGGGTTTGATCATATTAATTGGTTTCATTCTGTCTATATTATGCCATCTTGCTTAAAGCGTTACTCTGTTTGTCATGAACATAATACTCTAGATGCATGCTGGATAGCTGTTGATGGGTGGAGTAATAGTAGTAGATGTAGGCAGGAGTCGGTCTACTTGTCACGGACGTAATGCCTACTGATCATGCCATGAATAACATCATAACTATGCGCTTTTCTATCAATTGCCCAACAGTAATTTGTTTACCCACCGTATGCTATGCTTATGAGAGATGTCTCTAGTGAAAACTATGGCCCCCGGGTCTATTTTAATCATATTACTAAAACCCTAAAAACCTTGCTTCAATTTATTTACTTTTATTTTACTTTGCAATTTATCTATCTACTACTATCAGATTTGATCCTTTCAATTAACGAGTACAAGGGGATTGACAACCCTCTTGCCCGCGTTGGGTGCAAGTATTTGCTTAATATAAGTACTCTCGGCTTGTCCTTTGTAATATAAGGATTGGGCCACCTTGCTGCACCTTGTTGCTTTGGTTACATGTTACTTGCTATCAATTATCTCGCTATCAAACTATCTGTTACTGTCACCTTTCAGCACTTGCAGAGAATACCTTGCTGAAACCACTTATCAATTCCTTCTGCTCCTCGTTGGGTTCGACACTCTTACTTATCGGAAGGACTACGATTGATACCCTATACTTGTGGGTCATCACTTTTCTTTTTATAAGTTATTGCTAGCCTTCTTTATTGGCTTATATTGTTGTGCTAGCTTTGTCTTGCCAAATAGGTTTTTTTCACCTAGTTTCATATTAGATAACTTATTTATCCGCACATCCCTAAATTTGCTAACAAAGACACTAAAATATATTGCTGCCTATTCGCCCACCCATAGTTGACCATATTGTTCCTTCACTTAGACGGATAGGCATCGTTTGTGATCTTCCAATGTGAGGATTCACCGCGAGCAAATTGGTGAACGTCTGGGAATCACTTTGACATCCACCATGAGCTATGCGGGGTGTGTCTTCGTGAACGTAGCTCAAAGAGAATAAGATGAAATCAAGTGAGTTCGAGACTACATGCCCTCTCCAATGAAGAGGTAGAGTCGCGCCAATGATGTCTTGAACTTTGGAATAATTTTGGTGTCTTCAATTCTAGCTCTTTACTTGTACTATATTGTTCTTGTTTAGTTACATATTTAGCAACTTTTATGTACAGTGTTGTTTTTTTACTTGATGTGTGTACAGCACAGTGTTTTGTCTTCCTTAGCTTAGGTTGTTCTACATGTATTTATATATACAGACCGTGCTTTTTCTCCTGATATAATAGTTACGTGAAAAAAGAAAAATATTGTAGGAATATATAGGACGTGAAGTGGCAAAGAACTACACAGTGTGCATTCAGGAATTATTAATAACCAAGAGGGGAACGTCCTCGGCCTCTGCATCGAGTGATGCATACAGCCATGTTTCAATGATTATTTTATGATGTCAAACAAAGTCTAACATCGATGTCGAATGTACCAGCTTACAAAAACAAAATCTTGCACCACCACGTAAGTAAGGAGGTCACAACTGCATATAGCATGAGTATGTATTCTGCTATTAATCCTTCCGGTGCTATCAGATGCACATTTCGTTTTCATCAACATCAGCGGATACTTGGGCCTCAGCGGATGAAAGTTCATATATCTCCTTCTCCATCTTGTCAAGGAAACGGGACATGGCATCCAGACTTGTCTCGCCTGCATGAAACCACAAGATCGGTATCGAACACTGAATCAGACTAACAGAGACCGAAATTTGCGATCCAGTTGTAAACACCTTTTGATTCCTTGTGAACATTTTAATACTCCCTCCGATCCAAACTAATTGACGCTGACTTAGTACAACTTTAGTACAAAGTTGTACCAAGTCGGCGTCAATTAATATGAATCGGAGGGAGTATCATAAAATTTAGTACAAGTGGATGATCAGTATTTAATTTACTGCCTAACTAGTCAAATTCATAGATAGGAGCTAACTTATAACTTGGTAAATGAAAATATATATGAGCTTAATTACCAACAAGCCTTGGGACCGTGTGGCCCTTTGGATGACGAATAATGACTGGATCCACAAATGACTCTATGAGCTTTTCACCACGGGTTTTAAGGAAGTCATTGTCACCTGCAACACAAAATAAACCGGTGTTTAATGGTCCTGTGTTATTACTTGCTAACAACTCGGTTGACGTACAAAGGCATCACATGTTAAAAAAATAAGCCTTGAACATAAAATTTCCAATCCATACATCTGTTGATAACTATCATTACAATGCATAAATCTCCCCGCAAAAGATTTTTTCAGAAACTGCCCCCGCGTCATCCGCCTGGGCGACTCGGTGCCGGGCTCGCCTTCGCGGCTGACAGCGGCGGCGGGGTTCCATTCCCGTGGCAAGTTGGGCGGCGTTTTGCGACGTGCAGTGGCGGCTTGGAGGCTGTGAAGGCAGAAGTTGCAGCAACGGTGGCGGCGGCGGCGCTCCATGTGAGGTTCGATCCAGGGGATGCATGCCGTTGGGTGGCCAGATCGGCAGCAAGGTGCTGGCCACCTTCACTCATATGCCATGGTCACCAATGGATTTCAATTCCTCAGCAGGAGCATGGAAACCGCTCCTCTCTTCCCCATCAAGAAGTGCAGGTCTGCTTGCACTCGTTAGAACGGCGCATCCTGTGGCATCCTGCATCCGGGGCAGTTCAGCTGGTGCATGATTTGGTTGTGGAGATCCATCCCGAGGGCGTACTCATGGCCTCATGCCATGGTCGTTGCTCCTGGAGTGGCTCTTTGGCGTCGGGGCACCGCAGGTTGAGGCGGTGGCCAAGCAGTGCCGCGGCTGTCGCCCGCATCTCCTGCAGGAAGGCACGGTCATGGTGGTCTTCCGCTCGGGCTTGGGCGCAAGGTCAGGTGGTGCCATGAATCTGGCCAGCATGCTGCTGTGCGGTCATCGGCCAGACGGTGGTCACCCGAGAGGATTAAATCTGCATGATCTATGCCCATAGGCGAGGACGACGGAGATAGTGGCTGCGAGTGGTGTTGTCATCTCGTGCAGATCAGCCCCGGTTGCCACTTGTAAGGATGGTATAGGCCTCTGTAGTATCCCGAACTCGAGATTTTGCGGTGCCACTCTCTTTTCTCCCCGTCAAGACTTCTTCGCGTGGTAGCGAGTGTCTCTTCTCGAGTCTTGTCAACCTACCAGTGCGGGCATGGTCACCGCTCGCCATAAGGACAATGCGCATATGGAACAATTGGGATCGAGGCAAGTGGAGGAGACAACATTATTTGACTTTGATTGGGTGGTACTTCTCGAGCTTGAACTCCAGGGTGAAAACTCTAGTCTGACCCTAGTTGGTAATACGTGGTAATGGCGGTGTTCTTTACGTCGTTACCATGATGATGGCATTGCTCGGATTTCGCTCGGAATTGATCTTCAGGGTGAAAACCACGATCTGACCTATAGTGGTTGAATTCGGCGACAGCGACGCTTGTACATCGTTCCGTTCCTGGAGGCGTCGCTTTTGGAAAACCCTTCTCGTAGTCTTTGTGTTGTCAAGAGATTGTTGGCGCTGACGGTCACTGCTATATTTCGTCAATTGTTGTTTTCATTACTTCGTTTCTTTTCTCCCTCCGCCTAGGCATAGTTTTGATGTTGTATGACTTAGCTTTTTGCTGGCGTGATCATTTTGTGTGTGTGCGTTGTGTTGGTTGTGTGCATCTTAGTTATGCAGAGGCCGGGTGTGTACTTATTATGATCGTATCCCTCGATGCTACATTATGAGTCAATAAAAACATCCTGTGCCGAAAAAAATTCCCTACAAAGAAGAAGAAGAAGAAGCACATAGTTGGTGCGTGTACTTTAAGTACATTGGCTAAACACTTAATAGTAATTAGTTAACACTAGAACATGGAAACCTGCATGCCTTGTTGAGAAGATAGACTTCCTAGCCAACATAAAACAAACCAGCAAATATATGCACTGAACTGTAAACATGGAGCAATTAATAATGTGGTGTGAAGAAGAGATCAAAAGGTACCAAGGAAGTGAAGTGAGGGAATGTTGATCTTGTTGGCGTATGCCTTGTCGGCCACCGTGGATAAGCGGAATTCAGCGCCACCTATGATTATTAGGTACTTGATCTTGGGAACTCTAGTCAAGGCCAATCCCTGCCAACAAATTAAAACACAGACCGGTCAATTAATGAGTTACTAGTAGTAACTAGGAAGGAGTAGCCGCATTGGATCTGGAGGTTATTAGCAGAACTGAAGCAATGGGCTTGCTATGCTTACTTCTTGTTGGAGACCCGGAAGTCCACCACATAGAATCGAACCCTGATATGACATATATAGTTTGCAATCGTTAACTGGCAATTTAATCTGTCGCCATAATTTATGCTACTATAGTATATGTATATATATACTACCTGGGAGAAACCCATGAGCCCATCAAACGGACCATGTTTGATCATCAGGTCTTCGATGTAAGTCAGGCATTTGTCAAGATTTCTGTACTCCGTAAAGCCCTGATGAAATGGGAGAGAATTAAAACCCGTCATCAACTCAGCCACATCAGTCAGCAGATTCGAGATAGAGTTGCTTTTTTTTTTTTAGTTGGAACATAGAGTGGCTTCTGGGGGAGAAGGAAGCAGTAGTCATTTGTTGTCCTAAAAAAAAGCAGTATTGGGCATGCCTCATCAAACTGGAACCACTCCAAGTAGGGCAGGTCGAAGATGCCCTCGACGTCGGACTTGCCCTCGGCGGGGAAGGGCGCATCGACGAAGACGAGGTCGAGGCGCGCCGTCACCTGGGCGGGCCACCTCCCCACCACCTGCTTACGCATGATCTCGCCGCTGGTCCGGAACCCGTGCAGGCACAGGAACCGCGGACGCCTCCCATTGCCACCGCCGCCGAGGCTGCCCATCTCCGCCGCTCCAATGTCCGGTCGGCTTGTGTCCTGAGTTCCCCATCGCTGTTATTTATATATGCATGTACGTACACTGTTCGTTGTGCAGTGTCCATTACAAAACTTATTTAATACACATACAGCCCGCGTGGTCTGCATGTGACCATGACAACATTTCTATAAATTGCCATGTGACCATGCATGACTATGGCAACATACAGCCCGCGTGGTCTGCATGATCATGACAACATTTCTATAAATTGCCCTGTGACCATGTGACCGTGACAACATTTCTATAAATTGCCACATGACCTTGTGACCATGAAAACATTTCTATAAATTGCCATGATTTGGGCCACAAAGTATCCTGAATTTGCCATGTGAATACAAAAAATTGTAAATTTGTAATGTCACCAGTACGAAAACATTTTAAATTTTTTGCCATGTTGTAGAAAGCAAAATTCCTACACTTTTTCATGTGACCATTGCAACATTTCTCTAACTTTGCCATGATTTAGGACACATTTATCTAAATTCCTAACAAAAAGTGATTTCACCGGTAGAAAACATTTCCAACAAAAAAAAAACTACATCTGCCATCTGATCATCAAAACATTCCTGTAAAATGTGCCACGATTTAGGACACATTTATTTAAATTTACCATGTGAATGAACATTTTTTTTTGTAAATTTGCCATGCTGTACAGAAACATTTTTTTTCTAAATTGTCATGTGACCAATAGAAAAGCATGTTAAATTTTTTGCCATGTTTTGTAGGAAACAAAATCCAACATTTTCATATGACATTTATGACATTTCTCTAAATTTTCCATGATGTAGCACACAAAAAATCCTGAATTTTCCACTTGACTGAACATTTTTTTTCTAAATTTGCTATGTCATACAAAAAAAAAATTATAAAAAGTGACATGTGAATAGTAGAAAGCATGTTCAAAATTTGCCAAGTTTTATAGGAAAAAAATACTAAAAGTTGCCAGGGTTTGAAAATTGCCATAATGTACAGAGCAAACAGTTTTTAAAGTTGCCATGTTTGAGAGAACAAGTTTTCTTAGAAGTACAAACATTTTCAGAAATTTGTCATGTTCTTAGATAAAATTTTATAAAACCAGAAATCGGGGACAAAAAATATAGCGAACTTGTAGAAAATTGAGGGATGCATATGGGAAACTATAGCCAATTTGTCTTATAAAAGATGGAAAAAAATTAGCCCAAAATTTGCCATGGAGGAGCAGCCACCAGCCCAAGCCCCTCCTGAATCGACCTCATGCTTATCCCTGGACCCCCGTGCCGTTTTTGGTTGAAAACAACCACGGGAAAGGGGAGGAAGGTCAGAAAAACCTCATCGGGGCGCGAATCATACATCGCCGATGTTGTTGTGTTGTGCATCGTGAAGCCCTCATTCCCTGCGACCTCTCCCAACACAGGCACGACCGTGGGAGATAAAAATGGCGGGAACGATGAGCCACGTCGGATGTTGGAGGTGATGTAGGTGGAAAGAGGACGACATGCCCCCTTCCACGCGCCGTGCCTTGGGCCACAGCGGTCCTGGCCCAGCCACACCCCCGGGCTGTGGCTTGCTAGGGAGCCTCATCGGAGCGCCGAGCCACCCTTCCCAACACGCCAGAGCAGCCGACACGCGTGAGTTGAGCTGGTCGCAAAAGTGGCTCCTGCGGCACACAGACGCGCGGTGGAGCCAGAGGTAGCGGCATGGGGATCCGAGCTCACAGCAGAGGCGATCAAGCAGCGTACCTTAAAGCTTCAAAAGCTGGAGCAACAAGAAGGTGGAAATGCAGCCGCCGGTGAGCGAATCACCGAAGAAGAGAAGAATGGCCGAAGCGGGGGGGGGGGCAGTGGTGTGAAATTATCGATATGGTCGACTAGAGCGGGTGATTTGGCGACTGAAAAATTTTGAACTTCTTTTGCAAATTTTGGCTCAACAATAAAGTAGGTTGTGTAGATATGCAACTATGTGGACAACCTATATGACAAGCTCAACAAACAACAAAGTGCAAGCTAAGAGTAAACACAGGATAATAAGCTTGCACAAAGTAAAGGATAGAAGTAACCGCAAGTTGAGACAAAGATGTGTTGCCAAAGTTCCCTCCTTTGGGGGAGGTACATCTCCGTTGGAGAGGTGGAGGCACAATGCACCCCAAGCACCCCAAGGGCTCAACCTACACGCCCTCGCATGATGTAAGGTGCCATGAATTGACTAGCGGTGCCCTTAAAGGCGGCATCCGGGACCCTTACAAACAAGGTTGGGGCAATCTCCACAACTAAATTGGAGGCTCCCAACACCACAAAGAAGCCTCACCACAATGGAATGTGGCTCCAAGGTGACCTCTTCCATCTAGTGCCCAAACACCCAAGAGTAACAAGTTGATGAGGATGAAAGAGTCGGGGAGCACAAATCAGTTTGGTTGGAATGTAGATAGGGTGAATCTCCACCAATCCCAAAACTATCAGAGACTTTGGGTGGTTGGGGAAGGAGATCTTGCGCCTTTTCTGGTTTGCAATTGGTGGGGGGAAAGCTTGAGAGAAGATTAGGTTTGGAGATGGAAGAAGGGGGTATAAATACCTCCCAAGGGAGATAGGCCCTTGCAGAGCCGCACATCGGGGCACCCATACTAAAGGGGTTCGGGAACCTGGACTACACAGAGGAAGCACAGTCTGCCTCGGGCACTGATGTCTACTACGCAACTTTATTCTTGTAGACTCTGTTGGGCCTCCAAGCGCAGAGTTTTGTAGGACAGCAGCAAATTTCCCTCAAGTGGATATCCAAAGGTTTATAATTTAGTGGGAGGTTTAGGATGAAGATGGTCTCTCTCAAACAACCCTGCAATCAAATACAAGAAATCTCTTGTGTCCCCAACACACCCAATACAATGGTGAATTGTATAGGTGCACTAGTTCGGCAAAGAGATGGTGATACAAGTGTAGTATGGATGGTAGAAATAGATTTTTTAATCTGAATAAATAAAAACAGCAAGGTAGCAAGTAGCAAAAGTGTGTAAAAATGGTGTCTCAATGCTTGGAAACAAGCCCTAGGGTTCATACTTTCACTAGTGCAATCTCTCAACAGTGCTAGGATAATTGAATCATATAACAATCCCACAACGTGCAACAAAGAATCACTCCAAAGTTTCTATCGGAGAAAGTAGGATGAAAACGTGTATCAACCTCTATGCCTAGATTACCCCAATGTCACCACAGGAATCCGTAAGTTGATTACCAAAACATATGTCAAGTGATCTCAATAAATTACCCCATTGTCACCACGGGTATCCACAAACAAGACATATATAGCAAGTGATCCCAAATCCAAAGTATTCAATCCAACATACGAAACTTCAAAGAGCAAGACTCAATTCATCACAACAAATATAGAGAGGGAAGAACACCTTATGATCCAACTATATTAACAAAGCTCATGGTACATCAAGATCGTGCCCTATCAAGATCACGATGGAGAGAGATCAAACACATAGCTACTGGTACATACCCTCAGCCCCGAGGGTGAACTACTCCCTCCTCGTCATGGAGCCAGCGGGGATGATGATGATTGTGACGCCCCTGGCCCAATCGTGCACTAATCATACACGCAAATGCACACGATGAAGCCTAAGGACTCACGGGAAGATATCACAACACAACTCTAAAACATAAATAAAGTCATACAAGCTTTATATTACAAGCCAGGGGCCTCGAGGGCTCGAATACATAAGCTTGCGAACAAGCGTCAGTGGAAGCATCAGATATCTGAGTACAGATATGAAATAGAAACAGAAAGGCCTTTAGAAAGGCGGGGCAAAATAAAACACTATGATCGAAAGGCGTAGGCCTCCTACCTGGGACCCTCCGATCCTACTCCTGGTCGTCAGTCAACTCGTAGCAGTATCCATCCTCTGCGTAGTAGTAGTAGTCGAACGACGGGGCATCTGTCTCAGGGGACTCCGTCCTCTGGTCACGACAAACTGATATGGGGAGAAAAGGAAAACAAAGCAACCGTGAGTACTCAGCAAGCAAGGATCTACACTACATATGCAACATTTTCAAAGAGAGGCTGTATATGTGGACTGGGCTGCAGAAATGCCAGAATAGAGAGAAGGCCTAGTCCTATCGAAGACTAGCATCTTCAGAGGTCTTGCAGCAATAGAAGAGAGTAGCACAGTACGATATAATGTAGCAGTATCATTAAGTCTCATCCTCACCCAGAGATCCTTTCTCGACTCCCTGCGAGAGAGCAATCCCAGAGCCATAGTATCCAAGTATCCAGTTCTAAAATTGTATCAATCAGGATACAACTCCGAGTGTCCTTTACCGTAGGACCGGCTATCGATAGAAGTATTCTTCCCTGCAGGGGTGCACCAACTTACCCAACACGCTCGATTAACTCCGGCCGGACACACTTTCCTGGGTCATGCCCGACCTCGGCCAAACGACACACCGCAGCCCTACCTACAGCTCAGCAGAGAGGTCCCCGCCGGTCTACATCCTAAGCGCTCAGGGGTCTTGGGCCATCGCCTTGTGCACTCCGGGTCGTTGCGAGCAGGGTGAAGCCAGGCACCCGGAGGGCACCGGTCCGTCCCGGCCGCAAGGCTGAACTAGACGTCTGAGAGAGCTTTCGGCAGATGCTACGATGCAGAACGCCCATACTATGCCCACGTGATGGTTAGTGCTATCAGGCCAGAGACATGCTCGGATCAAATATCCAAATCGTTAATGGACTAGGGCTTGCGGTAACGAGCAGAGACTCACGAAAGATGTGACCCCGTCGCCCCGTCTCGAGGACTTGCTGCAAGGGTTAAAAATGCCCGGCCGCGCCTCATATTCAGCACTCGGGCACCATACAGGCAACCGTCTTCACAACACTCGCCTCTCAGGCACACGCGGGTACCCCTCAGGGTCGACCCGCCTATCCAAGTAACAGTGTAAAGTCCAGTATCCGTGTGTCCATAACATCAGTGGAATCCGAGGTATCACCCTCGTTGGATTCCTACTCGATGTGTCTATCAAGGTGAACTCGGAGGATTCACCCTCGATGGGTTCACTCTTGATGTGTTGCACGACAGCGTCGTTACCGGAAGTGGTGAAGGAGGAATCACCCTCGATGACCACGACCGAATAGCTACTCTACAGAGTTAACATCAGAAGTGCTACAAGAGGTTTCACCCTCGGCACTCGATAGTAACGCTGCAGTGTCGTTACAACTCAGGGGGGTGATGTGCGGTGTCGGGACCTGATCTTCAATCCCGTTGATCGGGTCTTCTGACGATCCAGCGCGGCAGTCGGGATAAGTGGGGTCACTGATAGGTCTCTACCCAGCCTAGACTAAACAGTTTAGGATATGCCGGTAATTATCAACAGCAGGTTACAATAAACAGGCTATGCATCAGAATAGGTAAAGCAGCAGCAGCAGCAATTCTAATGCAAGCATGAGAAATAGAATGGGCGATATCGGGATGATCAAAGGGGGGGCTTGCCTGGTTGCTCGGCGACAAGGGCAAGGTCATCAATGGTGTCTTCGGGATCCGGAGCTGCGTCGGTACCGGGAACTGCGTCGGGGTCTAACGAGAGAGAAGAGGGGGAGGAAACAGTATAAATATAGAGCAAACATACGCAACACAGAGCAGGCCCTGCTAACGTGCAGTGCAGGGTTGCCTGAAGACATGTCCAAGTCATTTAGTTATTTTAGGAATTTGTTTGGAATTATTTTATTAAGGTCATACACTATTCATTTATCTGAAACGGGCAAAAAGTTGCATGTTCAGATAGTTAGAGGCATCCAACAGGTATGTGTGTAGCGTATTCGGATTCGTGGGATTTTTCTGATCATTTTTCATATATAAATTATTTTCATTGGAGTTACGGATTAAAAGATATGAATTTCTAAAGTTTTAAATGATTTTTTGGAATTATTTAATTAATTAAATCCGAATTATCCAAAACAGTGCGGGGTGACGTCATCATGACGCAGTGCTGACATCAGCAGTCAACAGTGCATTGACTGGGTCAAACCTGACGTGTGGGTCCAGTGGGACCCACCTGTCATTGACACCGTGATAATCAGAGTTAGTTTAAACTTAATCTAAACTAAACAGTGGGGGTGG
Source organism: Thinopyrum elongatum (assembly GCA_011799875.1). NCBI lineage: Eukaryota > Viridiplantae > Streptophyta > Magnoliopsida > Poales > Poaceae > Thinopyrum > Thinopyrum elongatum. Next base: position 8,089,941 of record CM022298.1, read on the forward strand.
CCCACACGTCAGTGAGACATACTAATCAAAATTAATAAAATTAAACATTTTAATTAGCAGTTAATTAACAGGGCCGTGGGGCCCACTAGTCAGACCAGTTGACCAGGTCAACGGTCAACAATGGCCCCACGGGCCCACCAGTCAGGGGCACAGGGGTGGGCCAGGGGGATGCCCCCGTGGCAGCCACGTCGGCAGGCCGGCGGGAGCGCCCCGGCGGGTGCCAGGGACGGCGGCAGAGCGCTGGCGAGCCGCGGGTTTCGCCTGTGGCCGGCCATTTGCGACGCCGCGGGCACCGTTGGGACCGCGCGAGCGCCGCGGTTCGGCTGGAGGTGCTGGCCGGGCCGGGGAGTGGAAGGAGCAGGGCCAGCGGCGAGCAGGGCGGAGCAAAGCTCCGGTGAGCGATGCGGGTGACGACTCGGTGCGAGTTAGCGCGTGATCTGGGCGTCGTTCGATGCAGCGAACTACGGCGGTTCGAACAGAGCGAGTGCGGCATCAAGACGGCGACCGAAATGGCCGGGCGACGAGCGACCGCGGCGGCCGGAGCATGCGTACGCGGCGGAGCAGCTACGGCTACCGAGCGGGCAAGCAGAGAGTAGGGGAGGAAGGGGGGAGCCTCACAGTGGTTGTCGCCGTGTACGCGTGCTCGGGGGAGGGCCGGTGCAGCCGTTGGCGAAGAAGATCGCCGGCGGGGATCTAAGAAGGGGGCGGAGCAGCTGCAGTGGAGAAGGGCCCCCGGGCGTCGAATGGTGGTGCGGGGCGACGTAGTCGTGCGCGACAGAGCCGCCGGACAACACGGCGGCGCGAACAGGTGACGGTGGCCATGCCTACCACGGCCCCTTGGACATGGCCGCGTCGGGTGCGGTGGGGAGGCGACGAAGAGGGAGAGGGAGGCAGCTAAGGCGTGTCCGCGGGGTCGGGGAGGGGTTCTTGTAGGCGCGGGTGTGGGCGCGGCGTGCTGTCGAGCAGCGGCGAGGGGGGGCCTGGCCGCGCGCGGCAGGTGTTCGACAGCGCGCGCGTGAGCAGTGCGAGGTGAGGGACGGCGCGGGGGTGGGCTGGGCCGCGCTGTAGCAGTAGGCCTAGTGCACAGTAGATCCTTTAGGCCTTTTTCCTTTTCGCTTTTTCTGTTTCTTTTCTTTTCTATTCTGTTAATTGTTTAGGCCCCAAATGGTTTTTGTAAAAAGGGAGAACTAGTCCATAAATACCAGTGCTTTATACCCTAACACCAAAATCTAGTTTGGGCAAAACACCATTTCATATTTGATCTAGATTAATTAAAAGGCTTGTAAATATTATTTTCAGCCACTGTTAAAAGAGGTTTGGGCCACCTAATTAATTTATTTAATGTTGGTTACAATTTTAGAATGGTCTCTGTATTATTTGCCATTTATTGAACATTTTAGTTTTCATGTTTGTGAACTTTTATTTTCCACTTTCATCTAAATTTGAATTTTGAGTTAGGAGTTGAAATGCATTATGATGCAAATGATGATCACGCATTGTTAATCATGCTGACTTGGCATTATCAAAATGGAATTACTATGGCTAACCACTGGGGGTGTTACAAATCTCCTCCACTAATAAGAATTCTCGTCCCGAGAATTAAGAGGTAGAAGGAAAAAGTTCGGGGTATTCCGCATGAAGATTATCCTCGCGTTCCCAAGTGGCTTCATCTTCAGTATGATTTGACCACTGAACTTTGAGGAACTTGGTAACCTTCTGACGGGTCCGACGTTCAGCTTCATCGAGAATGCGGATCGGATGCTCCTTATAAGAAAGATCATCTTGCAATTCGAGCATCTCGTGATCCACAGCTCGGTGCGGAGATTCTTTGAAGCATTGACGAAGTTGCGACACATGGAATACGTCGTGGATATGAGAGAATTGTGGCGGCAATTCCAATTTATACGCCACCTGTCCACGCCTTGCAATTATGCGGAAAGGACCAATGTAGCGTGGAGCTAGCTTGCCCTTGATTCCAAATCGGTGAGTGCCCTTCATAGGAGTGACACGAAGATAAGCTTGATCACCAGGTTGATAAGTCAAACCCCATCGTTTGCGATCATAGTTGCTCTTCTGGCGGTCCTGAGCCGCCTTGAGATTTTCCCGGACAATACGAACTTGTCCTTCGGCGTGTTGAATAATATCCGGACCCACGAGCGGTCGTTCCCCAGTTTCTGACCAATTCAGAGGGGTTCGACACTTATGTCGATAGAGTACTTCGAAGGGGGCCATCTTCAAGCTGGCTTGATAGCTGTTGTTATATGAGAATTCCGCATAAGGAAGAGATTCTTCCCACTTCTTGCCAAACGATATAACACAAGCCCGAAGCATGTCTTCAAGAACCTGATTGACTCGTTCAACTTGGCCTTCGGATTGGGGGTGATAAGCTGAACTCCAGGTAATATGAGTTCCCATAGCTGTTTGGAAACTTTCCCAGAATTTTGAGGTGAAAAGACCGCCACGGTCCGAACTAATCTCCTTCGGAATACCGTGGAGTGAAACAATTCTGGAGATATACAACTCTGCTAACTGGCTAGCAGTGATCGTCTCCTTGACAGGCAGAAAATGTGCAACTTTAGAATGTTGGTCGACAACGACAAGGATAGCATCGTGACCCTTCTGTGACCTGGGAAGTCCTGTAACGAAATCCATCTGAACCTTATCCCATTTCCATAGAGGAATAGGAAGTGGTTGCAGAATTCCAGCTGGTTTCTGATGTTCTGCTTTAACGCGACGACACACATCACATTCAGCAACATAACAAGCAATGTCCTGCTTCATTCTAGACCACCAGAACCTTTGACGGAGATCACGATACATCTTGGTGCTACCCGGATGAATAGACAACGGGGTATCATGTGCCTCCTTCATGACCTTGTCAGTCATAAGTCCGAAGCGAGGTACCACAATGCGGTTTCTGAAATACAAGGTTCCATCTTCAGACAGCGAGAAATCCCTATACTTTACAAGGTGAAGGTCTTTCTTCATAAGATCAATTTCAGCATCTTTAGCTTGCGCATTCTTAATGGCTTTCTCAAGATCTGGTTGTATCACAAGGTTATTAAGAGAGCCCTGTGGAACAATACGCAGATTCTGCTTGCGCAGTTCTTCAAAAAGACGAGGTTGAGCTCGCCTAACCATGAGGTTGTCGCAATAGGACTTGCGGCTTAAGGCATCAGCCATCACGTTAGCCTTGCCAGGGGTATAGGATATACCCAAATCATAGTCCGCAATGGCCTCCATCCATCTTTGCTGACGGAGGTTTAGAGAAGGTTGAGTAAACAAGTAATTCAGACTTTTATGATCCGTGTAGATCTCGCAACGATTACCGAGAAGGTAATGTCACCACAACTGCAATGCATAGATCACAGCAGCTAATTCTCTTCATGTGGGCGCAACTGACAAGAGCCATAAGCAATCACTTTACGCTCTTGCATTAGGACACAGCCTAATCCTTCACGGGATGCGTCACAATAAATCACAACGTCTTTGCGGGTATCTGGAGGAGATAGTACTGGGGCAGATGTTAGCTTGTCTTTGAGTGCTTGAAAACTTTCTTGACATTTGTCTGTCCATTCATATTTAACGCCCTTGTGAAGCAGATCAGTCAGGGGCTTAGCAATCTTGGAAAAGTTCTCGACAAATCGACGGCAATAGCTTGCAAGGCCGAGAAAACTTCTCACTTGCTTGACGTTCTTTGGAGGAGTCCAATCAAGAATAGCCTGAACTTGTTCTGGGTTAACGGCAATTCGTGGGCAGGTAGTCAAAGAGATTGACGATGATAACACAGATCAGCGAGGGGCAAGGATGGCATTGCCGTTCATGAATTGAATTAACACCTCGGAAGAACTCAAAATGTTGACGCTGAACACGACACATTTTTCCGGGAGATTCCAAAAGTGTCAAATGACAGTGTGAGAAGCGTAAGATACTTGTAAAGGAAAGGTTAAACAAACCAATGGAAAGGAAAATGATGATTATCAGACTAATCGTTCCAAGGAAAGGATCAGTTGCGAATATCCAGCTCTCCGGGAGAATGTGATTACGAGATCCTAATGTTGGAGTTAGTAAAATCATTTAACCCGAATAGAAGAGAGATCAAAGTCCCAGAATAAAGGTCGAGGAGTAAAAGATCCTAATACCACCCAATTGGCGAGGTGGGCCCGTAAGCCACACAGCCAAGTTAGTAAAACAGTTTTTGATTACTAGACTCAACTTCGGCCAAGGAGTTGGAAAGGGGGGGTTCCTACAGTTAGTCGGCTCTGATACCAACTTGTGACGTCCCCGGCCCAATCGTGCACTAATCATACACGCAAATGCACACGATCAAGCCTAAGGACTCACGGGAAGATATCACAACACAACTCTAAAACATAAATAAAGTCATACAAGCTTTATATTACAATCCAGGGGCCTCGAGGGCTCGAATACATAAGCTTGCGAACAAGCGTCAGCGGAAGCATCAGATATCTGAGTACAGATATGAAATAGAAACAGAAAGGCCTTTAGAAAGGCGGGGCAAAATAAAACACTACGATCGAAAGGCGTAGGCCTCTTGCCTGGGACCCTCCGATCCTACTCCTGGTCGTCAGTCAACTCGTAGCAGTATCCATCCTCTGGGTAGTAGTAGTAGTCGAACGACGGGGCATCTATCTCAGGGGGCTCCGTCCTCTGGTCACGACAAACTGATATGGGGAGAAAAGGAAAACAAAGCAACCGTGAGTACTCAGCAAGCAAGGATCTACACTACATATGCAACATTTTCAAAGAGAGGCTGTATATGTGGACTGGGCTGCAGAAATGCCAGAATAGAGAGAAGGCCTAGTCCTATCGAAGACTAGCATCTTCAGAGGTCTTGCAGCAATAGAAGAGAGTAGCACAGTACGATATAATGTAGCAGTATCATTAAGTCTCATCCTCACCCAGAGATCCTTTCTCTACTCCCTGCAAGAATGCAATCCCAGAGCCATAGTATCCAAGTATCCAGTTCTAAAATTGTATCAATCAGGATACAACTCCGAGTGTCCTTTACCGTAGGACCGGCTATCGATAGAAGTATTCTTCCCTGCAGGGGTGCACCAACTTACCCAACACGCTCGATTAACTCCGGCCGGACACACTTTCCTGGGTCATGCCCGGCCTCGGCCAAACGACACACCGCAGCCCTACCTACAGCTCAGCAGAGAGGTCCCTGCCGGTCTACATCCTAAGCGCTCAGGGGTCTTGGGCCATCGCCCTGTGCACTCCGGGTCGTTGCGAGCAGGGTGAAGCCAGGCACCCGGAGGGCACCGGTCCATCCCAGCCGCAAGGCTGAACTAGACGTCTGAGAGAGCTTTCGGCTGATGCTACGATGCAGAACGCCCATACTATGCCCACGTGATGGTTAGTGCTATCAGGCCAGAGACCTGCTCGGATCAAATATCCAAATCGTTAATGGACTAGGGCTTGCGGTAACGAGCAGAGACTCACGAAGGATGTGACCCCGTCGCCCCGTCTCGAGGACTTGCTGCAAGGGTTAAGAATGCCCGGCCGCGCCTCGTATTCAGCACTCGGGCACCATACAGGCACCCGTCTTCACAACACTCGCCTCTCAGGCGCACGCGGGTACCCCTCATGGTCGACCCGCCTATCCAAGTAACAGTGTAAAGTCCAGTATCCGTGTGTCCATAACATCAGGGGAATCCGAGGTATCACCCTCGTTGGATTCCTACTCGATGTGTCTGTCAAGGTGAACTCGAAGGATTCACCCTCGATGGGTTCACTCTTGATGTGTTGCACGACAGCGTCGTTACCGGAAGTGGTGAAGGAGGAATCACCCTCGATGACCACGACCGAATAGCTACTCTACAGAGTTAACATCAGAAGTGCTACAAGAGGTTTCACCCTCGGCACTCGATAGTAACGCTGCAGTGTCGTTACAACTCAGGGGGGTGATGTGCGGTGTTGGGACCTGATCTTCAATCCCGTTGATCGGGACTTCTGACGATCCAGCGCGGCAGTCGGGATAAGTGGGGTCACTGATAGGTCTCTACCCAGCCTAGACTAAACAGTTTAGGATATGCCGGTAATTATCAACAGTAGGTTACAATAAACAGGCTATGCATCAGAATAGGTAAAGCAGCAGCAGCAGCAATTCTAATGCAAGCATGAGAAATAGAATGGGCGATATCGGGATGATCAAAGGGGGGGCTTGCCTGGTTGCTCGGCGACAAGGGCAAGGTCATCAACGGTGTCTTCGGGATCCGGAGCTGCGTCGGTACCGGGAACTGTGTCGGGGTCTAACGAGAGAGAAGAGGGGGAGGAAACAGTATAAATATAGGGCAAACATAAGCAACACGGAGCAGGCCATGCTAACGTGCAGCGCAGGGTTGCCTGAAGACATGTCCAAGTCATTTAGTTATTTTAGGAATTTGTTTGGAATTATTTTATTAAGGTCATACACTATTCATTTATCTGAAACAGGCAAAAAGTTGCATGTTCAGATAGTTAGAGCATCCAACAGGTATGTGTGTAGCGTATTCGGATTCGTGGATTTTTCTGATCATTTTTCATATATAAATTATTTTCATTGGAGTTACGGATTAAAATATATGAATTTCTAAAGTTTTAAATGATTTTTAGGAATTATTTAATTAATTAAATCCGAATTATCCAAAACAGTGCGGGGTGACGTCATCATGACGCAGTGCTGACGTCAGCAGTCAACAGTGCATTGACTGGGTCAAACCTGACGTGTGGGTCCAGTGGGACCCACCTGTCATTGACACAGTGTTAATCAGAGTTAGTTTAAATTTAATCTAAACAAAACAGTGGGGGTGGCCCACACGTCAGTGAGACATACTAATCAAAATTAATAAAATTAAACATTTTAATTAGCAGTTAATTAACAGGGCCGTGGGGCCCACTAGTCAGACCAGTTGACCAGGTCAACGGTCAACAATGGCCCCACGGGCCCACCAGTCAGGGGCACAGGGGTGGGCCAGGGGGATGCCCCCGTGGCAGCCATGTCGGCAGGCCGGCCGGAGCGCCCCGGCGGGTGCCAGGGACGGCGGCAGAGCGCCGGCGAGCCGCGGGTTTCGCCTGTGGCCGGCCATTTGCGACGCCGCGGGCACCGTTGGGACCGCGCGAGCGCCGCGGTTCGACTGGAGGTGGTGGCCGGGCCGGGGAGTGGCCGAAGCAGGGCCAGCGGCGAGCAGGGCGGAGCAAAGCTCCGGTGAGCGATGCGGGTGACGACTCGGTGCGAGTTAGCGCGTGATTTGGGCGTCGTTCGATGCAGTGAACTACGGCGGTTCGAACAGAGCGAGTGCGGCATCAAGACGGCGACCGAAATGGCCGGGCGACGAGCGACCGCGGCGGCCGGAGCATGCGTACGCGGCGGAGCAGCTACGGCTGCCGAGCGGGCAAGCAGAGAGCAGGGGAGGAAGGGGGGAGCCTCACAGTGGTTGTCACCATGTACGCGTGCTCGGGGGAGGGCCGGTGCAGCCGTTGGCGAAGAAGATCGCCGGCGGGGACCTGAGAAGGGGGCGGAGCAGGTGCAGTGGAGAAAGGCCCCCGGGCGTCGAATGGTGGTGCGGGGCGACGTAGTCGTGCGCGACAGAGCCGCCGGACAACACGGCAGCGCGAACAGGCGACGGTGGCCATGCCTACCACGGCCCCTTGGACATGGCCGCGTCGGGTGTGGTGGGGAGGCGACGAAGAGGGAGAGGGAGGCAGCTAGGGCGTGTCCGCGGGGTCGGGGAGGGGTTCTTGTAGGCGCGGGTGTGGGCGCGGCGTGCTGTCGAGCAGCGGCGAGGGGGGCCTGGCCGCGCGCGGCAGGTGTTCGACAGCGCGCGTGTGAGCAGTGCGTGGTGAGGGACGGCGCGGGGGTGGGCTGGGCCGCGCTGTAGCAGTAGGCCTAGTGCACAGTAGATCCTTTAGGCCTTTTTCCTTTTCTCTTTTTCTGTTTCTTTTCTTTTCTATTCTGTTAATTGTTTAGGCCCCAAATGGTTTTTGTAAAAAGGGAGACCTAGTCCATAAATACCAGTGCTTTATACCCTAACACCAAAATCTAGTTTGGGCAAAACACCATTTCATATTTGATCTAGATTAATTAAAAGGCTTGTAAATATTATTTTCAGCCACTGTTAAAAGAGGTTTGGGCCACCTAATTAATTTATTTAATGTTGGTTACAATTTTAGAATCTTCTCTGTATTATTTGCCATTTATTGAACATTTTAGTTTTCATGTTTTATGAACTTTTATTTTCCACTTTCATATAAATTTGAATTTTGAGTTAGGAGTTGAAATGCATTATGATGCAAATGATGATCACGCACTGTTAATCATGCTGACTTGGCATTATCAAAATGGAATTACTGTGGCTAACCACTGGGGGTGTTACAATGATGGCCTTCGTTGATGAATTCCCCCCTCTGGCAGGGTGCCGAAACGGAGCTCTGGATGAGATCGCTTCGGAACAGAGGCTTGCGGCGGCGGAAAAACTCAACTAGGTTAACTTTCGGGGGTTTTGCAATATATAGGATTTTTCAGCATTGGAATCACACCAGGAGGTGCCACAGGGGGCCCACAAGGGGGCAGGGCGTGCCTAGGGGGTAGGCGTGCCCACTGCCTTGTGCGGCCCCTGTGAGTCTTCTGGTGCTCTCCTGAAGCTTCCTGGGTCTCTTTCGTTCCAAAAAAAATCATCAAAAAGTTTTGTCGTGTTTGGACTTCGTTTGGTATGGATTTTTTGGAAAACCAAAAGCAAGCAGAAAACAACAACTTGCACTGGGCACTAGATTAATATGTTAGTCCATGAAAATAATATAAGAAATGCACCAAAACCATATAAAATTATTGCAAACATGGCATGAATACTTCATTAATTATAGATATGTTGGAGACGTATCAGCATCCCCAAGCTTAATTCCCGCTTGTCCTCGAGTAGGTAAATGATAAAAGAAAAAAATTTATGAAGTGTGAATGCTAGTATAGTGCATAAGTTTGATCAATGATAATTGCAATCACATTTCCTAGCATCGTGAACAACAACTCTTTCTCATAAAACTTATCACGATAAAGTAGCAATCAATTCACATGTTATCGTTTAAACAATGCACTCTCTTGAAACTTAACAACCTATGTTCTTAGTCACCAATCAATTAAAATTCATATTATTTTCAGAAAAGTCTAAGTAAGAGCTCCACATACTCAATTATCATTTAGTCTTCTATGATTGCTAGTAATCAAACATATTTTTAGAACAAACAACATCCATCGAACACAGAGGAAGATAGGGGCTTAATGTTTCGCCTCCCAACTTACTTATCATAGAGATAATTGGCAACAATAATAATTCATAATCAAATATATTTGACTGGATATATATGCCTGGATCTTTCCCCACCAGACGATGCTTGCCAAGTGGAGAATAATTGAGGTTGGAATAAAAGGTTGACTCAACATGAAAAGTAAATAGATATGCCCTTCGCAGAGGGAAACATCGATTTGCTAATGTGCCAGAGCTCATTGCTTAAAATAGAGATAATTTCATTTAAGAGGTGTACTTTTCCTGTCAGCAGGTTAACGACAAAGTTTTCAATATCTTTCATGCTAAACACGTTAATGGCGGTTCCCATGCAAAAGTTTTACTCTCCTTTCCACCATACTAACACAAACCATGGCTAGCCGAATCCATAGGTGCCTGCCAACTTTCAACTTTCCAGGAGGTGTATTTTTTATAAATAATTTATGACTGGGCATCCTTTTTACCAGCCTCCCTCAAATTTGATAAGTGAATAAATTCTCGTCGGTGAGTAAAACACACTTAGCATGGAAGATATTTACTACCCCCATTGCTCCATGAGCGGTACGGGCACACAAAACGGATGTTCATTTGATGGTTTAGAGGACTCTCTCCAATTTAAAACTTTCATATCTAAGGATTGTATCAAATAGCAAACAAAACAAAGTAAAGGGACACTCTAAGAATAGCACATATCATGTGAACAAATAAAAACTTAGGCTCAATCGAGACTAACCAAAAGTTGTTAATGAAGAAAGGTGGGATGCCTACCGGGCATCCCCAAGCTAAGATGCTTGAGACTTCTTGGAATTTTAACTTGGGGAGACTTGGGCATCCCCAAGCTTTAGTTCTCATTTCTCCTTAATTCCTATCATATCACGGCTTCCCCTAAGTCTTAAAAACTTCATCCACACAAAACTTAACAAGAACTCATGAGATAAGTTTGTATAAATAAATTCAAAACCTTAACATTAGCTACTATAGAAAATTACTAAAATTATAATTAAACATTGCATACTAAATGTCTCTACATATTTAATACTCCTATCCATTTATAGAAACATTAAACAAGCAAACATATGCAAACAATGCAAATATAACAGTAATCGGTCTAAACAGAATAGTTTGTAAAGGATGAAGCAAAATTCATACTTATTTAACTCTAAAAATTCTGAACATTTACCACATAACATAAAATTTGTTATACCTTGCTGTGTCAAAATTTCAAGATTTTACCATGTTATGACTTTTCATGAAAATTTAGACAATAATAGAAAACTTTCTGTTTTGAAACAGCAACTCATAAACATGTAAACTAAGCATGGTAAAGGCTATACTTGACACTTTTATTGAAATACAAAACATGATTATGAATAACAGCAAGAAAAGACCAACAAAAGCAAATGACGCTCCAAGCAAAACACATATTATGTGATGAACAAAAATATAGTTTTGAGTGAGGTTACCGATAATGTTGAAGACGAAAGAGGGGATCCCTTCCGGGGCATCCCCAAGCTTAGGCGCTTGAGTATTCCTTGAATATTACCTTGGGGTGCCTTGGGCATCCCCAAGCTTAGGGTCTAGCCACTCCTTATTCTCCTCATATCGTTGTCTCACCCAAAAATTGAAAACTTCATTCACACAAAACTTAACGGAACTTGTGAGATGGGTTAGTATGATAATATAAATCATTCACTCATGTGCTGTCAAGACAAGATTCACAATTGTTCTCACATAATGTCTACTATATTCTATTATTTCCACAATTAATATCCCACAATATAAGCTTATGGAAACACTAAAACAAGCAAACAATGCAATCAAAATAGAATCTATCAAAAACAGAACATCACATAGTGATCTGAATTAAAACCATACTTATGCAACTCTAAAAATTATGAAAAATTAGGAAAACACAAAAAAAAATCTCAGTATTTTGTAAAAATTTCATACCATTTTCATGTTCTAGAAAAAAATGATAATTCAAATACTGGGCGCAAAACTTACTTTTTTTTGCACAGAATCAATTCAACTATCATCCAAATCACACCAAAGGCTTTACTTGGCACATTATTCAAATAAAAGATACACAACATGATTACTGTAGTAGCTTAATCATGTTAACACACAAGAATAGTAAGGGTAAATATTGGGTTGCCTCCCAACAAGCGCTTTTCTTTAAAGCCTTTCAGCTAGGCATGATGATTTTAATGATGCTCACTTAAAGATTAGAATTGAAACATAAAGTGAGCATCATGAATCATTAAGCAAACATTTAAGCCTAACCCACTTCCTATGCATAGGAGTTTTATAAGCAAACAATTTATTGGAGCAAGAATTAACTAGCATAGGAAGACAAAACAAGTGTAACTTCAAAATTTTCAACACATAGAGAGGAAACTTGATGTTGTTGATATATATAAGCATATCTTCCTCTCTCATAATAATTTTCAATAGCATCATGAAGAAATTCAACAATATAACTATCACACAAAGCATTCTTTTAATGATATATAAGCATATGATTTTTATTACTCTCCACATAAGAAAATTTCTTCTCATTCATAATGGTGGGAGAAAACTCAACAAAATAACTATCATGTGATACTTCATTGACATAATCAATTTAAGCATTAAAATCATGATGACAAGTTTCATGGTTATCATTATTCTTTATAGCATACATGTCATCACAATAATCATCATAGATAGCAACTTTTTTCTCATAATAATCAATTGGCACATCTTCCAAAGTAGTGGATTCAACACTAAATAAAGTCATGACCTCTCCAAATCCACTTTTACCAATATTGTAATAAGATTCAACACCCTCCAAAATAGTGGGATCATTACCTAGAGTTGACACTCTTCCAAACCCATTTTCATCATTGTAATCATCATAAATAGGAGGCATGCTGTCATCATAATAAATTTTCTCATCAAAACTTGGGGTACTAAAAATATCATCTTCATCAAACATAGCATCCCCAAGCTTATGGCTTTGCATATCATTAGCATCATGGATATTTGATACGTCTCTGATGTATCTATAATTTTTTATTGTTTAATGCTATTATATTACCAATCGTATATGCTTCACACATCATTTTATATCATTTTTGGGAACTAACCTATTAACTCAGTGCCAAGTGCCAGTTGATGTTTTCTGCTTGTTTTTGGTTTTACAAAAAAGCCTTACAAACGGAGTCCAAATGCTACAAAAAAATTGATGATTTTTTCTGGACCAGGAGGGACTCTAGAAGCTTCGGGGGAGGACCAGAAGCCAGACGAGGAAGCGATAAGGCAACAGGGTGCGCCCTGGGGGAGTAGGCGCGCCCTGATGCCTTGTGGGCCCCATGTGGCTCCTTCTGACCTAATTCCAAAACCCCTATAGCGAGACCCAAAACAATTCTTCCGCCACCGCAAGCCTCTGTTCTTCCGCGATCCCATCTGGAGGCCTCCACCGGTAATCTGCCGGGGAGGGAATCGATCACGGAGGGGTTCTTCATCAACTTTGTTTATACGTCTCCAACGTATCTATAATTTTTTTATTGTTCCATGCTATTATATTATCTGTTTTGGATGTTTTATATGCATTTATATGATGTTTTATATTATTTTTGGGACTAACCTATTAACCTAGAGCCCAGTGCCAGTTTCTGTTTTTTCCTTGTTTTTGAGGCTCGCGGAAAAGGAATATCAAACGGAGTCCAAACGGAATAAAAATTTACGAAGAATATTTTTGGAAAATATAAAAAATACAGGAGCAAAAAGATACCGGAGAGGAGTCCCGAGGCAGCCACAAGCCTAGGGGGCGCGCCCCCTGGCTTATGGGCCCCTCAGGAGTCCCCCTAACTTGATTCCAACGCCAAGTGCTTCTAATAATCCTGTAACCCCCAGAAAGAAACCTAGATCGGGAGTTCCGCCGCCGCAAGCCTCTGTAGCCACGAAAAACCAATCGGGAGCCTGTTCCGGCACCCTGCCGGAGAGGGAAACCAACACCGGTGGCCATCTTCATCATCCCGACGGTCTCCATGACGAGGAGGGAGTAGTTCACCCTCGGGGCTGAGGGTATGTACCAGTAGCTATGTGTTTGATCTCTCTCTCTCGTGTTCTTGATATGGCATGATCTTGATGTATCGCGAGCTTTATTAATATAGATGAATCATATGGAGTTTTCCCCTCTCTGTCTTCTTGTGATGAATTGAGTTTTCCCTTTGAAGTTTTCTTATCGGATTGAGTCTTTAAGGATTTGAGAACACTTGATGTATGTCTTGCGATGGGATATCCGTGGTGACAATGGGATGTTCTATTGATCCACTTGATGTATGTTTTGGTGATCAACTTGCGGGTTCCGTGACCTTGGGAATCTATGCATAGGGGTTGGCACACGTTTTCGTCTTGACTCTCCGATAGAAACTATGGGGCACTCTTTGAAGTTCTTTGTGTTGGATTGAACATGATGAATCTGAGATTGTGTGATGCATGTCGTATAATCAAGCCCATGGGTACTCGTGGTGACATTGGAGTATCTAGGTGACATTAGGGTTTTGGTTGATGTGTATCTTAAGGTGTTATTTTAGTACAAACTCTAGGGCTGTTCGTGACACTTATAGGGATAGCTCATAAGATTGATCGGAAAGGATAACTTTGAGGTGGTTTCGTACCCTACAATAATTTCTTCATTTGTTCTCTGCTATGAGTTACTTTGGAGTGAACTCTTTGTCACGCGTGAAGGATTTACATATGATTCAACTATGTCAACAATGTTGGGAGATCGCACTAGTGAAAGTATGAACCCTAGGCCTTGTTTCTAAGCATTGCAATACCGTTTGTGCTCAATTTTGTTATTAGTTACCTTGCTGTTTTTATATTTTCAGATTACAAAAACCTATATCTACTATCCATATTACACTTGTATCACCATCTCTTCGCCGAACTAGTGCACCTATACATTTTACCATTGTATTGGGTGTGTTGGGGACACAAGAGAGTCTTTGTTATTTGGTTGCAGGGTTATTTAAGAGAGACCATCTTCATCCTACGCCTCCCACGGATTGATAAACCTTAGGTCATCCACTTGAGGGAAAATTGCTACTGTCCTACAAACCTCTGCACTTGGAGGCCCAACAACGTCTACAAGAAGAAGGTTGCGTAGTAGACATCACTTGCTGCCCTTCCGATGATGTGTGAGTAGTTCCCACAGGACCTATGGGTCCATAGCAGTAGCTAGATGGCTCTCTCTCTATCTTTGATCTTCAATAGAATGTTCTCATTGGAGATCGATATGATATAATACTTTTGTGCGATGCTTTTGTTGGGATCTGATGAATTGTGGGTTTCTGATTAGATTATTCATTGAAAGTAATTGAGTTGTATTCTGAACTTTATTATTTACGATTGTTATAGCTATGTAATGCTTTTTGATCTATGAGTTTTCTTTGGCCAAGTTGATGATTAGATCATCAGTGGAAGTGGTGCATAGTTGTAGGTTCAATCTTGCGGTGTCCTCACCCAGTGACAGAAAGGGTAGCGAGGCACGTATTTGTATTGTTGCTATTAAGGGTAAAACGACAGGGTTTAATCATATTGATTGGTTTTATTCTGTCTATATTATGTCATCTTGCTTAAAGCGTTAATCTGTTTGTTATGAACTTAATACCGCATGCTGGATAGCGGTCGATTGGTGGAAAAATAGTAGTAGATGCAGGCAGGAGTCGGTCCCCCGGGTCCACTTTAATCATATTGCTAAAACCCTATTTCCTTTGCTGCAATTTATTTATTTTATTTTACTTTGCAATTTATCTATCTACAACTATCAGATTTGATCCTTGCAATTAACGAGTACAAGGGGATTGACAACCCTCTTGCCCATGTTGGGTGCAAGTATTTGCTCTTGTGTGTGTAGGTGCTGTCAACGGTTGTTTGCGTGAATCTCCTACTAGTTCGATAACCTTCATTCTCTACTGAGGGAAATACTTATCCACTACTATATTGCATCTCCCATCCTCTTCGGGGAAAATCCCAACGCAGCTCACAAGTAGCAGAAAGAATTTCTGGCGCCGTTGCCGGGGAGGTTTATCAAACAACTCAAAGTAACTTCATTCACATTATCATTTACTTGTTTTACTTTTTACTTGCCTTTATTTTGTTTTTATTAGTCTCACTAAAAAAATCTAAAACACAAAAAAAAAATTTATCTTGTTCGCTTGCTTGATTTGCTACTATGGCTAGTCCTTCGCTTGTTACTTGTACTCCCGAGAATGAAGTGCTTAATTTTAAACAAAGGGGAGGTGAAAGTTTAAAAGATGCTTGGTATAGGATTTGCAATGCTCAAAATAGATCCACCCGTAAGCAATCCACTACCGTTCTTCTTCATAATTTTTATGTGGGTGTCCCTACTTGGTATAGATTCATGCTTGATACTATTACTGGAGGTAATTTTCTAATTAGTAACCCTATGGATGCCTTCAATGCTATGGGAAATCTAGTGGGATCACCACCTATCACTATTAATGAAACAACATTGACTTTAGAACATGTTATGCAAAGATTAGAAGCTATTGAAAGCAAAATGGCCACTATGGAACATATTGAAAATCTTGATAAAAAGGTGCATAACCATGTTACTAAATTTGTCTCTTCGGTGGGAACCACATTAAAAATGCTAAAGGAAAAAAGAACCAATAACCACCGAGAGAGTAGAGCAAAGTCCTGCTAGAATCCAGAAATTGGAAGAAATCATTAATAATTTGGGCTCAGCTTTTTCTTCCGTTAAAACCATTGGAAGGACTCCTATAAATAAGAATCCTAGGCTTATGTATGTTCCTAAAAACAAGGGTGCTTCAACTAGTAAAGAGAAAAAGGATTTGAAAATGATTAGCGTGCACCCCAACTTCATTAAAATAATAAAGGAACCTATGATTGAAAATAAATTCCTCAATTTTGTTCCTAGGAGTGTCATTGTTAAAAATATGATTGCCAAGCCTGCTATAAATCCTGGATGTATAATTGAGGAATTGTAATCCAAAGATGATAACACTTGAAACTATGCATTATGCCTAGCTAGGGGAATAAAACAATAGCGCTTGTTGGGAGGCAACCCAATATTTATCTTATTTGCAATTTTTATTTTCTGTTGTGGTGTGATGACATGATTATTTCTACTGTAATGATTGTGTTTTTATCTTTTAATTAGTGTTTGTGCCAAGTAAAGCCTTTGGGATAATTTGGATGATAGTTGAATTGATTCTCTGCAAAAACAGAAACTTTTGCGCCCGTGCAGAAAATTCTATAATTTACTGGAATGTGATTTTGATCTGAAATTTTTACAAAGTATTGAGATACAAATTTTCTATGTTTTCCTAATTTTCAGAATTTTTTTATTCCAGAAATATGGTTTTAGTTCAGATCATTACAGACTGCTCTGTTTTAGACAGATTCTGTTTCTATTGCATAGTGTGCTTGTTTTAATGATGCTATGGAATATATCGGGGGGTATAAGTCATGGAGAAGTTAGAATACAGTAGATATTATGCAAGAGTAATTATGAATCAATTTAGAACAGTACCTAAGTTTATGGTTTACCGATTATACTAATGGACCTCACGAAATTTCTGTTGAGTTTTGTGTGCTGAAATTTTCATGTTTTGGGTGAATTTACGATGGACAACGGAATAAGGAGTGGCAAGACCCTAAGCTCGGGGATGCCCAAAGCACCCCAAGGTAATATTCAAGGAAGACACAAGCGTCTAAGCTTGGGGATGCCCCAGGATGGCATCCCCTCTTTCGTCCACAATTCATCGGTCTGTTTACTTGGAGCTATATTTTTATTCATCACATGATATGAGTTTTACTTGGAGTCTCTTGTGCTATAGTTTTATTTTTCTTGTTAGTTTGCCACAATCATTGTTTTCTGGACACACCTTTTGAGAGAGACACACATTCATCGTGATTTGTTAGAATACTCTATGTGCTTCACTTATATCTTTTGAGCTAGGCAGTTGCTCATGTGCTTCACTTATATCTTTAGAGCACGGCGGTCGGCATATTTTATAGAAATCATTTGCACTCTCATGCTTCACTTATATCTTTTTGAGAGTCTTAAAAGGAAGTGGTAATTGGCACGGGTTATAAGACTAGTCTGAAAATGATAGGTATACAAGAGAGGTACAATAAAACCTTTCATGTTAGATCACTGAATATGAAACATGTGATTTAATTATATTGATTAATAATATGAAAGGGTATTGGTTCATGATCATTAGTTAGTAAAGGTATCAGTATTAAAGCTTGTTATGTATTACTCATTTAAGTGTCCGACATGGCATGACGGGTATGTTGGAGCATTTTTATTCCTCTATTAATTCTTTTGTGCTGTTTGAATCAGGGGCGCGCGATGGTTAACTCCTACCAACCTCCTCCCTAGGGGCATGCGAGTAGTACTTTGCTTCGAGGGCTAATAAAACTTTCACAATAAATATATAAGTTCTTTATGACTAATGTGAGTTCATGGACTAATACAGCACTCCCACCTATCCATATTTTGCTAGCCTCTCCGGTACCGTGCATTGCCCTTTCTCACCTCGAGAGTCGATGCAAACTTCAATGGTGCATCCAAATCCCATGATATGATACGCTCTATCACACATAAGCCTCATTATATCCTTCCTCAAAACAGCCACCATACCTACCTATCATGGCATTTCCATAGCCATTCCGAGATATATTGCCATGCAACTTCCACAGTTACTATCCACATGACTTGTGTGTTCATCGTCATATTGCTTTGCATGATCATATAGAGCTGACATGATATTTGTGGCAAATCCACCATTCATCATTGTAATACATGTTATGCTAGATCATTGCACATCCTGGTACACTGCCAGAGGCATTCATATAGAGTCATATTATTTCAGTTTTATCGAGTTATAAGTAAATAAAAGTGTGATGATCATCATTAGAGCATTGTCCCAGTGAGGTGAAGAATGATGGAGACTAATGAGTCCTTGCAAAAGAGGGGATGAGGTTCATGATATTGTTCTAAAAAAGGGAGAAGAAAAAAATGAGAGAAAAAGAGAGAAGGGGCAATGCTACTATCCTTTTACCCCACTTGTGCTTCAAAGTAGCACCATGTTCTTCATATAGAGAGTATCCATGATTTGTCACTTTCATATACTAGTGGGAATTTTTACATTATAGAACTTGGCTTGTATATTCTGATGATGGGCTTTCTCAAATGCCCGAGGTCTTCATGAGCAAGCAAGTTGGATGCACACCCACTTAGTTTCAGTTGAGAGCTTTCATACACTTATAGCTCTAGTGCATCCGTTGCATGGCAATCCCTACTCCTCGCATTGATATCGATTGAGAGGCCTCTCTCATTGCCTAACGATCCACCAAGTTGATGCAAGACTTTCTCCACTTTTTGTCTTCCCTTATATCTGTACCAACATGTTCTATTCCACCCGTAGTGCTAAGTCCATGACTCATACTTATATATTGAGTAAAGTTTAAAGGCTGAAGCGCGTGAAAAAGTATGATACAATTGCTTGATTTGACACCAGGGTGCTCATGATTTGTACTTATGTCATGAAGACGGAGTCATGCCATGCATACATAATTCAATGTGTAGGGATAACATTCGTTAAGCATCATATACCGTGAAGAGTAATGATTATGTTCTAGTATTCATCGATATTATTATGTTGATGTCAATTACTTCATCATTTCTCAACATTCATACCTCAACAATATTACATGATAAACATGCTAGGTAGCATTCAATATCAAAAATTATCTTTGTTTTATCATTTACCTACTCGGGGACGAGCAGGAATTAAGCTTGGGGATGCTGATACGTCTCCAACATATCTATAATTTTTTATTGTTTCATGCTATTATATTACCAATCTTATATGCTTTACACATTATTTTATATCATTTTTGGGAACTAACCTATTAAGTCAGTGCCAAGTGCCAGTTGATGTTTTCTGCTTGTTTTTGGTTTTACAAAAAATCCCTACCAAACGGAGTCCAAATGCTATGAAACTTTTGGACGGTTTTTTTTGGACCAGGAGGGACCTTAATTAGAAGCTTCGGGGGAGTACCAGAAGCCAGATGAGGAAGCAACAAGGCAACAGGGTGCGCCCTGGGGTGTTGGCGCGCCCTGATGCCTTGTGGGCCCCATGTGGCTCCTTTTGACCTAATTCCAATGCTATAAATTCCTAAATATTCCAAAACCCCCCGAGTGAGACCTGAAACAATTCTTCCTCCGCCACAAGCCTCTGTTCTTCCACGATCCCATCTGGAGGCCTTTGCCGGTAATCTGCCGGAGGGGGAATCGATCACAGAGGGGTTCTTCATCAACCTTGCTGCCCTTCCAATGATGTGTGAGTAATTCCCACAGGACCTATGGGTCCATAGCAGTAGCTAGATGGCTCTCTCTCTCTCTTTGATCTTCAATACAATGTTCTCTTTGGAGATCGATATGATGTAATACTTTTGTGCGGTGCGTTTTTTGTGATCCTATGAATTGTAGGTTTATGATCAGATTATTCATTGAAAGTAATTGAGTTATATTCTGAACTTTATTATGTATGATTGTTATAGCTATGTAATGCTTTCCGATCAATGAGTTTTCTTTGGCCAAGTTGATGATTAGATCTTCAGTGGAAGTGGTGCATAGTAGTAGGTTCAATCTTGCGGTTTCCTCGCCTAGTGACCGAAAGGGTAGAGAGGCACGTATTTGTATTGTTGCTACTAAGGGTAAAACGATGGGGTTTAATCATATTGATTGGTTTTATTCTATCTACATTATGTCATCTTGGTGAAAGCGTTACTCTGTTTGTTATGAACTTAATACCATAGATACATGCTAGATAGCGGTCGATTGGTGGAATAATAGTAGTAGATGCAGGCAGGAGTCGGTCTACTTGTCATGGACGTAATGCTTATATACATGATCATGCCATGAATAACGTCATAACTATGCGCTTTTCTATCAATTGCCCAATAGTAATTTGTTTACCCACCGTATGTTATGCTTATGAGGGAGATGCCTCTAGTGAAAGCTATGTCCCCCGGGTCCACTTTAATCATATTGCTAAAACCCTATTTCCTTTGCTGCAATTTATTTATTTTTATTTTACTTTGTAATTTATCTATCTACAACTATCAGATTTGATCCATGCAATTAACGAGTACAAGGGGATTGACAACCCTCTTGCCCGCGTTGGGTGCAAGTATTTGCTCTTGTGTGTGTAGGTCTTGTCGACGGTTGTTTGCGAGAATCTCCTACTTGTTCGATAACCTTGGTTCTCTACTGAGGGAAATATTTATCCGCTACTATATTGCATCTCCCTTCCTCTTCGGGGAAAATCCCAACGTAGCTCACATGTAGCAATATTCAAAGAAGACATACTAATAACATTGCAATCATGCTTATCATTCAAGTAACTTATACCAAACATTGTGTTCAATTCTTGTTTTAACACTTCATAACAATTATCGGAATCCATATTTTCAAGAAAAACATCATAAAGATAAAGAATTTGATGCAACTTCACTTCCATTTTTTTGTACTTTTCCTTTATAAACCAAACTAGTGAAACACAAGAAACTAAAAGATTCAATTGCAAGATCTAAAGATATACCCTCAAGCACTCACCTCCCCGGTAACGGCCCCAGAAATAGCTTGATGTCTACTATGCAGCTTTATTCTTGTAGACTCTGTTGGGCCTCCAAACGTAGAGTTTTGTAGGATAGTAGCAAATTTCCCTCAAGTGGATGACCTAAGATTTATCAATCTGTAGGAGGTGTCGGATGAAAATGGTATCTCTCGAACAACCCTGCAATCAAATACAAGAAATCTCTTGTGTCCCCAACACACCCAATACAATGGTAAATTGAATAGGTGCACTAGTTCGGCGAAGAGATGGTGATACAAGTGTAGTATGGATGGTACAAATAGGTTTTTGTAATCTGAATAAATAAAAACAAGGCCTAGGGTTCATACTTTCACTAGTGCAATCCCACAAGTATAGGTGATCAATCATAGTCCTTTTGATAAGTAAGAGTGTCGAACCCAACGAGGAGCAGAAGGAAATGACAAGTGGTTTTCAGCAAGGTATTCTCTGCAAGTGCTATAGATAGTGATAAGAGATAGTTTTGTAGCAAGGTGATTCGTAACAAGTAGCAAGTAACAATAGTACCAAGAGAGCAGCAAGGTGGCACAATGCTTTTTGTAGCAAAGGACAAGCCGAAAGTACTTCTTATAATGAGCAAAGCGTTCTCGAGCATACATGGGAATATTGTCTAGTTAACTTGCATCATGTTTAGTTGATTCACGTTCACTACTTTGATAATTTGATATGTGGGTGGACAAATGCCATGGTGTTGTTCTAACTTGAACAAGCAACCCTCTTATGGTTACCCCCTTTCGCAAGCATCCGAAACTACGAAAGAAGATTTAAGATAACTCTAACCATAGCATGAAACATAATGATCCAAATTAGCCCCTTACGAAATAACGCATAAACTAGGGTTTGAGCTTCTGTCACTCCCGCAACCCATCATCTATTTATTACTCCCCTAGGCCCAAACATAGTGAAGTGTCATGTAGTCGATGTTCACACGACATCACTAGAGGAAGAACAACATACACATCATCAAAATATTGAACGAATACCAACTTCACATGATTACTTATAACAAGACTTCTCCCATGTCCTCAAGAACAAATAAAACTACTCACAAATCATGTTCATGTTCAAGATCAGAGGGGTATTGGGTATGATTAAGGATCTGAACATATGATTTCCACCAAATAAACCAACTAGCATCAACTACAAGATGTAATCAACACTACTAGTAACCCACAGGTACCAATCCGAGGTTTTGAGACAGAGATTGAATACAAGAGATGAACTAGGGTTTGAGATGAGATGGTGCTGGTGAAGATGTTGATGAAGATTGGTCCTCCCATGATGAGAGGATCGTTGGTGATGTCGATGGTTTCGATTTCCCCCTCCCGGAGGGAAGTATCACCGGCGGGCTGTTGTGGGCCCCATAAGACATCAGGGCGCGCCCTAGGGGGTGGGCGTGCTCTGTTGTCTTGTGGACAACAGGTGGCCCCCTCTGATGGTTCTTTGTTCCAGTATTTTTTTATTCAATAGAAAATCTTCGTAAAGTTTCAGGTCATTTGGAGCTCCGTAGAATAGCTATCTCTGCTGTAGCTCTTTTAGGTCCAGAATTTCAGCCGTCGGCAATCTCCCTCTTCATATGGATCTTGCAAATTAAGATAGAAAAGGCATTAGAATTGCATCATAAAGTGAAATAATGACCAAAAATATTATAAATAACAGTAGGAAAACATGATGTAAAATGGACGTATCATGCTAGCATAATTGAATCATATAACAATCCCTCAACGTGCGACAAAGAATCACTCCAAAATTTCTATCGAAGATAGTAGGATGAAAACGTGTGTCAACCTCTATGCCTAGATTACCCCAATGTCACCACGGGAATCCGCAAGTTGATTACCAAAACATATGTCAAGTGATCTCAATAAATTACCCCATTGTCACCACAGGTATCCACAAGAAAGACATACATCAAGTGATCTCAAATCCAAAGTATTCAATCCAACATACGAAACTTCAAAGAGCAAGACTCAATTCTTCACAACAAATATAGAGAGGGAAGAACACCATATGATCCAACTATCTTAACAAAGCTCATGGTACATCAAGATCATGCCCTATCAAGATCACGAGGGAGAGAGATCAAACACATATCTACTGGTATATACCCTGAGCCCCGAGGGTGAACTACTCCCTCCTCATCATGGAGGCAGCGGGGATCATGAAGATGGCCTCCGGTGATGACTTCCCCCTCCGGCAGGGTGCCGGAACGGAGCTCCGGATGAGATCGCTTCGGAACAGAGGCTTGCGGCGGCGGAAAAACTCATCTAGTATAACTTTCAGGGGTTTCGCAACATATAGGATTTTTCAGTGTTAGAATCACGCCAGGAGGTGCCACAGGGGGCCCACAAGGGGACAGGATGCGCTTGGGGGGGTAGGCGCGCCCCTGCCTTGTGGGGCCCCTGTGAGTCTTCTGGTGCTCCCCCGAAGCTTCCTGGGTCTCTTTCCTTCTAGAAAAAATCGTCAAAAAGTTTCTTCACAACTGGAATTTGTTTGGTATGGATTTTCTGGAAAACCAAAAACAAACAAAAAACAGCAATTGGCACTGGGCGCTAGATTACTATGTTAGTCAATGAAAATAAGGTAAAAAATGCACCAAAACCTTATAAAATTATTGCAAACATGGCATGAATACTTCATAAATAATAGATACGTTGGAGACGTATTATGCACCTAGAGGACAAAGTCCCCTGGAACCTGGACAGATCAGTCGTAGGACACCAGGGAGGTCCGAGTTCCCGGACACACCCCGAGAGGCGACGCTCAACTCCGGACCCCCGGCGGTCGAGGGATACTGGCACTCGGACATGGCCGACCCTTCAGCAATCTTCTCTGATGGCTCTGGGCACTCGGACCACAAGGGCTTCGGGCACCCGGGCCTCTGGGTAGGCCTCTAAGATGCATGCTGGATAGCGGTTTTGAGGTGGAGTAATAGTAGTAGATGAAGTTGGATAACAGTCTACTAATCACAGACGTAATGCCTATACATGATTATGCCATGAATGATCATAGTTATAAATTGCTGCTTTTCTGTCAATTGCCCAACAGTAATTTGTCTACCATGCCATTACCTACTTTCGAGAGCGATGCCACTGGTGAACCTATGGCCCCCGGGTCTATTCTGTATTGAAAATTGCTTCTACAAAAATTGCTTATTTATTTTCCATTTCACTGTACCATTATCTATCCAATATTTGCTTTTAACCTTGTAACTAGCAAGACGAGGGGATTGACAACCCCCTTGCCAAGTTGGGTGCAAGCATTTATTTTAATTGTGTGCATGTGCTGCTTATCTAGTTAGCTTGTTGACTCCTACTGGTTTGATTAAACCTTGGTTCTTAACTGAGGGAAATAATTTTGTTGTTGTGCTACATCACCGTTTCTTTGCAGGGAAATCCAAATACTATCGAAGAAGTTTACCGATTCGGAGCTATCAAGATCAATAACGCAGAAGGAAATAAACAAAAGGTGGTTAATGGGTATAGACTCAAGCATTATATTACAAGTAACCTAATTATGTTGATTCGGACGCTACACAAGTAATTACACTGAAAGAATACATCAAAGAGACCTTCCCGAAGACTGTAGAATCCTAAAAACGGAATAGGTATGTGATACGGCAAGTAATTAAACCGACTCTAAAAATTCCAAAAACATTATTTCTTGTAGTTTTGGAATATTTAAAAAAAAATTGGGAAAAAGTAGAAGCCGAGGCGGTGCACTAGGGGCCCACAAGCCCTGGTAGTGCGCCCTACCCCATGGGCGCACTACCTGGCCGTGTGGCGGCCTCGTGTACTGTCCCGACTCCTTCTTTTGCCCAGATGTTTGTTTCACATGACAAAAATTCATATAAATCCCCCCGGACTATTTGGCCAGTGTATCGCAACTTTTCCTCCCGTTTTCATTTTGAGTTGTTTTCTGCTAGGGGTTTCGAGGTCTAGTTCCTCATGTCTTCCCAAGGTTCCTGCGTCAGAAGCTTGATCTTCAGGCACAGCCTAGTAAACTATTCACATGCTCAATATGGTCGATGACGATGGGTGGTCAACAGAAAAGGAGAACGCTGCAAACCTGTGGGAGCCAACCAAGGAAGGTCTTAGCGAGAATGAGGAAGATGAATAAGATGTCCCTCAACCTCAGCCTGAGGACATGGATGTTGAGTTCAAGAAGTCAAGCATGACCATCCTGGTGGGGGCTATTTATGTTTAGTAAAAAAATAATAGACGGCAAAGACATACTTTGCCATCTGTGTTTTTTACAGACGGCAAAGAGAAAGCACACCACGTGGATCGATGTCATGGCAGCATCTTAACACACGCACACCACAAAGCCCCCACCACCACGCACCCCACTACTGCAGGAATGCCTAGCAGTGGCGGGCGCAAAAGGGCCAGCAGTGGCGGGCAAGGCTCCCAGGGGCGCCCGCCACCGACCTCCCGCCACTACTATAACCGCATTAGTGGCGGGCGCACGCCCGCTACTGGTACGTAGCTTCCAATGGCGGGCGTTAGTACCTACCTGCCACAGCTGGCTATTGTTACCCGCAACAGATGCCATGTTAGCCCTTCCTTATGGTGATTACACAATGGTGTCCACCCTTAAGTTCTCTCTTTCCTGTCATGAACTCCCACCAGCCGAACTCATAGAATGATATGCGCCCGTCTGATTCCGTCTTGTATTGAACATTGGTGACACAACCTGTTGGTCCATGGCATACTCCAGCGGTACCAACGGCGGGGATGTCCACTCCAAAAAACATCTTCATAGGTAACTTCTGAGCTCCCCATCATTAAGATCAAATAGAGAGCACGCAATGACTTTTTTTACGACGTTGGTTTTAGTTAAGTGGTGCACAAAGGGCTTCCCCAAGAAGGCCAAACTGGATGGTAACATCGCGGTGACATTCATGGTCTCATCCCCGAGTAAGCTTCTTCATTCTTTGAGAGAAAATTGCAGAAAGGAATGGACCATCCTCATCATCTTGCTCATCCTCGCCATTCTGGCTGTCGTCATCATCCTAGCTGTCCTCATCTTCTTCTTGGCTATTTCCATCATCCTGGCCATCTTGGTTGTCCTCGTCATCTTGGTTGTTTCCATCATCCTGGTCATCTTGGTCATCGTCATCGTCATCGTTGTTGAAATACAGTGTCCTTAACCTGTTGACCTCTCCTTTTAAGGAAAAGGCTATCTACTCTCCTTCGATGAAATTATTCTGTGAAATGTACTGCTCCCATCCATCGCCATATATGATGGTTCTATCCTTTTGTTTACGCACATCCAGTTCGAATGTGCGCCCCTGATCATCCTCAAATTCCATGAAGTTACCGCATAAATTGTTCAAGTCAACCCTTACGTTGCATGGGATACACTATGCAACAGTTAATAATCAACAAAAAATAATTATACAAATGATTAGAATTGAATACTAATTGAAATTAAAGACCGGTACCACTGATTTTTGAAATCCCTTCTTCAAGAAGAGCCCGAATTGTACTGCAGTTTCAATACTGTCCATACATGGACATTTGCAGATCTGGCAGATCTTACGCCTCATGATCCCTAATAATCATTTTGAAGCACTTATCAATTGTAAATGGTTGACATGAATATTAAATTATGAATGTAATAGTGAGAAGAGGAACCGGCTAAGAAGGATCCGAGAAAAGTCAGCATGACCTTTGCTGAATATTGAACATATTGAGTACCAGAAATTTGACAAAACGGAAGTTAATCAATGTTTCACTAAAACGTAGGCACTCAATTTCAAATCTCTGTGGATAACATGGTAAGCCCATGCACTTGTTATATGTAAGAAAATTTGACTCAATTCCACTCATATTGAGTTACAGAAATGAAATTCGGCATGAACTTTGCTTTAAATGTTAACATATTGAGTGACAAAAATTTGGCAAAACGGAAATGAATCAACGTTTCGCCAAAACTTTATCACTCTTTTTCAAATAGCTGTGAATAACATGGTAAGCCCATGCACTTTGTCATCTCTATTCCCTTTATCAATTTGCCTATCCTACCTAGGTCTATGAATTTCTCTATCAATTCCATTACCTTATCCTTATCCATGAGGTTCCTACATTTGATCCTAAATTAAGTTAGGAATTGTTCCTGAACATACCAAAAAAAGGTTATTATACACCCCAATGCAACCCCATCCCTTGAAAGAAAGAAGGTAACACCGAAGAACATGAAGATAGTATACCGGTGGCAGCTTTTCCGGCCACTGACGTGACGGCGGGAAGGCTGCAGCGGTCGAGTCGGACGACGGCGGCGGTGGTCGAGGCGGACGACGGCGGCGGCGGTCGAGGCGGACGACGAGACGGCAAGCAAATCCGGCGGCGGCGGGCGAGGCGAACGACAAGACGGCGAGCAAATCCGGTGGGGGTCACGGAGGCGGACGAGGCGGCTAGCAGATCCGGCGACGGAGCGGGTCGGAGGGACGGTGGCGGCGGTCGAGGCGCAGGACGGCGCTGAAGGGGGAGAGGGGAGAGGAACTGACTGAGAGAAATGAAATGAAGATAGGTGGAAATGAAAATAGATCGGGGATGGTTCGGCTGGTGCGGAAAGGTAACTGTCCATGGAGAGCAGTGGCGGGCCGCAACAGATGCCTGCCACTGTAAAAAAATTCAAAATTTGGATTTATTTGGCGCGGCTTGCCAAAACATAGTTGTGGCGGGCAATGTACAGCGCCCGCCACTGCTATATGAGAAACAGTGGCGGGCGTTAACTTCCTGCGCGCCACTACACTTTCCATCCCGCGGGCTTATTTGGAAGAGCCTACCTGTGACGGGTGCAAGCTAGCGCCCGCCACTGGAATGCCATTAGCTGTGGCGGATAGGTCCTGTTACCTGCCACTGCTAGTTTGGAATAGTAGCAGTGGCGGGTAACCTACCCTGCCTGCCACTAATTATAGTTCACCTATAGAGTTTTTCCCAGTAGTGGCCCCACACCCTCACCCACCTCGCACGCCAGAAAACCCCACCCACCATGCTCTGCTCGTGGCGCCGAGCCATGGAGGAACCCCCACATGAGCCGCCTCCTAGGATCGGAGGAGCTCTGGCAAACTACGGCCTGCCTCCACCGTGAGAGGGCTGAGCCACCGGCGACCTGCCTCCACGTCCAGGGGAGGGCGTCCTGCTGGGCTGCCTCCACGGGCCTCCTACAGGGAGGAGCTGAGGGGAAAGGCGGCGGTGCAGCTGGGGCTACCACGGCGCGATGCAGGAGGCGCGGGACTTGCGGCGGTCGTCCTAGATCAGCTCGTCGTGGACGTGTGTGCCAGATCTGCAACGGATCTCGCCGAAGGACCAGCAGGTCGAGGCGGGGCGGAGGTAGCTGGAGGCGAGCGGACATGGCCATGGCATCGGGGCAGAGCTCATGTAGAAGCGAGAGATGGAGAGATGAGACAAGGAGAGAAAAGGAGGAAGAGAAGGAAGGAGGAGGAAGGAGAGGGAGAGGCAGGGGGCGGCCTGGTCCGCTGGGAACTCGAGGCTCGAGCGGCGGCTGGCTCCGGAGGATCTCGAGGACGCGGACGAGGAGCTCGGGGCAGGAGGCCTTGAGCGCGAGTTCCGGCGGCGGCGAAAGGTGGTGCTCTGTGGGATTTTTTTTAATATTTTAAAAAACTCTTTGCCGTCTGTGGATATTAGGCTGACGGCAAAGATGTACTTTGCTGACGGTGAGTCTTTGCCGTCTGTACTTTTTCGGCTGACGGCAAAGAAGCTCTTTGCCGATTTAAATTTGCCGACTACCTTTGCCGTCAGCAAACTGACAGCAACTTCTGCCGTCTGTTTCCCATAAACGGCAAATTAGCTAATTCATACGGTGTATATACATCTGTATGTAGTCCGTATTGAAATCTCTAAAATGTTTTATATTTAGAAATGGAGAGAGTAGTTGGTTACTCTAGAAGATACCTTAGCTTGTCCGATCCGATGTATTGGGTTTTAGGATTATTATATATTTATATATAACTCAAGGGCCTGACTGACTAGAAACAGTTCATCGATCTCTTCCGTTTCAAATTATAAACCTCCGTATTTTGTTTCGTTAACATGCACGAAGGATGGTCAATACTCAATACGGGTAAATCATACGCGTGTTGTTCAACCATAGGAATTACTTCCTTCAATCCTGCAAAGAGATGATCTTGGTGTCAGCATATATGAATTAACGTTAGATTATTTCTTGAGATCAGATGCAAAGCACGTACTCGCACGCAATGCGGCACTCTTTCCTTGTTCATCTTGCACTCTTCCCCTTATGAGATGCAGAGGCCCCCGCGCGGGGCGGGGGGGGGGGGGGGGGGGGGGGGGGGGCGGTGAGGCACGAAAAAAAATGCATTTGCAGAAAATGTTTAGTTTTTTCAAAAATATTCCAAATTTTGAAAAAATAATGTTTGCACTTTCTTAAAAAATGCTCACTTTTTAAAACTATTTTTTTTATTTTAAAAAATACTAGAAAAAACTGTCCACTATAGTAACCCGAGCCGCTATAGTGCCATCTCGAACCGAGTCACTACAGTGTCCGTTCGGTGTGGTCCCAAGTGTCGTCTCGCTACATTGCGTTGCAATGGGCCAGCCCAGTCGGGGGCTTGCCTATGCAAAACAGCAGCAAATTGATGCCGAGAGCATTAAAATGGGGCTCCTCTGCTTGTCATATAGGAGAGGCGTCCCACATTATGCTATTGTTTGGACCATCAATGTGGTTAGGCATTTGCTATTGTTGATGCACCGAAGGGTTTACTTCGCTTTTCATAGTCCTTTCTGTTTTTAACATAAAACTGTGTTTTACAAAATGTAAAAACTTACTTAATTGCATGAACATTATTTAGAAAAAGTGTGTGGACATTTTTATACATAACGGTTCAATATTTTTGAAATTTGGCAAACATTTAAAAAAATATTCAACCTTTTTCAAAAAAATAAAAAATTTATGAATTTAATGAATAATTTTTTAAATCAGAATTAAAAAAAATGAATTTTTAAGAAAATGTTTATATTTTTTTAAAGATTTTAAAATCCAAAAAATAAGAAAAAGAAAAATTGAAAATGAAAAAATATATAAACGAAAAAAAATGTAAGAAAGCTTGTGAAAGGAAACAGAAAGAAACATACCCTCCAGTCAAACCACGATGAAACCTATGGAGAAAAATTGATTCAAAAGAAAATCGCATGTTCTCTCCCCCTTTTGGGGCCTAGCAGATGACGTCGCCTCTGTGCATTTGCTGAAAAATTTGACACAATAGGCATCAAATAGGGAACTCGGAACGAGTGTAGATTTTTTGTGACCGAGCTCCAGGGAGCTAGGTATTTAAAAATAATAATTCAAAAAGCATATTTAGAAGTTTCTAAAAAATCCCAAAATAATCAATGGAAACATGTATGTGTTCCGTACGAACATGTAAAATTTTGTTTAAAAATGTTGTGATTTGTAGGCTGTACAAAAAAAAAATCTGGACCAACAACAAAAATCAAGGGGCCATTTAAAAATACCTATTTGTCTTTTTTCGGTATGCACGTGTGAAGGTATAATGCTGTGAAATTTTTCACATACGTAGTATACATGTGTATCTGTGTTCACAATTTTTTTTTGAAGTTTTACGCGCTCTGTAAAATTAAATTTTGAAAACAAGCTCCTGGTAGCTCGAGCTCCGTTGCCATTTTCGGACTCGGGACCGCCTATTTAGCGGCTTTCGAGCTCGTGCGTCCCTAGTTTGATGGGCGACGGCCCAGTAGCGCTAGCTCTCTCCTGCTCCCCTCTGCACTTCTCATGGTGCCAGCTTAAAAATCCAGCTCTATTTTATATAAAAAAAAGCTCTCCAGTATTTTGGCAGAATTGAAAAAGTTCAAAAAAAAATCAGAAAACACTAATATTCATGAATTTAAAAAATATTCATGGGTTAATATTCACAATTTTAAAAATATTCATGGATTATGAAAAATGTTCACTATTTTGAAAAAATCACTTGACTTTTACAAATACTCATGGATTTAAAAAATAATTATGAATTTGAATTGTTTTGATTTTTTTTAAATTTGCAGAAATTTAAAAATGTAAAAATAACGAACATGGAAGAAAACAAAAAGAAACACAGAAAAGAAAAACAGAAAAACAGCGAAAAGCTTCTATAAACTTCCCAAATCTGGTGAAAAGGGCACCATAAAAAAACAGATTTCGGAAACAGCATAGAGAAGAATGAAAGGAATATCTAAGGGATGTGGTTGGGTGTATTCTTTTCTTTCGGCATGGATCTGATGTGAGTTTGTATTTGCAAGAGCATCTACAGCCGGACCTTATTATTCGACTCCCGTTCGTAGACGCACCTGGCACATCCGCGGACCGTGATCGGTCATCCCTCCAAAGTCCACTTCCACAACTGGATACCTTATTAGCAAATCCTCAAATTCATACAATTACATGCAACGTAAAACCTACTCTAAATCTTCGCCGGCGCATGTCCACCACGTCCTTGTTGTTCCCTTCCGTGCCCATGTCCAGTGGCTGTGTGACCCGCGAAGTGAAGATTCGGTCACCGGCGAGAAAGAGTAGGACATGGGACATAGACTGTCCCACATGAGAGAAGAGGTGCTACCGTCCCCTATGCCATACTCTTCATCGTCTGGGCCGTGGCCTGGACGTGGGCGGTACAGGTGAGATCGATGATGGACGACAACAGGCGGGCTTCGTCGTTGCAGCGCCATGGGGTTCTGGTCACCCGTTGCGGCTCCGCCTAACCGGCGGCGTGCGGCTCCGCCTCCACGGCA
Organism: Thinopyrum elongatum; assembly: GCA_011799875.1. Taxonomy (NCBI): domain Eukaryota; kingdom Viridiplantae; phylum Streptophyta; class Magnoliopsida; order Poales; family Poaceae; genus Thinopyrum; species Thinopyrum elongatum. The sequence continues at coordinate 8,121,702 of CM022298.1, forward strand.
TTGGCCGCGAGGGCTGCCGCGGCCTTCCGCACCCTCTGCCTTAAGCGGTGGGCACGCCTTGCCTCCGCAGCGGACATGCCTTAGGCGTTTACCTCCGACTCCCAGCCTGACGCCGTGGGGAGGGCGTGCCACTGAAGGGTTGCGCCACCACCCTCGGGTTGGGACGCAAAACAGACCGCACTGCGTCCAGCGAGGGCGTGGTCACGCGCCTGGAGACGGATCCAAGCGCCATTTACGCGTACGCATGGATTCCCGCCGGATCAAGTACGACCATGTCCGGAAGGACTCCTCCCGTGAGCGGCAGAGAGCCATGCAGATGACCATTTCCTCGTCCTGCCCGCATGGGACGAGGTCCCAGTCGACGGATCGGGAGATCTCTGAGTCGGATCTGATGCCCATGACCGAAGATGTAACACCCCCATGTATTAACTACAGTAATCACCCTCTGATAATGCCAAGTCACCATGATTAACAAAGCTTCATCAACAATTGATTTCATATCTCATTTCAAATTCCACTTTAAATCAAAATTAATTTTGAAGTCGAAATAAAAGTTGTTCAAACTTGCCAGCAAAATAGTTCATAATTTTGTAAATAATCCATATGTAATTATGGTTAAGGAAAACAACATCACTTGTTTAATCAATTGGAAGCTAGCATCCAAAACAGTACCCAAAACAGCCAATTTAAAGCATTTCTATTTTAATAAAATTCAAATGAATTCAAATAAGCTTCAAACTTTTTGTGGCAGTGCAGAATAATGCAATGTAAATGTTGTGGCAAGTTACACATTTTTCAAAACTCATTTGTTAGCAAATTAAAGTGCAAAACAGTAGAGAATAAAAGAAACAGAAAAAAAAAAGAGAAAAGGGGAAAGATCACTGTGTGGCTGGGCCTTAGGTAGCTACAGGGCGGCCCGCCCACTACAGCCGGCCTTCCCGTACCTCCCGCTGCACCAGGAGAAGGCCGACGTGCGCCATGGCCACAGCAGCCGCGCACGCACAGCCATCGAGAGCCGCGGATGGATAAGGGCAAGCCCTCGGCGCTCTCTCTCTCTCTCGCCCGAACCCTAGCCCCCTCAGATTCCCCCTCTCGCTTGCCCCTTCTTCCTCCCGCACGAGCCGAACGCCTTCGTCACCATGCCGCCGCCGTGGACGTGGCCACCGAGCTCCCCCTCGCCTGAGACGATGTCTGGGATGCCCGTCGTCGCCGTCCACTACGCCTGCGAGGACCGACGCAAGCTGGGCTACACCGAGCCGTCGCCATCAACCGGCTCCACCAACCATGGCCGCCATCGCCATTGACGCCGATCCCCTCAACTCCGACCGCTCCCGGTCACCCCTGACCTCCTCATGCTCATCCCCGTGCCCTGTAGCTATCGATCCGTCGAACGCTGCCCGCTGCCGCCACGGGTGCTCGTCGTTGCCGTCATTTTGTCCCCCCCCCCCCCCGTGTGCCCCAGTACCACCTCAGTCCGACGCGCCGCCTCGCTGCCGTCCCTTCGCACCTCCTCCCGGGCCAAATGGTGGCCGGGAGCGCCGATCAGCGCACCGCCGGCGTACTTCCAGCGTGCGCGGGCGCGTTTAAGCACCGGCTGGCTCACTACCAGTGGGCCCGGGCCGTCAGTTTATTAGTTAACTGCTAATTAAAATGCTAAGCCCCACTGACAATCGGACCCCACGCTAATTAATCCGCAAATAACCAAAGTTTTAAATAGCTTTCTGAGGGACTTCCCGATACTGCTTATCCTATTTCTGATGCATAGCCTGTTTTTGTAACTGCTATTGATACTTGCCTGTTATCCAAACTGCTTAGTATAGGATGGATGGAAACCATCTGTGGCCCTCTTCCATGTTGTAGTTGCCCCGCTGTAGTATCTGTGTCTCGATCGTTGTGATCGAACGGACTGGGACCAACACATCACGTCACACCCCTTAAATGCACGACAATGCAGGGTTACTATCGAGTGCCGAGGGTGATACCTCGTATAGCACTTCTGATGTTAACACTGTACAGAAGCTAATCGGTCGTGGTCTTCGAGGGTGATTCCTCCTCCACCACTGCCGATAACGACTCTGTCGTGCAACCCTTCAAGAGTGGACCATCGAGGGTGATTCCTCCATTAGTCCACCTTGTCGGTTACATCGAGTGGGAATCCATCGAGGGTGATTCCTCGGGTTTTCCCCTTGGTGTTTTGTACACACGGTTACTATGACTTACACATGATACCATGATAAAGATGGGTCGGCCCTGGGGGGTACCCGCGCGAGCATATGATGCGAGTGATATGGAGACGGGTTGACCTGGAGGGTACCCGCGAGATAACTACGTGGCGTGGCCGGGCATTCTTAGCCCTTGCCGCAAGTCCACGAGACGGGGCGACGGGGTCACATCGATCGTGAGTCTCTGCTCGATACGGCGCGCTCCCAATACACTAACGATTTAGATATTTGATCCGAGTAGGCCTTTGGCCTAATAGCACTAACCATCACGTGGGAGTAAGTATGGGCACTCTGCGTCGTGGCATCAGCCGAAGCTTTCTAGACGTCAGCGACTGAGCGGCACGCGTCGGGTTGGACTGGGAAAGTCTGCACTTGTATTAAGGGGGCTAGGTCTGCTCATGGGCGCGTACGCAACGTGCAGGAGCGCAATGGGCGATGGGCGGGTTAGTCCGGCGTGCTGACCTCTCTGTTGAGCCTAGGTAGGGCTGCGGCGTGTTGTTTTAACCGAGGCCGGGCAGGACCCAGAAAAGTGTGTTCGGCCGGAGTTAATCGAACGTGGTGGGTAAGTTGGTGCACCCCTACAGGGAAGTAAATCTATTCGAATAGCCAGATCCTCGGTAATGGACACTCGGAGTTGTATCCCGATCGATACAACTAGAACTGGATACTGGATATGATAAATGGATATGATGGCTCCGGGATTGCTTTCTCGCAGGGAGTCGAGAAAGGATCTCTAGGCGATGTTGATGCTTAATACTACTACTACTTTATATTGTACTAATCTGCACTCTTCTAATGCTACAAGACCGTTGAAGATGCTAGTCTTCGATAGGACTAGGCCTTCTCTCTATTCTGGCATTTCTGCAGTCCAGTCCACATATACAGCCTTCCTTTGATAATGTTGCATACATAGAATAGATCTGATGTAAATCTTGCTGAGTACTTTGGATGAGTACTCACGGTTGCCTTGCTTCCCTTTTTCCCCATACCCGAATGCTGTGACCAGACGACGGAGCCCCGGAGCCAGCTGCCCCTGCTATTGACTACGGCTATTACTACTACCCCGCTGGAGAGTACTACTACGAGGAGCCCTCCGACGACCAGGAGTAGTTTGGGAGGCAACCAGGCAGGAGGCCTGCGCCTTTCGATCTAGTGCTTTTCTTTTGCCCCGCTTTCTTAAAGGCCTATCTGTTTAACTTATGTCTATACTCAGATATCTAATGCTTTCGCTGATGCTTGTATGACATCGAGCTTATGTATTTGAGCCCTCGAGGCCCTGACTTGTAATATAAAGCTTGTATGACATTTATTTGTGTTTAGAGTTGTGTTGTGATATCTTCAAGTGGGTCCTTGGGCTTGATCGTGTGCATTTGCGTGTATGATTAGTGCACGATTAAGCCGGGGCGTCACAGACGGTCGCCGCCATATGATAGGTTTAGGTCCGGCTGCTTATTTTTAATGAAAAATGTCCAAATTGTATATATGAAAATCAGCCGGTTTGCATGAATTCCGTCTGGTCTTAAGAAACCCTGTTTGAATTGTATGCGGATATCGTTGGATGGCCGGCTTCTGTATTCGTGTCCGCGGACGGATGCGGGAGAAAATTTGGGGTCAGCGTTGGAGATGCCCTTAGGGAGCTAATTTAAAAATCTATATGTTCGGCTTAGATTCTGATTTTGTGATGCCTAGAATCCAGAATCGGTAGTTGCACTCCTGATTCAATTAAACCCCGTAATGCAAGACCAAATTATATTCTTATTCTGGAGGGCCTGGCACTTGAGAAATGATTTGATTTTTGGTAAAGGAAAGGAATCAGTTTCAGCTTCTGCTTGCTTTGTGGAGAATTATTGGGCGTCCTTTGTTGCATATCATTCTTCGATGCCGGTGGATTTTAAAAATAAAGGAAAAGGTCCGTTGGTTCGGATTAGCGGAGTTCCTAATTCTCTGGAGGTGAGTAGGGGCTGGTCTCCGCCTCCTGCAGGTTGGTTCAAGATTAATGTCGATGCTAGCTTTGTGGAGAGCATTAGAGAAGCCAGTGTGGGGGTGGTGGTCAGGGACGAGGAGGGGGAAGTTATTGTCTCGTCGTGGGATTTCATTGATGCCTGTCAAAGCGTGGAGGAAGCGGAGCTTAGGGCTTGCATTGCCGGTCTCTACATAGGTATTTCTCTTCATAATCCTATAATTTTAGAGACTGATTGTGCTTTTGTGGTTGCGTCTATTGCATCAGGGGTCTATGACAGGTCTGCTATGCGTGACCTGAAGATGAAAGCGTTGAGCATCTCGAAGTTGATCAGCAATTTTCAATTGTCAAAGATTAGTCATTCGGCCAATATGGTGGCACATTTAATCGCTAAGTATAGCTTTGACAATAGATCAGATGGTATTCTTGTAAATGATGTACCGCCCTGTGTGGTGAATATTGTATCGATTGAGTGTACTGGTGTGGTTGGTTAATTAATATAAGGTGGTGTTTAAAAAAAAGAATCGGTAGTTGCAGCTTAAACAAAGGCCACCTAACCCAATATACGTAGGGCACAGGCCAGGAGTTCTTGTTTGCAAATTTGAACAAATAAACACTCTTTTTTTTTGGCAAACAATGGTTGGTCAGTGTTGTATAAAGTCTAGTTGTAATAATTGGGCGTGTAGAAAGAGCGAGTGTGGTCGTGTAAAAAGAGCTCAAAGCATTCCAACTTAGAAAAAGTGCTCAAAGCGATCTGATTCGGATGGGACACGCACTGTTGATGTTGTCTGGTGATAATTGGATGAGTATTTTTCCTTGACCTACCAAAGTCTTACGGAGTAGCTTACTAGAGAAGAATAGGTTTTCTTTTTTTGCTATTGTTCTTGCACATGTGAAATAGTAGTACTGGGAAGTTTGAAAGGAGTCACTAGCTCAGCTGGCATGCGTGGATGTTGAATGGAGCGTTCTACGTACTGTCTTTCTGCTCAACGTACGAGAAACACGCGAGATTGTGATGGAGCCCAAGCAAGTATGGGAACGCAGTAGTACATTGAAGCGGGCGTGGATCCTCCGACTTCCCTTCAGCAAGGCCGTCTCTACCTTAGCCGGCAGAGCCATTGGATCAAAAGCTGGCAGTCCAGATCGAGAGAATCACTGTAGCGCATGCACTGTTCATACAACACTGCAGCACGTGCACTGTTCATATCACTGTTCTAGTGATGCTGTTGTACCAGATCTTGGCGGTCCGTTCTCGATCCAACGACTAAAAGTTGGGGAAAGGTTGAGGCACTGTTCCTCTCTGCCTTTGCCGCAGGAAGGCAGAGAATCCACAGCCCATTGAAGCATCCATCATCCTGCAGTAACCTACGTGTTACACACACACACACAGGCTATTGTCATGGTCACCAGAGCAGTACTACTGTGATTTTCTGTTCAAATGTGTCGTCAGCCTTGCTTCATTTTCAACAATTTGCTTGCAAGAATAGCTCCATTTTGCTACTAGGATATATACTTGTAAAATTCTGCTACACATGGCTAGCTGGTGCGTTTACTACTCCCCCGTCCCATAATATAAGAGCGTTTTTGACACCACAAGCGTGCGTGCTCGGCAAGTGACGCCACTGAAGCATTGGTTGACTGTGATCGATCATCAGCGTTGGTTGGTGGAAATTTAAATCTAAACCAGGAGCAGCCGAGCAGGGCAGGCGCTGTATACTCTCATAGCTAGCTACTGGTGTGTTTATTACGTGAACACAACAGTCAACAGCCAAGACCCCCAAAGCTCACCAGCGCGAGCCAGGGAGGGGAGGCTGACCATGGCAATGCAATCTACAGCGCTAGTGCGTGGTTGTTCACTCACTGTAGGAATGATGGCCAGTGCTCTTATGTGGGGTCCCTGAAGATTTGAACCACGTCTTCTTCATTTGTCCTTCGGCAGGTGGTGCTGTCTTCGCGAGGTGGTGGGCGGCAGGTGGTGCCACGATAACCTCCTAGACTTGTTTAGGGAGGTTCAAACCCACAAACCTTCCATTCGTTCGGCTCTTTGGGGGTAGTAGGGGTGCTATCCTGGACTTTATGGACTGTGTGTAATAAACTTGTGCGACTGATGCTATTTATAAATTGTGTGGATTTCTGCAATTATGGCGGCCGCTTAGCAAGCGGCATGCTCGGGAGAACATCGACAAAATCTCCACGGATCTTCGCGCCATCGCTTCACGTCTTGCGCCGTCGCTCCTCACTCCGCCTTCACCGCCTCCTCCACCACTTCCCGCCTCCTCCACCACTTCTCGAGCCGGACTAGATTCTTAGTTTTATTTGAGGGGATGTTCTGCTGTGCCACAACAACACTATTTATTTTATTTTATGCTTTCTCGCTACCTGAACTACTCTTTGTATGAACCTTGTCGTTGATCGCTGCTTTATAATCTAAAGAGGAGGAAACCCTTTATCGTCACTGTAGGAATGAATAATTTGACAGCTACTCGAGATAGCTAGGTCGCGGTGTAAACGAACGTCACGGGAATAAGCACAAGCACATGGCGGCAGGCAGGGGGTGGATGATGACTTTTTTTTTAAGGAGGATAGACCCCCGGTCTCTACATCTGGACGATGCATGCGACTATTTTATTAATTATTCACAGAGACCATACAAGGTAATAAATCAGTCAGCCTGAAGCCATAATCTAGACAACACCTATTGCTACTCCTATCCTATCGATGAAGGTGTGCCGAATATCCGGGCCTAATACCAAACGGATATCGCACCAAACCCTAACATCTAAAGCTGGATGCTCCAGCCCAGCCACACACCGGGACTGGGTCCCATACCGGACCGACGCACTCTCAGAGGCTGCCGCCGCCATCTTCCACATGTCCATCCCCAGAGCAGTAACTGACACATCGACCTTGCCTGGCCTGCCGTCGACGCCACCACGATGCCACACAACTCCAACATCCTGCACGTATCCATCCACACGCACCCGTCGCCGAACCTCCGCAGCAACATGCCACCGGGATCCGCCGTCGGCCTTGCGGTGGATGAGACACCGCTCTTCCGCTTGCCCCGTCCAACCAGCACTTGCTCCCAAAACGATGCACTCAGGAGGGACAACGGCTTCAAAGGTACCGTCATCGTCCGATCCGGTAGATCCAGATCTAGGGTTTGCCCCGGAGCATCACGAGTGGGGTGCCACGACCTGCAACAACGATGCCTCGAGAAGGGAACGACGTCATAGACGCCGCCATCGTCCGCCATGACCGAAGTCGGCGCGATTTTCACCGGAAGTCACGTCCGCCAACCTCGCAGCTGGCTGGAACCGAACGGATCCTCGCCGTGGAGACGAGGGACGACGTCAGCACGCCGGCAGGGAGCCACCAGCCGCCCCTCACCGGTCCTCCTCGCGCCACCGGCCGGCCAAGGCCATACCGAGACGGATCTGGACAGGACGCCAGATCCACAACCATCGGAGCCACCCATGCGCACGCAGTCGCCACATCGCCGGCCATGGAGGCTCCCATCGCCGCCGCGCAGCAGGGGCGCCACCCTGACTGCCGCCCCCGGCCTCCCCACATGAGACGCCGCCTCCGCCTCACAAGGTCCGCCGCGGCGACCACCCACCCTGGATCTGCGGTGCAGGGCCCGCCGCCACCGCGGCCCTTGCCGGCGGCAGCGGCGGCTGGGGATAGATCAGCGGGGAGGGACTGGCGGCTAGGAATTGGGGCCCCTGGGGGAGGGGAGGGGCAGGTGGATGATGACCTGACCCAGTGGCAGTGCGCTTGCTTCCGGTTCCTATTCCAGCGGACGGAACAGAGGTCGGGCTGGCGACCACGCCGGCCGCGGAGCAGAGAGGTCGGAAGACGGCGCGTCCTCGTTCTTGCGCGCGCCTCGGTGCCTCCTTGCCGTCGCCATCGTCTGCTGTTGGACTCGTCATCGGGAGCATTTTTTTTTTTTTGAGAATCATCCCGCAATTTTATTACTTAAACTTGAATCATTACAGGGATGATGGCTTGTGGTGGAACGGAACCCAGCCACAAGTGTCTACCAAAAGCTAGTCAGAAACTAAACTTTGCAAGGTTATGAGCATCAGCATTTGTGCTCCTAAACTCGTACATAAAATTACAAATATTGAATCTATTTCTCCAAGAAACCATGCGGATGGACCAGCCGGTACACCTGGAGCCCTTGTTACTCGAACCTTGTTCATCTTTTGGACTTGATCAAGTTCCTCGATGTATCGATTTACGAACGAGAAGGTAGATAGCGGACTTTGATAAATTTCCTCTTGTATAGCTTTTCGGCGGGCCGTCCAAATCGCATTACGCGAGACGATAGAATGTCTCGCTGAAGGGGTCTAGAGTAATTGGGCCGGCCCATTCACGTGCAGTTAATAAAGGAAAAAAGAGAGGAGAAATGGGGGTGCGCACAGGATTCGAACCCTGCTTTCCTGATTGACTGGAAGTGCGACTAGCCTTGTGATGGACAAGTAGGGCGGTAGTTCTTAAGTCGAAACAAGCCGGGTTTTCCACGGTTTCTTCTCCGGTTTTTCCAGTTTTTTTTGTTATATCTCCATTTTCTCTCTCTTTTGATTGGTTTTTTGTTTTCTTTCTTTTTCTTTATTTTGATTCTTTTCTTTTTTCTTCCTGGTTTTTCATTCTTTTTTGCATTTGTTTCTTTTTTATTTTCTTTTTTCTTTGGTTTACTTTGTTTCTTTTTGGGTTTTATTTTTTGTGTTCTTTGTTTCCTTTGGTTTCATTCTACATTTTTTGTAAATGTCAACTACATTTTTCTAATACACGTTTAACATTCTTACAATACAAATTTAACATTTTTTAAGACATGGTCAACCTTTTTTCTGTACACATTTAACATTTTCCAATTGCTTGATTTACATTTTTGAAATACTTGTTCAACATTTTTTCAAAATTGAAAAAATATTGAACAAGTATTTTAAAATGTTAATCAAGCATTTCAAAAATGTTAAATATGTATAGAAAGAATGTTGACCATCTATTAAAGAAATGATTAATTTTTTAATCATGTATATAAAAATGTAATGAGCATTTCAAAAAATGTTTGAACAAGTATTTGAAAAATTTTAATCAAGCATTTGAAAATGTTAAATGTGTATAAAAAATGTTAACCATGTATTAAAATGATGAATTTTTATCATGTATTAAAAATGTTAATCAGCATTTTGAAAAATGTTGAACAAGTATTTCAAAAATGTAAATCAGCAATTGGAAATGTTAAATGTGTACAGAAAAAGGTTGACCATGTCTTAAAATGTTAAATTTGTATTGTAAGAATGTTAACGTGTATTAGAAAAATGTAGTTGACATTTACAAAAAATGTAGAATGAAACCAAAGGAAACAAAGAACACAAAAAATAAAACCCAAAAAGAACAAAGTAAACCAAAGAAAAAAAGAAAATAAAAAGAACAATGCAAAAAAGAATGAAAAACCAGGAAGAAAAAAGAAAGAATCAAAATAAAGAAAAAAAGAAAACAAAAAACCAACAAAAGAGAGAGAAATGGAGATATAACAAAAAACTGGAAAAACGGAGAAGAAACCGTGGGAAAACCCGGCTTGTTTCGACTTAAGAACTACCGCCCTACTTGTCCATCACAAGGCTAGTCGCACTTCCGTCAATCAGGAAAGCAGGGTTCGAATCCTGTGCGCACCCCCATTTCTCCTCTCTTTTTTCCTTTATTAACTGCACGTGAATGGGCCGGCCCAATTACTCTAGACCCCTTCAGCGAGACATTCTATCGTCTCGCGTAATGCGATTTGGACGGCCGCCGAAAAGCTATACAAGAGGAAATTTATCAAAGTCCGCTATCTACCTCTCGTTCGTAATCGATACATCGAGAACTTGATCAAGTCCAAAAGATGAACAAGGTTCGAGTAACAAGGGCTCCAGGTGTACCGGCTGGTCCATCGCATGGTTTCTTGGAGAAATAGATTCAATATTTGTAATTTTATGTACGAGTTTAGGAGCACAAATGCTGATGCTCATAACCTTGCAAAGTTTAGTTTCTGACTAGCTTTTGGTAGACACTTGTGGCTGGGTTCCGTTCCACCACAAGCCATCATCCCTGTAATGATTCAGTTTAAGTAATAAAATTGCGGGATGATTCTCAAAAAAAAAAAAATGCTCCCGATGACGAGTCCAACAGCAACGATGGCGACGGCAAGGACACCGAGGCGCGCGCAGAACGAGGACGCGCCGTCTTCCGACCTCTCTGCTCCCGGCCGGCTGGTCGCCAGCCCGACCTCTGTTCCGTCCGCTGGAATAGGAACCGGAAGCAAGCGCCTGCCACTGGTCAGGTCATCATCCACCTGCCCCTCCCTCCCCCAGGGGCCCCAATTCCTAGCCGCCAGTCCCTCCCCGCTGATCTATCCCCAGCCGCCGCTGCCCGCGGCAAGGGCCGGTGGGCGGCGGGCCCTGCACCGCAGATCCAGGGTGGGTGGTCGCCGCGGCGGACCTTGTGAGGCGGAGGCGGCGTCTCATGTGGGGAGGCCGGGGCGGCAGTCAGGTTGGCGCCCCTGCTGCGGGGCGGCGATGGGAGCCTCCATGGCCGGCGATGTGGCGACTGCGTGCGCATGGGTGGCTCCGATGGTTGTGATCTGCGTCCTGTCCAGATCCGTCTCGGTATGGCCTTGGCCGGCCGGTGGTGCGCGAGAGGACCGGTGAGGGGCGGCTGGTGGCTCCCTGCCGGGTGCTGACGTCGTCCCTCGTCCCACGCGAGGATCCGTTCGGTTCCAGCCAGCTGCGAGGTTGGCGGACGTGACTTCCGGTGAAAATCGCGCCGACTTCGGTCATGGCGACGATGGCGGCGTCTATGACGTCGTTCCCTTCTCGAGGCATCGTGTTGCAGGTCGTGGCACCCCACTCGTGATGCTCCGGGGCAAACCCTAGATCTGGATCTACCGGATCGGACGATGACGGTACCTTTGAAGCCGTTGTCCCTCCTGAGTGCATCGTTTTGGGAGCAAGTTGCTGGTTGGACGGGCAAGCAAGAGCGGTGTCTCATCCACCGCAAGGCCACGGCGGATCCCGGTGGCATGTTGCTGCGAGGTTCGGCGACGGGTGCTGTGGATGGATACGTGCAGGATGTTGGAGTTGTGTGCATCGTGGTGGCGTCGACGGCAGGCCAGGCAAGGTCGATGTGTCAGTTACTGCTCTGGGGTGGACATGTGGAAGATGGCGGCGCAGCCTCTGAGAGTGCGTCGGTCCGGTATTGGGACCCAGTCCCGGTTGTGTGGCTGGCTGGAGCATCCAGCTTTAGATGTTAGGGTTTGGTGCGATATCCGTTTGGTATTAGGCCCGGATATTCGGCACACCTTCATCGATAGGATAGGAGTAGCAATAGTGTTGTCTAGATTATGGCTTCAGGCTGACTGATTTATTACCTTGTATGGTCTCTGTGAATAATTATAAATAGTCGCATGCATCGTCCAGATGTAGAGACCGGGGGTCTATCCTCCTTAAAAAAAAAGTCATCATCCACCCCCTGCCTGCCGCCATGTGCTTGTGCTTATTCCCGTGACGTTCGTTTACACCGCGACCTAGCTATCTCGAGTAGCTGTCAATTATTCATTCCTACAGTGACGATAAAGGGTTTCCTCCTCTTGATTATAAAGCAGCGATCAACGACAAGGTTCATACAAAGAGTAGTTCAGGTAGCGAGAAAGCATAAATAAAATAAATAGTTGTTGTTGTGGCACAGCAGAACATCCCCTCAAATAAAACTAAGAATCTAGTCCGGCTCGAGAAGTGGTGGAGGAGGCGGGAGTGGTGGAGGAGGCGGTGAAGGCGGAGTGAGGAGCGACGGCGCAAGACGTGAAGCGATGGCGCGAAGATCCGTGGAGATTTGTCGATGTTCTCCCGAGCATGCCGCTTGCTAAGCGGCCGCCATAATTGCAGAAATCCACACAATTTATAAATAGCATCAGTCGCACAAGTTTATTACACACAGTCCATAAAGTCCAGGATAGCACACCCTACTACCCCCAAAGAGCCGAACGAATGGAAGGTTTGTGGGTTTGAACCTCCCTAAACAAGTCTAGGAGGTTATCGTGGCACCACCTGCCGCCCACCACCTCGCGAAGACAGCACCACCTGCCGAAGGACAAATGAGAAGAGACGTGGTTCAAATCTTCAGGGACCCCACATAAGAGCACTGGCCATCATTCCTACAGTGGTGAACAACCACGCACTAGCGCTGTAGTTGCATTGCCATGGTCAGCCTCCCCTCCCTGGCTCGCGCTGGTGAGCTTGGGGGTCTTGGCTGTTGACTGTTGTTGTTCACGTAATAAACACACCAGTAGCTAGCTATAGAGTATACAGCGCCTGCCCTCTCGGCTCCTGGTTTAGATTTAAATTTCCACCAACCAACGCTGATGATCGATCACAGTCAACCAATGCTTCAGTGGCGTCACTTGCCAGCACGCACGCTTGTGGTGTCAAAAACGCTCTTATATTTGGGACGGGGGAGTAGTAAACGCACCAGCTAGCCATGTGTAGCAGAATTTTACAAGTATATATCCTAGTAGCAAAATGGAGCTATTCTTGCAAGCAAATTGTTGAAAATGAAGCAAGGCTGACGACACATTTGAACAGAAAAATCACAGTAGTACTGCTCGGTGACCATGACAATAGCCTGTGTGTGTGTGTGTAACACGTAGGTTACTGCAGGTGATGATGCTTCAATGGGTGGTTGATTCTCTGCCTTCCTGCGGCAAAGGCAGAGAGGAACAGTGCCTCAACCTTTCCCCAACTTTTAGTCGTTGGATCGAGAACGGACCGCCAAGATCTGGTACAACAGCATCACTAAACAGTGATATGAACAGTGCACGTGCTGCAGTGTTGTATGAACAGTGCATGCGCTACAGTGATTCTCTCGATCTGGACTGCCAGCTTTTGATCCAATGGCTCTGCCGGCTAAGTAGAGACGGCCTTGCTGAAGGGAAGTCGGAGGATCCACGCCCGCTTCAATGTACTACTGCGTTCCCATACTTGCTTGGGCTCCATCACAATCTCGCGTGTTTCTCGTACGTTGAGCAGAAAGACAGTACGTAGAACGCTCCATTCAACACCACGCATGCCAGCTGAGCTAGTGACTCCTTTCAAACTTCCAGTACTACTATTTCACATGTGCAAGAACAATACAAAAAAAGAAAACCTATTCTTCTCTAGTAAGCTACTCCGTAAGACTTGTGGTAGGTCAAGGAAAAATACTCATCCAATTATCACCAGACAACATCAACATGCGTGTCCCCTCGAATCAGATCGCTTTGAGCACTTTTTCTAAGTTGGAATGCTTTGACTCTTTTTACACACCACACTCGCTCTTTCTACACGCCCAATTATACAACTACTTTATACAACACTGACCAACCATTGTTTGCCAAAAAAAAAGAGTGTTTATTTGTTCAAATTTGCAAACAGAACTCCTGGCCTGTGCCCTACGTATATTGGGTTAGGTGGCCTTTGTTTAAGCTGCAACTACCGATTCTTTTTTTTAAACACCACCTTATATTAATTAACCAACCACACCAGTACACTCAATCGATCAATATTCACCACACAGGGCGGTACATCATTTACAAGAATACCATCTGATCTATTTTCAAAGCTATACTTAGCGATTAAATGTGCCACCATATTGGCCGAATGACATCTTTGACAATTGAAAATTGCTGATCAACTTCGAGATGCTCAACGCTTTCATCTTCAGGTCACGCATAGCAGACCTGTCATAGACCCCTGATGCAATGACGCAACCACAAAAGCACAATCGTCTCTCAATTATAGGATTATGAAGAGAAATACCTATGTAGAGACCGGCAATGCAAGCCCTAAGCTCCGCTCCTCCACGCTTTGACAGGCATCAATGAAATCCCCGACGAGACAATACTTCCCCCTCCTCGTCCCTGACCACCACCCCCACACTGGCTTCTCTAATGCTCTCCACAAAGCTAGCATCGACATTATTTGAACCAACCTGCAGGAGGCGGAGACCAGCCCCTACTCACCTCCAGAGAATTAGGAACTCCGCTAACCGAACCAACGGACCTTTTCCTTTATTTTTAAAATCCACCCATCGAAGAATGATATGCAACAAAGGACGCCCAATAATTCTCCACAACAGCAAGCAGAAGCTGAAACTGATTCCTTTCCTTTACCAAAATCAAATCATTTCTCAAGTGCCAGGCCCTCCAGAATAAGAATATAATTTGGTCTTGCATTCGGGGTTTAATTGAATCAGGAGTGCAACTACCGATTCTGGATTCTAGGCATCACAAAATCAGAATCTAAGCCGCCATATAGATTTTTAAATTAGCTCCCTAAGGGCATCTCCAACTGACCCCAAATTTTCTCCCCATCCGTCCGCGGACACGAATACAGAAGCCGGCCATCCAACATATCCGCATACAATTCAAACAGGGTTTCTTAAGACCAGCGGAATTCATGCAAACCGGCTGATTTTCATATATACAATTTGGACATTTTTCATTAAAAATAAGCAGCCGGACCTAAACCTATCATATGGCGGCGACCGTCTGTGACGCCCCGGCTTAATCGTGCACTAATCATACACGCAAATGCACACGATCAAGCCCAAGACCCACTTGAAGATATCACAACACAACTCTAAACACAAATATGTCATAAGCTTTATATTACAAGTCAGGGCCTCGAGGGCTCAATACATAAGCTCGAGTCATACAAGCATCAGCGAAAGCATTAGATATCTGAGTATAAACATAAGTTAAACAGATAGGCCTTTAGAAAGCGGGGCAAAGAAAAGCACTAGATCGAAAGGCGCGGCCCCTGCCTGGTTGCCTCCCAAATACTCCTGGTCGTCGGAGGGCTCCTCGTAGTAGTACTCTC
This sequence comes from Thinopyrum elongatum, assembly GCA_011799875.1. Taxonomy (NCBI): domain Eukaryota; kingdom Viridiplantae; phylum Streptophyta; class Magnoliopsida; order Poales; family Poaceae; genus Thinopyrum; species Thinopyrum elongatum. The sequence continues at coordinate 8,136,782 of CM022298.1, forward strand.
CAGCGGTGTAGTATTAATAGCCTTAGTCAATAGCAGGGGCACTCTCCGGGGCTCCGTCGCCTGGTCACAGCATTCGGGTATGGGGAAAAAGGGAAGCAAGGCACCGTGAGTACTCATCCAAAGTACTCAGCAAGATTTACATCAGATATCTTCTTATGTATGCAACATTCAAGGAAGCTGTATATGTGGACTGGACTGCAGAAATGCCAGAATAGAGAGAAGGCCTAGTCCTATCGAAGACTAGCATCTTCAACGGTCTTGTAGCATTAGAGATGCAGATTAGTACAATATAAATATGTAGTAGTATTAAGCATCAACATCGCCTAGAGATCCTTTCTCGACTCCCTGCGAGAAAGCAATCCCGGAGCCATCATATCCATTTATCATATCCATTATCCATTTCTAGTTGTATCGATCGGGATACAACTCCGAGTGTCCATTACCGAGATCTGGCTATTCGAATAGATTACTTCCCTGTAGGGGTGCACCAACTTACCCACCACGTTCGATTAACTCCGGCCGAACACACTTTTCTGGGTCCTGCCCGGCCTCGGTTAAAACAACACGCCGCGCCCTACCTAGGCTCAACAGAGAGGTCAGCACGCCGGACTAACCCGCCATCGCCCATGTGCCTCCTGCACGTTGCGTACGCGCCCGATGACAAGACCTAGCCCCCTTAATACAAGTGCAACTTTCCCAGTCCAACCCGACGCGTGCCGCTCAGTCGCTGACGTCTAGAAAGCTTCGGCTGATGCCACGACGCAGAGTGCCCATACTTACTCCACGTGAGTTAGTGCATTAGGCCAAAGGCCTACTCGATCAAATATCTAAATCGTTAGTGTATTGGGAGCGCGCCGTATCGACAGCAAGACTCACATCATGTACCCCGTCGCCCGTCTCGTGGACTTGCGGCAAGGGCTAAGAATGCCCGCCACGCCACGTAGTTATCTCGCGGGTACCCTCAGGTCAACCCTCTCCATATCACTCGCATCATATGCTCGCGCGGTACCCCCCAGGGCCGACCCATCTTTATCATGGTATCATGTGTAAGTCATAGTAACCGTGTGTACAAAACACCAAGGGAAAACCCGAGGAATCACCCTCGATGGATTCCCACTCGATGTAACCGACAAGGTGGACTAATGGAGGAATCACCTCGATGGTCCACCTTGAAGGTTTGCACGACAGGAGTCGTTATCGGCAGTGGTGGAGGAGGAATCACCCTCGAAGACCACGACCGATTAGCTTCTGTACGTGTAACATCGAAGTGCTATACGAGGTACACCCTCGGCACTCGATAGTAACCCTGCATGTCGGTGCATTTAAGGGGTGTGACGTGTGAGTGTTGGTCCCAGTCCGTTCGATCACAACGATCGAGACACAGTATCTACAGCGGGGCAACTACAACGGGAAGAGGGCCACAGATGGTTTCCATCCATCCTATACTAAGCAGTTTGGATAACAGGCAAGTATCAAAGCAGTTACAAAAACAGGCTATGCATCAGAAATAGGATAGCAGTATCGGGAAGTCCCTCAGAAAGCTATTTAAAACTTTGGTTATTTGCGGATTAATTAGCGGGGGGGTCCGATTGTCAGTGGGGCTTAGCATTTTAATTAGCAGTTACTAATAAATGACGGCCCGGCCCACTGGTAGTGAGCCAGCCGTGCTTAAACGCGCCCGCGCACGCTGGAAGTACGCCGGCGGTGCGCTGATCGGCGCTCCCGCCACCATTTGGCCCGGGAGGAGGTGCGAAGGGACGGCAGCGAGGCGGCGCGTCGGACTGAGGTGGTACTGGGGCACACGGGGGGGGGGGGGGGACAAAATGACGGCAACGACGAGCACCCGTGGCGGCAGCGGGCAGCGTTCGACGATCATACTACAGGGCACGGGGATGAGCATGAGGGGTCAGGGGTGACGGGAGCGGTCGGAGTTGAGGGGATCGGCGTCAATGGCGATGGCGGCCATGGTTGGTGGAGCCGGTTGATGGCGACGGCTCGGTGTCCCCAGCTTGCGTCGGTCCTCGCAGGCGTAGTGGACGGCGACGACGGGCATCCCAGACATCGTCTCAGGCGAGGGGAGCTCGGTGGCCACGTCCACGGCGGCGGCATGGTGACGAAGGCGTTCGGCTCGTGCGGGAGGAAGAAGGGGCAAGCGAGAGGGGGAATCTGAGGGGGCTAGGGTTCGGCGAGAGAGAGGAGCGCCGAGGGCTTGCCCTTATCCATCCGCGCTCTCGATGGCTTGGCGTGCGCGCCTGCTGTGGCCATGGCCACGTCGCCTTCTCCTGGCAGGGAGACAAGGCCGCTTAGTGGCGCGCCCTGTAGCTACCTAAGGCCCAGCCACACAGTGATCTTTCCCCTTTTCTCTTTTTTTTTTCTGTTTCTTTTATTCTCTACTGTTTTGCACTTTAATTTGCTAACAAATGAGTTTTGAAAAATGTGTAACTTGCCACCACTTTACATTGCATTATTCTGCACTGCCACAAAGTTTGAAGCTTATTTGATCATGAATTTATTAAATAGAAATGCTTTAAATTGGCTGTTTTGGTACTGTTTTGGATGCTAGCTTCCAATTGATTAAACAAGTGATGTTGTTTTCCTTAACCATAATTACATATGGATTATTTACAAATTATGAACTATTTTGCTGGCAAGTTTGAACACTTTTATTTCGACTTCAAAATTAATTTTGATTTAAGTGGAATTTGAAATGAGATAGAAATCATTGTTGTGAAGCTTTGTTAATCATGGTGACTGGCATTATCAGAGGGTGATTACTGTAGTTAATACTGGGGGTGTTACATCTTCGGTCATGGCATCAGTCCGACTCAGAGATCTCCCGATCCGTCGACTGGGACCTCGTCCCATGCGGGCAGGACGAGAAATGGTCATCTGCATGGCTCTCTGCCGCTCACGGGAGGAGTCCTTCCGGACATGGTCGTACTTGATCCGCGGGAATCCATGCGTACGCTATAAATGGCGCTTGGATCCGTCTCCAGGCGCGTGACACGCCACGCCCGCTGGACGCAGTGCGGTCTGTTTTGCGTCCCACCCGAGGGTGGTGGCGCAACCCTTCAGTGGCACCCCTCCCCACGGCGTCAGGCTGGGGTCGGAGGTAAAGCCTAAGGAATGTCCGCTGCGGAGGCAAGGCGTGCCCACCGCTTAAGGCAGAGGGTGCGGAAGGCCGCGGCACCCCTCGGCCAATGCCGTGGAGGCGGAGCCGCACGCCGCCGGTTAGGCGAGCCGCAACGGTGACCAACCCCATGGCGCTGCAACGACGAAGCCCGCCTGTTGTCGTCCATCATCGATCTCACCTGTACCGCCCACGTCCAGGCCCACGCCCAGACGATGAAGAGTATGGCATAGGAGACGGTAGCACTCTTCTCTCATGTGGGACAGTCTATGTCCCATGTCCTACTCTTTCTCGCCGGTGACCGAATCTTCACTTCGCGGGTCACACAGCCACTGACATGGGCACGGAAGGGAACAACAAGGACTGGTGGACGCGCCGGCGAAGATTTAGAGTAGGTTTTACGTTGCATGTAATTGTATGAATTTGAGGATTTGCTAATAAGGTATCCAGTTTGTGGAAGTGGACTTTGGAGGAATGACCGATCACGGTCCGCGGATGTGCCAGGTGCGTCTACGAACGGGAGTCGATAATAAGGTCCGGCTGTAGATGCTCTTGCAATACAAACCCACATCAGATCCATGCCGAAGAAAAGAATACACCCAACCACATCCCTTAGATATTCCTTTCATTCTTCTCTATGCTGTTTCCGAATCTTGTTTTTTATGGTGCCCTTTTCACCAGATTTGGGAAGTTTATAGAAGCTTTTCGCTGTTTTTCTGTTTTTCTTTCTGTGTTTCTTTTTGTTTTCTTCCATGTTCGTTATTTTTACATTTTTAAATTTCTGCAAATTTAAAAAAAATCAAAACATTCAAATTCATAATTATTTTTTAAATCCATGAGTTTTTGTAAAAGTCAAGTGATTTTTTCAAAATAGTGAACATTTTTCATAATCCATGAATATTTTTAAAATTGTGAATATTAACCCAGAATATTTTTTAAATTCATGAATATAGTGTTTTCTGATTTTTTTTTGAACTTTTTCATTCTGCAAAATCACTGGAGAGCTTTTTTTATAAAATGACTGGATTTTTAGCTGGCACCATGAGAAGTGCAGAGGGAGCAGGAGAGAGCTAGCGTACTGGCCGTCGCCCATCAAACTAGGACGCACGAGCTCGAACGCCGCTAAATAGGCGGTCCCAGTCCGAAAATGGCAACGGACTCGAGCTACAGGAGCTTGTTTTCCAAAATTTAATTTTACAGAGCGCGTAAACTTCAAAAAAAATTGTGAACACAGATACACATGTATACTACGTATGTGAAAAATTTCACAGCATTATACCTTCACACGTGCATACCGAAAAAAACAAATAGGTATTTTTAAATGGCCCCTTGATTTTTGTTGTTGGTCCAGATTTTTTTTTTGACAGCCTACAAATCACAACATTTTAAACAAAATTTTACATGTTCGTACGGAACACATACTGTTTCCATTGATTATTTTGGGATTTTTTGAAACTTCTAAATATGCTTTTTGAATTATATTTTTAAATACCTAGCTCCCTGGAGCTCGTCACAAAAAATCTACACTCGTTCCGAGTTCCCTATTTGATCCTATTGTGTCAAATTTTTCAGCAAATGCACGAGGCGACGTCATCTGCTAGGCCCCAAAGGGGAGAGAAATCGATTTTCTTTTGAATCAATTTTCTCCATAGGTTTCATCGTGGTTTGACTGGAGGTATGTTTCTTTCTGTTTCCTTTCACAAGCTTTCTTACTTTTTTTTTTTCGTTTTATATTTTTTCATTTCATTTTTCTTTTCTTATTTTTTGGATTTTAAAATCTTTAAAAAAATATAAACATTTTCTTAAAAATTCATTTTTTTTTAATTCTGATTTAAAAATTATTCATTAAATTCATAAATTTTTTATTTTTTTGAAAAAGGTTGAATATTTTTTTAAATGTTGGCCAATTTCAAAAATATTGCCGTTATGTATAAAAATGTCCACCACTTTTTCTAAATAATGTTCATGCAATTAAGTAAGTTTTTACATTTTGTAAAACACAGTTTTATGTTAAAAACAGAAAGGACTATGAAAAGCGAAGTAAACCCTTCGTTGCATCAACAATAGCAAATGCCTAACCACATTGATGGTCCAAACAATAGCATAATGTGGGACGCCTCTCCTATATGACAAGCAGAGGAGCCCCATTTTAATGCTCTCGGCATCATTTGCTGCTGTTTTGCATAGCAAGCCCCCGACTGGGCTGGCCCATTGCAACGCAATGTAGCGAGACGACACTTGGGACCACACGCAACGGAACACTGTAGTGACTCGGTTCGAGATGGCACTATAGCGGCTCGGGTTACTAGTGGGACAGTTTTTTCTAGTATTTTTTAAAATAAAAAAATAGTTTTAAAAAAAGTGAGCATTTTTTAAGAAAGTGCAAACATTATTTTTTCAAAATTTGGAATATTTTTGAAAAACTAAACATTTTCTGCAAATGCTTTTTTTTTCGTGCCCACCGCACCGCCCCCCCCCCCCCCCCCCCCCCCCCCGCCCCGCCGGGGGCCTCTGCATCTCATAGGGGAAGAGTGCAAGATGAACAAGGAAAGAGTGCCGCATTGCGTGCGAGTACGTGCTTTGCATCTGATCTCAAGAAATAATCTAACGTTAATTCATATATGCTGACACCAAGATCATCTCTTTGCAGGATTGAAGGAAGTAATTCCTATGTTGAACAACACGCGTATGATTTACCCGTATTGAGTATTGACCATCCTTCGTGCCATGTTAACGAAACAAAATACGGAGGTTTATAATTTGAACGGAAGAGATCGATGACTGTTTCTATTCAGTCAGGCCTTGAGTTATATATAATTATAATAATCCTAAAACCCAATACATCGGATCGGACAAGCTAAGGTATCTTCTAGAGTAACCAACTACTCTCTCCATTTCTAAATATAAAACATTTTAGAGATTTCAATACGGACTACATACAGATGTATAAACACCGTATGAATAGCTAATTTGCCGTTTATGAAACAGACGGCAGAA